>OX421430.1:17467732-18134665 GCA_949126915.1 Musotima nitidalis
TAGCATCGACTATAGCAGGCTCCTCTATTACAACATCTGTTGTGGAGTTTTTTATGTATACAGTTACACCGTCATTCTGTGAGATGTTAGTTTTATTAGTGAAATATGAGTCATATCCAGGTAATTGTGGAATGTTGGATGAAGAGGATAGCCAGCACTCAGTTAAGACGATTATGTCCATTTCTACATTAATTTGGGCAAACAAAGTTAACATACTATCAAAATTACAATTAATGCTACGAATATTCTGTATGAAAATTTTATAACTATTATGCCTTGCGTTATTTAAGAATAATAAACATTTATCAGGGTCACAAGTTGAAGATTCCTGTTCACAGGAGGAGTCTATGTCATTAAGTAAATCGTTTATCATACCCATGCTCGAGCTGCTTATAACTGTAAGTGCGGCGCTCTAGGCGCCTTCATAATCGATGTTACTTCAAAATCTGAGGGCCTACTCTAATTCAGCGAAAACGAAACTTCGTAATACCCATCCCCTTCACTCGATTATGATATACCTAGAGAGTAAGAAAGATAGGTGTAACGAAGTTTCGTTTTCATTGAATTAGGGTAGATCCTCTGGTTTCAGCGCTTTTTCTTGCCGGACACTTCTCATCTCCAGTTTTATGCTGCGTCGGTTTGTTAAAGCGTTGGCACGTAGCGCACTTTTCAGGTTCGTTACGTTTGGTGCATTCCTTGATGGTGTGACCCACGCATCCACAGTGACCGCACGTGCTGTCAGTATCTCGACAGAACTTCGCGGAGTGTCCGTACTGTTGGCACTTGTAACATCTGGTAACAAGAGTGTAATCTCTCACAGGGCATGAAGTCCAGTTTATGTACACTCTCTCTTGCTGCATAAGGACTTTTCTAAGATCCGCCGCGAGTTCAAAAATATAATTACAAAAGGGTGCATCTCTTTTTCCCGACTTGTGACTTAGTCTAATATAGTTATAAAACTTATCGGAATCGATGTGCGGAAGTTTATCCGAAATGTTTTGTTTATATAAACACTCGATTACTTCCTTCTCGGGAGTGCTAGAAGGTACACCTAATAAAATAATTTTAGGCCTCTTCTTAGTGGTCTCTTGTACATTAAGCCCCGATGCCTTCAACTGTGCTGATTGCTTCAGTTTCTCGAGGTCTACTTTACCTTCAGTGCTAATAATAATGCCGCCGTCTCTGGTCTTTCTCATTCCATGGATGTGCAGTTTAAGTTCTTCGGGCTTAATAATTGTCTGCAGTTGCTTCTTGGTCTCTTCGCTCGATTGTTGTTTGGTTGTTGGGAAAATTGTTATGCTGCTAGTGTTAGGTGGGCTTGTCACAGAGGTACTTCCTTTCCTTAATGCGTCCGCGAATGTTGAAACTTTCGGAACGGAGCAGATTTTTTGTTTTAACTCCTCGAATTGACATTCCATTTGTTCCGCGAATTCTTTTTGGTCGTTTAAATTACGGATCTTGGATTGTGCTGAAATGTATTTTTGCTTTAATGACTGATATTGCACGGCCATTTGTGAAACACCGCCCATTATATTCCTGCTGATGTTATTGATTTTCAATTTTTTTTCAATGTTTAGCTTCCCATCGCCAGAGATAAAGCAAATGTCGTTAAGGGATTTTTCAATTGACGTAAGCCACTGCTGTATCTCGGGAGTTGACACCAGCTCCGCGAGCGTTGCCGCAGGAGTCAGATCTTCATCAACCACTAGTTGTCTGCTACGCGTAGGGCTTCTAGAAGTCATCGTGCTCCGATTTTGGAACGGAGAAGCCATGTTCAATAATAACTAATAATTTGTAAATGACATGACTCACATGCGCTGACACAGATTCACTCGACTGCCACTTTGACACAGATTCGATTTTAATAAATAATGATAATTAAAAATATAATTATTGAGCAATTGCGGAAGACACGTCCATCAGTAATCGCTGTCAAGTTATATTGATAAAGGTATGCTTAGATGGTTTGCTCATTGAGAAGAGAATGAAAGTAGACTAACGAAAGTGTTTTGTTATGGACTTGTTGGGAAGACCAGACCACATAAGACTTTCCATTACCAAATCTAGATGATTTTGGAGAGGGGGCAGGTCAAAGGTACCCTTAACCGACGGGCGTGTATGAAAGGGTTCATCATCACAGCCCATTAACGTCCCACTACTGAGCACGAGCCTCCTCTCACATATCAAGGTGTGAGGGTATTGGGTCATACTCCACCACGCTGACCCAGTGCGGATTGGCGGAGGCAGGCGTATGGCGTCCTGCTGTTAGAATTTATCAAGCCGCCCATTAGGCCTCTAACATGGCTTAACGACTACCACATTTAGTGATAACCGGGACCAACGGCTTAACGTGCCTTCCGTAGCACGGAAGCTCTCGATATCAAATGCCACACAAACGGTCACCCATCCAAGGACTGACCTCTGTAAACTCTGCTGTACTTCGGTGATCGTTTCCGACCACCGAGCACCGCAGAGCTACGAGCGCTATGAAAGGATTAATGACATTAATACGGGGTGCTCTAATACTTAACTATAAAATCGAAATGTTTATTAATTTACTCTGGATGGATAAATACTGTTATAATTAGACATTAATATATAAATAAATATCTTTTATGAATAAATGTTTTCATTTTAATTTCATTTCAATTACGCATATTTATTTGACTCTAATCAGGATCTTTCATTAAGCGCTTTCTCTGTCAATACTGGACAATGAATAGTTATGGCATTCAATAAATTGTTATCTTTTATTGTACAATGGCACTTCGTCCTCAAAATAGGTTAGCACCAAAAGTAGGTATAGGATTTTTTGTACCTCAGCCTGTCAACCTACTTGTCAGTCAGTCTAGATTCGCGAAAGAGGTCGAATGTCAGGCAAAAATAGGCGCGTTCGACCGCAGTGACCTCTGACCCGATATCATAACGAGAGGGGTTGTTGACCCCGCAACTATGTATTTTGGCGCAAACGCGGTAAAAGACATGTAGTTTTCTTATTTCGTAATACTAGCAAAAACCGATTTTTCATATGTAAAAATGGTTAAGTTTTTAATACGTTTCTTTGACAACGTACACAAGTATGAGAAAGTGGCTTATTATCGTGAATTATGCTCGTATAACTAAAACAGTTATTTAACATACATACATACATTCACATTGCGAATTACGACGTTGGTCCCACGTAATAGGCGGCGAGCCTATTGCCGCTTATCGGGAACTGACTGTTACGTTCGCCAGAGCCTCGTCCGTTGATCGGCAGGTGCACCACTTGCAGGTGAGGTTGACTTGGGCTCCTTAGGTCTTGGTAGGATCCCGATACACTCTACTTTTCTTCTTTTATTTTAAATCTTGTGACTGCAGAACACAGGTTTTTATAGACTTGCCAAATTGTTTTACTATTAAGTACATTTTCTTCTAACTGGCGGAAAAATTAAATTAACATTGGCGATGTCCTTGCCCGTTCTTTTTCTATCAATCTCCCTCCCGCAGTGAATGGGCGCGCTACTTTTTAAGTTAAGACCATCATAAGAGCTCTATTGAGCCACATTTGAATAAATGATTTTGCCTTTGACTTTGTAATTTTCCATGTTGATTTCAAAACATAATAGAAGCGTCTAGTAAAGTCTGTACTATTTTACTGAGGTACGACTTTTACTTGACTGTGACTAAATGACGAAAACGCTGCATAAAATAAAACTTATTTGCAACAAACTTGATTTTATTAAATAAATTGACACTGAGGTACGTTTTGGCGCCAACGCACATAAAAACTAAAGAAAGCAGTATTTTGTTTTCCAATACTCAAGCGCGGATCTACAGTTTTGGGCATGATTGGCATGTCCACTAACCCTAATAGACTTGTAATGCCACACTTTAACGGGCTATTTACAATCAATATGTTGATGTTATTATATTTTTAATGCTTTTTTTGAGTAAAAATGCAACCTTTTTTAAAAGCTGGATCCGCGCTTGCCAAAACTAGCGCAAATTCGAGTTTTTATATGTGAATATTAAGTAGATTTTTAGTCATAACTACTTACCGGGAGTTGTAATTTTTTCATTGAGTCCAAAACTTTATAAATCCTCTAGTTTTTTCTTTTTCTTTTAAATAATGGCTTCGTGCGTCTAGCACCTCTAGCCAGTGTCAAGTAAGTGATATATTAATAATTCATAGTAAATGAGAATGAGTGATAATAAAGATGATAAATGGTAAATGAGATACCCTTCCTTAAGCCCCTTGAGTCTTCAGTAAAGATGTGGGACTATACTGAGATCTCACATGGATTTCTTGAGAGAATTTGAAAAGTTACATTGCACTGTTATTACACATTAATGTTCATAATATAACAAATTTTAGGAAATAAAATAAAACTGAAGACAAGACGCTTCACTTAAATACAATAAAGTTTATTTTACTTGACTTAATGACGACAAAGCTGGATTTATGCAAATAACTTGATTTATTAAGTGACTTGACGCTGGCACATAATCTAATCGACTGAGTTTATAACAAAAACAATTTAAAAAACCGGCCAAGTGCGTGTCGGGCCCCGCGCAATATAAGGTTCCGTAGTCACCCTTTTCTAATGAATGAAATTTTAATACATTTAATACAAAAATTTATTTGATTGTCGTCCTTTACTCGAAAACCAGTAAAGCCTACTTAGCCGTGATAGTTTTCCTTTTAACTTCATTATATATACAACTATTGTAAATTTTTTCAGCCACTCTGAAAGTACCGTTTACCTAGTGGGGGGGCGGATACTTAACTCTATCAATTTTTTCCACTTTAAAGCTTAATATTTCTAAAACGGATCCCTAAATCGAAAAATGGTTTTAAGAAACTCTTATTACTTTTGAAAGACCTTTCTAACGATACCCAACGTGATAAGATAGACTTGAGAAAAAAAAATCATTCCTACTTTACGTGTAGGGGAGGTACGTTAAATAACAATATTTTTAAAAATTTTATTCTACAGGTTTGTCGACGTGATTAATATGTATACCCACACCAATTTTCAGCTGTCTAATGTTAATAGTCTCTGCGCTAACCCGCGGACGGACGGACGGACGGACGGACATGGCGAAACTATAAGGGTTCCTTGTTTACTACGGAACCCTAAAAACGAAAGAGGTTATTAACCCCACTACATTTGAAATTTAAAATTTCTAGTTTAATGGCGGAAAATTGTCATATTTTAGCGCAAACTGAAGCAATATTGAATTGTAGTTTTTAATGGACAACTGACATGAACATTTTAATTTACTTTTTAGGTATTTAGATAGATAGGTATGAGTTATGAGCTCGTAAATTATTTAATTCCAATATTATTGGCTATGGTTTTATTTGTCACGCGATAGTAAATGAGTTATGAAATCAATACTTGGCTATAACATTCAAAGTAATATTGTTAATGCTATATGCTATTTGTCAGTCTATAACTTATTCAAAAATGTAGTTCTTTCTTTATTTTAAATAATGGCTTCGTGCGTCTAGCACATTTAGCCAGTGTCAAGTAAATGATATATTAGTAATATATAATTCATAGTAAATGAGAATGAGTGGTGATAAAGATGATAAATGGTAAATGAGATACCCTGCCCTAAGCCTCTTGAGTCCTCAGTAAAGATGTGGGACTATACTGAGATCTCACATGGACTCCTTGAGAGAAAATTTGAAAAGTGATGTTGCACTGTTTTGTTTGATTTACCAACTCTCATGTATGTTCACCAACACTTAACGGTTAATAATCCACCGTTATTACACATTAATGTTAGAAATATCACAAATTTTAGAAAATAAAACAAAACTGCAGACATGACGCTTCACTTTCCCGCCAAGAAGTCCCAAAAATGTAGTTATGGATATAGTTTGAGCCAGTTTATGTTACCATCTTACTGCATAAAATGATACATACTTTTTATATAAAATAAATAAATAAATAAGTTAAAAATGGGTCTTAGCAAATCAGTTGCTTCGAAAGCGAATAGTTTGCTTGAAGTTTGCATTAAAAATTGTCCTGGCAATTTTGCAAGATTATCTATTTGCAAGTATGGAATTTAACACAACTGGTCATAATCAAATAATTAATATGATAATTAGTTTAGAAAAGTAATTAGGCTACTTTTTATCTTACATTGATTCCCTTGAAAACTTCTCGAGTTTCTTTTTTCTATTTAAGCTCCCCTGCTCGTAGTAAATGAGCGAGTCAATTTTCCACATTTATTAGATCTTTTCAAATCAAAATATCGTTATTGTGAAACATGGGTTACACTAGTGTTATTGGTTTACATGTCGTTGTTGTGTCTAACTTGAAAAAAATATTTCTACATTGATTTAACTTATTCCCATAAAAAATATTTGAATACACTGTAAAAGCATATTATATATTAGCAGAATTTACACACGTCAGAAATTGTTATCTTATATGTAATATATGCTTCTTGTGTAACATGGGTTACACTGGTGTTATTGGTTTACATGTCGTTGTTGTGTCTAACTTGAAAATAATATTTCAACATTGATTTAACTTATTTCCACAAAAATATTTGAATACACTGTAGTAGCATATATTAGCAGAATTTACACACGTCAGAAATTGTTATCTTATATATAATATATGCTTCTTGCGGGATGATAGAGACTCATAGATCACACAGACTAGTTTATTTTCTTATGACTGACAAAATTTCAATTCTCGTCGGCAGGCAGACATTACCAAAACCTCATGACATCCAAATCTGTTTCTATTTGTCCAAAATTGATCCAATGATAACATAGAAATGTCATAATGTGTGTATGTGTTGGACGGTAAACGTGCACTACTGGCAATTAGAGCTCAAGCAAACTGCAAAACTCATCGCAAATGCTTTGTGTCAAAACAGCCACAAATATCAAATGATTTGACGACTGATATGGTGTGGTGACTAGGGTTACCACCCGTACTTTATTATAAAGTATTGTACTTTATTTCAAGTAATTGTACTTTATACTTTATGAAAACAATAAAGTACACGAAAATACTCTTTTAGCATGATTTGGGATTGGACTTTAATTTAAATATAGACTGTAAAGAACCTGTGCAATTGTTTAGTGGAGATACGAATTTGATAGAAACCGCAAAAAGCATTATAAAATATGTTTTTAAACAAAATAATAAAGAAAAATTAAAAGTACTTTATTTTTTACTGTGTACTTTTTTTTCTTACCTATAATTACCAATGTACTTTAACTGTGATAAAAAATATGGCAACCCTAGTGGTGACACACAGGACATATCTATGTGTGCATAAACATGATTATATGTTCTGTTCTGGGTAATTTCCAATGTATATCAAGTATGTAATTAATTTTTTTTTAAATGTTTATCCGGTATTTTTTTACTGAATTTCTTACTGATACCTTAATCATGTAATTATCAGAAAACATTTGCTACAAGAGTTCTGCTCTTCTTCTAATCACTTTCGATATCACAATTATAAACTGTTTATTTTAAGTCCCGTCAGTCGTGTTCAACAATTTCAAAGACGTAACTACTACTTATGTTAGTAGAATTAGCCAGCTGTACTCTGCACTTCCACTGTCGTGCAATAGCGTGCATAATAACGTATATTAACTGTTATAAAATTATAGTTATTAGCTATAATTCTCGTAATGCGATTATGCAAAAGCGCGCCTGAATACCCAGTTAAATGGATTCCAAACTTTTTAAATTCAGTGAATTAAATGCAAACTGAATACATAATAAGGTTCAGTACATTTTTTTGTAAATTCTACAGTATAATTTATTTTAGTGTGTCTTTTAGCTTGAAAGCCGCTAACTATCAGTGGGTATTATCTGAAATATAAACTCTATTGTATTGCCGCAACGTTTAAATTCCAAGACTGAACGTAAGCCGCAGTTAAGCTAATGTACGGCAGCATGTACGGAAGCGCTCGTAGCTCACCGGTGCTAGGTGGTCGGAAACGATCACCGAAGTACAGCAGAGTTTACAGAGGTCAGTCCTTGGATGGGTGACCGTTTGAGTGGCATTTGATATCGAGCCCTTCCGTGCTTCGGAAGGCACGTTAAGCCGTTGGTCCCGGTTATCACTAAATGTGGTAGTCGTTAAGCCATGTTAGAGGCCTAATGGGCGGCTTGAAAATATCTAACAGCAGGACGCCATACACCTGCCTCCGCCAATCCGCACTGGGTCAGCGTGATGGAGTATGACCCAATACCCTCGCACCTTGGTATGTGAGAGGAGGCTCGTGCTCAGTAGTGGGACGTTAATGGGCTGAGATGATAATGATGACGGCAGCATTGTGCAGGTTGCACAAGCATAAATTAACTCAATTCTTATAAAACTTATAGTTATGATAATTCTAAATTGAATGTTGGCCCTTCGCGAAAACAGGCGTGAGTTTATGTATGTATATAAAATTTTAAAGTTCTTTTTATATTTTGGGCAGCTATGAAGCATTTATATCTATTCGCAACGGACTGATGCTTCAGTGGATAAGAATAAGCAAATACGCGATAAGTATGTTTTCCCGCAACTGTGTTCCTGTTACCGCTTACTGGAAACGTTTATGTTTGCCAGAGTGTACCTTTTTTTTACGTCGGTAATAAAAAAAAATGCATCTACGCACTGTCTCCCGGCCAAAGGGAGACCGAGAGAGGTGTGTGGGACTCACCACCGGCAGACACGACCGCCAGCAGTAATACCCACTAAAAATCTTCCGACGACGCCCGCCGCTTGTCGAGAAAGAGGCGAAGCCAGTACCTGGGTTGCAGCTCTGACACCCCGCCCGCGGCCAACGTCCCCTGGACCAAAACCGGGAGAGTCGCCAATCTCGGAGTGTTACCTTTTCCCTAGCGCCTCCTGCGCCCTACCGGGAGGTAGTCAGCCCCCCCACCACGACAAGGTGGATACCAGTCGGGGGGTTGCCAGGGTGTATCTGCCGATAAACGGACGAGGTGCAGGTGAGCTTGGCTTGGGCTTCTAAAATCGTGGTGACAAAATAGTTTATTCGTATACTACTGCTGGCGTAACTCGTTTAAGACAAAATAACGCGCTCATTCAATACATCCTTAAAAGAGAATTTGAAAACTTATTACTTAAACCAATATTGATTTGTCATTCAAACTTCTTTCCCCCACTTTCCACCCTCAAGGGAAATTCTTGATTAATACGAGTAGCTTTATAGATATGATGTCAATATCCACTAACCCCTAAAATCGATACCATCAAATAAAACATTAATAGCCGCCCGAGAGTCCGAACCAAAATTAAATTTGGCCTGTAGTTTTATTACTTTTCAGCCGTAAAGTATTCTATTCGTTAATCTATCTTATGATCAGAAAGGGTATAGTATACATTTTTACGAATTTGATACAGCTGTTAAAGCGTGATTGTACATACTAAATAAAACACAGTTTTAGAAGTAAATATTCGGAAGGTAAGCGATAATTGACGTTTTAAGAACATTATATCCTATGTATATTAAGTATGTATTTACAAAAAAAAGTATTTGAGTATGTATATATGCTTATCCGTTGTTTAGTATCCATAACACAAGTTCTTAATGATACTTATCTTGGAACTAAATAATTGGTGTGATTGTAAGAGAATATTTATTTATTTATTTACTTAGGGGAGGGCAGAGGCATATTATACGCCCACACTTCGCCAATTATATAGTTGGTCCCACGTAATAGGTGGCGAGCCTATTGCCGCTTACCGGGCACTGTTACGTTCGCCAGAGCCTCGTCCGTTGATCGGCAGGTGCACCACTTGCAGGTGAGGTTGACTTGGGCTCCTTAAGTCTTGGTAGGATCCCTATACACCTCTTATTCTAATAAGTAACTTAAGTTTTTGTACATAAGACTACTTATTTGATGTCATAAGATCAAGTTCTTCCATACACCTTTGTTTATCCGTTATTATTAGTAAAATAAGTTCATAATTATACTAATCTTAGAACCATATAGTTGGTGTGATTTTAAGAAAATAATAATTATTTTTGTACTATATTATTTTACTGACTATAGTTAAAAGTTTTATGACTTTGTATATAGAAACACTCGTCGTCTCAATCTCCTCTGAACCTCTTGTCATTTACTCGTGAATATTATAATATTAATGAATATTATTATTATTTAAAATTTGATATACTGCAATGTAAAACCGTAAAATACCACTCATTTGTTAGTTTGACATTACTTTTAGAAGTTCAATCAATGTCGTAAAATTACTTCGTACGAGAAAATTTCGACCTACGTATTGAATTCCAAGGAACAAACAACCATTCATCTTAATGACAACAGCATCGACAGTGGGCCAGCCAATAGAATTCCGTCCCGACGGAATTTACCACATTCCGACAGATGACAGCGCACCGTTTGTCTAAGTTTACATCTTAGGCTACTAGTATAGTTGTGTCAACCAGCAACATTCCTTCTTTGTGGACAAAAAGGAATGGGTGTATAGGGATCCTATCAAGACCTTATTGGCAAAGTGTGGGCGTATAATATGCCTCTGCCTACCCCTTCGGGAATACAGGCGTGAATGTATGTATATATTATTAAAAATAAAAGAAAAAAATAATTGCAAAAAAGCGATACATTTGGCGGCTTTATCGCTTACAGCATTCATTATCATCATTATACGAGATTGCACGATTGACGCTGCTTAATGCCGAATTCCTGGAGCGTTCAGGCTTTCTCGTAATCAGTATTGAGACGTTAATAAGTCCTTATATAATGAAGCGCTCATATCTCTGCGGTGTTCGGTAGTCGGAAACGATCATCAAAGTACAGCATAGTTGACAGAGGTCAGTCCTTGGATGGGTGACCGTTTGTGTGGGATTTGATATTGAGGGCTCCCGTGCTTCGGAAGACACGATAAGCTGTTGGTCCCGGTTATAACTAAATGTGATAGTCATTAAGCCATGTTAGAGGCCTAATGGGCGGTTTGAACTATTCTAACAGCAGGACGCCATACACCTGCCTCCGCCAATCTGCACTGGGTCAGCGTGGTGGAGTATGACCCAATACCCTTACACTTTGGTATGTGAGAGGAGGCTCGTGCTCAGTAGTGGGTCGTTAACGGGCAGACATGATGATGATAAGAACTGATTTGATAACACTGCTCTTTCGAAAGGGACAGATGCTAGTTAGTATCAAAAGAACATCGCAGCCAACAGTTGCAAAACTATCCCCATGACGCGTCTCTGCGCCAGGTGCAACAAGTTGATCCGATAATGGAAGTGTACACAAGCTGCACTCCCTGATGCAATTAACCCATTTCTCCAGGCTGTACCACCCTCTACCCAATTACCACATAAAGGCATCACACATCGCCCGCTATGCTAACTGTACTATATTTGATCGTATATTGAAAAACTAGGTCATGCGTTATCGATTGCAACGACACAAATGCTGCCTTTTATACGATCACTTTTATATACAGGCAAACAAACAGTTTATAAAAAAAATTCTAATCTTATTAACTCGAAAGTTTGCATGGACATTTGTTCTGTTTCATGTTAAGAACGGCCTAACTACATTTTATGAAACTGTACAATAATAGCTTAGGCATCACAGAAACACCTAGGCTTTAGGAATATGTTTAAACATAGTGCTATTTTTACAGGTTATGAGCCCAATATAATAGACAAGATAATATGAATATTACATTATTCATACACTATAACACATAATTTAATCCTGTGTATACCAAGTAGAGGGTACCAGCGTAACAGTGCAATAAATAAAACTAATGACTTGAAATAAAAAACCCTTCTTGTTTTCTCATTAAAACCAATAAGCCTTACGTTTCCACGTTTAAATTATTAATAACTGACTATTAATGAAAATGTTCAATGTACTTAAACAGAAAAAAAATTACAGGAAGTTGTCTGGCAAAGATATCTTTTGTGGACTTCTCGGCGGCATAGTGAAGTATCATGACTGCAGCTTTGTTTTATTTTCATAAATTTGTGATATTTTAAATACTAATGTGTATAACTAACTAAACAATAGTAGATAAGGTTAAGTGTTTGTGAACGTACACGAGTGTTGGTAAATGAAGCAAAACAGTGCAACATAACTTTCAAATTCTCTCAAGAAGACCATGTGCGATCTCTGTATAGTCCCACATCTTTACTGGGGATCAAGGGGTTTATGGGAAGGCCATTTCATATACCTTTTAGCATCTTTGCCACCACTCATTCCTATTTACTATGATTTATATATTATTGAAATATCTCTTACTTGACACTGGCTACATGTGCTTAACGCACAAAGCCATTATTTGAAAGAAAAAAAATAAAATATATCTTTTAGCCAGTCTTTTTTTGCCTGCATTGTGTGTTGATATAATCATAATATTAGGTCGGGGAAAAAGTCTTTTCGCATAACGTAGGTATAAACTTATTATAAATTTTTTTTGACTGTACTATTTGTGTCTGGCTGGTTTTGGTAACATTAAAAAGGTTCCATTATAAAGAAAAGAAAAAAATAAAAAAAAGTTGTTTCCCGCTATTTTTCATTTGTTTTTCTCTCCGTAAAAATGAGTGAATCTAATGAAGAAATTCGATACATTTTAAAATTTTATTATAAAAAAGGCAAAAATGCAACTCAAGCAGTGAAAAAAATTTGTGATGTTTATGGACCTGATGCAGTGTCAGTAAGAGTAGCACAAATTTGGTTCAAACGTTTTCAGTCCGGAAATTTTGATGTTAAAGATGCACCTCGCTCTGGTCGCCCTGTTACGAATAAAATGGACGCCATTTTTGAAAGAGTGGAGCAAGATCGGCATATTAGTAGTTACGATGTAGCTGAAGAACTGGGAATTGACCACAAAACAGTTTTGACCCATTTGAAGAAAGCTGGTTATACAAAAAAGCTCGATATTTGGGTGCCACACGAGCTCACTCAAAGAAACTTAATGAACCGTGTACTCATTTGCGATTCATTATTGAGACGTAATGAAACCGAGCCGTTTTTGAAGAGATTCATAACTGGCGATGAAAAGTGGATCACGTACGACAAGAACGTGCGAAAAAGGTCGTGGTCGAAAGTTGGCCAGGCTTCACAGACTGTGGCCAAACCTGGCCTAACACGAAATAAGGTGATGCTGTGTGTATGGTGGGATTGGAAGGGCATTGTTTATTATGAGCTTTTACCGCCCGGCAAAACCATCGATTCTGATCTTTACTGCCAGCAACTGATGAGATTAAAGGAGGCAGTCGAGAGAAAACGGCCGGAATTGATCAACAGGAAGGGTGTGGTCTTTCATCACGATAACGCTAGACCACACACATCTTTAGCCACTCAGCAAAAATTAAGAGAGTTCGACTGGGAGGTCCTAGAGCATCCACCATATAGCCCTGACCTTGCGCCTTCAGATTTTCACCTGTTTCGGTCTCTGCAGAATTCTTTAGGTTCTGTAAGGTTGACCTCAAGAGAGGACTGCCAAAACTATTTGTCCCGTTTTTTTGATCAGAAGTCCCAAAGTTTCTACAGTAACGGGATAATGTCTCTGCCCACAAAATGGCAGAAAGTTATTCAACAAAACGGTACATATATATTGTAAATAAATGTAAATAAACTTTGAAAAAAATGTCTTGACTTTTCATACAAAAATACGAAAAGACTTTTTCCCCAACCTATTATAATGTGTGTTGATGTAAGAGACGATGTTCGTAAAATCTATTTAATTATGAGCAATACAGTGTATGTCTTTGTTACTGCTATGAATTTAGTTTCTCTATTTCCGTTGCCCAAAATAAATCTTCTGTTAAAAACCTCTGTTCAAAAAACTTCTAACTTTTGTATTATTTTGGTACAACCAAAGTTAGAACTGCCACTGCCGTTACAAGCTAAAGCTTAGATAATGTTAGCATCGCTAGCGGTGGAGCACAAACCTCATACTATCTGAAGGGTACACCTGGGACATTTATATTCAATACCCAAACCACGAACTACGTGAGTCTCGTCTAGTTATATATTTCTAACTAACAGCATATTGCTTTATAACAAAAGTTTTACTGAAACATACTTTCATGTTTGTGGTATTTAGTTCATGGGTATTTTAACGCTTTGTGTCCGTAATTTGTGTGCGTTAAGTAATGGTGGAAACTTTATTTGATATATGTATTGTATTCTATGATAAGCTTAGATGAGTAATAATATATTGTATGTTTCCCAAATAATAAATAAATAGTCCATTATTCGTTTTTTGCCTCTTGCTGTATATAATGATCTTAATGTTATATATAATGGTTATATAGTTACAAAAAATTAAAATATCCAAAAAAATAGTAAAATCGGTCGACCTGTTTCTGAGGAGATTAACCAAAAACACCGTGACACAAGATTGTTATTCAAAATCAAATATATTTTTTACTTTATAAACTATTACAAAGATCTTGAAAACGCCAAAATTACTTTAAAAATTCAATCGAAATATTATTTCACTGAAATCACGAAGCTTAGGTTCACTTACATGCATCAAAACAATTAAAAAACAATAAATATTTTTTTGTAATTCAGTGGCCAGTTCCGAGCCACCGCTCTATATGAAGAACTGGCACGAAACTCACAGGCTCTTTTAAATTATCAATTGGCTAAGTACTCAAATGAAAATCTTTATTTGTCAAAAAAAAAAAAAAGTCAAAAATACTTTATTTCATAAACTATTACATAGTACTTGAAAACGCCAAAATTATAAAAAAATAACAAAAACAAATAAAATATAACTATACTAAAATCACGAAGCTTAGATTCACTTGCAACCAAATAATTTAAAAAAACAAAAAACATTTAAGTGCAAGCGAATCTAAGTGCCAGTTCCGAGCCACCGCTCTGTAAGAAGAACTGGCAAGAAACTCACAGGCTATGCTCTTTTAAATTATCGATTGGTTAGTAACAATCTTCATTTGTCTGTGACGCTATACAATGCAACATAATATAACAATATTCATGCTTTAAGTCATTCATATTAGAATAGCCTGTATGAAACGGCGGTTTAATCCCAAGCATTTTTATCAGCCATATAGTCTTTAATAGAATAATATCCCTTTGAAGACAGCTTGCGTTTTATTGTTAATTTAAATTTATTTAGGCTTAATTGCTGTATATTGCTTGGGATTTTATTATAGAATCGCACACATTGACCTTTAAAAGATTTGTTAATTTTTTGGAGCCTAGTGGCAGGTACAACTAGTTTATGCTTATTTCTTGTGTTTAGGTTATGTATATCACTTTTCTTACTCAATTTATCAAAATGTTTGTGTACATATACTAGGTTTTCATAAACAAACTGACCCGCCACTGTCAAAATACCAATTTCTTTAAATTTATCCCTTAGTGAATGTCTACATGGTAGATTATAAATTGCTCGTATGGCCCTCTTCTGCAGTACAAAAATATTTTGAATATCTGCGGCACAACCCCACAGAAGAATACCATACGACATAACACTATGAAAATAGCAATGATAAACAAGCCTAGCTGTTTCAACGTCTGTTAATTGGCGAGTTTTCTTTACCGCGTATGCAGCAGAGCTGAGTCTATTCGACAATTCACCAATATGTGGGCCCCACTGTAACTTAGAATCTAATATAACACCCAAAAATTTGGTGGTATCCACAAGGGTCAACTCATCTTCCTTTATTTTAATAGTGGTGTTTACTTGTCTGACGTTAGGCGTCACGAATTTAATGCATTTCGTTTTAGCCCCATTTAATAATAAATTGTTAACGTCAAACCAGTGCACCACCTTTGAGATCGCATTGTTTACATCGTCTGGGTTCTGATATCGCTTTATTTTAAATAATAATGATGTATCATCAGCAAACAATACTATCTCGTGATTTTCCTTTACCAAATGTGGCAAATCATTAATATAAATTAAAAACAAAAACGGGCCGAGAATCGAGCCCTGTGGTACCCCCATTTTTACTACAGAACCCTGAGATCGCTTTCCATTAACTTCAACCCTTTGAATCCTATTACTTAAGTAAGAAGTAAGAAGATCCAATGCGGAGCCTCTTATTCCATAATAATCTAATTTTTTTATCAATGTTTCATGAGGAACACAATCAAAAGCTTTGGACAGATCGCAAAAAATACCTAAAGCGTCCAAAGAATCTTCCCAAGCATCAAAAATATGTTTCAAAAGCTCAACACCTGCATCGGTTGTGGAGCGACCCTTAGTGAATCCAAATTGTTTTGAATGCATTAAGCCATTTTTATTAAAAAATCTTAACATTTGGTTGTAAATAAGTTTTTCAAAAATTTTACTAGAAGTAGGCAGCACTGAAATAGGTCTAAAATTAGTTGGGTCTGCTGTACTGCCCGATTTAAATAGTGGAATGATTTTACTATTTTTCATTAAATCTGGAAACGTGCCGCAATCTATACATTTATTAAATATTATAGCTAAACTGTGCGCCACCGAAACAATGATAGGCTTGGTAACTACGATGGAATTGCCCCAGAGGTCTGCAGTCTTTTTAACATTAAGAGTATTCAATGTCTTAATTATATCTATGGGTGTTACATGATTAAACATAAACTCTTCTGTACAAATGTTTACATTATCTCTTAAAATAGCCTCCGCTAAAGTAGGCGAGGAATTTAAAGTTTTTGTAGTAGACACTGGAATATTAGTAAAGAAGTCTTCAAAAGCATTGGCAATATCTAAGTCAGATGTAAGCGTCTTGCTATCAATGTTGAGTTTAAACTTATTATTATAATTCTTATTTCTTCCCGTTTCACTATTAATAATATTCCATGTCATTTTAATCTTATCATCACTATTTTTAATTTTATAGCTCAAATAACAAGACTTTGCCGTATGACATGCTTTTCTAAATATTTTAGAATATTTCCTTACATAATTATGAAATTGTTCACTATTGTTAACATTTCTTTCGTCATACAGTTCATACAGTCTCTTTCTACTTTTATGTAGCCCAGGAGTAGCCCATTCACTAAAGGCAGCATTATCATTTACCTTAATCGTTTTGGGAGTAAATGTTGATTGAAAACTACTACAAAAGTCGCTAAAAAACATATTATATAAAATATTAGGGTCATTGCTTTTATCTACCATGGGTAAACTAAATGATAATAATTTATTGTTAAACCTCTCAAAACGATTATTGGTTTTTGGTATAAATGCATCATTGCATTGTATATGTCTTTGACGCTATACAATGCAATGAGATATAATGATACATACATACATACATACATTTACGCCTGTTTCCCGAAGGGGTAGATAGACGCATATTATACGCCCACACTTCGCCAATTATATTGTTGGTCCCACGTAATAGGTGGAGAGCCTATTGCCACTTACTGGGCACTGTTATGTTCGCCAGAGCCTCGTCCGTTGATCGGCAGGTGCACCACTTGCAGTTGAGGTTGGATTGGGCTACTTAGGTCTTGGTAGGATCCCTTTACATCCAAATATAATGATCTATTATCAGAAAGATCATATCCTATCATCAATCAATTGATAAATAACCGCAAAATACCTAGACAACCATCTTTTATATTATTATCTATCAGCGAAATAAAAACAAGCTCACAGAATATGAACGCTCTGGTTCTCCGGGACACAATTTCCTTCATTGCTTCCCCCACATCCCTCGGGAAACTATTCCTGGCTTATTTATTAACCGTTATGTCGGCTGTAGTGAGCTCTAGGCACATAGCTTTATGTGTTTCTTGGATGTGTTGGGTGTGTAATTATTGGTTAGTTCCAAAGATATTACAATCGTTAATCCGCGTGTGAATTCTTTAGTCGACTATCGCGTGCTTGGTCGCTATTAAGGTTTATATAACTGCTCTTTGATAACATTGTAGGACTATTGTTATGTTTTTTATGGCATAGTTTTCACCAAATAACGTTGTACAATATTGCTGATAGATGTAGATTGAAAGTAGTTCTGTGACTGAAATAATGAAAGGTTTTCTTTCCCTTGTGTGTTAAGAGTGATATGATCGTGAAGGTGGTGGATGGGTCAAAGATAATGGAAGTAGATTAAATGAAAGACTGGCAGTAAAATAGCAAGATGACGAGCAGATATTTTTATAAGAATTACGTAAAAGCGTTCATTTTATTAACTTGCATAAATTAGTTGAATTTGATCTAATTATTTTTATTTAGTCCACACAAAGATATAAAAAGAATACCTTTTAATAAGAAAAATATAGGCATAGGAAACAGCTTATTCTATGGAGAAATATCTTCCAGCTGCCTTGCGAAAGGAAAGAAATTAAATAAAGTATGTGCATTACATAATATATAGTGCAAAAGTAAACAGAACAATACATTTAGGAAATTAAACAAAAATACATTAATAAAGATAGGGAGACAGAAACTAATCAATGTAATGTATAGAATAAGAAGACTATTTAAACGGACCACAAAGATAAATTTAATATTTATTTATTTAAATATTTTCTAACAATTACACCAAATATTTAGTTTCAAAAACTATCATTACGATCTTGTGTTATGAATACTAAACAACATACTTAAATACAATTGTTTTGTATATACATAGGAAAACACCCAGGCCAGAACAAACATTCATGTTCATGCACACAATGATTTGTCCTCTGTGGGAATCGAACCCACGACCTCTGGAGTGAAGTGTAGGTATACTGACCTCCACGCCATATCGGTCGTCAATTAGAGATAACTTAACTGCAGGACAAATAGTAACTCTTTTCCTTGCTTTTTAAAAGAAGTAACTGTGCCACTTTTATGAATACTTATGTGAAGGCAAATTATTCCAAAATCTGACTGCAGGAACCGAGGAAGAGTCGGAAAATAAATCAGATATGTGATTAGGGAATTTAAGAAGGAAACGAAGATGAGATCTACATGAAGCATCGCGTGTGTGTTTAGGTATTTTTCTATGTATATTAAGTAGATATGTATTAACAAAAAAAATATTTATGTATGTTTATCCGCTCTTTAGTATCCATAACACAAGTTCTTAATGATACTCATTTTGAAACTATATAATTGGTGTAAGTGTCAGACATATTTATTTATTTTATATGATAACACTGACATCACGAAGCTTAGATTCACTTACATGCAACAAAAACATTTAAGTGTAAGTGTATCTAAGTGCCAGTTCCGAGCCACCGCTCTGTAAGAAGAACTAGCAAGAAACTCACAGGCTATGCTCTTTTAAATAATCAATTGGTTAGTTACAATCTTCAACATTCCGTTCCATTAACGGGTTCCGTATTCGCCAACTACCTATGCAACCAAAAATAATATGTTGTATGCATTACGGGAATCATCGTGTATTCACACAAAATTATTACAAACGCGATTGTAATTCTGTCTGTCAGTCTCGCTTTCACGCCAAAATTACAGGACCAATTTAAATGAAATTTGGTACACATGTAGGTAGTCTAGAGCAGAAAAGGATATAAGCTACATTTTATTGGTATATATGTAGGTCGTGTGAAATTACGGGCGGCCTTTAGTACCGTATAAACGGAAAGACAGATTTCTTTCGTTTTAGCGTTGGTCGTGAAGACATCGTTGTTCTGAGGCTCCTATCTTACCTGAAGATGCCCTGTGTAAGGGCGAAACACGTGTCGTGTTAAATAGTTTCTCGATTTTTCGGGAAATTATAGTAGCGCGGGAATTGTTACAAAGTTTTTTTTAATCCATCACTTGAAGACAGATGTAAACTAATCAAATAAGGCTCTGTTTTGAGCTTATGGAGCTCTCTACTTCAGCACCAGAAACGATAACCTCTGATATAAAGATAAAGAAGCGTCAATAAGGATTCCGTTTTAGCCAACTACCTACGGAGCTATAAAAATTAGTTCGCCCGCATCTTGGGAATCGAAGACGATAATTAATGTTGCCAAGATAAAAGACGGCAAAGTGATATTAATGCCTTTTAGGACCGCAGGTTTTCAGACTTTGCAGCCAATCAATTCTCATTGCCACTTTTAAGAGCCTGAAGAAAGTTAGACCGACAGTGAAAGCTTTGATGAGATATTCAGATGGTTTATATATTACAAACACATCCTAATAATCGTAAATCACTTTTGTATTTGGCAATCCTTACAGTACATTTATTACTAAATTAATTTATGTCAATATACATCTATTATAAAATATAATTACTACCTAAACGACTGAAATAAACTACCTCAACTAAAATTATAAATAAAAGATGTCTTCCAACTGTGGGCCCATGGGTACGGTGCCAAGAACGCTGGCAACATTTCCTCTTTGGATTAACCAATCATTGCTTTAAATAATGTTATTGCCTCTTCTACTCTTAAAAACATAAAACAACTTAACAGCACAAACGAAGAAAGATATAAAAAATACTTCTTACTTTTCAAAAATCGCCGTTATCGTAACGCTTATTTCCGCGGATCAATAAGGGTTCCGTTTGTGCCAACAACCTACGGAACAACAACCATCATCACTAGCAATTTTTTTTTCCTATTTTTATTTTTACCAATTATTTAGTTCCAAGATAAGTATCATGAAGAACTGGTGTTATGGATACTAAGGAACGGATAAACATACTTACATACTTTTTTGTAAATATATAGGTACTTAAACACATATGAAACACCCAGACCAAAACAGATATTCATATTCATGCACACAAAGATTTGTCCTGTGTGGGAATCGAACCCACGACGTCTGGAGCGGCAATTAGAAGGACATTGCTGAACATAGGCCTCTTTAATTGTTTTCCCACATATTGGGAGTGTTTGCAATTATAAATAAATAAAAATTAAAAAAATATTCTCTTACAATCACACCAATTATTTAGTTCCAAGATAAGTATCACTAAGAACTTGTGTTATGGATACTAAAGAACGGATAAACATACTTAAATACTTTTTTTTTTGTAAATATATACTTAATATACATACGAAAACACCCAGACCAGAACAAATATTCATGTTCATGCACACAAAGATTTGTCCTGTGTGGGAATCGAACCCACGACCTCTGGAATGAAATGCAGGTATACTGACCTCCACGCCATATCCATATATTATGGCCAGTTTAGACAGGCGGATTGGTGATCGCAGACCACGCCAATACGCAGGATGATGCAGTGCTGCTGATAGGGGGTGACGCTATTTTATTCTATATGCGCTACACGGCAAGGCGTGAAACAATACATGTCATCATCATCATCATCATCTCAGCCATCCGACGTCCACTTCTGAACATAGGCCTCCCCAATAGATTTCCACATTGAGCGATCCTGAGTCGCCTGCATCCATCGGCTTCCCGCCGCCCTGACCAGATCATCGGTCCATCACGTGGGAGGCCGTCCTCTACTACGTTTACCGGTTCGCGGTCGCCATTGCAGAACCTTGACGCCCCATGGGTCGTCGGTTCTTCGAGCTATGTGCCCCGCCCATTGCCACTTCAGCCTGCAAACTCGCCTCGCTATGTCGGTCACTCTAGTTCTCCTACGGATTTCCTCATTTCTGATTTGATCACGTAGGGACACTCCGAGCATAGCTCTCTCCATTGCACGCTGAGCGACTTTGAGCTTAAAACAATACATGTGCCAAAGTAAAAATCAAAAATATTTATTGATTCAGCCGTTACTATGCGGCAAGTATCATCCACTGGTTTACAAAGTCAAAATATTTATTGCTATATGTTGTTATAATGGTTTTTTAAATAAATTGGTTTCAAAACATAGACCCACACAGACACAAACAGAGCTCAGCTAAATGTTATGAAATAATAAATTAACTTACACCAATTATTTAGTTCCAAGATAAGTATCATTAAGAACTTGTGTTATGGATACTAAATAACGGATTAACATACATAAATACATATATTTTTTTGTATATATATACTTAATACACGTCAAAATGGCTATATATACAGCTGTAGTAATTATAACAATAATAAGTGTTGCTAAGAGAAGAGACGGCTAAGTGATATTAATGTCTCTGTCGGGTCAGCTTGGATGTCTGCAGCCTATCAATTCTCATTGCCTCCTTCAAGAGCCTAAAAAAAGTTCATTAAGTAGAGTTTATGAGAGCGATAATATGTCTCTTTTATTTGAGATATAAAGATGGTTTATGAAGCAGATGAATCTTTAATGATATTGTAAATGCAAAAATGAGTTTTTTTTTAAGGAAAATTTACTGCTAATTATATCTATATTTATTAAATTAATCGTTATTGCACACTGATAAAAATACAATGTGCAAAAGGCGAACTTAATGCCATTAGGAATTTTCTACCAGTCAACCTTAGGGTTAGCATATAATACACAGTATAAAACAACTTTACGCTAATTACAATACTCTCGTAAATATGCTATTTTTCAATGATTAATGGTGTTAAAAATTGTTTCATCATCATCATCATCATTTCAGCCATTCGAAGTCCACTGCTGAACATAGGCCTCCCCAATTGCTTTCCACGTAGATCGATTCTTTGCCGCCTGCATCCACCGGCTCCCCGCCGCCCTGACCAGATCGTCGGTCCATCGCGTTGGGGGCCGCCCTCTACTACGTTTGCTGATTCGTGGTCGCCATTCAAGAACCTTAACGCCCCATCGGTCGTCGGTTCTTCGAGCTATGTGCCCCGCCCATTGCCACTTCAGCCTGCAAACGCGCTTCGCTATGTCGGTCACTCTGGTTCTCCTACGGATTTACTCATTTCTGATTCTATCACGTAGGGACACTCCGAGCATAGCTCTCTCCATTGCACGCTGAGCGACTTTGAGCTTCCTTATGAGGCCCATAGTCAGGCACCACGTCTCAGTCCCATACGTCATCGCTGGCAACACACACTGGTCGAAGACTTTCGTCTTGAGACACTGAGGTACTTTGGACGAGAAGATTTTGCGTAGTTTCCCGAACGCAGCCCAACCGAGCTGGATTCGACGATTGACCTCTTTCTCGAAGTTGGACTTACCTAATTGGACTTTTTGTCCCAGGTATACGTACTCGTCGACAACTTCGAGGGCCGAGCTTCCCACTATTACTGGGGTAGGCACAACATGGATATTTGACATGATTTTGGTCTTATCCATGTTCATTTTAAGACCTACCCTTCGGGAAGCTCTGTCGAGGTCTCCGAGCATTGTGCCCAGATCCACAAGCGACTCCGCTATGACCACTATGTCGTCGGCAAATCGAAGGTGAGTCATATACTCGCCATTAATGTTGATGCCGTAGTTTTCCCAGTCCAGTAGCTTGAAAACATCCTCCAGAGCAGCAGTGAACAGTTTCGGTGAAATGACATCACCCTGTCTCACGCCTTTCTGCAAGAGGATAGGATTCGTGCACTGGTCCAGTACTCGTACGGACATGGTGGCGTTTCTGTATAAACTCCTCAGAACTTCGATATACCGATGATCAATGCGGCATCGCTGCAGGGACTGAAACACTGCCCAGCTCTCGATCGAATCAAAGGCTTTCTCATAGTCCACAAACGCTAAGCAAAGTGGCTGGTTATACTCCTCGGTCTTCTGTATAACCTGCCGCAGCGTGTGAATGTGGTCTATGGTTGAAAAGCCTTTTCGGAAACCGGCTTGTTCGGGAGGCTGGAAGTCGTCAAACCTTTGACCGAGACGGTTCGTGATGACCCGTGAAAACAACTTATAGACGTGGCTCAGTAGCGTGATTGGCCTATAATTCTTCAAAAGGGATTTGTCACCTTTCTTGAAGAAAAGGACAACCACACCACTGGACCACGCCTGTGGCGTACGTCCCTCGAGAATGACGGTATTAAAGAGCTTCTGGAGTACCTTAAGTACTGGTGTACCACCCGCTCTCAGAAGCTCTGCTGTCATCCCGTCTTCCCCCGGTGCCTTGTTGTTTTTTAGTTGTTTCAGGGCCATCCTAATCTCGTACAGGCTGACGTCCGGGATGTCTTCGGTGGTATGTCGAGTTAGTTTGGCTCTAGGGTCTTTAGCCAAACAAGTAGCGGGATCTTGCGTACTGGTATACAACTGTCCATAAAACCTTTCGATCTCCCTCATAATCTCAGGTCTCGACGTGACTAGACTGCCTTCGTTGGTCTTCAGCTGTGTCAACTGACTCTGACCAATAGACAGATCCCGTGCGAACACTTTTGAACCCCTGTTCCTCTCTATTGCATCTTCAATACAATTTGTATTGAATTTGCGAATATCGAGTCGCAAGGATTTCGAGATCTGTCTATTCATGAGCCGGTAAGAAGACGTTTCCGCTGAAGACTGCAATCGCATGTCTCGTCGCGCTTCCATGAGATTAAGAGTTTGAGTCGACAGTTTATTGGTTTTAGTTTGTCGGGTCTTATAATGTTTGGACCCGACAACGTGGACAGTCTTAACCAGCCCGCCGCTTATATCGTCAACGGTTACGCAGTTCTCCAGACCTGTGAAGCGATTTTGAAGCTCGAGCTGAAAGTTCTCGGGGTTTTGAATATGGGCAGCTGAGGGTCGGAGCGTAGACCTCATCAAACGGGACCTTTCAAGCTTGATATTAATATTCAATGTGCCCCTTACCATTCGGTGATCGCTACCGGTTTTCACCCTGGCGATCACAGAGACATCATTGAATATTTGTCGCTTAGTGGTCATGATGAAGTCTATCTCATTCCTCGTGAAACCATCGGGGCTCAGCCAGGTCCATTTCCTGTGTGGTGGCTTCTTGAAGAAGGAGTTCATCATAAAGAGGCCCTCCTTCTCCATGAAGTCAGCCAACCGCTGTCCCCTATGGTTCCTTCGCCCTATTCCAAATTGCCCCACTTTCTGCTCGTCACCGCTTCGTTGGCCTAGCCTTGCGTTAAAGTCTCCCATAACAACCGTGTAGTGAGTCGGTGAAATATGAATGGCGGCAGAAATGTCATCATACAATATCTCCACGTCCTCGTCAGGGTGTGCCGAGGTCGGTGCGTAAACCTGAATTACCTTCAACGAATACCGTTTGGTGATTCTGAGTATTAGGTACGCTACCCTGGTCGACACACTCCGAATAGACACGACGTTGTTACGGATAGACTTCCGGACGATAAAACCGACACCACCTTGGGACAGGCGATCGCCCTCCCGGTGGTAGAGCAAGTTGCCGGACTTAAGGATTACCGTATCCTCTCCCTGTCTACGGACTTCGGATAACCCGATAATGTCCCAGTGCAACCGCTCTATTTCCTCCTCCAGCTCGTCAATCTTCTCGTCGGTCCTCAGTGTGCGCGTGTTATAAGTTGCCAGGTGCAGAAGTCGTCTTTTTGGGTGGTAGCCGGATCTCTGCCGGTGATTCTTAGCACCCCCTGCCCCGCCGTTACCAAGACCGCTACCGTAATCTGGAATAGCGGGGCCGCCGGGGACTGGGGGCCGTATACGCGTGTGTGCCATTTTCCATTTGGGGGTATTTGCCCTAATCACCACGCTGGGCAGACGGGTTGGTGATCGCAGTTCCAGCCAGTACGCAGGATGACGCTGCTGCCCATCATCCGGTAGCATTTCTCTTCGTCGATTTTTACGACTCCCCATGAGATGAGAAGGGGTGACGCTATTCTAGGCCGGCGCCACACGGCACACGGCAAAAATTGTTTAGCCGTAATTAAATAACAAAAATTGCAAATCGCCGTACTGAATGTGTGTGTGTTTAATGACTATTCCATAAATTTACGATTGGATACCTTTCGTTCCTAGCTTTGTAAATTTTAAGATTGTGACATATTTAAATTTAAGCTGTCTTCCTATCTACCAAAACTTTGTAAAATGTACGTACCAGCCTGTGAGTTTCTTGTCAGTTGTTCTTATAGAGCGGTGGCTCGGAACTGGCACTTAGATTCACTTACACTTAATTTTTTTGCATGTAAGTGAATCTAAGCTTCGTGATTTGATTGTAGTAAAATTTAATTTCCTTTTATTTATAATTTGTTTTGACATTTTCAAATGCTATGTAATAGTTTATGAAATAAAGAACTTTTTACTTTTACTTTTACTTTATGGGTAACAAGCAAATTTGCCCGAGTGCGTCAGAGTAGGTGACCAAGTGAATACGATCTCGACTTACGTCAATGTGGTCGAAGAACTGCTACTCACCATTTGAGAGATAATTAATACAAAATTGAGAGTAGGCCTGTGCACAGTAGACTAAGATGATGGTTCTACAATATATTTATGATCGTAACGTTAACAACATATTATTTGTTCCAGGACTGCTATCATGGGACTCGGGAGAGCACCAGGTGGACCTGGAGAAGGAGCTGGCCACCCTCACGGCGCAGGCTCCCGAAGGGGAAGAGGCCAGATATGGTGAGTTACTCTCATTTCAGACTTTTATAGATTAAAACCCACTTAATCCGACTACCAAAGAATAACGTGTAATAATATCTCTTTCGTGTAAGATTTTCTCATCCTAGCATTATCCCGATTGTCCTGGACGTAGGCCCTTGATGGGCTCACTTTTTTTTTTCATGTAAGTCGCTTACAAATTGCCTTTACGCATTGCTTCCCGGCCAAAGGGGGACCGAGAGGGGAGAGTGTGGCTCACTGCGGCAGATGCGACCGCCAGCAGTCCTACCCATTAAATATCATCCGACGACGCCCACCGCTGTTGAAAAAAGGCGGGGGGTCATTGCCAGAGTATAAAGCTTCTGGCACCCCGCCCCCGGCCAACGTCCCCCGGATCAGAACCGGGAGGACCTTCTCAGAGAAGCACCGTGTGTAGCGCCCCCCCCCCCTACCTCCTTATGCGACCATCGGCGTATGTGGCCGACTTCGCGGGGGGTCTATAGTTAGACGGCAGGAAGCTCCCGTTGCTTATGACCGCCCTGGCGCTGCTGGCCTGCTCCTCCTAGCCCCCCCCCCCGCTGCACCAACGGCCTTGGTGTGCTCATTGGTCTAACTAGATTAGGTTGAATTTCATTTATCACACAGAGCGACTGCCGTCTGACCTTCGCATCCCAGAAGGAAACATCATTCTATGGTTAAACGATTTTTCGACTGTCTAGTGACCAATCTAATCAGTTATTGACTTTACCTGTTCCTGTTCACAGTTAGTTTCAGTTAGGGTTATAACCTCAGAGAGCGTAACGTATAAATAAATAGGTTAACGCTGACCTAGATATCGTACAGATGATATGCGCCAACTTGAAATTAAACATTTATCCGGACCCAGTTTTAATTACTTTTAATTTACCGTTCATTAAAGAAATTAAAAGTGGTCTCTGAAAACTATCACACATGAAATAATGTAATGCCAGTTTTTCAAAGATGTTTATTTTTTTTGACGTTCTATATGAAAAAGTCTGCGTACGCATGGTAATATAACATTTTTGGGTATAAAAAATAAGTTACTCAGTGGAAATACTATTAAAATCGGTCTAGCTGTTTCGGGGAGTAGACGTTACAATCAGACAGATAAATACAGGTTATTCGCGATAATTACCTTATTAATAACACACCCCGCCCGCGGCTAACGTCCCCTGAGCCAGAACCGGGAGCACCACCTTAGAAAGGCGCAGTGGATGCGCCCCATCTACCTCCATATGCGACTATAGCGTGTGTAGCTGACTTCTTAAAGGTTCTATGATTTGAAAGCATCCCCCTTTGCCCCCGCCACCTAAGACCCTCCTGGCCCAACGGATGAGGTCTCAACAGCTCTTTCTTAGTTTCCCCCCCGATAGTAAGTACTAACAGCACTCAGAGTCGCCGGTCTGGGTGCTTTTCCGTAGCCGCTTCTCCGCCCTAACGGAAGGTAGTCAGCCTTCCCACTACATCAAGGTAAAGACCAGTCGGGGTCGGAAACATGGACCTCCCTCAAAGAGCGCAAACCATCCCGGTCCTCTGCAGAACGCATCCTTCGGGCACCAGCACCTGTCTCAAGTCGTCGGTTCATCTAGCCTCAGGTCCCTATATACCACGTCAGCTCAACCACCATGATATCTTTATTTTTGTATACTCACCCTTGACCTTTAGGCCCCACCCTTGCGGGTAGTACTTATATGATATAATCAGCCGAGTAGGTAGTTTCGAAACCAAACTTAAAGCTATTTTGAGACAACGAGAAAGTCATGTTATAGGTATCATTATGTGAAACTAGGTAGATCAACATTATTGAATATCCCTCCTCAACTAGGTAGTACCTACTTGTATTATGGGTACTGGAAATGGACAATTCCCTCCCCCCTTTAAAAATCACGACAGGCTGACTGACAGATCCCCCTGATAAGAGTCACCGACAGACTGACAAATCTGAAGAAAAAACCACAACAAACAGATACTGACAATCCTTGATAAATTCTAACAAAGAATTCAATAAAAAACGAGAAAAAAATAATAAAAACTGTTTCTACCTGTCAATGAAATGCTTTGAGGTTATTGCATAATAATGTCACTTGGTTGTCAAATATTTATTTATCAAACTACCGCTCTTTTATACTTCAGACTTTCATAAGAGGTCTATTAAGTCAAACTTATAATCCTACCAAGACCTGAGGAGCCTTTTTTTTTTTTTTTTATTATCGTCTGTAAAAAAATGCTGCTTACGCACTGTCTCCCGGCCAAAAGGGGGAGACCGGGAGGGGGTGTGGGGCTCACTGCGGCCGACACGACCACCGCAGTCCTACCCACTAAAAAACTTCAGACGACGCCCACCGCTGTTGAAAAGGGGCGAGGCACCAGTGCCCGGGTTTGTAGCTTCTGGAACCCCGCCCGCGGCCAACGTCCCCCGGATCAGAACCGGGGAGACCTCCTCAGGAAGGCGCAATTTGCAGCGCCCCCCCTACCTCCTTGTGCGGCCATGGCGTAACTGGCCGACTTCGGGGGGGGTCTATGGCGAGACGGAAGGGGCCCCCTGCCCCCGCCGCCTAAGACCCCCCGGGCGCTGCCTGACGGGCCCTCCTGGCCCGCCCGCTGCGCCAACGGCGTAGCCGGAGAGAGAGCGGATCCCGCTCTCTCTCCGCGACATCACCACTTCGCAGAAGGAGGCCATCGCCTGCCACGCCGTCTCGCTGTCGACCATCTTTTGCATGATAGTCGGCAGCGAGAGAGCCACTCCACCCAGGGCCGCGGCTAACGTCGACCGCGGCCCCGCCCACGCAGGGCACGCCACCAAAGTGTGCTGCGCATCATCCATCGCGCAGTCACAGTGGTGGCAACACCGGGTCGACTCCCCCCCGGCGACGTCACACAGATACTTCCCAAAGCACCCGTGCCCGGAAAGTACCTGTGTGAGCCGGAAAGTCATCGACCCCCACCGACGGCCGACCCATCGCTCCAAGATGGGCCCGACCGCCTCGAGGATACGGCGCCTCGATCCTTCGGCACGTAGTTCGACGCTCCATGGGAGTTCCTCCTACCACGATACTGGGGCCTGGAGGCGGCCGCCTCCGGGGACCATGGAAAATAATGGCCCCGGATTTATGCAGTGCCACCTCGAGCCCCAGCCGCCGTATCCTCTCGACCACCGCCGCGACGCCGACAGTGGCCAACACTCTCGCATCCCGGGGGTCAGAACCCCGGGATGTTACGAGGGTGTCGTCGGCGTAACAGATCACGTCCACGCCGTGCAAGTTCACACAGCGCAGAACGTAATCATATCCGATGTTCCACAAGAGTGGTCCCAGGACAGACCCCTGTGGAACACCGCACACCATACGCCGATGACAGCCTCCTCCGCCCATCGTTGGGAAGACTACCGCCCTCTCCGACAGGTAGCTCCCCAACAACCGCCGCAGATATGGAGGCACCCCGTGATATCGGAGCGCCTCCATAATCGTTGACCAGGGCAGGGTGTTGAAGGCGTTCGCGATATCGAGCGACACCGCAATCAACACCCCACCCCGGGAAACCGCCCTCTCTGACAGGTCCTGCAAGCGGCCGATCGCGTCAATCGTCGATCGGCCGCGGCGGAACCCGAACTGGTGGTCGGACAAATCTGGTCCGACCTCCTCCAGGTGCTCGACGAGGCGGTTGGCGATGACACGCTCCAGGAGCTTGCCCGCCTCGTCGAGCAGCACGATGGGCCGATAACCAGAAGGGTCATCGGCCGGACGTCCCTCTTTGGGAAGGAGTACCAAGCGGCCCTCCTTCCAGCGCCGCGGAAAAACCCCATCCCGCAGACACCTAGCAAAGAGGGAGGTCACGCGGGAAAGAAAAGGCGCTTCCTCCCCGCTCAAAACCAGGTCCCACACCCTCGTCGGAATGCCGTCGGGACCTGGGGCCGTGCTCTTGCCCCTCAGGCGTAGCACGGCCCTTCCTACCTCCTCCTCGGTGAGCTCGGGCACATCCTCAGTGCCCGACTCACGGGTGACATCTGGCGCCGCCATAGTAGGAGGCACGAAGTCGGTTCCCCTGTCTGGGAACAGTGCCTCAACCACCCTACCGAGTACCGCCGGTTCGAGACTGCTGGAGACGGGAGGGGTCCACACTCGGAGCTTTTGCCGTACTATTTTGTACGGCCTGCCCCATGGATCCGCCTCAACGGCCTCCAGCAGCTCGTCCCACGCTGCGGCTTTGGACCGGCTAATGGCCCCGCGAAGGGCCCTCACCGCCTCTCTGTAGGCGGCGTAGAGCCGATCCAACTCGGCTTCGTCGCGGATTCTCCTTCCGCGACACCTCTGGTAGCGGCGCCGCTCCACCGCACAGGTTCGGCGGAGCTGGGCGATCTCCGGCGACCACCAGTAGACCTGGGATCTGCGCGGGGGGGCGCGAACACGGGGCATGGCCACGTCACAAATACGCGCCATGGCCGCGCACACCCTCGCAGCCTCCCCCTCCACGTCCACCAGCGGTGGCTCCCGTGGCCACGCCTCGACCAGGGCTGCCTCCCGCAGCAAAGACCTGTCGAGGCGCTTGATCGCCCATCGTGGGCCGTCCAATCGCGGCTCTCCAACACCTCCGCTGGACGCTGGCACCGATGTGGAGACACTGAATCTGATATAGCGATGATCAGACAATGTCTCCACATCCTCCAGCACCCTCCAATCGTGGACACGATGCGCGAGAGAGGGCGCCGCAAACGAGATGTCGATAACAGACCCCCCGTTGCGGCGCACGCACGTGTCCACCGAACCGCGATTGAGGATGGACAGCCCACACTCTGTCACCCATTCCTCCAAGGCCGTCCCCCTCCCGTCAGTCGTCCGGGAGCCCCACGCCGTGGATTTGGCGTTGGGGTCCCCCATCACAATGACGGGGAGAGAAGAGCCTTGGGATACTGCGCCCAACCTGACCAAAAACCGCTCGAACTCGACGAGGGGGCGATTGGGGGAGAAATAGACTCCCACAACCACCACCCCGCCGACCCGAGCGGCTACGAAACCTCCCCCTCTCCCGACGAGGACGAGAGGAGGGGTGCCCGCCGCCATACGCTGAATGATGGCCACCGAGCCGTCCGCGTCGCAGACCCAGTCGGAACGGACCGGGACGCGGTAGGGCTCAGCGGCCACTGCCAGACCGACCTGCCACTCCGCCATGGCCTGAAGAAGAAGATCCTGGGCCGCGGCGGAGTGGTTAAGGTTCGCCTGTAGAAAGTTGAGCTGGAGAGCCATAAATTAATGGGTCTCCATATCAACCTCCTCCGGCCGATCCGTGGCGGCGGTAGGGCCCGATGGCAGCACGCCTTTGCCGGGGCCCTTCTTTTTGGCCTTGGGGGACCGGGCGCATGCCTTACCCCCAGGGCGATGGTCGGCCACCCTCCCAGCCTCCTCACAGAGGGGACAGTGGGGGGGGGCAGAGCATTCACGGGCTCTGTGCCCTGGTCGAGCGCAGCGGAAACAGTTTCCGCTGCGGTCGACCGAAGACTTGCACTGGGCCCCGAGATGGCCCAGCGCAAAGCACCTGAAGCATCGGCTGGGGCGAGAATCCAAAAGGGTCGTCCCGGCCGATACCCAGCCCACCAACAGCCGCCCGCTTGCGACCTTTTTCGCGACCGCCACGGGGCAGGAGACCACAATGGCCCCCAGCCCCGCAGAGGTAGCCCTCCCAATTTCTCCCGGCCTGATAAGGTCGGGAGTGCAGCCACCGACTGCCGCCACCGCCGACACCACCTCCTCCTTCGAGACCGAGTCGTCCAGGCCCGAGACGCGGATGTCTGCCCGCATCACCGGCCTGGAGACTTTCACATCCTCCGGCTCGTAGATTGCGCGGAGGCGCTCTGCGAGCCGATCGACCTTTTCGTCCCGGGCCTCTCCTGCCAGCTCTAGGACCCGGGCCCCCGTCACCGCCTTGCGGAACCGCACCGAGGCAATGCCAAGGTCGGCAAGGCGTATCTTCGCCTTGGCCTCGGCGATCACCGCCTCGTAGGTGCGGCCTCGCTCCACTGCGCCCGGCAGCAGCGTCATCACGACTGCTGCGGATGATGGCGGGCGCAGCGCCTTCTTTTTGGCGGGGGCTGTTGCCGATCGGCCCGGCTGTGGTGCCGGCCTGACAGGAGCAGCGCTCCGCGAGCCTTTGGCCTGCGCCGCCACTCTCCCTTTAGGGCGGCGCGAGACAACAGTGGTCCAGGTCTCCCGTTTCTGGCCACCCGACTGGGACGGGGTGGCAACGGGAGCCGCTGGACGATCCTCCGATGGAGGAGAAGGAACAGCCGGTGCGGACGCCGAAAAAGGCACCGACTGCTTCCTCCCCTTCCCCTTTCCTTTCCCCTTCTTGGTAGAGGGAGGAGGAGGCCGCGCTGGGGCCACAGCAGAGGCCGAAGATGGGCCTGGCTGCGGCGAAAGGGCTGCCCGGTCGGCCCGAAGCGGGGGACGCACCGACTTCTCGGGCAGCAGGCGACCAGATACCTCCAGGCCCTCAATACGCGCATCCAACACCTTCATGAGACGCGCATTGACATCGCGCGCGAGCCTCTCCTCCACCTGCGCCAGGTCCATAGGCGCAGGCCTCTCCACTCTACGCACCTCCTCGCGGAGAGCGGAGACCTCCCTTAACACCTCCGCATGCTGTGACAGGAGGCGGGCGTTCTCCTGCCTCAGGGCTTTGTCACTCGCCCTGAGGCGCTCCAGCTCCTGCCGCAGCGTGCTGTCCTCCGACACCGGAGTACGGGCCGACCAGGCCTGCAGGCAATCCCTACCTACTTCCACGGCGGTCTTGAACCCACCGTGGAAGGTCCCCTTCAAGGCCGATGATTTGCCCGCCATCTCCTCCACGGCGGACAGGATCTGAGACATCCTGTCCGCCAGAGTGGAGGCGGAGACGGTGGCAGCCGGCTCCCAGGCCACCGCCGTCGCCTTGAACGCCATCGCGCAGTCCTCCCTACCAACGCGAGAGGGGCTCATCTTCGCCTCTCGGCGGGCCAGCACTCGGTCGACGCTCAGCGCCCTCCTGGCCTCGCCGAGACCGGCCGTAAGGCCGTAGGAACAAACGCGGCCACGGGATCGGCCGCGCTTCGTCGACGCTCTGACGTCGTCCGGGGCCTGGTCGGCCCCGCTGACCAATTTTGCCCCGGGGGACCTCTTCCTTTTTTGGCGAAGGCGGTAGGGCTGAACCCCAGACGAACCGCCTTCTCCAAACTCCACGTCTGACGTTTCCGACGCTTCCGCGGGGCCCACAGTGTCCATGGTCCCCGCCGAACCGTCGGAGAGAACCTCCTCCGGCGCCGGCGTCGAGACGAACCTGCCACGCTCGTTCCTCGGCAGGCCCGGCCCTCCACCGCCCCTAAGGCGCAACACGCCAAAACCAAAACACTTTGCCAACTCGGAATCCATAAATAAAAAGCCAGGGTCGTCGGTGCGAGAGCCAGCAGAATGCTGACCTCCGAAGCAGTTTGTGCCCCCTCCGTATAACACGGGGCAGACACCCGCCGAAGCGGGTGTGCAGGATTCCCCCTTTCGGGGACCTGCCCGGAGAATAATTTTCAAGCTGCGTTTGTCCATTATTACCTCTCCATCTCTTTTTTCGGGGGTGAGCTCCCCCGCACGCTAGCGACTGGACTCCCTCCAGCCATGCATCCCTTCGGCACGATCCGCTCACCTTGGGATTGGGGTAATTTATTATAGTGGTATTCTTCCACGCGGCACCACTCTCAGTGAGCGGCACCTCCGGTCCGCAGACTGCGGATTACGGATTGCCCGACGGGGAGTCAAGAGACCCCCCCGACAGCCACTGGGATGTGACTGCCGGACTCGCCGCGCCGCAGGCCTTGCAGGCCTGCCACCCACCGCCGCTTGAAAGCGGCCACTGCCCTCGAAAGGGCGAAACAAAAGGCGCCAAAACGCCTCGCCTCCACTCGGGAAAATGGGCTGCATCCCCTGCCACCTCAGATGAGCTGAGGCGTGCTGGGAGCAGCCGACACCCTACGCCGTGTGACAACGGCACCACTGGGCCGCTTTCCAGCCGCGAAATGCGACCGGGGGTGCGCCCCACAAAACCCGCCAGTTTTGGTCCGCGCCGGACTTATAATAACAATTGCCGGTACCACAATGTGTGGCATGCCCCTATCCGCCACCTGGGGACGCGCCTGATGGGAGTCTGGCAACTCCACACAGGAAGACCTGAGGAGCCTTTTTTTTTTTTTTTTTTTTTTTATTATCGTCTGTAAAAAAATGCTGCTTACGCACTGTCTCCCGGCCAAAAGGGGGAGACCGGGAGGGGGTGTGGGGCTCACTGCGGCCGACACGACCACCGCAGTCCTACCCACTAAAAAACTTCAGACGACGCCCACCGCTGTTGAAAAGGGGCGAGGCACCAGTGCCCGGGTTTGTAGCTTCTGGTACCCCGCCCGCGGCCAACGTCCCCCGGATCAGAACCGGGGAGACCTCCTCAGGAAGGCGCAATTTGCAGCGCCCCCCCTACCTCTATGTGCGGCCATGGCGTAACTGGCCGACTTCGGGGGGGGGGTCTATGGCGAGACGGAAGGGGCCCCCTGCCCCCGCCGCCTAAGACCCCCCGGGCGCTGCCTGACGGGCCCTCCTGGCCCGCCCGCTGCGCCAACGGCGTAGCCGGAGAGAGAGCGGATCCCGCTCCCTCTCCCGCTCCGCGGCCTCCTTCTGCGACATCACCACTTCGCAGAAGGAGGCCATCGCCTCCCATGCCGTCTCGCTGTCGACCATCTTTTGCATGATGGTCGGCAGCGAGAGAGCCACTCCACCCAGGGCCGCGGCTAACGTCGACCGCGGCCCCGCCCACGCAGGGCACGCCACCAAAGTGTGCTGCGCGGTGTCTTCCGCGCAGTCACAGTGGTGGCAACACCGGGTCGACTCCCCCCCGGCGACGTCACACAGATACTTCCCAAAGCACCCGTGCCCGGAAAGCACCTGCGTGAGTCGGAAGGTCATCGACCCCCACCGACGGCCGACCCATCGCTCTAAGATGGGCCCGACCGCCTCGAGGATACGGCGCCTCGAACCTTCGGCACGAAATTCGGCGCTCCCGAAAAGCTGCCGCCGCCATGAGCCCAGAGCCTGCCTCTGAGCGTCTCTACGCCACCGCACCACAGTGTCCGGTGCGGGGCGGAGACCCTGGCTCCGGGATTGCGCGCCACGCCAGTAGACCGCCGAGAGAACCTCGGCGTCGAGGTCCCATGGCAGGGACCCGGCGAGCGCGCATGCCACCTCATGGGAGATGGTGCGATACCCCCTAACGACACGGGTCGCCATGACCCTCTGCGACTGCTGCAGGATCTGTCGATGGCGACCCGATATGGAGCTCGCCCAAATTGGGGCTCCATACAGGGCTATGGACCGCACCACTCCCGTGTAAAGGCGGCGGCAACTGCCGCCACTCCCTCCGAGATTGGGGAGCAGGCGAGATAGAGCTCCCGCCGTGCTCACCAACCTCGGGCCCAGGTGCCGAAGGTGCGCTTCGAAGTCCCATCTGCTGTCGAGAAGGACGCCGAGATACTTCAGCGTGTTCTCGACAGGGATGGGAGTTCCTCCTACCACGATACTAGGGCCTGGAGGCGGCCGCCTCCGGGGACCATGGAAAATATTGGCCCCGGATTTATGCAGTGCCACCTCGAGCCCCAGCCGCCGTATCCTCTCGACCACCGCCGCGACGCCGACAGTGGCCAACACTCTCGCATCCCGGGGATCAGAACCCCGGGATGTTACGAGGGTGTCGTCGGCGTAACAGATCACGTCCACGCCGTGCAAATTCACACAGCGCAGAACGTAATCATATCCGATGTTCCACAGGAGTGGTCCCAGGACAGACCCCTGCGGAACACCGCACACCATACGCCGACGACAGCCTCCTCCGCCCATCGTTGGGAAGACTACCGCCCTCTCCGACAGGTAGCTCCCCAACAACCGCCGCAGATATGGAGGCACCCCGTGATATCGAAGCGCCTCCATAATCGTTGACCAGGGCAGGGTGTTGAAGGCGTTCGCGATATCGAGCGACACCGCAATCAACACCCCACCCCGGGAAACCGCCCTCTCCGACAGGTCCTGCAAGCGGCCGATCGCGTCAATCGTCGATCGGCCGCGGCGGAACCCGAACTGGTGGTCGGACAGATCTGGTCCGACCTCCTCCAGGTGCTCGACGAGGCGGTTGGTGATGACACGCTCCAGGAGCTTGCCCGCCTCGTCGAGCAGCACGATGGGCCGATAACCAGAAGGGTCATCGGCCGGACGTCCCTCTTTGGGAAGGAGTACCAAGCGGCCCTCCTTCCAGCGCCGCGGAAAAACCCCATCCCGCAGACACCTAGCAAAGAGGGAGGTCACGCGGGAAAGAAAAGGCGCTTCCTCCCCGCTCAAAACCAGGTCCCACGCCCTCGTCGGAATGCCGTCGGGACCTGGGGCCGTGCTCTTGCCCCTCAGGCGTAGCACGGCCCTTCCTACCTCCTCCTCGGTGAGCTCGGGCACATCCTCAGTGCCCGAGTCACGGGTGACTTCTGGCGCCGCCATAGTGGGAGGCACGAAGTCGGTTCCCCTGTCTGGGAACAGTGCCTCAACCACCCTACCGAGTACCGCCGGTTCGAGACTGCTGGAGACGGGAGGGGTCCACGCTCGGAGCTTTTGCCGTACTATTTTGTACGGCCTGCCCCATGGATCCGCCTCAACGGCCTCCAGCAGCTCGTCCCACGCTGCGGCTTTGGACCGGCTAATGGCCCCGCGAAGGGCCCTCACCGCCTCTCTATAGGCGGCGTAGAGCCGATCCAACTCGGCGTCGTCGCGGATTCTCCTTCCGCGACACCTCTGATAGCGGCGCCGCTCCACCGCACAGGTTCGGCGGAGCTGGGCGATCTCCGGCGACCACCAGTAGACCTGGGATCTGCGTGGGGGGGCGCGAACACGGGGCATGGCCACGTCACAAATACGCGTCATGGCCGCGCACACCCTCGCAGCCTCCCCCTCCACGTCCACCAGCGGTGGCTCCCGTGGCCACGCCTCGACCAGGGCTGCCTCCCGCAGCAAAGACCTGTCGAGGCGCTTGATCGCCCATCGTGGGCCGTCCAATCGCGGCTCTCCAACACCTCCGCTGGGCGCTGGCACCGATGTGGAGACACTGAATCTGATATAGCGATGATCAGACAATGTCTCCACATCCTCCAGCACCCTCCAATCGTGGACACGATGCGCGAGAGAGGGTGCCGCAAACGAGATGTCGATAACAGACCCCCCGTTGCGGCGCACGCACGTGTCCACCGAACCGCGATTGAGGATGGACAGCCCACACTCTGTCACCCATTCCTCCAAGGCCGTCCCCCTCCCGTCAGTCGTCCGGGAGCCCCACGCCGTGGATTTGGCGTTGGGGTCCCCCATCACAATGACGGGGAGAGAAGAGCCTTGGGTTATAGCGCCCAACCTGACCAAAAACCGCTCGAACTCGACGAGGGGGCGATTGGGGGAGAAATAGACCCCCACAACCACCACCCCGCCGACCCGAGCGGCTACGAAACCTCCCCCTCTCCCGACGAGGACGAGAGGGGGAGTGCCCGCCGCCATACGCTGAATGATGGCCACTGAGCCGTCCGCGTCGCAGACCCAGTCGGAACGGACCGGGACGCGGTAGGGCTCAGCGGCCACTGCCAGACCGACCTGCCACTCCGCCATGGCCTGAAGAAGAAGATCCTGGGCCGCGGCGGAGTGGTTAAGGTTCGCCTGGAGAAAGTTGAGCTGGAGAGCCATAAATTAATGAGTCTCCATATCAACCTCCTCCGGCCGATCCGTGGCGGCGGTAGGGCCCGATGGCAGCACGCCTTTGCCGGGGCCCTTCTTTTTAGCCTTGGGGGACCGGGCGCAAGCCTTACCCCCAGGGCGATGGTCGGCCACCCTCCCAGCCTCCTCACAGAGGGGACAGTGGGGGGGGGCAGAGCATTCTCGGGCTCGGTGCCCTGGTCGAGCGCAGCGGAAGCAGTTATCGCTGCGGTCAACCGAAGACTTGCACTGGGCCCCAAGATGGCCCAGCGCGAAACACCTAAAGCAGCGGCTGGGACGAGATTCCAAAAGAGTCGTCCCAGCCGACACCCAGCCAACGAGCAATCGCCCGCTGGCCACCCGTTTCGCCACCGCCACGGGGCAGGAGACCACAATGGCCCCCAGCCCCGCAGAGGTAGCCCTTCCAATAGCCCCCGGCCTCACGAGGTCGGGAGCGCAGCCGCCGACTGCCGCCACCGCCGCCACAACCTCCTCCCTGGAGACAGAGTCGTCCAGACCCGCGATGCGGACGTCTGCCCGCATCACCGGCCTGGAGACCCTGACGTCCTCCGGCAAATAGATCGCCCGGAGACGCTCCGCCAGCCGATCGGCCTTCTCCTCCCGGGCCTCTCCCGCGATCTCGAGAACCCGGGCCCCCGTCACCGCCTTGCGGAACCGCACCGAGGCAATGCCGAGGTCGGCAAGGCGTATCTTCGCCTTGGCCTCGGCGATCACCGCCTCGTAGGTGCGGCCTCGCTCCACTGCGCCCGGCAGCAGCGTCATCACGACTGCTGCGGATGATGGCGGGCGCAGCGCCTTCTTTTTGGCGGGGGCTGTTGCCGATCGGCCCGGCTGTGGTGCCGGCCTGGCAGGAGCAGCGCTCCGCGACCCTTTGGCCTGCGCCGCCACTCTCCCTTTGGGGCGGCGCGAGACCACAGTGGTCCAGGTCTCCCGTTCCTGGCCACCCGACTGGGACGGGGTGGCAACGGTAGCCGCTGGACGGACCTCCGATGGAGAGGAAGGAACAGCCGGTGCGGACGCCGAAACAGGCACCGGCTGCTTCTTCCCCTTTCCCTTTCCCTTCCCCTTTCCCTTCTTGGTAGGGGGAGGAGGAATCTGCGCTGGGGCCACGGTAGGGGCCGAAGAAGGGCCCGGCTGTGGCGAAAGTGCCACCCGGTCGGCCCGAAGCGGGGGACGCACGGACTTCTCGGGAAGCAGGCGGCCACCCACCTCCAGCCCGTCAATGCGTGCGTCCAGACGTGCCCGCAGCTCCTGCAGATCCCGCCCGAACCGCTCCTCTACCTGTACTAGGTTAACAGGCCTCCGCATCTCCTCGCGGAGGGAGGAGACCTCCCTCATGAGTTGGGCCTGTTGCGAAAGTAGGCGGGCGTTCTCCAGCCTCGAAGTTTTTTCTGCGGCTTCACTGGCACGCCTGAGGCGCTCCACCTCCTGTCGCAGCATCTCCTCCTCCGCCGTCGGGGGGCGAGACACCATGGCCCTGAGGCACTCCTTCCCTACCTCGGCAGCGTAGCTGAAGCCGCCGTGGAAGGTCCCCTTCAACGAAGAGGACCTTTTCGTCATCTCGTCGATGGCAGTCAGGCATTTTGACAGCCTGTCCGCCAGTGTGTGAGACGAGACGTTGTCCACCGAGTCCCAGCCAGCTGCCATGGCCCGGAAATCTGTGGCACAGTCTGATCTGGGAGCGCGAAAGAGGTCCGGCATCGGCTCCCGTTCCCTTCTCTCGCGCTCAACCTCTAGCCTATCCTGCGCCCGGCTAGCACTCAGCGCCCTCCTGGCCTCACCGAGACCGGCCGTAAGGCCGTAAGAAGAAACGCGGCCACGGGATCGGCCGCGCTTCGTCGACGCTCTGACGTTGTCCGGGGCCAGGTCGGCCTCACTGGCCAAGCTCGCCCTCTTTCTTTTTTGGCGAAGGCAGTGGGGCTGAACCCCAGACGAACTGCCTTCGCCAAACGCCACTTCTGACGTCTCCGACGCTTCCGCGGGACCCACAGTATCCATGGTCCCCGCCGAACCGTCGGAGAGAATCTCCTCCGGCGTCGGCGTCGAGACGAACCTGCCACGCTCGTCCCTCCACCGCCCCTAAGGCGCAATACACCACCACATCGTTCTGCAGAATCATAAACCGTATCCAGAAAGCCAAAGTCGTCGGGGCGGGAATCAGCAGCCTGCTGACCCCCGAAGTAGTTTGTGCCCCCTCCGTATACTACGGGGCAGACACCCGCCGAAGCGGGTGTGCAGGATTCCCCCTTTCGGGGACCTGCCCGGAGAATTATTTGCAAACTCCTTGTAAACATTATATAATACGCCCTCTCTTTTTTCGGGGGTGAGCTCCCCCGCACGCTAGCGACTGGACTCCCTCCAGCCATGCATCCCTTCGGCACGATCCGCTCACCTTGGGATTGGGGTAATTTATTATAGTGGTATTCTTCCACGCGGCACCACTCTCAGTGAGCGGCACCTCCGGTCCGCAGACTGCGGATTACGGATTGCCCGACGGGGAGTCAAGAGACCCCCCCGACAGCCACTGGGATGTGACTGCCGGTCTCGCCGCGCCGCAGGCCTTGCAGGCCTGCCACCCACCGCCGCATGAAAGCGGCCACTGCCCTCGAAAGGGCGAAACAAAAGGCGCCAAAACGCCTCGCCTCCACTGGGAAAATGGGCTGCATCCCCTGCCACCTCAGATGAGCTGAGGCATGCTGGGAGCAGCCGACACCCTACGCCGTGTGACAATGGCACCACTGGGCCGCTTTCCAGCCGCGAAATGCGACCGGGGGTGCGCCCCACAAAACCCACCAGTTTTGGTCCGCGCCGGACTTACAATAAAAATTGCCGGTACCACAATGTGTGGCATGCCCCTATCCGCCACCTGGGGACGCGCCCGATGGGAGTCTGGCAACTCCACACGGGAAGACCTGAGGAGCCTAAGCCAACCTTACCTGCATGTGGTGCACCTGCCGATCAACGGGCGAGGCTCTGGCAAACATAACATTGCCCGGTAAGCGGCAATAGGCCCGCCACCTATTACGCGGGACCAACATTATATTTGGCGAAGTGTGGGCGTATAACATGCTTCTGCCTACCTCTTTGGGGACACAGGCGTAAATGTATGTATGTATATATGAAATTTTTCTGTGACATTATAGGTGCGTTTAAAAATGTAATATAGAAGTTCAACGGATCATGTAGTATTTAATGAATAGCTATTAGAGCTGGGTATGCACAAGGATTGCTTAACAAAGTATAGTTATTACTCAGTTACTTAGTAATCCTATTGTGGTATTCACATGGTAGTTAATCGAGGCAAATGTTACGGAACACCATAACGTTTTATGTTCGCAGATTTAGGAGTTCATAAAGTCATTTAAGGCTTGTTTTTATGTCGTCGTTACTCTTTGAATGTTTTTCTTTGTCCTGCGATTTTCTGGCCATGAAACCAGTAATAGACAAAGTATTTAGGAAACTAAGTGAGTTAGTTTTTCTTTGCATGGAATCGGTTGAGTGTTATCGTATTTTCCCTGGTTCATAGCTTAAGCGAATCTGGTCTCAACCGGGATACAAACTAGATTATAATATACAATAAAATATACTTTCAACAGGATCATTTAGATTCGTCAAATATTTACACATAAAATGGAAATTCATTTTTTTTTTACAACAATGAAAGAGATATGAGTTGTACCATTATCAAAAAATAAAAGCAAATGGATTCTTTGTCAAGGTTTGTCAGTCTATCTGTCTGTTGTGGTTTTTTCTCAAGATATATCAGTCTAGCGGTAACTGTTATCGGGGGGATCTGTTACTCAGCCTGTCGTGATTCTAAAGGGGGAGGAATTGTCCGTCAGTCAGTCAGTCTGTCGGTGACTCTAACGAGGCTTCCAAAAAGAAAAGAGATTGAGAAGGATGCCTCAAGAAGCTCCTTTCGGCTTATATCTTAAAATCTAATATTATTATGCTAGCTGCTTCTGGTGGCTTAAAGTAACAGTCCCAAACTAAGCAAATCTTGTACTATAGGGCTAGACTTGTACTATAGGGACTAAACACACAAAATAATCTTTTAAAGTGCATCCTTGCAATATGAGTGGTTTCCTGTCCCGGTTTGGTATGTGCAAAGACAAATATAAGTATTATTTCATATAAACATTTATCCTGTGTGGGAATCGAAACCACGTCTTTAAGGAGCGCAAAAACGTCACTTATGACTTCAAATATTACCGATACCTACATAGAATGTATTGGTTATAAATCAGGGGCCTACCGCCGAATTCAATGGATTACCGGTAATCCATCTAGATCAAACTTTGTTTACGTTCATTAATCCGTACCGGGGAATCTGCCGACAGCCACCTCTCATTCATGTGACCTTCAGTCCGTGACAGACCAATAGGTAAATGGAGAACGCCATTTTGTTTCGATTTCCATGAGTTTGGCGGTACGACAGAATCAATTCGAAATCCATTTTGCCTTATAATCGATTGCCATCGAACTCGGCGGTAGGCTCCCAGGCATCTCCGCACCAACATATGTTGCAGTTGCTATGAAACCTTCAAGGCATGATATTATTACGGCTGAAGCAAGACGCTTGATTGATATACGAACCGATCAATCACTCACCGGATCGCACCTGACGGCCCGGATCGATCACCCGCAGCGCGGTTAAGGCACCAAATGTACAGTTACAGAACCTTAGCTTGGCAGAATAACATGTGGAATTCGGTTGCTATGAAGTTTCGAGTATATTAACCGTGTTAAAGGCGTGTCTCGCCAATGTATGTCTTGAAAAGGGGAAAGTTATTTATCTCTTTTGAAATTAGTTTATATCGGCCTTACAAACTCTACTGCTGAATATTAGCCTCCCATCGGACTACATTATAAGGGGGATATTTGCAAATAGCACCACGCTGGGCAGGCGGGTTTGCAATCGCAGTTCCAGCCAGTATGCAGGATGACGCTGCTGCCCATCATCTGGTCGCTTTTAGAAGCCAAAGCAGCTAAATAATAACACTATAACAAAAGTAATTAATATCATTATTCTAAAATCCACCAAATCATACATACTGTGGCAACCATATTCAGCCTGCAGCCAAACTGAGGAATTTCTAACTAAAAAGGTTTTATTGAATCGGTTTCCTCTTCTAAAGAAAAAAAAGAAATAAATAGTTTTTCAACTCGTTCAGTCTCAGGTTAAGCGCTGGAGCGACGAAACTTTTCATAGAGATTAGCGAGAAGAATAGACCCAAAGAACGGCTAGGCTTAAAAAGAATTTTTATTTTAACTTTACAAAGGAGTTTTCAAAGGGGGAGGTTTGGTCCTTTTGTTGTCTGCTTTTGGAGTTAGTTAGTTTGAATGAGTCCTAAGCTTGTGGTAATACTTGAAGACTTAGAACTGTTTCGATCTAAGTTATATACCTTTGAAGCTAGCCTTGATTTACCTTCTTTGGACTTAAACTTTTTACCATCATTGCCGTCCGTTAATACCCTTCTCCTTCAGTGGGCCGATTTTGATAAATAAAGCTACAGTTTACATATAATAGAGTTTAAATTTCCACTTCGAACCGCTGAGGGTTTCCGGGCAAATGCATGAACTTCGCGTGTCCGAACCCCGACCAATCTTTGAGGTTAGTCGTCGTTACTTACAGTTCGCGCGCGTCTGTTGTTATTTAAATACTGTAACATGAATGATTTCGTATAATATATTAATCATCAGTGTCGAAAAATCTGTTTGGATTTCCCATCACTAAATATCGGCATTGACGTCACATTAGGTGTTTAGAAGTCGGCATGGTGATTTTAATAAATATTTTTTATTTCTAACAATTACACCAATTATTATTAATTTAATTAATTATTAATTAACGGATAAACATACATAAATACTATTTTTCTTTTGTAACTAAATACTAAATATAAATAGACAAACACCCAGACCAAAACGAATATTCATGTTCATGCACACAAATATTTGTCCTGTGTGGGAATCGAACCCATGACTTTGGAGCGGAGAGCGGGTATACTCGCCACCACGCCATATAGGACGTCATCAGTTTAATACAAATCGTAATACTTACATTATCAATTGTATATCTATGTCTGTGGTACCACTGTAGTATAGTTGTCGAAACTTTCATCTGCTAAGCTTTGGATTGTTTACCAGGGCTATCGACGACTGGCAGCGATCGTTTGAACAACCAGTATTGACTGCCATATGGCTATAAGCCGCCAATAGTGAACCAACCACTATCGAAGTGGTTTTAATGAAAAGTTGCGTCGTATTTCTTGTTAACAAATGCTGGCTTGACATTTAATGAAAAGGTTGTGAATTTAACGCGCTGGAAAAGAACAGCAATAATTAAAAAAATGTTCTCTAATAGGGCAAGATGCGTTTTTTAAAATAATAAATGTTATTGGATAAATAACACAACGCTCTTTCCCCAAATTTGTGAGTCCAAGACCTTAAAAAGGGAAGAGCTGATATTATATATGTCGGATAAGGAAGGCCTATCTTCTAGATTTTCAGACATTGTAAGCGAGAAACATGGATACAGGCAATAGAATAACGAGCACGAACTTGTGTCTACACAATCACTTTATTATTACATTGAAACCGTCCTGATTACATTTTATTACAACTAGGTACTTAAACTACGAAACGGAAAACGGGACGAGTTCTAGAAGACCCGTGTTGACTCGACCGAGAGATGAAGTGAAGTGAACTGGCCTCGAGTCGAATACGAAGCATCTAGACTCCGTCAAACGACGCCATCTTGTTGTTTACGTCGTTTAGTGCACCGTTGGCAACGCCACTGTGATTATGACTCGACCGGATCCGACATATAGAATTAAAGACTATATAGAGAACAAGAGATTTTCTAAAAAATACGACCAGCTAGTAAATAGCACCAAGTGGATTCAAACCAACATTAATAATACATACATACATAATGTCACGCCTTTTTACCGTAGGGGCACACACATTTAGCTTCATCCACACTCATTAACCATCTCATAAACGCCCGCCGGTGAAGAGTACTTTTGACCTGCGGCTCCCTGTAAATTACGACGCCAGGCCTAGTAATACACCACAGAATACTGAATAAAACAACGAATAAATATTTCGTGACAAACCTAACTCAACTAATGTTAAATTATTACATTAATATATATTATAAAAACAAATAATAATAGCGCGAATCAGAAACTGATCACAATAGTACAGCGTCATCTATTGACAAGGTTGTGTCAACAGACATTCAAACTAACGAACACTGCCCTTTTTCTCCAATATTTTCAGGATTTGGTCATGGAAGGTCTTACGTGGTCATCCCTTTCCAACCTTTTCATTCATTCAAAATAAAAACATAAATAATAAGTCAAAGTAATTTTTTTATGCAAGTTTGGCTTAATAAAGTTCTCATAAACGTCAACTTACAAACTACGGCGCCCATTTACTGCGGGCAGGAGCTTGTTTAAAGAATAAGTAGGCCAGAAACTCCTCAGTTTATGTCCTCCAACAAGACCAAATATTGAATGTTAGCTTGTGGCCAAAAAAACTGCGCTAGAAATATTAAAGACATGTATGTGACCAAATATTGAATGTTAGCTAGTGGCCAAAAAAACTGCGCTAGAAATATTATAGGTGGATTTCATTTGGCGGAAGCGGCGAACCGGAAAACTGTGATAACGAAGTGATACGGGTCACTGCGTCAAAAAAGTCTGCCTCTAGCCAAACGCTGCATAGCTACACTAAATTAACTATTTTATTTTATTTCTAAACATTTTGAAGCTTTAAAACAAGTCAAGTCATAGTCATTTATGTAAGTTTGGCTCAATGGAGCTCTTGTGAAAATGAAGTTAAAACTAACGCACCCATTTACTGCAGGCGGGAGCTTGATCGTAAAAGAACGGACAAGAAAGTCGTCACGGTTGCTTTTAAACTCGCCTGTTAGGGATCATCCATAAATTACGTCACACGAATTTCGTGAACTTTTGACCCCCCCACCGGCCTTGTCACAGCTGGTCACACTTGTGAGAATCCCTCCTCCTTAGTGTGATGTCACATAAATTGCAATTGTACAGCAAGAAATGATTACATTCAAACAGCAGTTCCAAAATGTTTATAGGACCTGGATTTTGAAATGTGGCATCACGAAATTTAGGATCCGTCCCATCCCTTTTGTCAGACCATGTAACACTTCGTCAACCCCCTCCCACCCTATTAATGTGTGACGTAATTTATGGATAGCCCCTTACGAAAAATTTACTTACTTATTACATGAAGTGACTGATGGCGATTTGAGGTGAAGAGCTAAGATGAAGTCAGTGTCTTACTAATGAAGTTGGGATCGAGATGTTAGTATAATCTCTTCATATCATAAAAAAAAAATTATTATTAAAAAAACAAAATACCCGACTGCACACTAAAAAAAGAGTAAAACAAGCCCCACAATAATATTGATCAATCAAATGCTAAAAACTAATTATGTAATACCGTTTAAACAATACCTATATTAAAATACACTACAATATGTGTTTGTAATCGATAGTTAAATAAACAGAAACTTATTTTGAATACAAATTTACTGAAAATAATTTATAAATGTTGATGGAATGCATCGCAGGCGGGGACCAACAGAGGCTTATTTATAGTCATTTCGGTTGTGCACCATTTAGCAGAATTTTCGTTGGTGGCGGTCAAGGTGGTCCCCGCCTGCGATGCTTTCCATCAACATTTATAAATTATATTCAGTAAATTTGTATTCAAAATAAGTTTCTGTTTATTTAACTATCGATTACAAACACATATTGTAGTGTATTTTAATATAGGTATTGTTTAAACGGTATTACATAATTAGTTTTTAGCATTTGATTGATCAATATTATTGTGGGGCTTGTTTTACTCTTTTTTTAGTGTGCAGTCGGGTATTTTGTTTTTTTAATAATAATTTTTTTATTTATAACTTTTTAGCTGTTTTTATTTAAAGAGAGAAACACGAAAGAAAAAGAACGAGTTATTTATACTTTATAAGTTTCGCGTCAGACGACGAAGTATCGAAAAAATCGCTATTTAGAGACGACCGTCAACGACGTGTGCCCTTATGCGTGTGCCCGCATTCGGGCTGTATACTCGAGCATATCCCCCTCCGCACCGCGCCGCGCGCCGCATGCCAGGCCACGCCCTATCTTTTTGCTTGCTAACGCATGAGTTGCTTTGCGTTGACGCAGAATTAACATGTTCCCGTGGGAATTTTGAGAAAAAACGTATCCTATATTAATTACTCCCGTGATTGAAATGAATCTAATGATACCGCATACATATTTTTTTAAAGGGAAATTTAGAAAAAATATTATTATGTCTTTATCCCGTGGGACTTTTAGGATAAAATGTATCCTATGACAATCCCGTAATCAAGACAAATCTAACGATACCTCATACATCAAAATCCATCAAGCCGTTTAGGCTACAGTCCTACCCTCCTTCTTTGGCAGTCGGGTAAAAATAAGTCGCCCGCCGTCTATCCGTCTGTTCGCGATTTACAAAATACTGAACGGATTATCGTTAGGTTTTCAACCACCTTTTCTAAGTCGGTAATTTGCGAAGTCACTTAAAAAATGCATTTTGTTATTTACATGTATAATGTGCACGCTATTAGGTTTAGATTACGGCCCTGGCAGCACCATTTAAGTACAAATGAACCAAGGACTTATAATCCTAGAATTTATCCCGGTTATTAGTGAATAGAATTGGACAGGTACCCAGAGTGATGCTGAAGGATGGCGAGAAGAAGGTTCTAAAAAGAACGAAGATGTCTTGTGTGTGTTGAGCTCAAAAAATTAAAGTTATTTATACTATACATGCAAAGAAGCACTGCATATCCTAAGATTAGCAAAACAAACAAAAAAATCCTTTACTAGATAGATAGATACAACATTTCTTTCCTACCAGTGGGTAGTGGGGACCAATGGGTCTAACCAGATTTGGCTTAATTTCAATTATAACACAAAGCGACTGCACTCTGATATCCACAAACCAGCTACCAGCTGTTAGAAGGTATTGCCTCCATAGTAACAAAATAACGACTGCCATAGATGGTCCTGCCCGCAACATTTGGCTTAACGTCCTTTCCAAATCACGAAGCGATAATTATGAAGATAACTTCAAAAAGTTTAAAGATCCAAAGACTTAGGTGCACCATTTCATTAAAACAACTTTAATAGGGGCCATTTACTGGCCCACTTGAGATAGCATTCAATACCGACTGAGTACACAGATCGCTGCCACTCGCTGATAGCTCTCAGAGATTAAGCTTTAGAAAATTTAACTGTTAGAACTTCGATAAATTCAGATTTCAAGTAGGGGTAGCAGTGTTTTCTTTTCGTAGCTCCATGACACAAAGTGGAACTAGTATAGGATTTTTTTGTTGGTTTTGCTTATCTAAGGATATGCAGTGCTTCTTTGCATATCGTCGTTGTTCTGGGAAAACCCTGTTAATAGATGGTTACCTAATTAGAGTTCAAGGCAAATGATAGTTCAGATAAAAATATTTTTATTAAAAAACATATTAACTTAAGTTTTTGTGTTTCGATATCATGCTATTGTATTTCGCAGACGAAGAGCATAAAAAACTGAGTAGATTTTTTGTAACACTCATTTTATGAAAAAAAGTTATTTACTGGGTTTTCCCAGAACAACGACGATATATAGTATATATAACTTTAATTTTTTTGAGCTCAACACACACAAGACATCTTCGTTCTTCTCAGAATCTTCTTCTCGCCATCCCTCAATATCACTCTGGGTACCTGTCCAATTCTTTTCACATAAAGTCTGCTCAACTTTGGGACAATCTTCCAGCTAGAATAAGACTTGCGCAAAGCAAGCCAGTGTTCAGCAATTGATTTTTAAGCTTTATTTCGAAGAGTCCTCTTTGGTTTGATTCTCCTTGCTGTCATATTTTAGTATTATATTTTTATGTAGTTTATGATAGGTGTAGTTTAACTTTTTTTATGTTTGTTTATGTATGTTTATTAACTACCGCACCGCCTTTAAAGTTTTCTGCTAAACCTAAGGTTAACTGGCAGAGAATGCCTTTTAAGTGTGCAATAAAGATGAAATAAATAAATATAATGTGCACGCTGCTGGGTTTAAAATACGGTCTAGAAAGCATCATTTGGATACTAATACCTTCTAATACAAAAGACTGAACTGCAACATTTCATTAACACCACTTCTATAGAGGCTGTTGCCTGGCTCACACGAGATAGGAGTCAATACCGGCTAAGTACACAGATCGCTGCCGGCGGCGAACTCACGGCGAGCCTCCGCTTAGAGATTAAGCCTTAGAAAATATATGTGTTAGATTTTCAATTGGTTTTATCTAGGCTAGACTTTACTGTATGAGTTTAGCTACCTAATGCTCGCGGCAAGGTCTGTGGAATTTTGTTCTGTGAGACTCAGGCATATTGAACGTTAAAAGTATAATAATTAGATAGAATAATAATTTAAAGTTAGGTGGATATTGTTCTAATTTTTATTTGTAAAAAGTAGTAGCTATAGCAATATTTAGTTATAATTTATTTGTTTATATTTCAATTGACTTTACTGTACATACTTTAACTCTCATTCTTTTATTTTTGCGACAATTGTTTGTTTTGGGGCAATTTTTTAATTTGGGCAAAAACTTACCTTTATGTTCCATTATGTTTTGCAAAATACATAATCTGTTGTATGTCAATTATCTTTAACACACGGACTTGTGTATTCCATAAAATAAGCACTTTTCACTCTGTACTAGATATAATTCACATTTTCGCACTTCCGAGTGGAAACAAGGAGCGTGGCCTCCTGCACCGCTTAACTGAGCTCACGCCAAGTCACGGGGTTCTCACTTACTCGTTCCCATAGTTTTAGCAATTCAGCGTAATATGCGCCCGAGTTGTCAGACCGCTTTCCACTTGGAAATAATATAATTTAGGGATCTGTAGGTCTAGTATTAAGCAAATTATTTTTAAAATTAACTTTTATGTGTAATGACTGTTTGTATTCTGAATAGAATAAAAAAAATAAACATAATGTGCCAATATAAGATTCAATTTTAGTATGTAAACTCTTTCCAACTACCTACATTGTTTGCACTTGTCAAATGTATTTTTTTTTTTTTATTAGATAGGTAGATTATATTATTTTAAGGATACATTATAAAACAATGGTGAGAATAAACATTTATTTATTATTATTATTACAATAATAGTTACTCGCAGTAGTAAAATGACATGGAATTAGCGAAACAAAATAGATTTATGGTGGATCGAATAAAAATGTTTGGAGAAGAATACCGCATGTATTCTCTTTCGATTCGCCTCAGGCATTCATCATCGACTAATTTCTATCACCATGATCCTACCAAGACCTAAGGAGCCCAAGCCAACCTCACCTGCAAGTTGTGCACCTGTCGATCAACGGACGAGGCTCTGGCGAACATAACAGTTTCCGATAAGCGGCAATAGGCTCGCCACTAAGTGTGGGCGTCTAATATGCCTCTGCATACCACTTCGGAGAAACAGGCGTGAATGTATGTATGTATCGACCATATCATTCTTCACATATATAATCCATCTCTTTTTCTGTTGCCCTCTTCCTCTCCATCTCCAATCTCCAAGGCTCGGCTCTGACGACCGATGTGGCGTGGAGGTCAGTATATCTACACTCCACTCCTGAGGTCGTGGGTTCGGTTCCAATCTTTGTATATTTGTTCCGGTATGTATACTTAGTATGTATTTAAAAAAACAAAAGTATATGTTTATCCGACCTTTCGTATCCGTAACACAAGTTCTTAATGATACTTATCATGGTACTAAATAATTGATGTGACTATAAGAGCATTATGGTAATAATAATAACAATAGACAAATTGCGTAGTCAATGGCGTAATTTCTGAAAAAAAAAGAAAAGAAAAAAGAGTTACAATTAAAAGGCTCTGTTCCGCCGATGAATAGGAAGCGTAGAACAAAAGCCTTTTCCTCATTGATCCACAACGTTCAAAGCTTTCGCTGCAACGGGCTGATCCAGTAATTGTGTAAAAAGATCTACTCTTTTTGTTAAAGAGGTTAAATAAGTCTGCGCTACGCGTAGCGCGGGAATTGTTACAAAGATATTTTTAATCCATCACTTGCTTACAATGGATTTCCGCAAAGTAACGCCTGAATCAATAAATTATGTTTTATTTAATTTAATAAAAGCGGACACATGTATGCTGTACTCTGGTCTGTTTATTTTAGGTATGGTGGGATATTACAGAGTCGAAGTGAGACGGGAGGTTGGGCTCGCCACCTACTTATTTAGTGTTTAACGCGGTACAACCCACAGTCCGCATATTTTGGCTTTGCGTACCGAATGAGTACGTACTGACGCTGCTGGCGGTACAAGTGCGCGCACCAACCTGCTGCAGCACGGGTACTCAATGCACTGTCACTGTCCGACCGGATAGATTTATTTGCATGTTCACTGAACGAATTCGCAAAAGCAGCATATTGCTTCTGCAGTAGATAATAATGTAGTAGTTTAGTGATTAGTAGGTAAGAATTATGTAAAAGTTTTTAGTCAGGTATTTGTAAGCTCAGCTACTCTATCGTATTAGGTTTGGTGCCTGTAAAGATAGTTGTAAGTTTTATGGTTAATAAATACATAAATAATAAATACCAACCACAACATAGAATTAACAACGTTAAAATATTTTTCACGTAGGAACTATAAGAAAACAAATATGTCAACCATTTTGTAAACTTCTCTTTAACACTATCGCTCTGATATTATTTGTGTAGAATACGCACTGCCACTTCTGCTTTCAAATCCGCCTATGTCGGTACCGGTATGTCGGTCACTACTAAAAAATCGTTTTTCAGAGGCTTATCTAACCTGAAGATGTGTAATGGCAAAACACGTGTCGAGTTAAATTTTTCGGGACATTATAGTTGGGCGGGATTGTCACATAGATATTAATAAGATTCATCACTTGCTAACAATGGATTTCAGCAAAGTAACGCCTGAATCAATTAATTATTTATTGTTCACTAGTGCTGTACGTATGAATTTTTTTAGCTATTTTAGAAAAAATCATAAAGGTTATATACATATTGTCTTGTTATAAAATAATTAAACAAAAAGCTCCCAGAAAACCAAGCGACACTGTGAAAAAGGCATATTTTTTCTCATATTATTTTTGTTGAAAATCCCGGCCCGGCGTTATTTTTCCCATCAAAAAGGTATGAATTCAGCAGTGTAGCGTTTTCAACCATTAATTTAATTATCGATAATAGTCGGCCGGCTGATATCCAATACCCCAGTGACTAAGTCGGAAACATGATGGATGTAGGGGTGGATTTTTTATATCAGTTTCATAACAACGATATTTTTCGTGAGAGGATTGGTCGTGTTATTCTTTCTGCTGAAGAATTACATTAATCGATTTGGTTGGTCAGCCAGTCTCATGATACTATCAGACCGACCAAGACATAAAACCTTTAAATAGCTGTCACTAAATTTTAAATTATATCTTAAATTTTTGTAAGTCACCTAGGACGCAGGCACTTAGTAGGTCCTTTGTTATGTTGCTATGCCCTTACAGGGCGTCACATTGTATCTATCCATATTTGTTGTTACAACCTACTTCCATGTGACATGCAATAAATGATTTGTATTTGTATGGCTAAGATTCCTGTGTTTTACAAATTCAGTGGCACCTTCCACTTACTTTTCTATAATTTTAAACTATACTGGGAGGAAAATAAAAGTAGACTATACATACCTAAGTACAGTTTTTCTATGATTCTTGTTCACTCAAGTGAATTAAATACAGCTTTTTATTTTCGTCCTGCTGTTAATGTTTTTTTATGTATCGAAACAAGGAAGTGCTCAATATCAAATATCACACAAACGGTCGCCCATTCCAGAACTGTCCTCTCCAAAACTCAAATTCTCAAATTATCAAATCTCGCTAAGCAATTAATTTCCCAGTCCTATTAATTAATCTACCCTAATCCCATACAAATTATATATTTGCTAATTTGTAACTTCAACTATCAAATAATGTAACAACCACTTAAACAAAAGCAGTATTACACTGAAACCTCTGCAGACATCAACAATAGCTATCTGCGACAGGCACTAAGGGATTGAATTAGTGTCACAATGTCGGGATAACGACAATGATAACTAGCAATTTAGTGAATTGTGGATACTAGTGCCAAGGGCGGCTGTGAGTTACGAGCGATAGCGAAGACTAGCGAGGGCGGATGTTAGTTAGAACTAATTAGAAGCGATAGTGGACAGTGGCAACAAAAGGCAAGGGTGGCTTCGAGCTAGGAGCAAAGACGTGTGGACGGGGTAGAATCTAGCATATAATTGTATAAAGTTCAAGAAGGTATTCGATAACTTATTATGAAATTTCTCTTATAATCTTACTTCAACTATCAACCAAAGCATAATTACTATCACCTTTATAGACATATACACTAGTTATCTGCGACAAGCATTAAACGGGATTAAATCAGAGTCACAATGTCGAGGAAACGACAATGATAACAAGCAAAATGGTGAATTGTGGATTCTAGTGGCGAGGGCGGCTGTGAGTTACGAGCGATAGCGACGACTAGCGAGGGCGGATGTTAGTTAGAACTAATTAGAAGCGATAGTGGACAGTGGCAACAAAAGGCAAGGGTGGCTTCGAGCTAGGAGCAAAGACGTGTGGACGGGGTAGAATCTAGCATATAATTGTATAAAGTTCAAGAAGGTATTCGATAACTTATTATGAAATTTCTCTTATAATCTTACTTCAACTATCAACCAAAGCATAATTACTAATAACTTTGTAGACATATACACTAGTTATCTGCGACAAGCATAAAGTGGGATTAAATCAGAGTCACAATGTCGGGATAACGACAATGATAACAAGCAAAATGGTGAATTGTGGATACTAGTGGTGAGGGCGGCTGTGAGTTACGAGCGATAGCGACGACTAGCGAGGGCGGATGTTAGTTAGAACTACACTGGACAGCAAATAAACCGGGCCACCCGCTACCTTGGATCTATGATTCGATTTTCTCAAAAAGTAAAAACCTCACAACTATCAAACTTACACCCACAAAAAGTGTGTTTCATGTTGTTTGAGAAATAACCACAAATTTATCCAAAGTACCCTTAATTCACATTGTTATCAAGCAACAAACACAATACCAACGATTTGCTCTGTTTTGACTAGAGTTTGCGATTAACGTTCTTTTTATCTAAATGAGGACAGTCGGATTTTTCTTATGATTTCTTAGTTATCATCCATTATTTTCTCCAGACGCGTGTATTTTTGCTATTTTCTCCGGCCAATAATGGATACGACGCCTCAAGAAGCAGCTCAAGCCGTAGCACATCTTCAAGCAGGCGTTTCGCAACGTGAAGTCGCTTGGAGACTTCGAATCAGCAGATCTTCGGTACAACGGGCTTACAGACGATACTTAGAGACTAGAGCATTCGATCGCCGACCAGGTACAGGCAGACCAAGGGCTACATCAGCAGCAGATTATCGTTATATCCAACTTACTGTTTTGCGAAATCGCCGCCTCAACGCAGTTGAAGTCCAACGAAGTCTGCGTGACGAACGCCAAGTGGTCATAACTTCAGATACCGCTAGAAGGAGACTTGCTGAACGAAATCTGGCGCCAAAGAGAGCTGCTACAGGTCCAAAATTAACAGTAGCCTACTATAGAGCACGACTTGAATTTGCTCGAGAGCATAGAGAGTGGGCGTTAGAGCAGTGGGGCAATGTACTCTTTACTGATAAGACCAGAGTGAGTCTACAAGGAAGTGATCGACGTCAGAGAGTATTATACGCACTTTTTGTAGGTGAAGGTTTGATAGTTGTAAGGCTTACTTATACCTTTTGAGAAAATCGAATCAGAGTTCCAAGGTAGCGGGTGGCCCGGTTTATTTGCTGTCCAGTGTAGTTAGAAGCGATAGTGGACAGTGGCGACAACAGGCAAGGGCGGCTTCGAGCTAGGAGCAATGACGTGTGAACGGGGTAGAAGCTAGCATATAAATGTAAAAGTTCAAGAAGGTATTCGATAACGTATTATGAAATTTCTCTTATAATCTTACTTCAACTATCATCCAAAGAATAATTACTAACAACTTTGTAGACATATACACTAGTTATCTGCGACAAGCATAAAGGGGGATTAAATCAGAGTCACAATGTCGGGATAACGACAATGATAACAAGCAAAATGGTGGGTTGTGGCCGCTCGTGGCAAGGGCGGCTGTGAGTTACCAGCGATAGCGACTAATATGAGGGCGGATGTTAGACCAAAGCGATATTGGACCGTGGCGACCAGAGACTAAGGCACAATATTAGGGCGAGCTAGAAGTAATGAAGTGTGAAAGGGGTAAAAGCCGGTGTACAATTATAAAAAGTTCAAAAAGGTATTTGCTAACTTCTCATTAATACTCTCTTGTAATTTTACTTGAACTTTCAACGAAAGCATTATTTCTGACACCTCCGCAGAGGTTTATTTATGAGTATTTATCTGCGACAGGCACTTGGGGATTGAATGAGAGCTACAATGTCGGGTAACGACGATGAAAGCAAGCGAAAGTATAGTTTGTGGCTACGGGTCACGAAGGCGGTTGCGAGTTAAACCGGACAGTGGCGAAGAATCACGAGCTAGGGCGGGTGCGAGTTACGATTATCAGGGATGGCTAGATTATAGGTTCCATTTTTCGTAGCTAGAGATAGGTAACCTACTACTGGGTATATGACTGAGTTTTTTGTTTTAATGAATGAGCTATCAAAGTAAATTAATACAACTAACTGTGTTTGGGATCTTTAATATAATAAAATAATTCATCTTATGTTATGACAAAAAATAATATTTTCAAAAAGCTTACTACAACCAGAATTGTTTGGTCATATTGCGGCTGTCAAAGTTATTGTCTTGGTGATCCTTTACAGATAGATAATAAATAAATATAGATAATTTAGTCTCTGAGAGTAGAATCTGGGCTTAGGCAGCCCTCGAGCAACAGGTAGTACTCGAGTGACGCAATGCGGAACAACGAATGTTCTTTGTCTTGACAGCCTGTCGAGTGACTTTTGGCTAATTCTCTGACGACCTATTACTAATATGATATCTATTCTACTACTAAATAAAACATATTTTAGTCATTACATACACACTAAACCGTATACTTAAAAATCTAAAAATAACAGTAACACATAATAAATATATCAAAAAATAACCTTAATAAAAAATCAACTTGCACGCGGGCTTCTTGGCGGGAAAGTGAAGCTTCATGTCTGAAGTTTTGTTTTATTTTTTAAAATTGGGCTATTACGAACATAGATTTATTTGCATGTTCACTGAACGAATTCGCAAAAGCAGCATATTGCTTCTGCAGTAGATAATAATGTAGTAGTTTAGTGATTAGTAGGTAAGAATTATGTGAAAGTTTTTAGTCATATATTTAGGTATTGTAAGCTCAGCTACTCTATCGTATTAGGTTTGCTGCCTGTAAAGATAGTTGTAAGTTTTATGAATGAATAAATAAATAAATAAATAAAATTAATGTATACGATTATTAACCGTTTAGTGTTTGTGAACGTACACGAGTGTTGGTAAATGAAACAAAAAAGTGGTGGTTTAACTTTCAAATTTTCTCAAAAAGTGTATGTGAGATCTCAGTGAATTCCCACATCTTTACTGAAGACTTAGGGGGAGGGCATCTCATTTAAAATTTAATTCAAATATTATTAATATACCTCCTACTTGACACTGCCTAAATGTGCTAAGCGCGCGAAGCCATTTTTTAAGCGAAAAAAAACTTGCACCTTAAATTAATCCTCTAATTATCTTGATTTATTAAACATTTAGATTTTTTTTTTGTTTCACTAAACCTGTAATATGCTTAATAAATATCAAACTTATGATAAATTAAAAAACAAACTTCTACCGGGGGCTGGTGTCCACCCTCTTTTAGGATTCCTATAACCCTCATAAAAAAATCTTTATAAAATCTCAACTTTAAGGAACCATTTTGGTTCAAAAATATGGTACTTAAAAAGTTATTAGGTCGCGCTGTTATAAAACAGGCGACTTTTTGACTCCTTTGTTAAAACAGTTCGAACTTAGGACCAATAAAATTTTCTACCCTACAAAGTGTGCGTGCCTCAGCTGGTAGAAACAACACGATAAGTCATAAAAGCTTGCTATGCTTAGCGCGGGGTCGAAAACGTTTATTCGACCAAAATTGGTTTCAATAAATATTAACATACAGAAACTACAATACATCAACAAAAAATTGTTTATTTATTCTATTCGAATTACTAGGCGCGGTTAAATTAGATGATAAATTATTTTTATAATGTTATGATTATAATCATAACAATCATAACATGATATTATAATGTTAGAGATGTTAAATTATTTTTATAATTGCAATTACTCCATCGGAGTTCAAATTGAATAAAACATTTACAATTTTAAATTACTGAATGCTAAAGTTATTTTGTTGTATTGAAACGGAAATTAACAAAATGAAAAATACTTTTTTTTTATAAAATTTACATAGATGCGAGACTCTTAATAATTTTTAATAAACCTTTCTCCAAAGGGAACTAATCAATAGTTGATTTAAATTCAGTGTAGTAAGTTTGTAAAATAATATTTATTAAAATATGATTTCTATTTGTATCTTATTATCAAAATGATATAAAAAGTATGAAAAAATCCGAGACAAGATTATTTTAAGTACTTACACATTGTATGTATTTCTGTGTTATTATTTATACAGTTCTGTCATTTCATACGCGTTCTCATTTTGATACCCAGCTCTATAGAGGGATAAGGCTGTATTTTGTATTCTGTTTACAGTAAAAAACAGAGTGTTGCCATTGTTTTCTCGCGCCGCCCGCCCTTGACAATTCAGGGCGGGCGGCGCAAAATTCAGGCCTTGCTAAAATAAGCATTAAATTTAAAGTAAACAAGAAAGATGAACTGTAGGTACTTTAATTTTTAATAAGCTTACTTAATATTATACAGTTTACAGTTTATGTACCCAGAAAGTTACTGCGCGCTGAGCGCGATAGAACTGCTTAATTGTAAAGAAACAAAACATTTTCGTGTTATTTCGTATGTCACTTCGATATTTTTATTTAAGTTACACGAGAAACATAAATAGGATAGGCGACAGCTTTTTCCTCATGAAAACTTTGCAAAATCAAGATTTCAATGTCAGATCTACACTATACAATATAATAATTTTAAATAATTTTTAATATTATTAACATATCGACAAAGAATTATGGTTAAGGCATCAATTTGTAAATTTTTCAGAGAATCAAAGAAAACTCTAAAGTTGGATTTAACTGAATCAGCATAATATATTTTTATGTGACCGCATTATCGCGGGATTTTGTACTTATATTTTCGTTAACGCAAATAAGCTACTTTGAAATAAAGCCGCGCTCACAAGCTTACTTAAGACTTTAAAGGTCTATTAATAAGTTAACGTTCGCATATTTATGCTACTTTGAAATAAAGCCACGCTCACAAGCTTACTTAAGGCTACCTTTAAAGGTCTATTAATAATACCTTTACATACGTGTAGGCGTTTGCTTCCGCTCTTTGTGTTATGAAGCAAGCCTTCTTTACGTCCCGAGCCATTGTGTGTCGGCTTTAGTCCGTCGTGGGAAGGGGCATTGTTTCCTCGCGCCGCCCGCCCCACACGGCCAAGGTCGCTTGTTATCTCCGTGTGAAGATTTATTCAGGAAAAATGTAGGGGTGCTTGGGGACAATGGTTGCATTACGTTTGAAAAGCCAAAACTGTTATCGCATAATAAAGTGCGGCTATGTAAGCTTCAACTTTAACTTTGTAGGCGTTGTTTTCTTCTTTTTTGCGATAATGCTTACTAAATAACATAACATTTCTTTAATTGTATTAGATCTTAAGACATAATTTGAAAAAGCCGAGATGAGTTTCTTGAGGCCTTCTTCTCAATCTCGTTGCCTTTTGGAAGCCGCGTTAGAGTCACCGACAGACTGTCTGACTGACGAACAATCCCCTCCCTTCTTTAGAATCACGACAGGCTGACTGACAGATACAGACTGACAAATCTTGAGAAAACCACAACAGACAGATAAACTGACAAATTCTGACAAAGAACCCATTTGCTTTTACTTTATCATGGTACCGCTCATATTTCTTTCATTGTTGTTAAAAAAATATATGGAATTTCGATTTTGTGTAAATGTTTGACGAATCTAAATGATCATGTTGATCTTAAAGACAATAAAGTATATTTTATTTTAACTTTTAAAAATATAGTCGGATATTCATAGGCATCCAGCACAGAATCAGATTCAGTAGGTGCCCTCGCCTAGCCATCGAAAATGCGAAAAAAGCCGGAGTCATAAAAAGTTAGGGACTTCGTCACCTGGAGAGAATTTCACCTATTCGCCACATAAATGAGTACATTTCTTTTAAACTGTCGTACCTCTATTCTTAAACCCCTTTAATGAGCTGCAAAGTAGTCCAGATGGGCACAGAAGAAGCCTATTAAACCAGATATATGACGGGAATAGTCAAAAACATTGTGTCCTTACGATGATAATAAATTTACATGGAAAACTTATATACTGTGTTGTCTGACTTGGTCTAATCTAATTATTTTATAAATTTTGTACAGTTTTCCAAATTATTTATTTTTCCTATGATTATAACTATAATTAACATAAATGAATATACTTATTTCTAGTATGATACTAATGTTCACGAAAGGCACGGCGTTTTTTTAGCATAGATTTTGAATCTGTTTGCAATATGTACCTACTCATCTGTATAAATGATTACGCAGACCCGAGATTCCTATTGCATAGCTTCTGAATCTGTTTCTAAAACATACTTCTATTCTTGTCCAACAGGAGAGCGTCTGATCCAGTTCGCATCAGAGAACCTGGTGACGGAGATACTCATCCACCCACAGATGAACACGCTGATGCAGTGCATGCGTAACCTGCTCAGCTCCTTCACGCGACACCGTCACCTGGTGCACGCCGGCTACACATTCGCAGGGAACGGGTCCTGGATCATGCAGGTAACTGAACTTAGAATTACTACTAAGCTTAAAAATAATTAATTTATTTTTTAATCTTTATTGCACATTTAAAAGTATTACAAAAGGCGAACTTAATGCCCTAAGGCATTCTCTGCCAGTTAATCTTAGGGTTAGCAGAAAACTTTAAAGGCGGTGCGGTAGTTAATAAACATACATAAACTAACATAAAAAAAAGATAAACTACATAAAAATATAAATATGTGATACCAAAATATGACAGCAAGGAGAATCAAACCAACGATGGTTCTTCTAAATAAAGCTTAAAAATAAACTTGATTTAACTTACTTTAAAATAATAAATTTCTATTTCTATTTCTTTGAAATCACAAATTTTAGGAAATAAAACAAAACTGCAGACATGACGCTTCACTTTCCCGCCAACATATAGCTCATTATTCCTCAGTGTCGCCTATTAAGGCTCCTAACTACCTTTTTCCATTTTACGCAATCCTGAGTCACCTGAACATTTACGCTCCAAATTCAGCCCTCTCCTTCAACTCATTCTTGGCAGCTTGCGACAACTTTCTCCTTGCCACTTCACAGCACAGCTTAGGTTTCATGCCAAACTCTTTCTGCATTTTTTGTGGGCATGTGACACGTCATAATGACTACATCCTGCCTGATGATAAGCAGTCGATGCAGTCCAATAAGGAAATGAAAGCGCTTTATAACGTGAAATAAGCACGGTATAAAGCGCACCCACTCATGACGGCCTGCTAAAATGCCGTTTCACGCCCCGCTTAAAAGACCCGGGATCATAGGAAATAGGAAAAACATGAGCCGGCAACGAATTCCAGAGCTTAGTGGTCTTGCACAGAAACGACCTCCCAAATTTCTTGGTTCGAGTGCTGATATTCTGCACAGTATGAGGATGGTTTCGAAGACCAGCACGTGTTGTTCGGGAGAGGAAAGAAGAGGGCGGGATGAGATCGAAAGCTCCTCAGAACACTCGCCGTAGTAGTTCCGGTAAAAGACACTGAGACATGCAATGTCTCTACGCAGCTGTAGATCCTCGAGTGAGGCTGTCACCTCAGCATCCCCTATAATGCAAACCGCTCGCCGTTGCAGTCTGTCAATAGCGTTGAAAGCTATTCAACTGTGGAACTGCCTCTCTATTTATATAAGGTAGGAAGAAAGCAAACAAAGAATGTGGGTGACTGAAAAAGTACTTTTTTGAAGAGTCATTATCTATTTGAGTCTATATATCATAACTAGAGAGTTGTTATATCTACGATAGTAGACGTCTCTCTTTACACTATGGCTAAAGCGAAAGAATGCCCGATGTGAAAACACAAAACTCTAGCAAATCCAATCGCTTAAACGCTTTCCTCGCCCTGAGATCGGTCCGCCCGTCGACTCAATCCGGGATCCGATGGGAAACGTAATCAGCTTATCTGATTAAGCTTACACATTTCCATAATATATCATATTTGAATAATATTCTGCGCTAACGAAAGATTTACATTATGCATTCTTGCGTACATGCTATAAATAATACCTTACAATATATTACATAAATCATAAATCTTTATTGCATCAAGTAAACAAGTAGGTACCTAAGTAATACAATGAATACTGATACCCCGTAGGGGCACTGCAATTTGAGAGGGAACTTAAACATATTACAAAACTACGTACTTAATTATTCTATAAACTAACAAACACACTAAAACACAAATATAAAAACAACAAAAAACAATACTTATACAGTATTATTATTATATATAACTTTAACTTATAATTTATAAAATAAATCATTATAGGCTTTTAATGGAGTTTGTCGTCAAAATATTCGTGAAGTGTGTAATAACATATTATAAGACTACCAGTACTATTGTGATGTAAATGATTACTTGTCAGATAAACAAGTTTGGTTTTAACATTTTCAACTTTATTTGTATAAGTTATAATAAGAAGTCAACCAGATTATTGTTGTGACTACTCCCTATTCAACAAATTCAGCTTAGTTTCACTTTACATACTTACTTGACTGTGATGTAAGGTTCCCTCTGTGCTGGTTTAATGGTTACGCCTTGTCCCTTTCAATGTCATCTAATATTCACTGTGTGTGTTCTATAATATTTAATTAGTCTATATTATATATTTGATTACTAATTCGAAAAAAGAGCATAGCCTGTTAGTTTCCTGTCAGTTCTTCTCAGAGCGGTGGCTCGGAACTGGCGCTAAGATTAACTTTTTCCATTTTTTATATTTTATTTGCACGTAAGTAAGCTTCGTGATTTCAGTGTAGTAATATTTAGTTTTTTCTTCTATATATATTTTATTAAATATATTTCGTTTTGACAATTGTTTATGATACATATAAAGAACTTTTTACTTTACATTACTATGTACTAGTTATTTTTTAGTTTCAATCCGAAGCTATCGTTACACGACAGTAACATATTGTAAAAAATATAACGATTATCTCTACAGTACTCGTACAGATCGAGACAAGAGCTATTTTATACCTGTTTATCGTAACATATTGTGTTCTACACCACAAGATTTGTACAAAATATTAGACAATAAATTTAGGAAAATCCTTAAAACTCCTTAGTCCAAAACACTTCATTTCTAATTTATTGATTCAGGCGTCACTTTGCGGAAATCCATTGTAAGCAAGTGATGGATTAAAAATATCTTTGTAACAATTCCCGCGCTACTATACTTATACTCTCGTTTCAGCGTTGGTCGTGAAGACATCGTTGTTCTGAGGCTCCTATCTTACCTGAAGATGCCCTGTGTAAGGGCGAAACACGTGTCGTGTTGAATAGTTTCTCGATTTTTCGGGAAATTATAGTAGCGCGGGAATTGTTACAAAGATATTTTTAATCAATCACTTGCTCACTTCATTTATTTCAATTTATAAAAAATATACATGCATACGTATAATCACGCCTCTTTCCCCGAACGCCGCTTACCGGGAACTGTTAATGTTCGCCAGATCAATGTCAGATTATCGGCAGGTGCACCACTTGCAGGTCAGGTCGGCTTGGGTTCTGCTGATCTTAGTAGGATCCCTATGCGCCCTACTTTAATTAGGTGTCGTTGTTTATTATTAATTTAATTCAACGACTTCTTATCATAATAACAAACCGAGCGAGGTATTCGTGGTGTTACATTGTGCTTGTAAGAGTATAAAACAATTAAGGTCTTATTACAAAACGATGTCTAAAGTTAGACCAGGTTTAAAACCAGTGCTGTCACTTTCATTCGATAAGGTGAAGACAGTGGCAGCACTAGTTCTAAACCTGGTCTAGGTTTACACAGCGTTTTGTAATAAGCCTCTTGCAGTTTAGCCGCAACAAATATTTTAACAAAAGACACTTTAAACGAAAAGAACGATTTGAAGGCATATTAACAGGCGTTACCGTTTTACATGTTTTTCCTAACTTCTATGTTTGTGTATGTTCCTTATTTGCATAAATTGTTAAATAAATAACAGCATTGTCCTACCGAGACACGACAAACTACAAATAGTATTTCTGTACAACATAACACCTTTTCAGTAATCTGTGATTAAAATTCCGATTGATCCGAAGAAGCAACAACCAATAGCTCCTGCCAATAGAATTAATGTTCCATCCGTATCTACGACACAATACGAATTGCTCGTAATGAGACTGAGGCGTTCATGTAACTGTTTAATTAAATATTCGAGAGAGTTCCAATTTGCTTAATGCTGTTTGCTAAAACACTGATCGTGGGCGCCAGGAGTTAAATGTGGTTAAATGTATGTTAGTAATGTGAGGGGAACAACCATAGAAGTCTAAATAATGAGACACTAGAAATAATAGGTATGTGCCGCGTAAAACTATCGGTACACATGTCTCTAATTTAAAAGGAACGCATGTCGCCAATTTAAAAAATTACATATATATAGGGAATTGGCCAGTACCGGGATTATCGTGGGTTTCCATTTTTGCTAAGGGGCAGCGGGGATTAACGGGCAAGGAGATATCATTGAACACTACACAATTACAATTAACATCCAAATAAGTCTCTTTGATATCGAAATCTAATTACACTTAAAAAGCTAACACATTTACGCGACACATATTACGCGAATATCAAGACGTTCCTCAGAACGCGTGACGCCTAGGCTGGCTGCAAACCGATCCTCCATCAGCAGCTAGCTAGCACCATGCCGTCTACGAACCGACCGAGTTACATCAAGCGAGCTGTCAATCCTCATTGTCAGTGACATTCGCTTCACTATGCTTTAATGTCTCTGGTATCGTTTTTCTATGACCACAATTACGAAAGCGCCGTCATATACATACATTATACATAATGTTACGCCTGTTTCCTCGAAGGGGTAGGCAGAGGCATATTATACGCCCACATTTCTCCAGTTATATTGTTGGTGCCACTTAATAGGTGGCGAGCCTATTGCCGCTCGAGCCTATCGGCAGGTGCTTGCAGGTGAGGTTGGATTGGACTCCTCAGATCTTAATCTCAGATACACCCTTATTTACATATTTATATTATTCAATAAATTAAATTAAATTAAAAAGCTATCAAGATAGTACGGTATAACGTTTTAAACTCAAGCACAAAGTAATCTAGCTTGCAAAGCCTTGCAACCGTAGATGGCAGTTGATTTGAGAGAAGCGCTCCCTTCCTACATGCACTAATTCCCTAACGTGACCCCGATACTCGGCGGAAATTAAACTGTTAACTAACTGTACGTTACGTCACCACTTTTGAACTAGGTAGGTGTATTCGCGACAAAACACAGTTAATTAATACTAAAACTAATATTAAAAGTAAGCCCTTAACATTAGCTTTATTGAAGTAGGAGCTCAAAGGTTTAAGTGATCTTCACAAGTGCTTTAACTGAAACCAAGCTTAAAAAGCGTGCTTATATGTCTGCTTATTTTTTATATAAATCAAATCAAATCAAAATTAATTTATTCAAGTTTGGCTCAATAGAGCTCTTATGAATGTCATACTTATAAACTAACGCGCCCATTCACTGCGGGCGGGAACTTGATCGTAAAAGAACGGGCAAGAAAATCGTCAAGATTGTTTTTTTTCTCCCGCCTGTTACAATAAAAATACATAATATTAAAACAATTGTGTTCTGCAGTCACAGGATTTAAAAGAAAAGTAGACAAAACTCTTTTTAGCAATATTAACATAATTACGGATAAACATAGTAGAAATGAGCAGACGCGTTACGCTCAACCATATTTTAGGGACCATTATTATATACTTAACATTTCATATGTTTTATAAAACATGAAAACAATTGAGGTCTTTGTTCAGCACTACGCTTGTAATAGCCAAGATGGTGATGTTTTTTAAAACACTCAATAAGTTACAGATATTTTTTTAATTCTCTAGTGCAGGAGCTGGTCTTTGGAATCTCCTTCATACTTAACTGTGAACACACTATCAGACACAAACGAAATTGCTTGTTAAGGCATTCTTTTGCATTTGGCTTCGGAATTATTTTGTGTGCATTTGCTTTCCAGTTTCTATAGGTCTTCGTCTTTAAAAAGGGAAGACAATTTAAGAAACGGCTTTTACGAGGTCGGCTATCTTTTAAACGGATAGGCAGTTATTCCAAACGTTTACCTACCGATTGTACTTTTTAATAAATTAATCAATTTTTTTTTATCCCAGACAATGTAATTTTTTGACGTCATGTCTTGAAAAAAAAAGTTGATATGTACAATACTTAAATGAGGTTATCAGATTTTAAAGATTTTTTCAAAACCTGTTTTAAAAAGTCCTTTTTGTGTTAAATAATAGTTTCGTGCGTTTAGCACATTTAGCCAGTGTCAAGTAAGAGATATATTAATAATATATAATTTAAATTATAGTAAATGAGAATGAGTGGTGATAATGATGATCAATGGTAAATGAGATGCCCTCGCTTAAGCCCCTTATGTCCTCAGTAAAGATGTGAGGCTATACTGAGATATCACATCATTTTAGATTTTCATTTTTGATAAAAAAAAGAAAACTCCCGCCAAGAAGTCTTAAATAGACTTATTACAATTTTCGATTGATTATAATAGATTGCAGAACCTTGACGCCCCATCGGTCGTCGGTTCTTCGAGCTATGTGCCCCACCCATTGCCACTTCAGCCTGCAAACTCGCCTCGCTATGTCGGGACTCCAGTCCTCCTACGGATTTCCTCATTTCTGATCCGATCACGTAGGGACACTCCGAGCATAGCTCTCATAACTACCATCAGTACATTATAAAACAGATACCACAAATAAAATAATTATACCGTATAACGGCACAGCTTTATGAATACTGACGAAGAGTCTACATCATTCATCTAACACAAAGGCTTATACAGCTCTAAATCAAGCTTATTGAAAGCCAGCGCGCTCCGGCAGCTTAGATAAGTTCAAATTGAATTGGATTCATATTGGAAGCGCTAAATCATGTCAGTGCCTATTCACTGCAGCAATGTCGGATTGGGAGGCTATGGAAAACTGACTTTACATTTTACGCTTAGTACTTTATAGGTTTTAATGATAATAATCTTTTAAATGTACGTTTGGTAGAATATCATTGAGCAATGTCGGGATTGAACTTAGGAGGCTATTGAACACTGATTTTGCATTTTACGCTCAGCACTTTTTAGGTTTTAATAATAATAATGTTTTCCGTTTGTAATCAAGTATAATTAAGCAATGTCGGGTTTGGACTTGGGAGGCTATTGAACACTGACGTTGCATTTCGAGCTCAGCAGGTTATAGGTTTTAATTATTATAAAGAAGGTCCGTTTGTTAAAGTGTCATTGAGCAACATCGGGTTTTGACTTAAGAGACTATGGAAAACTGATTTTGCAATTCGAGTTTAGCACTTTAGAGGTTTGAGTGATAAAATAGTAGGAAATGTACGCCATTAAAATACCTAAACATTTTTATATGCAATATAAATTTACAAAAAAAAAATGGGCGAGTGCGATTTAAAGCCGTAGACAAGACAGTCCAATGTGATGTTTCCAATAAGTATTTATTTATTTATTAGATTACATTGTTCATGTCGACTAACAGATAGGTACAAACCAAAGCGCTGGCAAGTCATACAGATAAAAGATAATTAATAACAAAACATGATCAACAAACATAAAATAGCATAGCGAACTTAGTAGAGCCCTAGAGAAAAACTTTTAATCAAGTTTGGCTCAACAAAGTTATTATCAACGTCATCTTAAAAACTAACTTGCCCATTCACTGCGGGCGGGAGCTTGATCGTAAAAAAACGGGCAGGAAAATCGTCTTGGTTAGATTTTACTCCCGCCGGTTAAAAGAAAATGTACTTAATATTAAAACAATTTGATATGTGTACAAAAATTTGTATTCTGGAGTCACAAGACGGTTGGTTATTAACATAATAAGGAATAAACATAGTAGACATGAGCAGACCAGTCCCCACTGGCGGCACCCGTTCACGAGTATGACGCATGAACCAGCCATCGTTTCGCTCAACCATAAGTATATTAGGGAACGTAAAGATCCGACGCATGACGCCACCATCGCATGCTTTATGAATTACTTACTTACATGCTCAGATTACTCAGCGACTCAAAGTGTGTCTTTCTTGGCCAACAATATAAAAACAACGCATGTTTTATGTAGCCAATAAGTATTTTACTTCAAGCAAGCTTAACGTCGCTCACAATGGAGAGAGCTATGCTCGGAGTGTCCCTACGTGATCGAATCAGAAATGAGGAAATCCGTAGGAGAACTAGAGTGACCGACATAGCGAAGCGCGTTTGCAAGCTGAAGTGGCAGTGGGCGGGGCACATAGCTCGAAGAACCGACGACCGATGGGGCGTTAAGGTTATAGAATGGCGACCACGAATCAGCAAACGTAGTAGAGGGCGGCCCCCAACGCGATGGACTGATAAATCTGGTCAGGGGGGCGGGGAGCCGGTGGATGCAGGCGGCAAAGAATCGATCTACGTGGAAAGCAATTGGGAAGGCCTATGTTCAGCAGTGGATGTAAAATGGCTGAAATGATGATGATGAAGCTTAACGTAGCTTGTCTCAATAATCATAATCAAGATATTTTTTACTGTGAATCGTGGACTTTACGTGTGACTAAAATGAAGCTACCTACCGAAATATCAAAAGAATTCAATGACAAGTGACATTAAGGCATACGAGACGCGACGGGTCGAACGGATGGCAAGGGAGGTTGTATGAAATGTTATTGTTACGTTAAAAGGCACTCAAAATGCCACTCTGTCACGTAAACACGGGAAAAGTTTGCCTTTTCGCCGCTTAGGGATTAATGCGAGTACTAACATTGATTTTTAGGTACTTTAAGAGGCTTTCGAGGGGATGTTTATTATTAGATCGCATTTTCAAAAAAAATCCTAAATTTGAAAATGTCAATGATTAAATATTATGAAAAACGCTTAGTATTGATAGCTTAATGTCATCTTATTATAACAATTAACAAGCGACTGTTTCTGTTCTTTCAACAATAAATACATTAGTAATCAATCAGCGCTCGTAGCTCTGCGGTGCTCGGTGGTCGGAAACGATCACCGAAGTAAAGCAGAGTTTACAGAGGTCAGTCCTTTGGTGGGTGACCGTTTGTGTGGCATTTGATATCGAACGCTTCCGTGCTTCGGAAGGCACGTTAAGCCGTTGGTCCCGGTTATCACTAAATGTGGTAGTTTTTAAGTCATGTTAAAGGCCTAATGGGCGGCTTATAAAATTCTAACAGCAGGACGCCATACACCTTTCTCCGCCTATCCGCATTGGGTCAGCGTGGTGGAGTATGACCCAATACCCTCACACCTTGATAAGTGAGAGGAGGCTCGTGCTCCGTAGTGGTACGTTAATGGGCTGAAATGATGATGATGATGATGAATCAATCAGAAGCATAGTGTGATGATGATGATGAATCAATCAGAAGCATAGTGTAAATTTATTTGTAAGTGCAACACTGTGTTGCCACAAAAAGGCACACAGCAGTATGCCCAATACTAATCATAATCATAATATCATAAGCTTTAGGGCAAAGTAAGATAGGGCTATCCTAAGTTCATGGTGAACATTGATTTAAATATAAATAAATTTAAATATTCTCTTGCAAACACCAATTATTATAGTACCAAGATAAGTATCATTAAGGACTTGTGTTATGTTACTAAATAACGGATAAACATACTTAAAAAATAATATTTTGTAAATACATACATAATATACATAAAAAACACCCAGACAAGAAAAAATATTCATGTTCAAGCACACAAAGATTTGTCCCGTGTGGGAATCGAACCCACGACCTCACGAGCGCAGTGCAGGTATACTGACCTCCACGCCATATCGTTGTGTTTGAAAGAGTAAAATCTAATATTCATTTTTACATGTTTTTGAACTATAAACTGATCCTCTTAAAAGACTTGAGTGTGCATCTCAAATACATAGTAAGCATGTAATTTAGAGGCTGTGTTAGTATTTGATGTGCAATAAGGTTAGGTGAGATAGTCAATTTATAAACTTAATGACACGTGATAAACAGCCCATTTTCTTTTATAACTTCACTGATGGTGGTTAACGTGTTAATAGACGATACATAATATTAAATGGTTTGTACATAACTATAACGAAGCGTTCATAGCTTTGCGGTGCTAAAGCGCTCGTAGCTCTGCGGTGCTCGGTGTTCGGAAACGATCACCGAAGTAAAGCAGAGTTTACAGAGGTCAGTCCTTTGGTGGGTGACCGTTTGTGTGGCATTTGATATCGAACGCTTCCGTGCTTCGGAAGGCACGTTAAGCCGTTGGTCCCGGTTATCATTAAAATGTGGTAGTCGTTAAGCCATGATGGAGGCCTAATGGGCAGCTTCAAAAATTCTAACAGCAGGACGATATACACCTGCCTCCACCAATCCGCACTGAGTCAGCGTGGTGGAGTATGAACTAATACCCTCGCACCTTGGTATGTGAGAGGAGGCTCGTACTCAGTAGTGGGACGTTAATTGGCTGAGATGATGAGATGCCATCATCTATATTACTTATTACTATATTAGATGATATAATGATTACATGATGAAGATGATGACGAAGAGAGAGTGATTTTTCAATAGTCAGGTTTTGTATTTGACCTAATTAAATCTTTAATATAGCAGTGGTTATATATTAAAATAAAACTTATTCAATTTAATATTTACTATTGGAGATAAAGGAGCTTATTACAAAACGCGATCTAAAGTTAGACCAGGTTTAAAACTAGTGCTGTCACTTTCAATTTATAAGATGAAGACAGTGACAGCACGAGTTTTATACCTTTTTTTTTCCCTTTGGCCGGGGAGACCAGGAGGGGGTGTGGGTCTCACTGCAGCAGACGTTACCACCGCAGTCCTACCCACTAAAAATCTTCCGACGACGCCCACCGCTGTTGAAGAAGGGGCGGGGGCCAGCACCAGGGGATTTGTAGTTTCTGGCACCCCGCCCGCGGCCAACGTCCCCCGGATCAGAACCGGGAGGACCTTCTCAGAGAGGCGCAGTGTGTCGCGCCCCTCCTACCTCCTTGTGCGGCCATGACGTGACTGGCCGACTTCTGGGGGAGTCTATAGCTGGACGGAAGGGGCCCCCTGCCCCCGCCGCCTAAGACCCCCAAAGCGCGGCCGGACGGGCCCTCCTGGCCGTACGTAACGTAAATCACATTCACATTTTGGGACATTCACATTTACATATCGATATTATTCCACGTCTAGGGGTCACCCCTTCACTCGATTAAAAATACCTATATCAATACTGTATATACTGACATTTAAATGATGTGTACTGACATTTGAACCCTCTTTCCAGGACGGGACCTTTTCCCTGGCGGATTTCACTGACGCATATCAAGAAAACGAAGTACAGCGTGTGATTCGCGCATACGAAAATTCGATCTCCATCGACATACACTGCTCGACGAGCGGCGGCGGCGAGTGGGCGAAGCTCCCAGAAATGCCCTTCATCAGACATTGCAAGATTAGGGTCAACCCTAACGATATCTTGGACTCTAGCTCTCAAAGCATCAAGGACTTTACCTGTAAGTATTTTAAAGCTATTTAGAATTTGAAGATGTGTGAGCAGATTTTAGCAGAATATATTATTTGGTGATAGGTCAAGTTGTACATTACGAGAGAAGATACTAATATAATTATGACGGAGTGCCAAAAATGGAGACACCACAAATAGTACTTCCATTGTCTGAGCCTAATGAAGTCCTCGTACTTAGCTCTGACCTTACCCTTATCATAAAGGTGACCTTCTAAAGAAGAAGTAGACCCAGTGCGTAATGGCAGAGAGAGAAATGTTTTTGCAGAAAGTTCCGGTCTGGTGAAATGACTAGGATGTCTGATAAAGCTTATATTTATTAATTTAAGCCTATATATTTAGTAATTCATGCACAAATTAGTAGGGACACATACAACATATTGAAGTTAAGGACCCACTGGCTTTTAACACCCTCTGTAAAGTTTCCAAACATATTGTCCTGAACGGTTCAAAATGTATAGCATGCTAACTTTTTAACGACATTGTGTAGTATTAACTTGTATTCTTATCTCTACTTCACTATTGTTTTGCACAAAATAAGGTGTATATTGGTAAATCTTGAATTGACACATTTGCATCATCTAGTCGTGTTGTAAGATTTGCCTTCAGAATCGTCATCTCATCTCGATAACATCCTACTGCAATACTCGAAGCTTGTCCAAAAAATTAACGAATTGCAGTCAAACTTCACAATGTGGAACAAAATACGAGGAAAATAAGTGGGGAACTTGTTAAATACTGTGGAGGATAGGAAATACCATCAACTCATTGGGAACATAGCAATAATATTGCATAAATCTTTTAAGTCACGGGGTTACATTACATCCAAATAATTTTTGTTTCTGTCTTCGAAGTGTCTGTTAAGGAATACTTAATGGAAAGTTTGCCATACTAGGAATGTAAATGTATTTTTACACCCCGAATATATATTCAGCAAATGCACTGTAAACTTTTTTGGTAAGTACATGCAATAGAATGTTTCATGCTGTCGTAAATCCTTCTCCTTCACTGACTTTTGCTCACATGATTAACTTTTAGCACCCTCTTGTCCTCCTCCCAATTTATCTTGGAGTCGGCGCAGCGTGTTTTTTCTTCTAACCACCTCGGTAATCAGGTCTTTTTCAGTTGTCTTTCCTTTACCTCAGTACATTTATTCACTATTCTTGTTACATGATCCTATGGTGTATAGGGATCCTACTAAAATCTCAGGAGCACAAGCCAATCTTACCTGCAAGTGGTGCACCGCATCTGCCGATCAACGGACGAGGCTCTGGCGATAATAAAAATCCCGATGAGCGGCTATAGGCTCGCCACCTATTACGTGGGACCAATAAAGCAATTGGCGAAATGTGGACATACAATACAAATATAAAAAGTTTAATTCAGTTACTTAGTCTACTACAGCCATAAGTGGTTGATGCTCAAAATTACAAAATAAATTATTACAAATCAAATCGTATCGTATAAACAAAAATAGTTAAAAAAAGGGAAGTAAAAAAAATAAAGAGTATGTAGAATAACGTGTGAGTGTGTGCGTGTGTGTATGTGCCTGTGTGGGTCACGAGTGTGAGTGTACATACAATACAATCTGCCTCTGCCTACCCCTACGGGGAAACAGGCGTGAATGTATGAAGTTATTACCTTATGGAATCAACTGTAGGGTTCTTAGCTACGTTTGCATCTTGTTGAACCTGTTTGCGACATGCCTCGACAAAATAAATATTTTCTGACAATTACACCAATTATTTAGTTCCAAGATAAGTATCATTAAGAATTTGTGTTATGGATACTAAACAACGGATAAACATACTTAAATACTTTTTTTTTTTTGTAAATACATACTTAATATACATAGGATAACACCCAGACCAGAACAAATATTCATGTTCATACACACAAAGATTTGTCCTGTGTGGGAATCGAACCCACGACCTCTGGAGTGAAGTGTAGGTATACTGACCTCCACGCCATATCGGTCGTCGTCGACTATTCAGACATACAATTTTACTAACGTAAAACCACTAACTCAATTATATTAGAAGCTTTATGTCCAAGGGTACCAAATTCGTGGAAATTGCCTAGCGCGTATTACCTGCGTACCTGCCTAATCAAATAGCTAATATTGTTCATTTAATTACCGGCCCGAGCCAAATTTCAGTTTTATAGTTCCACGTTCATGCGTTGGGTGAACTATCTGGGTCAGAGAAAGGGCGGAATGTCAATAGAGGTCGATATCGCCTATATGGTTTCTTATGTGGACATAAATGTTGTAATAGTCTGAATGTTAAAAAGATAAATTATCTTCCTTTTTTGTGTATAGTGGTACTCGCTTCGGTTTTTATTTATATTATTAATCCGCGTATAGTACGTTAAAGAGATTTTGTTGCGTAGTAAAGCTTGCTGGCAAGGTTTTCCTGAGAGATTAACAGAATGACTTATTGCGAGCAGGCGTAAAACTCCTGCAGTTTTAGAGCTGCAATAGTTTTGCTTAGTGAAATTGCTGACATTAAATAAGTAGGTGAAACCACAACATGAAATTTTAGAACAAAAAACTAAAGCTCATTTAAGAGCACAATCTAACATTCCTACTTATATTGAAGCAAATAATTGGTTAACCTTACTATTTGACTCAATACTCTTAGTAACGAAAAGCTACTGGTTATTTTTAAACCAACTTTCCAGACCGGTGTAGCGGATATTTTTTGCAAACGAAAGAAATGCTATCGACATTGCGATAGAAACTTTCTCGTTGAGAGGCACTTCAGCTTGGCGCTGAGAGCCTCTCGTTTTAACTCTGCCATTTGCAGTTCCATTAAGGAGAAAGTAGACTGCAGCTTGAAAACCCTCGGCTTCGACTTTAATGTAATTGTTAATCAGATTGCACCGATTCTTCTGGATCTCGACTCGAGTTGCTTGAGTGGGCATTGGCCCGTTTTGCCAAACATGAATAAAGTATTTCCAGTTATAAACCCGAACTGTACAATAGTCTGAAGTTTGTAGTCTAAATACTATGTTACTGTTACTTCTTGGAAAATTATTTATTTTTATGAATTATGACATGAATTGATGTTTCTCTCAGAGTTGTCAGACGGCAGTTGCTCCTATAATAACTTAAACTCAGCCACATTTGGTTAGACCAGTTATTCCGTCAGTATATCCGTTCATCTGAAGGCAAGCTAACCTGTTGGTCCCTGTTACAACATACTTGAGTCGTTAAAACAAACTAGTGGAAGGTTTTAATAATCTAACATTAGGACGCCACACACTTGTCGCTGCCAATCGGTAGCGTGGTGGATTATGACCTAAGACCGTCTACTCTTAGGTCAGGAGAGAAAGCCCGTGCCGACTAAGGAGTCGTTAATGGGATAATGCTGGTGATACAAGCAGATTTTTTTAATTAAATTCATTAAAGAGGTCATTGAATACATGAAAGAAGTACATAAGCTGCCTTTCGTTTAGTTATATACACGTATAACATGAACAAAGTGGCAAGCCTCCAAATCTTTATAATATTTATTATAATCCTGTATTCCATTCATAATATAATCATATTCAAAAGACTTTAGATGAATGGGTTTTAGCAATAAAGAGCTGGTCAGCTTTTCAAAATAAAATCTCCCAACCAGGTTTTCATACAAAAGCTTTGAAAGGTAGCTTGTTTAAGAGTTCTTTTTAGTCATTTATGGTTCATATCAAGCATCATTTATTATTCTTTTAAACGGAATATTATTTAAACTGAAGCATTAATTGTTTGAAACCGTTCATTTAATGTGTGTTGTTGTCCTCACCGCATTGCTGGGAAAGCTTTTACTGTAGTTGTATGACTCGTTAAAACATGATACTGTTATTATTGAACGGGATTATTAGCTTAAATTGTTTTGCATTTTGCTCCCGGATCGGCAAAGAGAAATGAATTTTATCATTTCTATTTGTCGATCCGGGAATATCATATTAATTGATCCTACATAATTTCATTTACAATTTATAAAGTCTAACCCATCAGTATTTTATTCAATACCTAGCGGTCACCTGCGACTGCGTCCTCTTTATTGTTCTTTTTATTTTTACATACATACATACATAATGTCACGCCTCTTTCTCGTAGGAGTAGGCAGAGATCACATCCTTCCACTTGCTACGATCTTGGCACACACTTTTAGCTTCATTCACACTTATTAACCTTCTCATACACGCCCGTCGGCTTAGAGTACTTTTGACCTGCCCTTTAGGTCAAAAATTTGCCTTATTATATCATCAACTATCTGGCATCCCGTTAGAATTGTGGATTGCAGAGCTTACCCAGAACAAACTAACAGACAGACAAAAATTCTATAAAAACAATTTTACATATGTAACATCTATATATACATACATATATATTATCACGGCTGTTTTCCCGAAGGGGTATGCAGAGACATACTATACTATACTAATACGCCCACACTTCGCCATTTATATTGTTGATCCCACGTAATAGGTGGCGAGCTGATTGCCGCTTTCCGGGCACTGTTATGTTCGCCAGAGCCTCGTCCGTTGATCGGCAGGTGCACCACTTGCAGGTGAGGTTGGCTTGAGCTCCTTAGGTCTTGGTAGGAGCCCTATACACCTCTATATACATGTAAAATAAAGGTTATTTTAATGTGAAAAACAGACACACCAATTTTATTTATCTGTATAAACTAGTTTGACTTTATTAGAGCGTTTCTTACGTTTGCAGCGTTTTATTGAATCGTGATAAGTGAGTTCCCTTTCATAAAAAATATTGCCTCCTCTAGGGATGATATCCGTATAAAAACTAGCATATGTCCTTTCTGGGATCCCAAATTATCTCTATAGCAGATTTTATCAAAGTCTGGCGGCTTATGCGTGAAAAGGTTACTTTCTCATTTGTATGGCTTACTGTTTTACTATACTGGAAAATAAAATTGAACCAAATACTCTTTAGGCAGGCATTATTCATATTGGAAATGCTTAAGAAATCAAAGCATGAAATATCGTGTCGATCACATTATAAATTACCACTACAATCTCGTGGTCAGTGTATGAATACGGGTTTGATGTATATATAACCGAAAATCAAACACATTGTCAACCGCCACTTGTAAATAACGCTGAATATAACTTCCCTGATTAATAACCAATCTTATACAGTAGGTCGTATTAGATGGATACCTCTTACATATAATATGTTAACTAAAAAAATTACATTTATCCTTTTTTGCATAAAAATACCTCTTTTTAATAATCCGATAATATTATTAAAAAGATGTATTTTTATGGAAAAATGCCATTTTCTTAGTTAACATATTACACGTAGGAGGTATCGAGATGTCTATCGAACAGAATAAATAGAAAACGAATAGAGGGTACTATAAGATTAGCCACTAGAAAAAAATAATTTTATATAAGCTCGGACTACCCTCTTGCAGAATTATCAGCAATATATCAATAAACTACTATTACTACGTACTACTATAACTAATAAAAAGAATGTGTTATTTTTATTGGTCAGACACAAATAATTTAAATTTAAAAATAAGTAAGTATGACTATGTGAATCATGTAAGCCATAGGTCTACCCACAAACTGTCTCACAACAATAACAACTGTGTACAAAGGTCTGTCTACAAAGCATCACCAAAATACGAATGTTAAATTTCCTAACTAATCCGAATATTGGCAAATATACGAAATAAACTACATCTCTCGTTTCAGCGTTGGTCGTGAAGACATCTTTGGTCTGAGGCTTCTAGCTTACCTGAAGATGCCCTGTGTCAAGGCGAAACACGTGTCATGTTGAATTGTTTATCGATTTTTCGGAAACTTTTAGTTGCGCGGAATTGTTACAAAGATATTTACAATCCATCACTTGCTCAATACAGAGAGAATAAGGTTCTAGTGACTAGAACCAAATAATTCCACAGTAAGCTCACACAAAAAGCTAGACAGCTAAGAAACAGTACGGATGTTGCGTAACAGAATCAGCGGTACTTGAATGCACCTCTTTGCTGACATCTGTAATTAGTTGTGAACAGCTCGGAGCCAGCTGAGCGGCAGCTGCTAACGACCTCTCTTGTGTTTGAGCGCTGCATGTGACATCAAGGAGTCTTTATAATGTTCAAGATTATTCTCAAAGGCTTAGGATAGAATTACCCCATAAGGTTCAACAAGAACAGGCACTAGTCACCAAACCAGGTTTGGCAATTAAAATAACAGTGAAACAAAATGAAAGATGACTAAATATAAAATTTTAGTCGTAAATAGGCCAGTTTGTAATTTTAAGATGATAACACAATAGACGACTCATATGGCGTGGAGTCGAGTATACCCGCACTCTGCTCCTGAGGTCGTGAGTTCGATTCCCACAAAGGCCAAATCTTTGTGTGCATAAACATGTGTACTTGTTCTGGTCTGGGTGTTTTCCTATGTATATTGAATATATATACACAAAAAAATATTATATATGTTTATCCGTTGTTTAGCATCCATAACACAAATTTTTAATGATACTTGTCTGAACTTTATAAACGTTTGGAAAATTGGAGCTCTGTCACACAATTATGCTGTAACCGCTATTATATATAAGCTGACATATTTTTCAAATCTTCATTTATTAATTTGAATTCACTTATAATATAACCTATTTCTACATAGTAGCTAACGATTTGAATATCAGATCCATATTTAATGTCAAAGAGTTGAATGAAGTCTGTAAGCTCGACGTATAAAATATTTAAAATCAGCAACTTGCTTCGTAAGCTGAAGGAACCATCAAATTATAGTGTGAATATGAAATAACTAACGTACTGTCCCGCTAACGATGTGACAAATGGTGCTCAGTGGATCGTCGGTGTTGTTGAGGCTTTGTTCGACGAACTGCGAACAAATTAGCATACGACTGGAGTTAATTTTCCACAAGCGAAAGTTGCAAATTGTTCGGAACGCCGAAGTTTGACGCTGCCGTTTGAGGCTTTGGGAGGGGGAATTCCCAGACATGATGTACGCATTTGTGGATATACAAACTACAATGGGAGTACCTCAGTCTAGAGACTGGTTATCTGACAATTTTTAATCAATTAGTTCTTCGCAAAAAAAAAGACTGGCACTCGTAGACTGCCGCGGTAAAGCTATTGCATAGCATTTTTCATCAACTTATGCAATTCTAATTATTAAGTTTATTTATTTTATTTATGCTGTTTTTGTTTTTTTTTCTTTGATATTAATTCAAGTTACACTTTGAGCGTGGTGACCGATAAGAAAACGATTGTTTCGTTACGGAATTTCCGGATTCGGACTCCACGCTCAAGGCCCGCGATAGAAGCTATACAATAGCTTAAAATGCATGAATGTGATTCTTCTCTCTCGTCAGGTGCCACTTTAAGTACACATAGGTTTATATATTGCATTGACTTATACTACTGTATATTAATGTCTATCCTTTATAGCTCGACTTCATCTCTATGAAGTTGCTCTCAACTTCAGTTTTCTTTATTTGATTATAGTATATTATATTATGTTGCATTGTATAGCGTCACAGACAAATGAAGATTGTAACTAACCAATCGATAATTTAAAAGAGCATAGCCTGTGAGTTTCTTGCCAGTTCTTCTTACAGAGCGGTGGCTCGGAACTGGCACTTAGATTCACTTACACTTAAATATTTTTGTTTTTTTAAATTGTTTGGTTGCAAGTGAATCTAAACTTCGTGATTTTAGTATAATTATATTTTATTTGTTTTTGTTATATTTTTATAATTTTGACGTTTTCAAGTACTATGTAATAGTTTATGAATTAAAAAGTATGTTGACTTTATGACTTTGACTTTGATTCACCTAGTAACAAGATAAACAATACGTTGACCACGCAAAAGTAGCCACGCCTGTCAATAACCTGTACGTTGGCGTTTGGAATTTCGGAGTTTTGGAATTCCGATAGGCATTAGACCAATAGGCTATGTAATATCGTAGATATTAGTTCTAAAGTCTGCTCTGTAAATTTGCTGCCCATTACATCCTATCATATATCTGCAGAATATTTATTTCCCAAACATAGGTAAATAATTTATTTTCTTTACTATTTGTTCAAGCCGTTTTTGCAACTACAAGACCTATGTCACGTGGTACTGAGTAATTTTTTGTTTTACAATTCGCACATATAGTTCTTAAAAGACGTAAATGCCATTTTGTCAATTTGATTACTTATATGAAAGTAACTAAATTTGTGAACTCAATGTTATATTCATATGTTAATTGCTTAAACTTTGATGTATACCTTCATATTATGCAGTTATTATCAAGTTTTATTAAATAAATAAATATTCTCTTACAATCACACCAATTATTTAGTTCCAAGATAAGTATCACTAAGAACTTGTGTTATATATACTAAATAACGAATAAACAAACTTAAATACTTTTTTTTGTACATACATACTTCTTCTTCTTCCTTTTAAATAATGGCTTCGTGCGTCTAGCACATTTAACCAGTGTCAAATAAGTGATATATTAATTATATATAATTTATAGTAAATGAGAATGAGTGGTGATCAAGATTATAAATCGAAGATGAAATACCCTCCCCTAAACCCCTTAAGTCCTCAGTAAAGATGTGGGACTATACTGAGATCTCACATGGACTCCTTGAGAGAATATGAAAAGTGATGTTGCACTGCTTTGTTTGATTTACCAACACTCATGTATATTCACAAACACTTAACGGTTAATAATCCACCGTTATTACACATTAATGTTAGAAATATCACAAATTTTAAAAAAATAACACAAAACTGCAGACATGACGCTTCATTTTCCCGCCAATAAGTCCCAAATACAAACTTAATATACATAGGGAAATTATATACTTATAACAGGAAATACCTGAAGTGGCTACCTCGAGTCGCTTCCAATAGTGTCCCTTTAGAGTGCGGCCACAAGTTTAATGCTGTTGGTTTACAAGTTGGAATTAGTTCTGAACTCCAGTGGCCAGGTCTACTTCGATGTGGTGTCAGTCTAATAGACCTCGAACTTTTTTGTGCTGACTTATTGTTTCGATATTACGACCGATATGGCCGATATGAGGTCAGCATACCTACACTTCACTAAAGTGAGGTCGTGGGTTCGATTCCCACACAGAACAAATCTTTGTGTGCATGAACATGAATATTTGTCCTTGTCTGGGTGTTTTCCTATGTATATTAAGTATGTATTTACAAAATAAAAAAAAAGTGTTTAAGTATGTTTATCCGTTGTTTAGTATCCATAACATAAGTTCTTAATGATACTTATCTTGGAACTAAATAATTGGTGAAATTGTCAGTAAATATTTTTATTTATTTATTACCCACGGATTAGATAATAATCTGTGATATTACCTATATTCTTTTGACAATAAAATTCATATCAAATTTGTTGTTGTGTTTCAGAATAATTAAGTACGTAGTTTTGTAATATGTTTAAGTTCCCTCTCAATTTGCAGTGCCCTTACGGGGTATCAGTATTTATTGTATTACTTAGGTACCTACTTGTTTACTTGATAAAATAAAGATTTATGATTTATGTCCGTAAGCTGTTGAGTGATAGACACAGGGATTCTACATAAACCTTAGGAGCCCAAGCCAAACTTAATTGCTAGTGGTGCATCTGCCTATCAGCTGACGAGGATCTGGCAAACATAAAAGTTTCCGGATTTATTACGTGGGACCATTAATACAATTGGCGAAGTGTGGGCGTTTAATTTGACTATGCATATCCCTTCGGGGAAACAGGCGTGTTCGTATGTATGTTATTTATTCGGCACACGTATGCAATGCAATATATTTATATATGTTAATCATCTCAGCCCATTAACGCCCCACTACTGAGCACGAGCCTCCTCTCACATATCAAGGTGTGAGGGTAATGGGTCATACTCCACCACGCTGATCCAGTGCGGATTGGCGGAGGCAGGTGTATGGCGTCCTGCTGTTAGAATTGTTCAAGCCGCCCATTAGGCCTCTAACATGGCTTAACGACTACCACATTTAGTGATAACCGGGACCAACGGCTTAACGTGCCTTCCGAAGCACAAGCTCGATATCTCTAGGACTGACCTCTGGAAACTCTGCGGTGCTCGGTGATCGTTTCCGACCACCGAGCACCGCAGAGCTACGAGCGCTTCTTATATATTAATAACCTTTTAATTACGTCTACCACAAAGGTAGAACATAAGGTAGTCTTAACGCCGACGTGATTGCGGGCCACGAAGCTTATTCAGAATTATGGAGGCAAATAAGGCTATCATGAGGTTTATATGCGAGAGAGGTGGCTGTTACAATCTAGGTTATATTGCCAGGTTTCTAGTACATAGCCTACACTGAACAGGCTGTTCAATGCAAATTTTGTATTAATTTATAGAACCATCCATATATTCCACATTTATTTACATAGGTTGTCACCAAACAGATAAGCACTATTCTATTTTTGACACGATTGTAAGTAGTAATCATTGACTATTCGCTGCCAACGCTACAAATAGTCTTTAGAAGTATGAACTAAGTACCTAGAACGAAGCATGGATAAAACCTTTGACAATTTTTAATTTAATGCTGCCTAGTTACCGCACAGTATCTTTGTCGTATCGTTTTAACAAAGTTAGGGGACATGCATAAATTACGTCACACGAATTCCGTAATTTTCTGACCTCCCCTCCGTCCTTGTCACAGCTGGTCACACTTGTGAGACTCCCTCCTCCTTAGTGTGATATCACAAAATTTGCAATTGTACAGCAAAAAATAATTACACCAAAACAGAAGTTACAAAATTTTCATAGGACCTGGATTTTGAAATGTGACATCACGAAATTTTGGATCCCTCCCATCCCTTGTCACACCATGTCACACTTCGTCAAACCCCTCCCACCCCCTTAACGTGTGACGTCATTTATGGAAATCCCCTTACAAATAATAATAAAAATCTAAAAGTACAAAGGTGTACTTATATCTCTAGATCTCTACCAGCCAACCCTAGCAGTTGAAGAATAACCGCTGGCTTAATAGAACCCATTAGTAGACAGGTCAGACAGTCTTTATTTTTTTTATTGAGATCTCATCATTGTTAATCAAACGTTCAAAATACAAATTCATATTCATTTGTTCAAGTTTGGCTCAAAAGAGCTCATATGAACGTCAAATCTTAAAAACTAGCGCGCCCATTCACTGCGGGCTCGTTCGTAAAAGATCGTTGTCGTTGATCGTAAAAGAACGGGCAAGAAAATACAAGAAGCATGATTAAATAATATATCGCTTTTGCATGATATGCGTCAACAAATATGATAAGTCTTCATAACAAGATCTTCTTTTTTGATGTCCCAAAAAACATTTCTTCGAGTTGAGTCAGTATTCTATTAAGCCAGCGAAATATTATATGCTAAGCAAATCTTAAACTATGGATACTAGAAATCAAATAAACATGTATAAATAAATGATTGGTGATTCTGTAATTTATTTTCGTATTTGGGTGACGTTTGTTTCTATTTATTTACTAAATAATAATACTAATGCTTAGATAAGCATTATTAGTTTCAAAAGCTTAGTTTTTTTTAACGATAAATAGAATTATATGTAATTTGAGTTAATGAAGTTAGGTAGTGAAGTCGCTGTTCCCTCTGCGCTGTGATAGGCTATAACATTCATAACAAGCTCCTAGATTAGGTGGAATACTTGGGTGGCTGCTTGCAGGTTTATGCACGTTGCATGTAGTAAAGTATACCAGCACCTAGCTATACTTGGTTAGAACTTGCGATTCATGAATTAGGTATACCTTGAGTATATCACGAATTGATTTATCAAATTCTTTGTAAGTAAGGTTTGCAAGACATTCAATTAATTTTACCGAATCGTCTTCTTCATACGTTGTCGGTTCATTGTGCATGAAGTGGAGTATAGCAACACCTTTTTTTTTTAAATGACTTTAACGCATTCCCCGTCACTCCCCGTGTGACATAATGTGGGACTCGCCGCCCCAAAAGATGGAAGCGGGGGCGGAATACCCACTAAAAATGGACTAAGTGCCATCGCGCGCGCTGGAGAGAGGGGAACGTGTGGACAATCATCCGTGTATAGTATAGCAACACCTACAAATCTACCAGTAAATCACGAGTCACGAATTTGTTAATGGAATCTTTTGTAAATAAGGGTTCGCGGGGTGAACATTTAATTAGTTATATCGAATCTTCTCCTTCATACAGTTGTCGGTGCACGGTGCATGTAGCAGCAACTGGCTATATTACCAGTATATCATGAGTCACGTATTGTTCGTTACAGTTTGAATGTCTGTTGACACAACCTTGTCAATAGATGACGCTGTACTATTGTGATCAGTTTCTGATTCGCGCTATTATTATTTGTTTGTATAATATATATATTAATGTAAAATGTAATATAATATATATATTATTGTAAAGTGTAATTACCCAGTTTAATCCAATATTACGTGGTTTTATTGCTTGACCTGGCGTCGTTATTTTCACGTATGCATTAAATGAATCCATGGTTACGTAAGGTAGATAGATAGATATACTCTTTATTGGCCAAGAAACTTAAAAACTACAGATTACAATATTAAGAGAAAAATTAAATTTAAAGCCAATCTAGGCGGTCTTATCGCTAAAAGCGACAACCCGACGCAAAGGAGAGAACAGGATAGCAGTAGGCAGAGCGCATTAACTTTAAAAAGTAATAAACACAAAAACTATTTGTTAAATATAAATAAAATACATAAAATATAAATACGTAAGGTCTGTTTGGTGCAACATTTTATTCGTATTCCAGAATTGTCTTCTTTTTACTGTTTGTCGGTGCACAGTGAATTCAAAGAAGAATATCATCACCTGTAGTATATATATACTACGGATATAGCAAACACGAGTCACGAATTGGTTAACCAGATGCTTTGTCATTTAAAGCTTGCGAGGTGAAACATTCAATTAGTTTTACCAAATCGTCATCTACATAGGTGAAAGAGGTACTTGATGATACTATGCAACCATATACTTAGTACTTATAGACTTTGAGTATGTCACGAGTCACAAATGCGTTAATTGAATCCTTTTTTTACTGGGTCTGCAAAAGAAAACTTCAATTAGTTTTATTAAGTCGTATTCTTTTATAAAACAAAAAGTTATTTTATAAAATAAAAAGTAAAACGAATTAACATTTTCACTGCGGTCCCCCGACAAGGGGACGCAAATTTTAATAATATGAAAAGGTTCCTTCAATTAAGTAAAAACGTCAAGAATTTTTAAAAATTAAGTTTGAGACATGTTAAATAATTTAGAATTTAAAATTGAAGTATTGTATTTGCAATTATAGCGTGAGTTTACGCATATTCTGTAAAAATTTTTACTCAGCAAATTTAAGACCAGATCATATAATTTCTTCTTCATCATCTCAGCACATTAACGTCCCACTACTGAGCACGAGCCTCCTCTCACATACCAAGGTGCGAGGGTATTGGGTCATACTCCACCACGCTGACCTAGTGCGGATTGGCGGAGGCAGGTGTATGGAGTCCTGCTGTTAGAATTGTTCAAGCCGCCCATTAGGCCTCTAACATGCCTTAACGACTACCACATTTAGTGATAACCGGGACCAACGGCTTAGCGTGCCTTCCGAAGCACGGAAGCGCTCCATATCAAATGCCACACAAACGGTCCCCCATCCAAGGATTGACCTCTGTAAACTCTACTTAACTTCGGTGATCGTTTCCGACCACCGAGCACCGCGGAGCTACGAGCGAATTTCTCCTTGTAACAATAAAATTTGTTCACACTTGTGAAAGTTTCGTCTCTCGACAAAATAAAAATAAAACCATAAGGTAGGATAAGCCTTGCAAGTTCCTTAATCAATTAATCTCAGCACGACGTTACTTAATCCCGTGCTCTTTTTATTTAACATGTGACATCCCGCAGCGTTGAACTCATTACTGTCCCACAATTTTTCATTAAATCTCACCGGGTGTAAAGTTAAATTGAACTCTCAGCTCCTCCCCGTACCCATCCCCTTTAGGTTTAATATCGCTTAGCAACGAAAAGTTGCCCGTGCAGAAGTATTGGAGTATTGGAAACTCCCAGGTCATTGATTAAGGTATTAGGTAGCAACTTGTAGTTTGTGGATATCGATTTCAACCTTAGTGCTGTTGGTATAAGCGGTAGAGTAGTGTTTTTATTACCTTAAGCAATTTAATCGTAGTTTAGCGAATATCAAACCTATTTTGTGCGATCCGCGTTGTATAGTAAAACTGAACTGGCCGCACATAATTGATGCCTGAGGAAGTCTAGATTTAAAAAAAATCTGGATTAAGGGTTTCTGACTGACTGTTGGACTTCTTGGCGGGAAACTGAAGTGTCATGTCTGCAGTTTTGTTTTATTTTCAAAAATTTGTGATATTTCTAACATTAATGTGTAATAACGGTGGATTATTAACCGTTAAGTGTTTGTAAAAATACATGAGTGTTGGTAAATCAAATAAAACAGTGCAACATAACTTTTCAAATTCTCTCAAGAAGTCCATGTGAGATCTCAGTATAGTCCCACATCTTTACTGAGGACTCAAGGGGCTTAGGGGAGGGTATCTCATTTACCATTTATCATCTTTATCACCACTCATTCTCATTTACTATGAATTATATATTATTAATATATCACTTACTTGACACTGGCTAAATGTGCTAGACGCATGAAGCCATTACTTAAATTAATAAATTTACTAATAAAGGCTTTAAGCCTCTACTCAACCGTCTGTAACTAGCTGTAGAGCATCTATCTCGTAGCTCAGCGAGTTAAGTTCGTCGATTACCATCACCGAAGTTTATAGAGTTTATAGAATTCAGTTCTTGAATAAGGGACCGTTTGAGTGGAACTTCACATCGACCGCTTCTTTGCCTCAGAAGGCACGTTAAGACGGTGGTCCCGGTAGTCACTATACTTAGTGTATGTAGTTCAGTAAGCGACCGTATTAGGCTACTTACAACAGCTCGACAGCAGCTCCCCATTTGCCTCTGTCAATTCGCACTGGATCTGCGTGTTGGAGTATTATTTAATTTCCTCTCACTTTCGTCAGAGAGCTTGTGCACACTAGTTATTGAGCTGAGATTCGTGGGTTCGATTCCAACACAGGACAAATTTTTGTGCAAACAAACATCAATATTTGTTCAGGGTTGGGTGTTTTCTTATGTATGTGAAGTATTTATTTACTATAAAATAAAAGTATTTATGTATCCGTTATGTAGTATCCATAATACAAGTTCTTAATTATACTTATCTTGGAACTAAGTAATTGGTGTAATTGTTGGAAAATATTTATTTATTATCTAATTGTATATATTGTACCTATGTTGCGGTATGGTACAGCGTCACTTGTGCAAATTTGTCAAAATCGATCTGAGTATGAGAAATGTACCAAACTATACTTTAAACTAACTAACTTCGAAAGTCGATATACTAACTAGGACAGTGGTTCCCAAACTTATTTTGTCTACTGCCCACTTTGAGAATAAATATTTTTTTAAGAGGCCTCCTAGCTAAATATAATTACAAATCACCCCCCAGGCCTCTACACAACGCCCCCATTTACTTTCTGGGTCTCTTACCGCCCCCTTTGAGACCTGCAGCGCCCACAAGGGGGAGTTATCGCCCACTTTGGGAAAGACTGAACGAACGAACTTCAAACGCGTTTCCTGAAAATTATATCAATTGTAAAAGTGACGTTATCGCACCAGACTCTTACGACTTTAATTTAAAATAAAGAGATATTTGTGTGACTTGTTTAACAAAACCCGTATTCCTCCCCAGCATACCTGGACCCTTACATCGTACCGGCAAGCCTGGACGAGCTCCTGGTATCCAGTGACGTAGTTGGGAACATACGGTTCAGCCACCCCACGCTGTACGTGTTCCCGGGGGGGCAGGGCGACGCTGCACTCTTCGGAATTAACGGCTTCAATATGCTTGGTAAGTCTACATATTTAAACATTTTTATATCGATTGACCGACATAGCGAGGCGAGTTTACAGGCTGAAGTGGCAATGGGCGGGGCATATAGCTCAAAGAACCGACGACCGATGCGGCGTTAAGGTACTTCAATGGCGACCGCGAACCGGCAAACGTAGTAGAGGACGGCCTCCCACGCTATGGACCGATGATCTGGTCAAGGCGGCGGAAAGCCGATGGATGCAGGCGACTCAGGATCGCTCAATGTAGAAATCTATTGGGGAGGCCTATGTTCAGCAGTGAACGTCGGATGGCTGAGATGATGATGATGAAATCGATTTGGTTTTAAATTACTGTAGTGTAGTCTTACATATGACATCTGTTTTTTTTATTAACACAATTATGGACTTGCTGGTGCTTATTACAAAACGAGATGTTTCCATGTCTTATTATTACATGTCTCCGTCTTACCAAATAAAAGTGACGGCACTAGTTTTAAACTTGGTCTAACTGTAGATCTCGTTTTGTAATAAGACCAGTTGTTTATTAATTTCATTTCTTTTTTTTTTATTGACATTAGTAATTAATAATATTTTTTAGTTCTTGTTGTTGATTTAATTTGAATAGCTATTATAATGATTTATGATCTTTTTTTCCGTGACGTGAAATTTCCGTCAACATAGTAAGCGCGGCCCGTAAACAAACATAAAACAATCACGCGTGTTGGTTAAACTATGTAACGATTCAAGAGACTCATAGCTCGTGGCCCGCTCTGCGCCGGAGCACGCTATTGATCACTGTTTATTCCAGCTTCATTCCAGTTCACTCGAAATCAAAAATAAGGGTTTTGCAAGACCATTTTTAGATGTTATTGTAAACTGTATAATGTTAATAAATAATTAATAAGAAAGTCAACACACCTAAAAATTTAAAATTCAAAAGTCATTTATTCAAGTTTGGCTCAATAGAGCTCTTATGAATGTCATACTTATAAACTGACGCGCCCATTCACTGCGGGCGGGAGCTTGATCGTAAAAGAACGGGCAAGAAAATTCAAAAGTCAAGCTTAGATTTGATTTGATTTTAAATAACAGCATATTTACCAATTATTACCGCATTTAAACAAACATTGACATACAGCAAAGCTAATTTATCTGCATTGAAACGCTACAGTAAAAAGCTCTTTCTCAAATTTCGTTGTTTGTGCTCGACGTTTAACCTGGTACGAAGCCAAACCACATGGCGTTTTTTAGATCGTGGTCGAAATGTTAAAACCTTTCCTTCAGCGCAGGTCGGAGCTGCGAGTGAAATTTCATGCTCATTGTTATTTTAGCTAGCTATGTATCTGTGGATTTTCTCGTTCAGGATTATATTATACAGTAGACAGTAAATTAAAAATGCCAATGATTTTCTATACCACATCTGATTGAAAGCGGTCACCGCAGCCCCTGAAATCCTTTAAACCAGGGGCATAACTAGAGCATCACTTTACTCCCTATTGAATGATTACTATTGATGTAAGCTTTTGTATTTTTTTTTGCCTAAGGGCTACAAAAAAAATACAAAATAATTTATTTGCTCAAACATGTGTACTTAACAAAATATGGTATTACAATAAAGTCTTTCGACCAAGTCACAACATATTTACCATTTTGTGGTATGCAAATGTCAGTTTTATGATATATAATATTTATGATGTATAATTATTTATGATCAAAAAATAATTATCTTAAATTACACAATAACAATAAAATTAAAATATATTACAAGAAAATGATGTCAACTAAATTAAATTACAAGAAAAAAGGGGTCAGTAAACACCTATTACAATTAATCATAAAGTGTATCAGTCAGAAAATCGCTTATGTGATAGTAACATTTGTCTAACAGTAATTTTTGAAGATTTTGCTTGAATAGATGTATTGTCAAATTTTTTAACGTTTTACGGCTAATTTCATTACCTCTAAAGATTCAAGATCATCTGTGTGGTTTTCCAAACTCGTAATGATTTTGGCGAGAGACTTACATGGTCGTTATACCTTATCGTTATTTCATGACGATTCTTAGCTATTTGATTTCAATAAATACATTTTGCAGATTTACTTTTAAAGTCGTCGGCGGTAATTCAATCAAGAGAGCAGACTGATTTCTTATTATTTTTTTAACTTGCCCCTCAAAAGTGAAATTTGCATCATTCTTGTTAGACTTTCGCGTTTAGGGTACATAAGTTGATATAAGTGCTCATTTTTAATCAGTTATCGTTTAGTCGATTTGGACAAAACTTCCAGGAATTTTATTTATTTCATCTTTATTGCTCACAAAAAGTAATACAAAGGCCAACTTAATGCCTAAGTCATAGAAGGGATAATGAAATGATGAAAAAACACACATGTGAGTTTTTTCTTTCGTATATAGGAAACTCAAAAAAAGTACTTATTTCACTTCCAATCCCATAGAAACGCGAAACGATGTCTCGAAAATGATACGGAACGCAATAATCTACAATCTAACAGCAATTTCTTTTCCGCATAGCTCCCATTTTAGGACTAAATTGAAACGAGCCAACACGAAATTTCGTGGGAAAAACTCGCTACAATCATTGTCTATTCCTCTCCCCCTAAGTTCGTTTCTAGGCCGCCTGAGGCAGGCAATTTTTCCAAATATTCATCCCGCACTCCTGGCTGGCTCGGCGCCAAAACGTGGCCTAGGGCGAGCGGGCAAGCGCCACATTCTTGCTCATAGCAATCACATTTGCCAAATGGTTATTGCGGTATAAAAACGGGTAGGGGCCGGAATCTCAAATTAAATCTTTTGGATTTATCAAATAATTTCAGAGTGAAATTAAATAAAAAATATTTATTTTAAATCATTCTATTTAGTGGGGTTCCTCTTCAAGAGATATGTACTTCAAAACTAAATTAAACAGAAAACTTCTTATGTCATTTCTCTGGCATAATCCAGTTTAGTTATGCATTGGTTAATAGTATAAATAAGTCCTTTTTATCATTTAAAACATGAGACAAAAGTACATAAAAACATTTTAAACTCAGAATAAATGAACCGTTTTTTCGTTTCCTGTAAAGTTTGGATTTCTGGACATACGAGGTTATCATTCTACAGCGACGTGTTGTATTCTCAATAATGATTTTCCTTTAATGACGCTGTTTATATTAATAACAAATCAATCGCTTTAAATCTTATCATCATCATCATCTCAGCCACCTGACGTCCACTGCTGAACATAGGCCTCCCCAATAGATTTCCACATTGAGCGATCCTGAATCGCCTGCATCCATCGGCTTCCCGCCGCCTTGACCAGAAATCTTAAATCTTATAAACGAGTAATAATCATACTTTCTCCCCTATCACATAAAATCAGACAACAGTGATGAACAAAAATATCAATTAAAAATGAATAATACGTGTGATTCAGTACTACATTCGTTAGATTTAAACTCCGTACTTACCCACTCCCTCGTTATAAACGCTCAATCTTTATTATACTATCGCCTTACATCCAACATATTGCATGCTTAAAGGAACATCGACCCATTAATAGATAGGTCAGGTTCGAGTTACGTACTTATACAGTCTTTCTATTTCTTACTGAGATCGAATCAATGTTAATTAAACGTTCAAAACACAAGCAGAATAACTAATTAATAAATCACCTTTTCCATGATGATGATGTCCCAAAAAATCGTCTTTTTTGAGTTAAGTCTCTATTCCATTACGCATGCGATATACCACTAAATAAAAAATACATATTCTTAAACAATAAATCAGAAAGCCCTTGATGATAAGCGCACAAAGAGGCCTGAAAGCGTTTTGTTGGTTCACTGCCAGGAATACTGTGTTTCTAGAAAGCATTAGCCTTGACATCTGCTTCGAGTAGGTATCGAGTTCACATGCGCCTTCAGCTTGAGTGAAGTGGGATAACGTCGGCCAAGATATAGTTTGTCAATACATTAAGACTGTTTTAGTATTAAATAACTTGAGATCTCAATATAGCCCCAGATCTTTCTTGAGGACTCAAGGGGCTTAGGGGAGGGCATCTCATTTACCATTTATCATCATTATCACCGCTCGTTCTCATGTACTATGATTTATAAATAAAATAAAAAATAAAATCGTTTATTGCTTCCCTTTACATAATTTACATTATACGGTTAAAAAAAGTTTCTACATAATTAAAATTACAACCAGAATTTAATTTAATTGCATTACGAAGGTCCAGAGACCAAAAGGTGATGGTTCAGCTTGTGCTGTCCAGCGTATACACTCTAGACGGCGCTGGTAATCAGGCACCCCTGTTCCCTGAGATATATTATACATAATTCATATATCTCTTGTTGGAAACTGACTAAATGTGCTAAAGGCACAAAGCCACAATTAAAAAAAAAATCTTCAATACTTGTGCATAAATAACAATGTTAGTCTTTGTGTAAGTAGTTTTTAATTGTATTCATCAAGGGGCACAGGGTCCGCTCAATAATTTTCCCAGATTTTACTGAATTTCTGTTATTACACGAAACCACTGCCGTCTGACCTCCGCAACCCATAGGGAAATATAATGTTAAACCAGCTGTCAGGATGTTAGAAGACAAACTTCCTAATATCCACTGACATAGGGACCAACGGCTTAACGTGCGTTCCGAGGTACGGAGCATACGTTAACTATGAAAGCCGTACGGATTTGAACCTGAGACTCCGCCGCTCCTATAAATTCACAGTTTTTTGGTAATTGTTTTGTAAGAATGTAACGTGCCGTCTGGAAGCAACACCTCAAAATAATTGTACCACCTTTTCTCTTGCCTGATGGTGGCGTAGAAGGCGGCAAAAGGAAAAGGATCTCGAAACCTCTCACCATTAAGCACGTTTTATCTAGAAACCTCAGTGCTTTTTAGCACAAAGATCTTTGCTGACGCGATATAGGGTGTATACGGATCCTACCAAGACCAAAGGAGCCCAAGCCAAACTCATCTGCAAGTGCTGCCGATCAACGGACGAGGCTCTGGCGAACATAACAGTGCCCGTCGCCACCTATTACGTGGGACCAACTATATAATTGGCGAAGTGTGGGCGTATAATATGCCTCTGCATACCGACCGAAACAGGCGTGAATGTATCATCATCAACCAGACAACCAGAAAAAATATACTTAATAACATCCTTGAGTACAGAAGCGCTTGATATTAAGTTCTACACAAACGGTCACCCATCCAGGCATTAATGTCAGCTAGTTCTGCTTTCCTTTTATGATCGTTTCCGACTACCCACTAACGCGGAGCTACAAGCGCTTTATTGCGTTAGCTTATGTGAAAATGTATTTAATTTTTATGTTTATAATTAGTAATATTTAATAAGGCCGCCCATTGTACCATATATTTGTTTATGTGATTTGATTACTTTTTTATATTTAGTGTACAATAAAGTGTTGATTCATTCATTCTAAAGTTTGTAAATGGGATAAAAGTAACATAGGTGTGTAGTGTAAAAGCACTTTCACATATCACAGCTACTTAAGAACATGTTTTAAATGTCATTATGACTGCTATGGCAGGCAGTTGATGCATTTAAAAAAAAAATAGCGCTTCCTCACGGTAACATTGATAACATATTCATAAAACATGACACAGAAAGTAAAACATATCAGATTAATGACATTTTCTTTTTTTAGCTGCCACCCCCATTGTAAACGAACCAAAGTAAATAGGTAGATTCGTGAATGTCACGGTTCAACTGCCGCACTACACAAATCGATTCTCGATAAAGAGTATGGCTCCACTGAAAAAGTGATATAGGCTGTATACCCGAAGTGCAAATAGAATGGCACTTGATTGCGAAATAAATTGGAGTGGCGTATTTGTGTTGACCCAACGCGGCGGGTAATCTCATTTGTTTGACGATATAATGTTTAAAATAAATATTGAATTTAAATGTACTGAAAAGGGTTTCCAATAAAAGCTTAGGATTATTCTTTATACCACTCAACGGGCAGCCAGATGGAAATTCAATTCAATACAATGTTTATTGCACTCCATAATGTTTTACATCTACACAAGTTACAATTATGGACCCTGTTGGGCACGGCAAACTTAGGAGAGAGGAAGCATACTAGGTCCTTTTTTACAATTTTACATAAAGATTAAATGGTTTACAACATCAATGTCCTAAATCAAAATATAACCATTATTGGTAACTTAATTTTATGAGTAAGTATACTTAAATTAGGTAATTATTAGGTATTTTTGTACTACTATCAGAATTGTATAGTTTATTTATTATTTTATTAATAATTAATTATTATGCATATATTTTAAATGTCCATATATATAATAATATACATTATTGTTTAAAAAATTTCATGTCATATTTGATAAATTTATAATATATTTAACTTATACCTATTTTTTTATGTCCTTATCATTGATATAGTCCTTTAGGTCGTAGTAGTTATTTACTAAATTATTTACGAAATTGATCACTACAGTATGGACGCTTCTAATATTAGAAGTTTCACTAGCGAATTGTTGACCGTTTCATATTTGTTTCACACCCTTTTTCAATGTCAGCCATGCCGAGTTGACATGCTACTTTATATTAATAAATATTTAAAATTTTTCAAACATGGTTTTTAGCTCTTATCTTAGTTTAACTACTGTGAGTTCTAAGCAACGTTCTTAATGAAATGTAGTTCATTACGTTTTCTGTGATTATATTTCTCTCTGCATAATCTCACATTGGTAGAAACGTTACAACATTAACTTAATAAGTGATTTATATAGTTTCAGCAAAGATACGTACATACATACGTATATACGTATCTTTGCTGAAACGTATACGTATGTTATTGTAACTTGTGTAGATGTAAGATCTTATGTAAAACATTATGGAGTGCAATAAACATTGAATTGAATAATAGCAAAAGAAAATTTATTTAGATGGAGAAAACCAACAGCGTATACAGCAAAACAATTGGGGTAAGAACTTGAAGCTAGTATGGCCAATAACAGGTTTCCCTAAAATGACAAACATGTGACTGGTAAACATAGAAAATTTGCTGTATAGTGCTAATAACACCTGGTAATTCTGGCAGTTTTTGGTAATTAAAGAATATAAAACTGGTATAAAACTAATATAATTAAACAAATAAAATAATAATGGTATAGAATAATCTTAATGATAAACAGTATGTACTCATACCTATCTCTGGCATAAGTCTCACACAAACAAACTGTTACTTTGTAATAATTATAATCATCTACATACTGCTTGTACCAATTGTTTGTGTTGAGAAGAATAAACATTATTATTATAAATATGTAAACATCATAAAAACAATTTTAAGGCATTGCGGAAACTAGAAAGACTTATAAAACACAATATACCAATCTTGTAATCATTGTTATATTAAAACAATCATCTCTTAGTCGAAAATACAATTCACTGAATTCAGAAGCATAGTAAATGAGACGAACAAAGTAATTAATTAAAGCTGCTGTAATGATCAGACAATTAGCATATACAGAGGATATATGCCATAAAGACATTATAGAGTAAAAAATCAATTCTGCCAAAACATCAGTGCACTCATTAATGAAGCGACTTTAAATAACTCCTTTATTATTCAATGTTTTGGTTGACTGTTCCCTCTACTTGAACACTTTCACAGCTTTGGTTTCACTACTGAGGACTTTGCTCACTTAGAGCCCAATACTGTGTGCCGAGAGAAGACACTGCCTGCTCGAGTCAGACTTGCAGCGAACCAAACACGCTGTAGACGTTTTGATGTATACTCTCGTTTAACCGCCCGTCTTGACCAAATTTAAACATTTATCGTGTTTTAAACGTCACATCAGTGTGAAAAGGCCATAAGTAACACACTACACTCTTTATTTTTTATCTAAACTCCCCAAGAATAAACTACTTCAATACAGACGGCCATTTTTTTTTATGCAACTTAACGCTTTGTAATGAGCATTAATATTAACCAAACAGCGTCATAAAGTGGGTGAATATCTTTGAAATTATAGTATTTCAATGATATTAATTACATTACAGACTTACCAACGTATGTTAAGGAGTGCTGAGGAATCTAAGATGGTAGTCAGTGTGTTTTTTTTATTGGCACTATAATGAGTATGAGCAGGCGTCTCACTTACTAAGTTACTACCTATCTGAAGAGAAACAAAATAAAAAACTATTTAAGAATTAGAAACTTTCACTTCATACATGGTCTGTATGAAGTGTCCAAAGACATATTGTAAATATATTTAATTCTTATTTTAAATCCAGAATCGTGTTGGCGCTTCACACTCATTATCAGAAATAAAAATACCTTTAATTTTAATCAAACCTGATTCTATTTCGTCTCTATAAGGTATGCGGTCGACGTGTTGCACCAATGAGCACGTTTTTCATTTAACACAGCGGTGTCGGTTATTGGGGGCCGCGGCAATCTTGCGTAACGGACGTTGTTTAAGTTTATACAATTAATTACATTTAAAAGGAAAATTTTGAGTACTCTTCTTTAAAAATATATAAGTATTTTTTAAATAAAAGTTTATTCGTACATACATAATATCATGCCTGTTTCCATGAAGGAGTAGGCAGAGGCATATTATATTTATACGCACACGTTTTGCCAGTATATTGTTGGTCCCACGTATAAGGTAGCGAGCCTATTGCCGCTTACCAGGTACTTTTATATTCGCCAGAGCCTTGTCCGTCGATCTGCAGGTGCACCACCCGTACCTATACACCCGTACATAAAAGTGTAAATAGTCTTACGCCTGTTAATCCAATTTGTAATGGACAGAATCATTGCAATAACTATTAAAAACAGATCTGTATAGTTAAAACAAGAACACACAAGTACATAGTTTAGCACAGATATGAGATACAATTTTCTTACTCGCCTTCTACCGCGCTCTCGGGTATGACATAAAGTATTAAAATTATTAAGCTAATGCATAGCTTCTATCGCGGGCCTTGAGCGTGGGTGGAGACCGAATCCAGAAATTCCGTAACGAAAAAACCTAACACCTCCCACTCCGATCGGCTCAGCGGTGGTGATACTTTTTAGTTATTCCATCTATCGATAAATAGCAGAACTCTTAATGACTTAAAATCTCACGCTTGTCTCTATAGTTCAGCAACCCGCCTTTAGGTGGCATTGGTTGTATCGGGTGGCTAAAATTTGTTTTCTTATCGGTCTAACTTGTAACTTGAATAAATATAAAAGAAAAAAAAAATATTACGACACCATCGTCAATATGCATACAAAATTACGTGACAAAGTAGAATAAAACGAGACTGAACAATGGAGCTGATTACTACTAAAGGAATGTCTTTCAGCAGTGCGAAATAATCCATTTAATAGTATGTACATATGTTTTCGTATGAGTTTTGTGTATGTATATATTTGTAGATATATATTATTTGCTATTGTATACTCATACGAAATTTGATGTTTTAATTTATTTTGTTTTACTTTTTTGCACATGTATTTTACCCTTCGATCAACAATACATTTACCTATCCTTGTTTAATCTATCTGACTCCTCATGAGGTTAGCTGGAAGAGATCTCTTATAGAGATAAATTCGCCTTTGTACATGTCCATTTTAAATATTAAATATAAATAAATATTTTCTGACACTTACACCAATTATTTTAGTTCCAAGATAAGTATCATTAAGAACTTGTGTTATGGATACTAAATAACGGATAAACATACTTAAATAATTTTTTTTTTTGTAAATACATACTTAATATACTTAATATATTTTATTTGTAATGTTTTGTTATTTTTGTTGTATGTGCAATAAAAGTTTAGATAAATAAATATTTGGTTTATTAAAACAAATTGACAACTCTATGTAATTTAAAGTACCTAGTTACAAAGTGTAGTTATATAGCTGACGACCGATAAGTCATTTTGGCGGGTACGCACGCACTCCATTCGTAAAGGGAGTCTAATTATATTTCTTGCTAGCTTTCTAGCTCACCTTGTACATGTTTTTCGTTACTGTGTTTTTTTTATGTGCAATAAAGTATATATATATACCTATGTTTAACAAATAATGTTTCTCATTTCTAAAGGGCGGGTTCGATTCCCACACGGAACAAATCATTGTATTGTAATAAATATATGTTCTAGTCTGGGTGTTCATGTTTATGAACCTTTATTTTTGATATTTTTATGGGTGAATAACAAATAAACTCTAACTTGCAGTTGGGGGCGGGTTCTCTATTGTGTGCCCAAACATAAATATTTTTTCTAGTCTAGGTGTTCATGTTTATAAACCTTTATTTTTGATATGTTTATGGGTGAATAACAAATAAACTCTAACTTGCAGTTGACGGCGGCTTCTCCCGCAAGGCTTGCTGGTGGGACTTCGCTCGGCACCTGGACCGTCTGGACGCGGTGCTACTCACCAGACTTAACAACTGCTCAGCGGCTGGCATGGCCGCCGTGCTGCGGAGGAAGGCTGCTGCCAGTGTCTACCCGCAGATTGGACATTTCTTTTGCAATTTAGAGGTAAGAATGTCCACTTAATTAAGGAAAACCTACGCATGTTTAATGGAATAAGACCCACTGAAGTGTGAGGTATATTTAAGTTTGTAGATGTGAGGCACGCACGGCACAGGCGATAAATGAAACGTACTTAATAATAATAATAAATATCATTATTAGCAGAAAAATAAGTGGGACGAGGATACTCGTAAACTATGGCTTCTGCACTAGACTCGCAGGCCTGTGTTGCAGCAGTCAAAAAGAGAATAACAATTTAAGTAACATAATGTAGTTATAAGAGCTCCGGTTCGACTGATCGTATGAAGTAGTTCGAACAATAAACTGATAAATAATAGAAAAGACAACACTTAAATAGCGAAATTTAAAAACAGAATAAAATGTGTCGTGTGTAAATCTGTGTGTGTGTGTGAAGGAATGAAGAAAATCCTGAAGCGCTCAAACAAAATTTCTTAGCCTCGTCTGCTATATATATGTCACCGTAAAATTGTAAATAACGTTAAATTATAATCTATTCCGCGATATTGTAATCTGTCGAAAAATTGTGATCCGTAACAAACTGCTCACAATTTAACGCATTATTTTTCGATAGATTATAATCTATCGAAGACAAACCGTCAGATTGTAAAATGGCATGCGACAGAACGCACCTCGCGCTCTGATTGGTTGAACTTCATGTTCCCCGCTCAGCCGACTCAACAAAACTCTGAATTCTGCGTATTCAGAGTTTTGTTGAAAGACAGACTCAATATCCGACATTGTAAATATATAATAAGAATAAGAATATTTTTTATTGAAAAAATAACATTACATAACAAATAGTTTAAACAGTTACAAAAAAACGTTACACAAAAACAAAACAAAAATATTTAAAAAAATATATCAATAATAATAACAACAACTAATGGTAATGTTACCTGTCAAAAGGGCGAATATATTATCAAATAAGATATCAAATGAGTTCACACGCATAAAAAATATTAAAACACTGAAAATACAAATTAGGTTATGTTCGGTGACTAACTCTTATTCATTATTTAACTGCACTTCTTTAGGTTATCACAGGTCCGTTAACACTCCCTACAACTTATTATAATACAATGCGTTATTATTATTAACACGAAATCTGTTTTAAATCACCAAAACACTGTTTGTTTACATTTCACAACAAATGAATTTGACTAATAACAACCGAAGATGGCGACGATGGGCGGCTGAGCGGGGAACATGAAGTTCAACCAATCAGAGCGCGAGGTGCGTTCTGTCGCATGCCATTTTACAATCTGACGGTTTGTCTTCGATAGATTATAATCTATCGAAAAATAATGCGTTAAATTGTGAGCAGTTTGTTACGGATCACAATTTTTCGACAGATTACAATATCGCGGGATAGATTATAATTTAACGTTATTTACAATTTTACGGTGACATATACAACACCCAACCATCAACGGCTGCGGCCCTTGGACACATCCATCTGCCAAGTCGAAGGTCTTCTCTTTAATAGGGGACACGTCCGCTACCTATAAGTTACGTACGTGTATTTTGTACAGTCCTTGCATTTTTGCTGAGATATTATCAAAGTTATACAAATGTACAAAATACAAGCTGCATCATAATATATATAATTTTTTATGCGTTAGAAATTGGATAAGTCCTTTTAACAAGATCTTGTTTTGTGATGTCCCAAAAATCAATCATTTTTTTTTGAGTAGTCCTATAAGCATTCTTCAGTCAGTAGTCCAATAAGCATTCTTCAGTCAGTAGTCCAATAAGCATTCTTCAGTCAGCAGTCCATTAAGCATTTTTTTTAATGTGACACGTCATAATGACTACATCCTGCCTGATGGTAAGCAGTCGATGCAGTCCAATAAAAAAATGAAAGCGCTTCATACCGCGAAATAAGCACGGTACAAAGCGCATCCACTCATGACGCCTTGCTAAAATGCCGTTTCACGCCCCGCTTAAAAGACCCGGGATCACAGGAAATAGGAACCACATGAACGGCAGCTTAGTGGTGTTGTTCAGAAACGACTTCCCAAATTTTTTGGTTCGAGTACTGATAGTCTGCACAGTATGAGGTTAAATCTTTATGATTCTGGATAACTTACGACTTTATCCACTTTATATATACTTTTTGGATTTAAATCTAGCCCAAGTAGAAGTTGGTCCAACTGTTTCGGAGACAGACAATTTAAAAAAGAAATTATTAATCCTTGTTTGCACAGAGAAACATAATCACATTACAAAAAAAGTATTTAAAAACAAAAGTACAAAGGTGGTCTAATCTCTAGGAGAGATCTCTACCAGCCAACCCTAGCAGTTGTAAATTAATTTACGCACGGGATTTTTGTTATAAGTTAGGTTCAGTGTTATTTTCGTGTGCATTTAACAAAACGCTCAAATTTTCTGAAGGCATTACAAAAAGACACATGCAATTTATTTATTGGTTTAGATTTTAATCTGAACTGTGGATGACATGACGGTAGTAATAACTTGTCTAAGTATTGAAATTAAAACATCTCGATATACATAATTCCCCATACCTAAAACCCAAAGCGAAATTGAATAAAGCCTTATTATTATTGGTTATAGATTTTATAAGCAACGAAGACATTCTTTAGTATTACGTTATTATTGATACGTACACAAAATGTATGTGTACAATCCTTACTTATTATAATATATATAATATATAATATTATAAATGCGAAAGTAACTGTCTGTCTGTCTGTCTGTCTGTCTGTCTGTTACTCTTTCACGCCAAAACTACTGAACGGATTTAAATGAAATTTGGTATACAGATAGTCTAGACCCTGAGAAAGGATATAGGCTTTTTATTGCGAAAAGGGGGTTGTAAATGCTACCCAAAGGTACTATTTCACGCGGACGAAGTCGCGGGTAACAGCTAGTGCTAGTATAAATAATGATGGCGCCACACCGGTGCCCTTGAAGGTCGCCTGTCAGCTGTAACTCTACCCCAGGACACACTTGGTTGGGTGCACTACCAGTTCTGACACTGCCTTTGAGCCCTTACATAGTCATTCAACATTGATCTTAGAAGATTTATTAATATACGTATGCGGTTAAGATCTATTTGTTACTGAAATTTGTAAAATAGGCTCATTATGATACAGAAGACCGATATGGCGTGGAGTTCAGTATACCTGCACTTCACTTCAGAGGTCGTGGGTTCGATTCCCACACAGGACAAATCTTTGTGTGCATGAACATGAATATTTATTCTGGTTTGTGGGTGTTTTTCTATGTATATTAAGTAAGTATGTACAAAAAAAAAAGATATCTAATCAGTTTTAATTATCAATCAATTTAAAGATATTTAATCTTCCTTTAATCAGTATAGAGTTGATTAACAATCATCAACTCTATACTGATTAAAGCACGTATCATAAATTGATTCTCTCTTACAATCAGACCTTTTATTTAATTCCAAGATCAGTATCACTAAGAACTTGTGTTATGGATACTAAAGAACAGATAAACATACTTAATAATCTTTTTTTTGTACATACTTACTTAATATACATAGGAAAACACCCACAAACCTAAACAAATATTCATATTCATGCACACAAAGATTTGTCCTGTGTGGGAATCGAACCCACGACCTCTGAAGTGAAGTGCAGATATACTGACCTCCACGCCATATATACTACGGAGATACATTGATAACAATCTTTGAAAATTGTGTAAGGTATAAAAGCGAGACCCCTAACACTGCCTTTATATATATTATTATACATTCATATAATCGGGCCTTTCTTCCCGAATATAATACGCCCACATAGCGCTAATTATATTTTTGGTATTCATAAAATAACACGCCACGATTCTGTAGTGCATCAGGCATGTTCGCGGAGCATCGCGTAGATTGCTTTTATGCCACTATGCGTAAAAGATGCGCATCTCTGGTGCGCAGGGTTCGTGCCAGCGGCAACAGCATCCTGGGTCTGATCGCTAGCAGGCTGGACTGTGTATATGTAGGTCACTGCTGCGCGGTTTCAAGTGGGATTAAGCAGCATTGACTTGCATATAATATAAAAACTCATTACATTATATAAATACCCAACTAACATTAATATATAATATAAATATTGTTACTAATAAAAATTGAGCCCATGGTCTTGAATAAAGAATTATTGTTATGAATAGGTGGCGAGTCTATTGCCGCTTACCAGGAACTTATATGTTCGCCAGAGCCTCATCCTCGTCCGAAGTTAGGAGGGGATCCTAAGGTGTTGAAATGATCCCTTTACACTTATATATATTATATGTGTTAGTCGTTAATCCAAGGTCAAGGCCCTATTCGGCAGCAACAAAATATTATTTATATTCTTTCTTTATATGACGATAAAGGTTTTATAAATGCCGTGGTGAAATAAACTGACTCTGCCAATCATGTCCACTGCATCTTATGCGAAGAACAGCTATGTCATGCCTATTAAAGTCTATAATAAGCTCGACAATAACCTTAAGCTGATGCCATTGAACAAGTTCTAAGTTCATTTTAAAAAATGGCTTGTTGATGAATGTTTTTATTCACTGAGTGAATATTTTGAAAAATTAATTTATGATTGTAATAATAAAATCCTCTGATTATATTTTTGCGTACCAGTTACTGGTGACATATGCGGACTGTATTAAATTTTAAGACCACTTATGTACTATATTTTATGTGAAATAAAAAGTCTTTGTAACACTTCAATCCTTATGTCCCGCACTGCACCCAAAATGGCCCAACTGAAAACCAGCGCTGGGAAATTATCCTAGCAAATGCTGAGATGGGTCATTTTGGTGCATCATACAATGAATGGTTTATTATTGTAATTAGTTTGTATTCACAAATTTTATGAGGCACCAATAAACTATTAATATTATTATTATTTGTCTTTGTGATATAGATACAGAGGCAGCCGATATAGAGGGCCACACTGAGCTATGTAGATATGTAAAAATATGTAAATGCTTCATTCAATGTGGGCTTTCATAAAGCAATAACACATGAATGAGTTTAAGTGTGATAAAACTGATAATTTTCTGCCATCTGACTGTGAGGGATTCTACATACACATGCATAATCACGCCTGTTTCCCCGAAGGGGTAAGCAGAGGTATATTATATTCCCATATTTCGCGAATTTTATTATTAATCTTTATTGCACATACAAACATAATCACAATACAAAAATAGTATTTAAAAACAAAAGTAAAAAGGTGGAATTATCTCTAGGAGAGATCTCTACCAGCCAACTCTAGCATGTGTACATTAGGTTAAGTACGGGATTAAATTTAGTTACAGATCTAAGTAAAATAAAAAGAAACTATAAAAACCATAATACTTATATACATACATATTAATCTTATAATTAATAGAGTAATAAAAAAAAATTGTTGGGTCCACGTGATACGTGGCGAGCCTACCGCCGCTTACCGGGCACTGGTATGTTTGCCAGAGCCTCGTCCGTTGATCGGCAGGTGCACCACTTGCAGGTGAGGTTGGCTTGGAGTCCTAAGATTTTGGTAGGATCCTTATACACCCGATATAGAGATTCAACAATATCGGAAGACAAGTGCAACTGGGAAAAACATATAAACGGGATCTGCAATAAAATGCACTCATTTAATTATGGCGACTATTTAAAGTCTGTTAGCAATTTATCATCTGCTATACAAGCGTATCAAGGCTGTGTGGGATCGTTACTTAGATATGAAATTATTATTTGGGGTAATTCCTGTCATATAAAGCGAGCATTTATTTCCCAAAAAGCCTGTATAAGAGCAATCTGTAATGTTGACATCATGACGTCCTGTAGGCCTTTGTTTAAAAACCTTAAAATATTAACTGTTGCATCCTTATATATATACGAGATTTGTGTTTTTGTTCGGTCACATCCCGAATTGTATCAAAAAGAGCGTAGAGATACAAGTAGGTATCAAAATAAGCTGACTTTGCCAATCATGTCTACTGCATCTTATGCGAAGAACAGCTATGTCATGTCTATTAAAGTCTATAATAGGCTCGACAATCACCTTAAGCTGAGGCTATTGAACAAATTCAAAGTTCATTTAAAAAAATGGCTTGTTGACGAGTGTTTATACTCACTGAGTGAATATTTTGAATAAGAAATTTATGATTGTTATATTAGAATCCTCTAATTATACAGTTACTGGTGACATATGCGGACTGCATTAAGTTTAAAGACCACATATATACCAAATTTCATGTGAAATAAAAATTCTTTGTCTTTGTCTTCGGATAAACCACTAACAATCAATCACTTCCCTTTGTCGACATATCGCGCCACTGAGGACCTGTCCTCAAAATATACCACATCCAATGCAAAACAAGTAAATATGGGAATTATAATTGTAATTAGTGCAGTATCTAATGACGGCGTCTCTTGTCTCGTGGCCGATGGAGCGCGTCTAGCCTTCCAACCCGACAGTACTGCGATCGCGATCACTGAGATGTGTCTTAATTTTAATTAACTCATTAATCCGCTAATAAACACTCGTTGTTTTATTTAATTTTCTTGTTGTGAAGTTGTTATATTTTCTGTGCTAATTATGTGATCTGCAAAGGTTGTGAGGTTGGGATTGGGTATGTTATTAAATATTGACCGACAAGTGGTACCGATAAATGGTTATCATCTAACGGTATTATGATTACATTACTTATTACCATTTGATATTTTATTACCATTTTATAAAGATGTGCGGTGAATGGGGATCCTACTAAGACCTAAAGAATCCAATCCAACCTCACCTGCAAGTGGTGCACCTGCCGATCAACGGACGAAGCTCTGGCGAACAAAAAAGTTTCCTATAAACGGCAATAGGCTCGCCACTTATTGCGTGGTACCTAAAACATAATTGCCGAAATATGGGCGTATAAGATGCCTCTGCCTACCCCTTCGAGGAAACAGGCGTGATTGTATGTATGTACAATGGTAGCAGCAGTAACAAAAAATGCTTCCAACAATTATGCGTTGCTCGAGCGAGCAGTTCCCCCAATTTTATAATGCTAATATGTTTGGCCATATCCTAGCATTATCTTGGTTGCCCCATGTTTAATCTTAAGGTTCAGGGTCTGCTCACTAGTGAAGCCCAATTTTGGCTGTATTACAGTTACTCCATGGAGCGGCTGCCGTCTGAACTCTGCAACCTAGGGGCAAACATCATTCTATAGTTAAACCAGCTGGCATGATGTTATAAGAAATAGACTTCCTAATAACGACTGCCATAGATGTTCATAACAGCAGTGACCAACGACTTCGCGTGCTTTCCAAGGCAGGCAGCAAGCGATAATTACACACATAACTTAGAAAAGTCATAGGTACGCCACCAGGGTTTGAACGCATACCACTCTGAATTTCTAAGGCGCTCTCATTTGGCGCTAGTTTAGTCTAGAGATTTCTATGTTAAAATTGAACTTTTCTATAACCGTGCGTTTTGAAAAGTGGCAGCAAGGTAAAACATACAGAATCTCACGCCAATAACCCACCACATCGTTTTAAATAGTAATTATGCATTTTGCAGGAGCGAGCCTCGACCAGCTCCGAGGGCGACAAGGACGCCGACCCTCTGCTGGTGTCTCTGCAGCAGCAGGGCGCGGGCCTCATGGCGGACGTCCGGCGACTGGGCCTGCGCGCGCAGACGGCTTATCGCCAACCCGAACCCATCAACCTATACCACAAAGTTGGACATGGTAGTACCCTTCAACCATTTTTATAGATACTATGTTATATTTTAACGCCTATCTTCTTTATTTTTTGCCTGGTGTACCCGGGGTAACGTTTAGTTAAGCTTAGGGCATGTCTACTTACTGATCGGCCTCCTTCTGCGAAGTGGTGATGTCGCAGAAGGAGGCCGCGGAGCGGGAGAGGGAGCGGGATCCGCTCTCTCTCCGGCTACGCCGTCGGCGCAGCGGGCGGGCCAGGAGGGCTCGTCAGGCAGCGCCCGGGGGGTCTTAGGCGGCGGGGGCAGGGGGCCCCTTCCGTCTAGCCATAGACCCCCCCCGAAGTCGGCCAGTTACGCCATGGCCGCACATAGAGGTAGGGGGGGGGCGCTGCACATTGCGCCTCCCTGAGGAGGTCTCCCCGGTTCTGATCCGGGGGACGTTGGTCGCGGGCGGGGTACCAAAAGCTACAAACCCAGGCACTGGTGCCTCGCCCCTTTTCAACAGCGGTGGGCGTCGTCTGAAGTTTTTTAGTGGGTAGGACTGCGGTGGTCGCATCTGCCGCAGTGAGCCCCACACCCCCTCCCGGTCCCCCCCTTTTGGCCGGGAGACAGTGCGTAAGCAGCATTTTTTTACAGTCGATATAAAAAAAAATAGGTCTACTTACTGGTCTAACTAGATTTGGCTGAGTTTCAGCTAATTTCCGGAACGACAACATTTGTCGTCGGAAACCCGCAAAAACATAATTCTATGGTTAAACCAGCTGTCAGTTCATTAGATGGGACTGACTTCCTAATAGCGACTGCCATAGGTGTTCGACAGCCGGAAACGACGGGTAAAGTTGTTTTCCAAGACACGGAGCGATATTTAAGCACATAACTTCAAAACGTTATACGTGCAAGACCTAAACCTCACCAAATAATCACCTCCTCCTCTCTGTGCTAAAAGTGATCTTGGCTTCGACTAATTTAAATGTACAATGTTGTGACGAAAATCAATTTTGGCACGGTGAGTGTTATTAGCTGAAGGAAGAGCAAGAGAAGCTTAAATGGGTGTGAACGAATAAAGCTAAATGTGCTATTATAAGTATGTGTACACACGCAGAATAGTGTAAAAACAATTAAAAATAGTTAGTTATTGGTATTTTTTTATAATTACCTAGTCCTACGAGGCAACGTGCAGTTATTTAATAATTCCTTTTCTTGTTTCAGGAACACTTGACATGTACGTACTGAATCCGTCCAAGGACTCGAAACACGTTCGCGAATTCCTCAAAAAGTGGCACAACAGTGATCAAAAACTCTTTGAAGGCGCAAGTGTGTCAGGACAATTTAACTTTCCTGTTCCTAATTTAGTTTCGATTTGTGCATTACTTGTGTGGCGACCGGCTAATCTAGATGATACAGTGACCAGAATTATGTTTCCCGGATCTACACCACAACACAAGATTTTTGAAGGCTTAGAGAAATTAAAACATTTAGAATTTTTACAACATCCTACATGCACGGGCAGACAAATGGCAGCAACATTTCCTCCAACAACCACAACGACGTCGACAGTTACCACTTCCAGGACGACTAGGCATATTACTTCTAAGGTTAGCAAAGACAAGCCTGTTATCACGGAAAAGGGTAAAGATGAAAGAGTCGACGATACACCACCATTTAAGGACCTCGCCGTAAAAGACGAAACAGATTCAAAAAATATTATAGACAACAAATTATTAAGTGAACTAGTAGAAAATGAAGATAAAAAAATTGAGTCTGTTTTACACGAAGCCATCACTGCGAGAATTGGAACAAAGTTAGATGACAAAATAGCTCTTTATGAAAAAACTGTTTTAGACGGCTTACCCAAGAAAAAAGAAACAAGGAAGAAAGAAACAACTACAGACAAAAAAACAAAACGCATCGATAAGACTGATGACTTAAAAGACTCTATGACTAAGAGCACGGAACAAAAAAGAACTGAAAATGATTTGAAAATCAGATCAGATACAAAAAAGAAAACTGACATTAAATCTAAGGTAGACACAACAACTCCAGTAACAAGAAGTAGATTAAGTCATCGTACAGCACAGAGAGTTACTGAAAGAAAAGGAACCAGTTCTGATAAGAAAGCTATAGAGGATAAAAAATCACCTCCAGTCACTCCGAAAAAAAGTTTAGAATCGAAAGTATCCACATCTAGCTTACAATCACATACAAAAGAAAGAATAAAGACTAAATCTAGAAAATTAAGTCCAAGTAGTACAACTGCAAAAAGTGCCAAAGAAGCAAGTAACCGAAGGGTTGTTGAATCAAAATATAAGCAGGGTTCTCCAAAAAGAGATATAACTCAAAAACCTACAGAGCGTAAAGAATCAAAAGTTAAAAGGGAACCTATTTCAAGGAGACCTAGGCCATTGGCTTCGCCAGTTAAGGGATTGAAGTCTATGAAAAGTCCTTCAAAATCTGCAAAGTCTTTAAAAGGTGACTCCAAATTAAAAGGCTTACAGAGAGTAAACTATGAAGACATTTTAAAAGAGGCGAAAAAGTCTGACGAAGAAACATCTAAATCTCTTGATGATATAAAAATACAAGAATTAGACGATAAAGAAGAGCAAGAAATTGTGAGAGAAATTGAAGCAGTATTTAACAGAGATAGCGAAGCAGAAGAAAAAGTTGAATTTATTGGAAGATCCGATATTGAAAAAATAACATGCATGATAGAAAATACAAAGACTGAAATAGTTGAGGGTGAATTTGAAGAAGAGTATTTAATTATAGAAAAAGAAGAAATTGAACAGTATACCGAAGACTCAGTTATTGAACATGAAAGAAGTCGAGATCATGATGGGGATGAACCTCAAAAAATTACAAAGGATAAAGAAGAATCTGAAAAAGCTAAATTAGCATTCCAAGATGTTACCGCAGAATCGATTGAAATAAAACCATCCGAATCTAAAGAACATTCAGAAAGCGTAGAAGAAAAACAAGACCATAGTAGTGAAAAGAAAACCTCAGACAGCAAAAGTGGAATTCCGAAACCAAAAGATTCACTAGAACTCAATATTGTACCTGAGTCTCAACCAGATGAAAAAATATCTACTACATTTGAGTCAGGGGCTACAACGGCTCCAACTTTACCAGAAGATGAACGATTAACTTTAGATGACATCAAAGAAAATCAGCATATTGAAGAAAAACATATACGAGAGGATACAAAAGAAGTTATACAACCTATTACTTTAATTGACACTCAAAAAATTACATCAAGGGAAAAAATATCGAAGCTTGTAGCTCAACCTGCACCAGTAAGAGAAAATATTAAAACTCCTGACGAAGTAGCAGATCTCCCCCTTCACGAAGAAGTTGATTATAGAACATATGAAGAAAAAAAAACACCTGTTGATGATGATATGTTTAAGCGAAAACCTGAGTTAGGTTTCGTTCATGACATAAAAGTTCCAAAAGATTTACCTCTGGAGTCAGAGCCTGAAATAACTCAAAAAGAGTCCAGGTCAATTGAGGGCGATATTGTAGTAAAAACGGTTCAAGGTGCATCTCATGCTGAATTAGTTACTGTTACTCCCGGATCAGCACCAGAATCCCCTATGTATCATGATCGAATTAAGAACATCTTACTGCCTGATAAAGAATTGGTGAAAGAATATGATAACGTCAGCTACAACTATGGCCAATTTACTGAAAAACTCAGAGAAACACACATAACAACTGTAGACTCGCCAATAAAAGATAATATTATTATTGTTGAAGAAATTATCAGCATGCCAGAAAAAATAACATCAATCCCCGAAGATATTGAAAAAGAAATAGAAGAAGAAAGAATACAGGAAATACCAGAAAAGCCACCACTAAGTCCAAAAGATGTAGAAAAGATTGTCGCTGACGTTGCAGAAGTGTTAAAATCAGACAAAAGTCTTGAAGAAATAATGGCAGACAAATCTCCTATACCTACACAAATGTCTCCTGATTTTACAACAAAGACTGATGTAACGATTACTTCGGCTATTGAAGCAAGTAAAATGCTTTTGGCCGCAGAAATCGAACAAGCCCACGACTTAGACAAAGATGTTCAAAAACCGATTATTCAATTAAGTGATGACAAATTGGATTCTCTTGAAATACAAAATCAAATATCGCCAGCAAGGTCTATTACATCTGAAGACGCCAGTGAAACTTCAGATAAAACTGTTTTGAGTGAGAGTAAAAGACTGAAAAGGGAAGTAAAAGGCGGAACTATTTTGCACAAGGAGGATACATATGAAGCTGACACTGTTGATGCATCGGTTAGCCCTCAAGATAACATAATAGAAAGTAAAATTGGAATAAAAATTGATGTTCCAGAAAAAGCAAAGAAAGAATATAATGATGAGATATCAATACCTGAAAAAAAATTGGATGTCACATTAGAATCTGCTAAAACCTTAGAAAAACTAGAAGAAAAAATAACTGATTTAAGACGAAGAGAAGAACTGACTCAAACAGAAGAAAAGTTAGACGTTAAACTTAATGATACAACAATTACTAGTACCGTTCAAGATGCGGACTTGTGCATTCAGGAATCTACACATTTAAAGGATAGTACAATTTCTGACAATATCCAAAATGGAAATGAGGTTGCGCGTAGTGATATCTATATAAACGATTTTAATGAAGAAAAGTCATTAGATGACTTTAAATCACCAGCCCCACTTTCCGTTAAGGAAGGTGAAAAACAAATGATAGATGAGAAAGATAGTGACGGAGAAAGTGAAAGTAAAACTATTGAATCGGCAACCGTCGGTGAAATGGAACATGCAATTAACTTAGAACAAAATTTAAGTATAAAAGACTTTTCTTCCATCAAGGAAGAACAAATTGAAAAAGATATTAAGAAAGATATAGTCACAAAAGAACATGAAGAAAGCACAGTTTTTCCAAAGCAAAAAGCTAAATCTCATGAAACACTTAAAGAAACATCTGTATTGGAACAAGGTATTAGCCAGTTGTCAATAGAAATAGATAAAGAAGTAACTACAGATGCCAGTATGTCTGCCACAGACTATGAGTATAGTCCAAAATCGTCCCTACTTCAAAAAGTGATACCTATTAATGATCTGGGTAAACATCAAATTTTGGAAACGTCTGATAAAAGTAAAAGGGATTTCCCAATTTTAGGCAAAGAACATGAAGAGTATGAATCAAAAAAATCCTTAGAACCTTCAATCAAAGACTCGTCGAACATGCTTGCAGAATCATCTGCAGCACCTACAGGTGCCAACGAGTCACTAGATCAAAGAGAAAAAGAAGTTACTGAATCGCCTACTTCTCCACTTACAAAGTTATCACTTAGTGAAGTGTCAACAAAAAAAGAACAAAAATTAGTTCACAAAGAAGATACGAATTCAGGAGAAGCCTCTCTTGTAAAAGTTGCACCCAGCGAAACTTTAACTGTCCCACCAGAGTCATTATTATTATCACAGACTGTGGTGAAAGACTTAGTGATTGACCCTGCCAAAGTAACACCATCTCCAAAAGATTTAGTTGTAGTTAACTCACTAACTGTAACATCAGAGTACAAACAAGAGCATATTGACTTAGAAATATCACCTAACGATGCGACATCTACAGCCCGAGTTAAGACCAGAATCCCGTCTCCAGCTTTAGAAACACTTCAAGAGTCTATGAAAATAGATAAAAAATCGGCAATAGACAAAAGGTCTCCCATTTCAGACACGACAAATAACGAAATTTTCTTACATGATAAATCTCAAAAAGAAGACCTTAACTTAGAAAAAAATTCTCTTGTCAATATTAAATCGAAAGAGACGACACATGATCAGAAAAAGCCAGTTACACCGTCACCTACAGATAAAGAACAAGACTTGCTACGCCAGAACACCAACCAATCAGGTGACGCTTCCCCGGTAACTATTGATTTAAAAACATCTCCAATAATTTTACCGGAATCACTATCGCAGACTGTGATAACAGATACAAAAGAAGAATTTGAGAAAATATCCACATCTCCGAAAACTTCAGATATAGATGCCAGTAAATCACAAACTACAACGCCAGAAGAAATAGTACAAACGGCACCAAAATTATCCCCAGTAGAAATGAAATCTGCATCACCAGTTGAGACCCCAACTCCATCACCTGTTGATCTAGCTTTAAATATATATCAAGGTTCGTCAGAAATAGGAACTAAATCGACAATCGATAAGATATCTCCTATTTCAGATAAAGAAAAGGACGAAATAGATATTATAGTCGATAAAGATTTTCCCTTGAAAGGTGATGTGTCTCAAAAAGAGGTCAGTTCAGACAAAAAATCTCTTGTTGATGTTCAATCAAAGAGGACAACACCTGATAAGCAAGAGCCAGTAGTTCCCCCATCATCTACTGAAAAAGAACAAGACCTGTTACCCAAAGAAAGCGACATATCAGATAAAGCCTCCCCAGTTCCTCCATCTGATCCATCGGCATCATTATCATTATCACAGACTATACTAAAAGATGCTGCTCATATAAGTACGAGTATATCAGACACTGAAACATCAGAAGTAAGAGAACAATCAGATCCAAAACAATCCCCGAAAGATTCACTATCTTCTTTACTTGTTGAAACCAGAACAACATCGGTAGTATTAGAGCAGAAAGGTAACGACAGATCAGGTAAAGCTTCCCCTATTGATTCAGAAAAAACTGTGGTTGTTCCACCAGAGTCATTATCACTATTGCAGACTGTAATATCAGATAATGCTGATAATTTATCACCGGCTCCTAATACTTTAATTGTAGATACGAGTAAATCAGAAACTAAAACTTCAGACGGGACAGAACAATCAGAGCCAAAAAAAGCTGCAAAAGATTTTACCTCGCCTGTACGAGTTGAAACAATATTATCATCACTTGTGTCTCCAGTATTAGAAACACAACAAGAGTATTTGACCAAAGATTTTAAATCATTAGAAAAAATAGAATTAAAATTGTCTCTTAAAAATGCAACGTCTATATCAGAAGAAAAGACAATAGCACCATTACCTGAGTCTCCAGTAATTGAGACCCGACAAAAGACTTTGAAAGCAGATACTATAATGACAATTGACAAGGTTTCTCCTACTGGTGATAAAGAAATCGACCAAAAAGATTTTAAATTAAAGACAGAAGTTCCTATAGGCGATTTGTCTCAGAAAAAAGTTTTAAGTTCAGAAAAAGTATCACCTATCGAAACTAAATCAAAGGAACCGACGCCTATCATGCATGACCCAGTTTTGTTACCAACCTCAACCAAAAATGAATACAACTTGCAACACAAAGAAAAAGAGGGATCTAGTGAAGCATCTCCTGTATCTGATAATATAAAAAAAACTAAAATTGTTCCACCTGAGGCGTCACCATTCTCAGAGACTGTTATAACAGACACAAAGGAACCATTATCAGAGACTGTTACAACAGACACAGAAGAAGTGGTTAATAAAAAATCACTGTCTCCTAAATTTTCACTTGTACAACAACAAGATACAACTAAGTCAGAAACTGAAGAATCAGAACTAAAACTATCTCCAAAAAAATTAACCTCATCTGTACAAGTTGTCACTAGAACACCGTCACCAGTAGAAAGTCCACTAAAGTCTTTGAAAGAAGACACTAAATTGGCAATTGACAAAACTTCGCCTGTTTTAGGTAAAGAATTTGACCAAAAAGAAGGTATGTTTGCCAAAGATATTTCCTTAGGTCATTTGTCTGAGACAAAAGATATAAAATCTGAAAAAGATTCGCCCAAAGATGTCAAATCAAAAGAGACAACACCATCATCACCTAAAGATAATCAAGAGCCAGTAGTATCAATGTCACCTACAGAAAAAGAACAACACTTGCTACACGAAAAAAGCGAAAGGTCTGGTAAAGCTTCCCCTGAATCTACTGATGTAGAAAAATCCAAATTTGTTACCCCCGACTCATTGCACTTATCATCGGTTGTAATAACAAATACAGAAGAAGCGACAGATAAAATTTCACATTCTCCTGAAACATTACTGGTAGATGCGAACAAGACAGGAACTGAAACATCAGAAAAAATTGTTGAACCAGGACCAAAATCTCCGAAAGATTCAATCTCTCCTTTACAAGAAGAGACCAGAACACCATCACCAGTTTCAGGGAAACTACAAGAGTCTTTAATAAGAGATATTAAATCAACAATAGACAAAGTTTCTCCTGTTTTAGACAAATATATTTTCTCAGCTCATTTGTCTGAGACAAAAGATATAAAATCTGAAAAAGATTCGCCCAAAGATGTTAAATCAAAAGAGACCACCCCATCATCACCTCAAAAGCCAGTAGTATCAATGTCACCTACAGAAAAAGAACAACACTTGCTACACGAAAAAAGCGAAGGGTCTGGTAAAGCTTCCCCTGAATCTATTGATATAGAAAAATCTAAAACTGTTACCCCCGACTCATTGCACTTATCACCGGTCGTAATATCAAATACAGAAGAAGCGGCTGATAAAATTTCACATTCTCCTGAAACATTACTGGTGGATCCGAACAAGTCAGGAACTGAAACATCAGAAAAAGATTCGCCTAAAGATGTTAAATCAGTAGAGACAACACCATCATCACCTAAAGATAATCAAGAGCCAGTAGTATCAATGTCACCTACAGAAAAAGAACAACACTTGCTACACGAAAAAAGCGAAGGGTCTGGTAAAGCTTCCCCTGAATCTACTGATGTAGAAAAATCTAAAATTGTTACCCCCGACTCATTGCACTTATCACCGGTTGTAATAACAAATACAGAAGAAGCGACAGATAAAATTTCACATTCTCCTGAAACATTACTGGTAGATCCGAACAAGACAGGAACTGAAACATCGGAAAAAATTGTAAAATCAGAACCAAAATCTCCGAAAGATTCAACCTCTCCTTTACAAGAAGAGACCAGAACACCATCACCAGTTTCAGAGAAACTACAAGAGTCTTTAAATAGAGATACTAAATCTACAATTGACAAAGTTTCTCCTGTTTTAGACAAAGATATTTCCTCAGGTCATTTGTCTGAGACAAAAGATATAAAATCTGAAAAAGATTCGCCCAAAGATGTCAAATCAAAAGAGACAACACCATCATCACCTAAAGATAATCAAGAGCCAGTAGTATCAATGTCACCTACAGAAAAAGAACAACACTTGCTACACGAAAAAAGCGAAAGGTCTGGTAAAGCTTCCCCTGAATCTACTGATGTAGAAAAATCAAAATTTGTTAACCCCGACTCATTGCACTTATCATCGGTTGTAATAACAAATACAGAAGAAGCGACAGATAAAATTTCACATTCTCCTAAAACATTACTGGTAGATCCGAACAAGATAGGAACTGAAACATCAGAAAAAATTGTTGAATCAGGACCCAAATCTCCGAAAGACTCAACCTCTCCTTTACAAGAAGAGACCAGAACACCATCACCAGTTTCAGAGAAACTACAAGAGTCTTTAAAAAGAGATACTAAATCTACAATTGACAAAGTTTCTCCTGTTTTAGACAAAGATATTTCCTTAGGTCATTTGTCTGAGACAAAAGATATAAAATCTGAAAAAGAATCGCCCAAAGATGTCAAATCAAAAGAGACAACACCATCATCACCTAAAGATAATCAAGAGCCAGTAGTATCAATGTCACCTACAGAAAAAGAACAACACTTGCTACACGAAAAAAGCGAAAGGTCTGGTAAAGCTTCCCCTGAATCTACTGATGTAGAAAAATCCAAATTTGTTACCCCCGACTCATTGCACTTATCATCGGTTGTAATAACAAATACAGAAGAAGCGACAGAAAAAATTTCACATTTTCCTGAAACATTACTGGTAGATGCGAACAAGACAGGAACTGTAACATCAGAAAAAATTGTTGAACCAGGACCAAAATCTCCGAAAGATTCAATCTCTCCTTTACAAGAAGAGACCAGAACACCATCACCAGTTTCAGAGAAACTACAAGAGTCTTTAATAAGAGATATTAAATCTACAATAGACCAAGTTTCTCCTGTTTTAGACAAAGATATTTCCTCAGGTCATTTGTCTGAGACAGCAGATATAAAATTTGAAAAAGATTCGCCCAAAGATGTTCAATCAATAGAGACAACACCATCATCACCTAAAAATAATCAAGAGCCAGTAGTATCAATGTCACCTACAGAAAAAGAACAACACTTGCTACACGAAAAAAGCGAAGGGTCTGGTAAAGCTTCCCCTGAATCTACTGATGTAGAAAAATCTAAAATTGTTACCCCTGACTCATTGCACTTATCATCGGTTGTAATAACAAATACAGAAGAAGCGACAGATAAAATTTCACATTCTCCTGAAACATTACTGGTAGATCCGAACAAGTCAGGAACTGAAACATCAGAAAAAGTTGTTGAATCAGGACCAAAATCTCCGAAAGATTCAACCTCTCCTTTACAAGAAGAGACCAGAACACCATCACCAGTTTCAGAGAAACTACAAGAGTCTTTAAAAAGAGATACTAAATCTACAATTGACAAAGTTTGTCCTGTGCTAGACAAAGAAATTAACCAAAAAGAAAGTCAATTAGACGAAAATATTTCCTCAGGTCATTTGTTTGAGACAAAAGATGTAAAATCAGAAAAAGATTCGCCTAAAGATGTTAAATCAGTAGAGACAACACCATCATCACCTAAGGATAATCAAGAGCAAGTAGTATCAATGTCACCTACAGAAAAAGAACAACACTTGCTACACGAAAAAAGCGAAGGGTCTGGTAAAGCTTCCCCTGAATCTACTGATGTAGAAAAATCTAAAATTGTTACCCCCGACTCATTGCACTTATCATCGGTTGTAATAACAAAAACAGAAGAAGCGACAGATAAAATTTCACATTCTCCTGAAACATTACTTGTAGATCCGAACAAGACAGGAACTGAAACATCAGAAAAAATTGTTGAATCAGGACCAAAATCTCTGAAAGATTCAACCTCTCCTTTACAAGAGGAGACCAGAACACCATCACCAGTTTCAGAGAAACTACAAGAGTCTTTAAAAAGAGATACTAAATCTACAATTGACAAAGTTTCTCCTGTTTTAGACAAATATATTTCCTCAGGTCATTTGTCTGAGACAAAAGATATAAAATCTGAAAAAGATTCGCCCAAAGACGTTAAATCAAAAGAGACAACACCATCATCACCTAAAGATAATCAAGAGCCAGTAGTATCAATGTCACCTACAGAAAAAGAACAACACTTGCTACACGAAAAAAGCGAAGGGTCTGGTAAAGCGTCCCCTGAATCTACTGATGTAGAAAAATCTAAAATTGTTACCCCCGACTCATTGCACTTATCACCGGTCCTAATAAAAAATACAGAAGAAGCGGCTGATAAAATTTCACCTTCTCCTGAAACATTACTGGTAGATTCGAACAAGTCAGGAACTGAAACATCAGAAAAAATTGTTGAATCAGGACCAAAATCTCCGAAAGATTCAACCTCTCCTTTACAAAAAGAGACCAGAACACCATCACCAGTTTCAGAGAAACTACAAGAGTCTATAAAAAGAGATACTAAATCTACAATGGACAAAGTTTCTCCTGTTTTAGACAAAGATATTTCCTTAGGTCATTTGTCTGAGACAGCAGATATAAAATTTGAAAAAGATTCCCCCAAAGATGTTAAATCAATAGAGTCAATACCATCATCACCTAAGAATAATCAAGAGCCAGTAGTATCAATGTCACCCTCAGAAAAGGAACAACACTTGCTACACGAAAAAAGCGAAGGGTCTGGCAAAGCTTCCCCTGAATCTACTGATGTAGAAAAATCTAAAATTGTTACCCCCGACTCATTGCACTTATCGTCGGTTGTAATAACACATACAGAAGAAGCGACAGATAAAATTTCACATTCTCCTGAAACATTACTGGTAGATCCGAACAAGTCAGGAACTGAAACATCAGAAAAAGATTCGCCTAAAGATGTTAAATCAGTAGAGACAACACCATCATCACCTAAAGATAAACAAGAGCCAGTAGTATCAATGTCACCTACAGAAAAAGAACAACACTTGCTACACGAAAAAAGCGAAAGGTCTGGTAAAGCTTCCCCTGAATCTACTGATGTAGAAAAATCCAAATTTGTTACCCCCGACTCATTGCACTTATCATCGGTTGTAATAACAAATACAGAAGAAGCGACAGATAAAATTTCACATTCTCCTGAAACATTACTGGTAGATGCGAACAAGACAGGAACTGAAACATCAGAAAAAATTGTTGAACCAGGACCAAAATCTCCGAAAGATTCAATCTCTCCTTTACAAGAAGAGACCAGAACACCATCACCAGTTTCAGAGAAACTACAAGAGTCTTTAATAAGAGATATTAAATCAACAATAGACAAAGTTTCTCCTGTTTTAGACAAATATATTTTCTCAGCTCATTTGTCTGAGACAAAAGATATAAAATCTGAAAAAGATTCGCCCAAAGATGTTAAATCAAAAGAGACCACCCCATCATCACCTCAAAAGCCAGTAGTATCAATGTCACCTACAGAAAAGGAACAACACTTGCTACACGAAAAAAGCGAAGGGTCTGGCAAAGCTTCCCCTGAATCTACTGATGTAGAAAAATCTAAAATTGTTACCCCCGACTCATTGCACTTATCGTCGGTTGTAATAACACATACAGAAAAAGCGACAGATAAAATTTCACATTCTCCTGAAACATTACTGGTAGATCCGAACAAGTCAGGAACTGAAACATCAGAAAAAGATTCGCCTAAAGATGTTAAATCAGTAGAGACAACACCATCATCACCTAAAGATAAACAAGAGCCAGTAGTATCAATGTCACCTACAGAAAAAGAACAACACTTGCTACACGAAAAAAGCGAAGGGTCTGGTAAAGCGTCCCCTGAATCTACTGATGTAGAAAAATCTAAAATTGTTACCCCCGACTCATTGCACTTATCATCAGTTGTAATAACAAATACTGAAGAAGCGGCTGATAAAATTTCACATTCTCCTGAAACATTACTGGTAGATCCGAACAAGTCAGGAACTGAAACATCAGAAAAAATTGTTGAATCAGGACCAAAATCTCTTAAAGATTCAACCTCGCCTTTACAAGAAGAGACCAGAACACCATCACCAGTTTCAGAGAAACTACAAGAGTCTTTAAATAGAGATACTAAATCTACAATTGACAAAGTTTCTCCTGTTTTAGACAAAGATATTTCCTCAGGTCATTTGTCTGAGACAAAAGATATAAAATCTGAAAAAGATTCGCCCAAAGACGTTAAATCAATAGAGACAACACCATCATCACCTAAAGATAATCAAGAGCCAGTAGTATCAATGTCACCTACAGAAAAAGAACAACACTTGCTACACGAAAAAAGCGAAGGGTCTGGTAAAGCGTCCCCTGAATCTACTGATGTAGAAAAATCTAAAATTGTTACCCCCGACTCATTGCACTTATCATCGGTTGTAATAACAAATACTGAAGAAGCGGCTGATAAAATTTCACATTCTCCTGAAACATTACTGGTAGATCCGAACAAGTCAGGAACTGAAACATCAGAAAAAATTGTTGAATCAGGACCAAAATCTCCGAAAGATTCAACCTCGCCTTTACAAGAAGAGACCAGAACACCATCACCAGTTTCAGAGAAACTACAAGAGTCTTTAAATAGAGATACTAAATCTACAATTGACAAAGTTTCTCCTGTTCTAGACAAAGATATTTCCTCAGATCATTTGTCTGAGACAAAAGATATAAAATCTGAAAAAGATTCGCCCAAAGACGTTAAATCAAAAGAGACAACACCATCATCACCTAAAGATAATCAAGAGCCAGTAGTATCAATGTCACCTACAGAAAAAGAACAACACTTGCTACACGAAAAAAGCGAAGGGTCTGGTAAAGCTTCCCCTGAATCTACTGATGTAGAAAAATCTAAAATTGTTACCCCCGACTCATTGCACTTATCACCGGTCCTAATAAAAAATACAGAAGAAGCGGCTGATAAAATTTCACCTTCTCCTGAAACATTACTGGTAGATTCGAACAAGTCAGGAACTGAAACATCAGAAAAAATTGTTGAATCAGGACCAAAATCTCCGAAAGATTCAACCTCTCCTTTACAAAAAGAGACCAGAACACCATCACCAGTTTCAGAGAAACTACAAGAGTCTATAAAAAGAGATACTAAATCTACAATGGACAAAGTTTCTCCTGTTTTAGACAAAGATATTTCCTCAGGTCATTTGTCTGAGACAGCAGATATAAAATTTGAAAAAGATTCCCCCAAAGATGTTAAATCAATAGAGTCAATACCATCATCACCTAAGAATAATCAAGAGCCAGTAGTATCAATGTCACCCACAGAAAAGGAACAACACTTGCTACACGAAAAAAGCGAAAGGTCAGGTAAAGCTTCCCCTGAATCTACTGATGTAGAAAAATCTAAAATTGTTACCCCCGACTCATTGCACTTATCATCGGTTGTAATAACACATACAGAAGAAGCGACAGATAAAATTTCACATTCTCCTGAAACATTACTGGTAGATCCGAACAAGTCAGGAACTGAAACATCAGAAAAAGATTCGCCTAAAGATGTTAAATCAGTAGAGACAACACCATCATCACCTAAAGATTATCAAGAGCCAGTAGTATCAATGTCACCTACAGAAAAAGAACAACACTTGCTACACGAAAAAAGCGAAGGGTCTGGTAAAGCTTCCCCTGAATCTACTGATGTAGAAAAATCTAAAATTGTTACTCCCGACTCATTGCACTTATCACCGGTCGTAATAACAAATACTGAAGAAGCGGCTGATAAAATTTCACATTCTCCTGAAACATTACTGGTAGATCCGAACAAGTCAGGAACTGAAACATCAGAAAAAATTGTTGAATCAGGACCAAAATCTCCGAAAGATTCAACCTCGCCTTTACAAGAAGAGACCAGAACACCATCACCAGTTTCAGAGAAACTACAAGAGTCTTTAAATAGAGATACTAAATCTACAATTGACAAAGTTTCTCCTGTTCTAGACAAAGATATTTCCTCAGATCATTTGTCTGAGACAAAAGATATAAAATCTGAAAAAGATTCGCCCAAAGATGTTAAATCAAAAGAGACAACACCATCATCACCTAAAGATAATCAAGAGCCAGTAGTATCAATGTCACCTACAGAAAAAGAACCACACTTGCTATACGAAAAAAGCGAAGGGTCTGGTAAAGCTTCCCCTGAATCTACTGATGTAGAAAAATCTAAAATTTTTACCCCCGACTCATTGCACTTATCACCGGTCCTAATAAAAAATACAGAAGAAGCGGCTGATAAAATTTCACATTCTCCTGAAACATTACTGGTAGATTCGAACAAGTCAGGAACTGAAACATCAGAAAAAATTGTTGAATCAGGACCAAAATCTCCGAAAGATTCAACCTCTCCTTTACAAAAAGAGACCAGAACACCATCACCAGTTTCAGAGAAACTACAAGAGTCTATAAAAAGAGATACTAAATCTACAATGGACAAAGTTTCTCCTGTTTTAGACAAAGATATTTCCTCAGGTCATTTGTCTGAGACAGCAGATATAAAATTTGAAAAAGATTCCCCCAAAGATGTTAAATCAATAGAGTCAATACCATCATCACCTAAGAATAATCAAGAGCCAGTAGTATCAATGTCACCCACAGAAAAGGAACAACACTTGCTACACGAAAAAAGCGAAGGGTCTGGTAAAGCTTCCCCTGAATCTACTGATGTAGAAAAATCTAAAATTGTTACCCCCGACTCATTGCACTTATCATCGGTTGTAATAACACATACAGAAGAAGCGACAGATAAAATTTCACATTCTCCTGAAACATTACTGGTAGATCCGAACAAGTCAGGAACTGAAACATCAGAAAAAGATTCGCCTAAAGATGTTAAATCAGTAGAGACAACACCATCATCACCTAAAGATAATCAAGAGCCAGTAGTATCAATGTCACCTACAGAAAAAGAACAACACTTGCTACACGAAAAAAGCGAAGGGTCTGGTAAAGCTTCCCCTGAATCTACTGATGTAGAAAAATCTAAAATTGTTACTCCCGACTCATTGCACTTATCACCGGTCGTAAAAACAAATACTGAAGAAGCGGCTGATAAAATTTCACATTCTCCTGAAACATTACTGGTAGATCCGAACAAGTCAGGAACTGAAACATCAGAAAAAATTGTTGAATCAGGACCAAAAGCTCCGAAAGATTCAACCTCGCCTTTACAAGAAGAGACCAGAACACCATCACCAGTTTCAGAGAAACTACAAGAGTCTTTAAATAGAGATACTAAATCTACAATTGACAAAGTTTCTCCTGTTCTAGACAAAGATATTTCCTCAGATCATTTGTCTGAGACAAAAGATATAAAATTTGAAAAAGATTCGCCCAAAGATGTTAAATCAAAAGAGACAACACCATCATCACATAAAGATAATCAAGAGCCAGTAGTATCAATGTCACCTACAGAAAAAGAACAACACTTGCTACACGAAAAAAGCGAAGGGTCTGGTAAAGCTTCCCCTGAATCTACTGATGTAGAAAAATCTAAAATTGTTACCCCCGACTCATTGCACTTATCACCGGTCGTAATAACAAATACAGAAGAAGCAGCTGATAAAATTTCACCTTCTCCTGAAACATTACTGGTAGATCCGAACAAGAAAGGAACTGAAACATCAGAAAAAATTGTAAAATCAGAACCTAAATCTTCGAAAGATTCAACCTCTCCTTTACAAGAAGAGACCAAAACACCATCACCAGTTTCAGAGAAACTACAAGAGTCTTTAAAAAGAGATACTAAATCTACAATTGACAAAGTTTCTCCTGTTCTAGACAAAGATATTTCCTCAGATCATTTGTCTGAGACAAAAGATATAAAATCTGAAAAAGATTCGCCCAAAGATGTTAAATCAAAAGAGACAACACCATCATCACATAAAGATAATCAAGAGCCAGTAGTATCAATGTCACCTACAGAAAAAGAACAACACTTGCTACACGAAAAAAGCGAAGGGACTGGTATAGCTTCCCCTGAATCTACTGATGTAGAAAAATCTAAAATTGTTACCCCCGACTCATTGCACTTATCACCGGTCGTAATAACAAATACAGAAGAAGCAGCTGATAAAATTTCACCTTCTCCTGAAACATTACTGGTAGATCCGAACAAGAAAGGAACTGAAACATCAGAAAAAATTGTAAAATCAGAACCTAAATCTTCGAAAGATTCAACCTCTCCTTTACAAGAAGAGACCAAAACACCATCACCAGTTTCAGAGAAACTACAAGAGTCTTTAAAAAGAGATACTAAATCTACAATTGACAAAGTTTCTCCTGTGCTAGACAAAGAAAATAACCAAAAAGAAAGTCAATTAGACGAAAATATTTCCTCAGGTCATTTGTCTGAGACAAAAGATATAAAATCAGTAGAGCCAACACCATCATCACCTAAAGATAATCAAGAGCCAGTAGTATCAATGTCACCTACAGAAAAGGAACAACACTTGCTACACGAAAAAAGCGAAGAGTCTGGTAAAGCTTCCCCTGAATCTACTGATGTAGAAAAATCTAAAATTGTTACCCCTGAGTCATTGCACTTATCACCGGTCGTAATAACAAATACAGAAGAAGCGGCTGATAAAATTTCACCTTCTCCTGAAACATTACTGGTAGATCCGAACAAGACAGGAACTGAAACATCAGAAAAAATTGTAAAATCAGAACCAAAATCTCCGAAAGATTCAAACTCTCCTTTACAAGAAGAGACCAGAACACCATCACCAGTTTCAGAGAAACTACAAGAGTCTTTAAAAAGAGATACTAAATCTACAATTGACAAAGTTTCTCTTGTTTTAGACAAAGATATTTCCTCAGGTCATTTGTCTGAGACAAAAGATATAAAATCTGAAAAAGATTCGCCCAAAGATGTTAAATCAAAAGAGACATCACCGAAAGATAATCAAGAGCCAGTAGTATCAATGTCACCTACAGAAAAAGAACAACACTTGCTACTTGAAAAAAGCGAAGGGTCTGGTAAAGCTTCCCCTGAATCTACTGATGTAGAAAAATCTAAAATTGTTACCCCCGACTCATTGCACTTATCACCGGTCCTAATAAAAAATACAGAAGAAGCGGCTGATAAAATTTCACCTTCTCCTGAAACATTACTGGTAGATCCGAACAAGTCAGGAACTGAAACATCAGAAAAAATTGTAAAATCAGAACCAAAATCTCCGAAAGATTCAACCTCTCCTTTACAAGAAGAGACCAGAACACCATCACCAGTTTCAGAGAAACTACAAGAGTCTTTAAAAAGAGATACTAAATCTACAATTGACAATGTTTCTTATGTTTTAGACAAAGATATTTTCTCAGGTCATTTGTCTGAGACAAAAGATGTAAAATCAGAAAAAGATTCGCCTAAAGATGTTAAATCAGTAGAGACAACACCATCATCACCTAAAGATAATCAAGAGCCAGTAGTATCAATGTCACCCACAGAAAAAGAACAACCATTGCTACACGAAAAAAGCGAAGGGTCTAGTAAAGCTTCCCCTGAATCTACTGATGTAGAAAAACTTAACCAAAAAGAAAGTCAATTAGACGAAGTCATTTCCTCAGGTCATTTATCTGAAAAAATAGACAAAGGATTAGAAAAAGATTCGCCCATAGATGTTAAATCAAAAGAGACAACCCCATCATCACCTAAAGATACTCAAGAGTTAGTAGTATCAATGTCACCTACAGAAAAAGAACAAGACTTGCTTCATAAAGAAAGCGTTTGGTTAGAGAAAGCTTTACTTGATACTATTGATTTAGAAAAAAAATCGTTTGATGCGCTAGAGTCTCTATCATCATCACAGTACGCGAGCAAAGATTCAGAAGAGAAACCTGATAAACTGCTACCATCTCCTAAATCTTCATTGGTAGATGAATCACAAACTACAATATCGAAAGGAAAAGAACAAACAGAAACAAACCTATCTCCAAATGGTGCGACGTCTACGGCCGAAGTTAATACAATAGCATCTGCACCTGTGTCGCCAGAATTAGATCCACAACAAGAGTCTTTACAAATACAGGTTAAATCAAGAATCGACAAGGTTTCTCCTATTTCAGATAAGGTCACAGACCAAACAGAAGGCCAATTTGACAAAAAAAATATCTTAAAGGATGCATCTCACAATGAAGTTAGTTGTTCAGAACAAAGTTCTTCTGAAGATGTCAAATCAAAAGAGACGGCACCTACCAGGAAAAAGGTAGTAGTGTCATCATCAACTATAGATGTAGAAAAAGACTTGCTTCAAAAAGATAGCAACCGGCCAGTTGAAGCCTCCACTGTAACTATTAGTTTAGAAAAACCTTCATTGGTTCCACCGGAGCAGATATCACAGACAGTGGCAAAAGGTACACCAGAAGAAAATGACAAAACATCACCATCTCTTAAGGCTTCGCTTGAAGACAAAACAGAATTAAAATTATCTTCAGAAAATTTAATCTCCCTCATGCGAGCTGAGTCAATATCCTCATCGCCTATATCTCCAGTAGTAAAACCACTTCAAGAGTCCATGAAAATGGATATAAAAAAGACAAATGACAAAATTTCTCTAATTTCAGACAAAAATAGAATCGAAATAGAAAGTCAAATTGACAAAAAAGAACCCTTAGATGATAAAAAAGATGTAAGTTTTGAAATAGTTTCAGAAGAAAAGTCTACTGTTGATGTTAAATCAAAGGAAACAATACATGATAAACTAGAGCCAGTAGTATTAACACTAGCTATAGAAAACGAACAAGACTTGCTTTACAAAGAAAGCGGTAGGTTGAGTAAAGCCTCCCTTGTAACTATTGATTCAGACAAATCTCAAGTAGTTACATCTGAGTACTCCCTGGAAAAAGTATTCCCTGCAAGCACTGAATCACAAGAAACACTCTATGAATCTTTAGGAACAAAACAATCTATTACTGAAAAAGAATCAAATTTAGGAAATGTTTTGTCTGTATCAGTTGGAAAGGAAGATGAGAAAGACATTGAGTCCCACGACGAAATTCCTTCTGATCATGTGACCCAAGAAGAAGTTATAACTTCCGGAAAAGGATCACCTATTAATGCAGAAGCAAATGAGACGTTACTAGAGTCGCATGAATTAATAACGCAACAAGAATCAGTAATTCAGACCAAAAAACTATCACCTACGATTCCAATTATAGAGCCCCTTCCAAAGTCTGTACATGAAGTTACAGAGTCAACTTTGCAGGAAGTTTTGCCTGTACCAGAAAAATTGGATAATGAAAAAGACACAAAGTCCCACGATAAACAAATTTCAGGTGAAAAGACCCAAATAGTAAGTTCAGGAAAAAGCTCGCCTGTTAATTTAATATCAAAAGAAACAACACCAGAGTCGCGAGAACCAATAACTTCGCAAGACGAGACCAAAAAACTTCCACCTACGTCTTCAATAACAGACCCTTCGTCAAAGTCTTTAGAAAAAGATACAAAATCAACATTAGAACATGGTTTGCTCATATTAGATAAAGAGGAAAGTTTATCTCCAGTATCTCAAAAAGAAGTTAATTCTTCACGTAGGAGCTCTGCCATTGATGAGAAAGCAAAAGTGACGGAACTATATGCACAACAACCAATAACATTACCTCAAGCGTCTATGAAAATAATAACAGCAGCTCCTAATGATACGATTCTTGGTGAGCCTCTTAGGGAAATTTCAAAGTTAAACCAAGACTCGTTTCAGAAGTCTGTGGGCAATGAATCACAAGAAACGCTTATTCGTACAGGAAAATTCTCTCCTGTTGATGCACAAGCAAAAACGACAACACCAGTGTCGCAACATCCAATTACGTCACCACAAGCTTCTATTGAAACATTATCATCTGCTCCTGAAGAACTAATTGTTGATATGTCTCTTAGCGAAGTGCCAAAGACAGATAAGGACTTGCTTCAAAATAAAAGCGATAGTTCAGAAAAACCGTCCCCTGTAAGCACTGAATTACAAAAAATGCCCTTTAAAACATCTGAAGAAATACAACAAAGTGACTCAAAGTCGTCTCCAAAAGATGATCCTGCTCAAAATGAGATCAAACAACTATTTCCAGTAGTTTCTTCAGTTACATTGCCCCTTTCAAAGTCTTCAGCAAAAGATTCTGAATCAACTATGGAAAAAGTTTTGCTTTTAGAAGAAACTGCTACAAATAATCTATCTCCAAAAGAAATTTTTGGTTCGGAAGCTTTATCTATTTCAGATAAAAGAGGGGATGAGAAAAAAATTCAGTCCTACGTAGAAATCTCTTCAGGCGATGTGAGCAAAAAAGAATTTCTTCATAAAGAAAAAGGCTCGCCTATTGATATACAAATGAAGGACACAACACCAGACCCAATAGAACTATATGCAGCACAAGTTTCTACTACAACAATATCACCTACTTTAGACAATTTGATTGTTCATAAGTCAACTAGTGAAGGGCCAAAAATAGGACAAAACTTGCTTCAAAAAGAAAATGATAAATCAGGAATAGATTTTCTTGCAAATACTGAATCAAAAGAAACGCCCTGTGAAAAAAATGAAGAAAAACATCTCATTGGCATAAAATTGTATCCAAATGATATAACCTCTACTGCACAAGTAGAGACTGAAAAACAAATGCCCACTTCTTCACTAATTACGTCTCCTTCAAAGCCTGTAGAAAAAGAAGCAGAATCAACTTTAAAGGAAGTTTTATCTATATCAGATGCAATAAAAAAAGACAAACAAAATATATCCCGCGAAGAAATTTCATCAGACAATGAACAGATAACAGATATAACACCTGTGATGCAAAAACTAATTACGTCACCAACAACAGCTTCCATTGGAAGCTTTGAGTTAGAAAAATCGACAACAGTGCCGCTAGAGTCATTGTCGTCACCACAGACTTTGATGACAAAAGATTCATGCGAATTGTTCGAAAAAATTACTTCTCGAGAAACCATAGCTGATGATTCAATAAGTAAAAAATTAGAAGAAAAGCAACTAAGTGACTTAAAATTAGCTTCGTCAATTGTCAGTTCTGAAATATCACTTGTGTTATCTGATGGTGTTCAAGACTCAAAGTTAATAGCAAATTCAAAGAAAACAGGTGAAAAGGAAGGATTTCTTGAGAGAGTTTCGCCTTCTTTAGATACTAAAGAAAGTTATGAAGAATTTTCAAATGAAGAAATTAATATCGACGATGACGAAATGTCTAAGTTAACCACAAAAGAAGTGAAACCAGGCAAAATGTTACAAACAGACAATGAATTGCTACTAAGGGAATCAGTATCAAAATTAAATCTAGATTTGAGGAATAGGACTTCTGAAGAAATGACAAGTGAAAAATCTCCAGATTTCGTAGACCGAAATTCGTCACAAGAGCCTTGTGCGTCCGTTCAAAAAAAAGTTGTCAGTTTAAGAAAAGAAACAAATATTATAACGTCACCTGAAAAAATAATTGAAAAAGTTCTTGTCGATAATATCCATAGAAAATCATTAAGTGATACAACTCAAACAACAATAGATAAAATTAATATGTCACATGAAATTGACAAGCATGACGTGAAATTAAATCTTGATACAATTTCTTCTACTTTGCATTCAAAAGTTGATGACAAGTTGTTTTCAGAAAGGTCATGCACATTAGAAGATTTGGAACAAAACCAAACATCACCTACAGGAACCGAAAGGAAAGAATCTGTGACAAGCGACCAATATGCCGACGAAATGATCAGCGATAAAAACTCTTCTACTTCCGACACAAAATTATCAGATAAGATAGTATTAGATACACTTTTATCATCAGATAGTGGCTCAGTTTCCGTATCAAAACCTATTATAAAAGAATATAAGAAAGGACTTACTTCCACTGTTAATGGTGACAAATTAGATGTGAAAAATAAAGTGTCTTTATCAAAAATAGAATCGGATAGTATGAAACATGACGTTGTTACTATAATAGAGAAACCAATTGATAAAGTACTGCATGTTATGATTCCTACAGACGAATCGTTATCAATAATTAGGCTATCAGAATTACCAAACACCGATGAAGAGTCAACTAGGATAGAAAAAACTACTGTATCAACTAGACTTTCTATTGATGACTCAATATCACCACCATTAGTTGAAAATGATAAAGATAAAACAGTGAGTGCAATGGATATAAATTCCGAAGTTAACACTCTTAAGTCAACTAAGACTTTATCACATGTCGAAGAAACCTCTATTGTTGAAAAATGTCATGATATTGAACACTTTACTTCCAGTCAAGCTATAACGTCCGACAAAATAAGTAACGGAATAAAAGAAAACTATTTCCATGCAACCAATGAAAATATTACATCACTATTGACTCAAGAAAGTAGCTCACAAGATATTTCTAAAGAAATGGAAGAAAAATATAGTTTTGAGAAGTCTGAAAAAAGTAGCCATAAGGAAACGTTAAAACAGCATGCGGATCTAGAAACAACATTAATGAAAGAAGATTCAGCGCTTTCAGAAGCATATAATACTGATCTTCATAAAAGTTTAATAGCTGAAAGACATATTCCCATAGCAACTGAGAGTAATTTGGTAACACAAAAGCTTGATAGTGATGTCCCCAATTTGACGGAATCAATACAAAACGCTTTCAGAAGCGATTATATTCAACAAGGGATCAAAATGGAAAGCCTTGAAACTTTAGATATTTCAGAACTTAATAGATCATCCACGCCGCCTACTGTTCCAGTCAGTCCTTTGCCGAAGACTCCGAATAGCTTTCAAGATATAAAAGTTACGGAAGCCGTACAAAGTGAAGTTTCCTATGATAAATCAGATGGAAGTGAAGGAATAATTACTAAAGTTGTACACGTAGGTGAGGATGTTTTAACTCAGAAGATATCAACATCTGCAGAGAAAATGACAAAAGCTATAAAACAACCTACGTCTGACAATAAACAAGTTCCTGAAACATTAAGAGAAACAATGGGAAAAATTAAAACTGAAACTGATACTGTCACTAAAGTTATAAAAGAAGGTGAAAACGTTGTAACTCAAACAATTACAACAGTAACGACAAAAGAAGTTGTATCAAAGGAAGATGGAACACCACAAAACATAAAAACAACCATAGAAACGACCACACTAAGCAAAGGCTCCGATGGGTCAACTACGACTACAAAAGATACTCAAACACTTCTATCAGAGTGCTCTTCTACCCTTAGATCAACTTCTCAAATGGATACCTATTTGATAGCTAATGAAGAAATAAAAGAGCACGTTGAAAGAGATGAATCAAAATCAGCAGAAATCGAACACATTAAAGAACAACCTAAAATTGTTCAGGAATCTGATTGCACTTTAGATTCAGATGAAGAGTTTGATAACATTGAGGATACTATTGTCGATACTAACGTTATTGAGAGAATAGTAAAAGTTAATAATATGGACATAAAAGAAACCATAACAACCACTGAAATAAAAGATTTGATTCGATTAAGTAAAGACAAAAAGATACTAAAGGTATCGTCTGAACAAGTAACAACAAAATTATTACCAGATGGTATGGAAGCCGTTGAAAAAGCAAAAGATGTTAGAACAGAAGATATAAAAGAAACTAATTTTGTTTTGGATAAAACTTTGATTAACTATAGTAAATACGGTGAATCGGAAAAACTTTTGAGCGTTCAACAAGTCGACTTACCACTTGGTAACAATGAAACTATTAAAAGAAAAATATCTACAAAGACTTTGAAAACCAAATATGCTGATAAAGAAGATATACCCAGAAAGTTAAAAACTGTTACTACAGTAATAACCACTGACAGCTATCCTGACGGGTCAAAACAATCAAATGTAGAAACAACTGTGTCAGTTACAGATATTGAAACAATTAACTTACAACAAACCCAGGATCTTGAAAACTTCTCTATTGTAGAGGACAAGTCAGTTCTAACTGATGTACAAGAGAAAACAGTTATAATTGATGAAAAACCTTCATTGCAAGTAATTACTACAACAACAACAAAAGAAACTCTTTGTTCTAAAAACAAATCAGGAAAAAAACTAAAAACCACTACAGAAGTAGTAACAGAAACAAATCGACCTGATGGGATTACCGAGATCACAAAAGACGTTAATATATCCGTATCTGATTATGAAATTGATCGAATAGAAGAAACATTTGATGGTTTTGAACAAGTAGGTAATCCCACAGAAACAGTAACGGTTGATAATTCTCAATACTCCGAAAACCACCAAACTGTTGCAAGGAAAATTACTACTACTGTAACAAAAACCTATTTCGTTAATAGACAAACCAAAACAAAACGAACAAAAACTATTGTCACAACAGTCACAGAAAATGTTTTCCCAGATGGCTCTGTCGTGACAAAAAAAAGTGAAAAAATTTCATTGGCTGACGAAAAAATTGAAAGTGCGCAGATGGATCAATATTTTTCATCAGATTTCAATCAGTATGATTTAGAATCACAACTAGCTATGAAAGAGCAAAATTATTTAGGAGATCCTGGTAAGCAGCGTGTTCCGTTTATTGATCCAAAAACTATAAAAGATGCACAAGACATAACGAATTTAGAAGTTAGAGAAAATGTTGAAGATGTTTCAGAAGAAACTGACGTAAGAAATGAAATTATCGAACAAGGATCTCTTACAATAAATCGGACAATCACTACTAAAACAAAGAAAGAAACATTAAAAAGCACTGATGTTAATATTAAGCAGATAAAGGTGACTGTCGAAACAACCACGGTTGATAAATATCCTGACGGTTCTACTGAAACCACTAAAGACGTAAAAATAACTGTCTCTGAGTTTCAGAAAACATCTGATACAAATTTGCAAGCGGCTATTGAAGGGTTTAATTCAACTGGAAAAATTAAAACCTCAGTAGATAAAAAGACAAGTGTATTGGAAAGACACGGAGAAAAAGTCGTTCAAACAATAACTACATATGTTACAAAAGAAGAATTATCTAATAATGAAACAAAAGAAATCGCCATTAAAACGGTGACTGAAACGGTTACAGAGAATGCTAAATTAGACGGATCGACTGAAACAACCAAAGATGTTCGTACACAAGTAACATACTTACCAAAAGGGACAGGGTTAGATGACTGGACTCCTGTAGAATTAGAAAGTATAGAAAAAACATCGCCTTTCGAGGAAAAAATAAAGCCAGATGTTTTAAATTTACAGCAAAAAGAAGAAACAAAAGTGGAACCAAAAACCAAAAAACAACGTTCGCCAATTGGTGAAATCACAACTGAAACCGAAACTTTTAACAAAATACTTCATGAAGGAGATAATGAAATAACACAAACTATTACTGTTGTTACAACTAAAGAAGTGATAAGCCCCGAAAAACTTAAAGTGACCGTAGAAACCACGACTGTAAGTCGGAACAATGATGGTGTAACTAAAACAACCAAATCAACAAAAACTACAATATCGGAGTTTAAAGAAGAATTTGAAGAAACCATCGACACTGGCGAAAGTGAGAAGTCATTCTCGAAGCTTTCATCGAAAACTGGTGAAATGCGTAGTTCTTCAGCAGGAAGTGATGATTTCGAAAATCCTGGAATTTCTTCGCCTCCATCAGATATTAGTTCAAGAGCTGCTACACAAGCTTGGGGTACTGAAAGTAGTGGAATGTATTACAGTGACGACGATGGACAAGGAAGCCCTAGTAGCACAAAGTCACAAGTAGCACATTCACCAAAGTCTAACTTGAGTTTTGAGCTAGATGGATCTAAAATGCCACATACACATGAAAGTCTTCAAGATATATTTGAAAAAGATATGCCTTTTCAGAAAGACATAATGTCAACATCCATTTATGGACAACTGCCTGAAGACGATTCTTGTACATCATCCGTACATTCTGATGTTAAAACCGAGATACAATACATAGGTGAACCTGTGTCTTTAATGACTCAGTCATTTATACTAAACGACCAACATGACTCGGAAATAATTAAACACACAACATCTGATGCAACTTTCTTGAAAGAGGCAGATGAGCAATTTGAAAAGGCTATAGAAGAACATAAAAAAGTTAGTGGTTCCCAGGTTATTTCTAAAATAACGGCAAAATACGAATTAGATACCCATACTCACATCAGCAGGAGTCAACAGGAATCTACAAAAGAAGAGAGTAAAATAACTCTTAAAGATATAAAATCAGAATCAAAGAAAGTAGGGGAAACCAGTTTATCTTCCACAAACACAAATATAACGAAATCAGATACCGCTGATAAGAAGGATGAGTCTAAAGGTAGTTCAGATCCAATAGAGTCTTGGGGAAAACCGCTAGGACTGCCGAGTCCTATTCAACCACCAAATCAAGATGGGAAAAGTACTCCCAAGAAACAGACGCCGAGCTCTACTGTGTTAAATAAAAATAAACTTAATCAGGAAAAAAGCAGAGAGGCGAGAAATAGGGCGTCTGAATCTCCTAGTAAGAAAAAGCCTCCTGCGCCAGTATACATGGAACTAACGTACGTCCCTCACCACGGAAACTCGTACTACTCGGCTGTGGAGTTCTTCAAAAGGGTCCGAGCGCGGTACTACGTGTTCTCCGGAACCGAGCCGTCAAAAGAAATCTACAACGCTCTACTAGATGCCAAAAAGACGTGGGAAGACAAAAACCTAGGTAAGAGGGACTTTTCTAAATAAATTTCTAATAAATATTAGGTTTAATTATAAGTGATGTCAACTTATCCAACCCATTAGCGATAGCTCAGTGCGAGACCCATTGGCTTTTAATTCAGATGGCCCCGGGTTCAAACCCTGGTGGTGCACCTATGTTATATGCGTAATTATCGCTTGCTCCGTGCCTCGAAAAGCACGTTAAGCCGTTGGTCCCGGCTTTCATGAAAATCTACGGCAGTCGTTATTGTGCCTTCTAACATCCTGACAGCTGGTTTAACCATAGAATGATGTTTCTCTCTGGCTTGCAGCAGCCGGCAGTCGCTCCATGTAATAACTGAAATTCAGCCAAATCTGATAAAACCAGTTAGCAGACCCTGGGCTCTAAGCTTAAATCTAGGGCAACCGGGATCAGCACTCAGTCTCATATCTTTTTCAATTGTCTTCGTTCTCTCCACTTAGAAACAGTCATATGAATTACCATTCGCAACACTTCGTTAACAGGAACGCACTTTGTAAAAAGGCCTTTGTTTACAATTATTAAATTGTCTGTTACAGAAGTGACCATAATCCCCACGTACGACACGGACGTACTGGGCTATTGGGTGGCGGAAAATGAGGAGGCTTTGGAAAAGTACAAGATTGACTTGTCGCCCTCAGCCTCCCGGTGTACCATCAACCTGCAAGACCACGAGACCTCATGTGCGGCCTATCGCCTAGAGTTCTAGGTCTCGGGTCTATTTGTGGCATTCTCGTCGAAGAAGTAAGCCGTTAGCAACAGGTGCTCCTGAATAGCGGGCACAGAGTGTGGTTAGGAAACAAAATGGCTGTGATAATGACGGAACCGTTCAAGGGCATCGGGTGCTAAAGAGAGCCTACTACTCCGCATGAGAACTTACAAATAGAAATACTTAAAGACTATGTGATATTTGAATGCAATTTAGACTGTTAATGAGTTTAATAAAAATAAAAATTATTGAAATATTGATAAAAAAAAGCGATGGATAAACTGCAAAAGTGTTAGTGGCACGAAGGCGACGAAACTCGCGTCTGAAGATCGAATCTCGGCGACGATCCCAAACTGACGAAGTCCTAAACCGTACCCAGTTCATAAGTCAATAACCAATTTCTCGACCTAAAAACAGAAACGTCCATTTTTTTCTAAAACTGTTTTCTAGTAGCTTTCATTGATAAAAAATAGTACATGCCATTTGAAATATATTTCTGAGAATATTTTGGAAAATTTGGTCTTATACAAAATGTAGTGCTTTTATATACAAGTTTTTAGCGTAACCAGTCCATTTTATTTAGCCAAAACACCGCTTGTGCGAATAATATCATACATTTTAAAAACATTATTTTGCTATCGCATTGTGAAATTTTTAATAGAAAATTGTACAAAAATATTTGCAGGCGCGGCCATGTTTGTTTTAGCGAAACGCTTCGTATTACGGACGTGAGTAGTGAACTGCTGTAGGCATTGTTCTTGACCGAGTTTATGGACTTATGTTGATGAAAATACCTGATGTACTTTTGTATGATCAAACTTTAAATTTTGAATAAATTCTTATGTAAAAGAGGACTTTAAAAGGCCTCAGATTAAATAAAAATGTCGCTGGACAAGCTACCTTATTGATATTTGTTAGTAGTAACGTGGTATATGTGCCGTTACGGTTCTGGTGTAACAAACATCTCGCTTTTCCTTGTCCTGTCTTTATGTGTACTTTAAACACGCCTGCTAGTTATATAAGTGTGATAAATGATTATTTTTAATCAGAGCTTGTATTGACTGAATTTAAGAGAGCACAAACAAAACAGATATTATTATTATTGAATTTTTTGTAAATATTTGTCATAGTGTTGTGAAACCTGCATTTCATGATACCTTATGACCTTTATAGCGAAAATTTAATAATACATTAACTGACATAGACGCCAGAGGGAGTTACATGGTCATACAGTCAGTAGTTGTTTTCTCGTAAATCAGTTTTGGCGTGATCTTTGTTATACCAGATTTATCTGAGCCTAATACTATAGAGAGCTTAAAACCTGTATTAAATAATTGTTTTATTAGAACTATTATTATATATTAAACTCTCTATTTACCTATGTTTGAGTTACATTTGCTTGTTGCGTCAAAGTTACTAAAGTATAGTTATAAAAGTGTTAAAACATTTTACTTGTTTTAATATAAAATAATTAATGTGATTTTTGTTGAATCTTCAAATTTTGTTTGATATTATTTTCTGCATTAGAGTTTTGGTTTTATTTTTAAATGTCTAGTCGTGAAGACCCAAATACTTATGAAGGATATAGGAGGTGTAATAGTTATTTGTTCCTAATCTGAATTGATTTGTAGCATTTCTAATAGTTTTTCTATGATTATACCTGATCCCTTGTGTAACTATAGATGAGTATGTAACTTACTCCATTAGATGTTTGATTTACAATTACTATGTTATAATCAGGCTGTTTGAGTGAGTGACATTGATATGACTCATCATAATATTTACCATCTAGTATGTAAGTTGATCGATCAGGGCTTATCTTGAAGTTTCATTTCCTTGTTTTATCGTTCAGTTGTTTGCCAAAAGTAAAGATTTCTGAGTCAATTAATTTTAAGTCATCCATAGTCTTAAGCAGATATAAATCACTGAGTCTCTACAAACGCTTACTTTGCCAACATTAATTAAAATAGTCGAATAAAATAGTTGATGAGGTTTTCGTGTACTTTAAACGCACCAGCACAATATAAAAGTAAACATAAATAAAAATGTTAACAAATACATAAGTATTGTATTCTATATTAAATATTTATTTTTATGTAATACTTTGTGTAAGTATGAATGAGAAATTTATTTCTAGTTTATATGTTACCGTATATGTGTGTTTTTTGTTTGACGTGAGCACAATAAAGGATTATTTCAATTTATGTGAACTCACTCTTTAGAATTTTATGGATGAAAGGACAAAACAGGGAGATGAATTTTGGTTCCAAAAAATAGTGTCCTGCGCAATGTGTCCTCCTCTGTCACATCAGCTTCTTTAACGCTTTTGTCATTTCGAATATCATGAATAGCATATTCAAAAATCACTTAATGAATATTATTTTGCATTATTGTGTTTTGTGATTGTCGTGTTTGAATTGCAAGCTTTGCAGCTTTGAAATGATGGGAGACACATTGACTGGGACAAATGAAGGCTTTTAAAAATATTTTAATTCATTTCAAAATAAAAGCTTTCTATTTATTTCAGCGGCATCCTCCGGGACGCTTGCTATGAAGCCTGATCCAAATCTTATATTGTATTTTATAGCTAGAACTCTAAATAATGCATATAATTAGGAATATTAAAATGTTATTAAATTTAAGAATTGTATCAGCTTAGTAAACATCAATAGCTCTGAGAAATAAACCATTATTGAAATTATTAAATGTTGTATTTTTCCGATTGTGGACACGAACTAATGTTCAAATGTAATTTATTTATTTACAATCAAAATTTATGTAACAAACATTATTTTAACTTTTAAATCGCAAAATTAACGATATACCTACAAAAATTTTGTTCCTTCATTACTTGACTGAAGTCATTTAAGTGATATTCAAAACTTATTTACACTAGCAACATGATGTTATTCATTTTCAAAATCGTTTTTAAATATGAAACTACTTTTAAGATATAATTAGTAATGTAGTAGTTGTTTAACAAATTTTGTATTTTAATTCATTTGCTTATGAAATGATATCTTGTAAACTTTTCCTTTCTTTTTGAGATTAGTTATATTGGAATTGGTGATTGGACCCAATTTTGTTGTACCTTTCTTTAATACTTTACTCAGCTGTCACTGATTGAGTTAAGTTAAAGTTATAATTCATATATACAAATAATTACGCCTGTTTTCCCTCACTTTGCCCATTTTTTTTTGGTCCCACGTGATATGTGGCCAGCCTAAGGCTGCCTGTCCACTGAAGCGGAGCGAGGATGCGGAGTGGAGAAACGGACAAATATTATCCAATAGGAATCACGGACAGGAGAGGAGCGAAGATTTGATGAAATCTTATTGGTTAATATTTGTCCGTTTCTCCGCTCCGCATCCTCGCTCCGCTTCAGTGGACAGGCAGCCTTATGCCGCTTACCGGGAACTTTTATGTTTGCCAGAGCCTCGTCCGTTGATCGGCTGGTGCACCACTTGCAGGTGAGGTTGGCTTGGAATCTCAAGATCTTGTAGGACCCCTCAGCACCCTTTAAGTTATAATTACTAAAGTTATTAAACAAATACTCTGCTTTGGAACTGAATATCGTATCATAAACTTAAATGAGTTAAAGAATCTCCTTTATTAGTATGTAGTTAGAGATGAGGTAATAATCTATGTTTTTTTACTTTGTACATTAACTACGGAATTATTGTCACTCATACTATAAAGAGTCTCAGCGGATATTGAATTACTTTTATATTACTATAAACTCAACTCTTTGTTATCACAAATATTTTAGTTATTTGTATCTCTTCTTAACTCTGTCTTTGCATATTATCTTTGTATGGCAGAAAATAACTCATCTTGGAAAGATACTTACCCATTTTGCGGGAAGGCCAGTTACACTTTAATGATCGTGTATTCAATAAACTCGTTATAATACGGGGAATATTATAAGTATTTTGTTATTGTACTTTCTTTCTTCATATATTTTCTCTACCCATACTTATATAACTCAGTGGCGGTATAAAAATTAAGAGATGGTACAACAAAATTGACCAAAGTGGTAGGTTTAAGCGAGTGTGTAAGCTTAAGTGGTGCTAACAACCAAGTGCTTGGCGAAATGTCAAATTTTAATACGATCGAACGAGGATTTGATGATCATGTAAATAGTGACAGAATTGAAACTAAATTATATGCCAGTACACAAATGACCTTTAGTTGCCACTGCAGAGCCATGCAATTAAATGCCAATTTGAAATTCAACTATTTGGTAATTGAATAAATAACTCGTCGTATATTGTAGACTTGGAAAACCTTTCCATAAAATTATACTGAAAGTGGTCCTAATTCTACTAAATTAAGAAGTGTTAATGACATCGTAGCAGTTAAGCTCTACGTTGGGAAATTCAAACTGTTTAAATAATTTGTAAGAATAATTGTAGTTTAATAGCAACGAGAAGCATATCAATGAATGAATAATGACAGCTACAAAATCATTCTAAATTCGTGCTAACAACTTTGAGTATAAGGATAAACTTAATTACGTCACAGTTACCGATTGCGCTTGATTTCAAATTGTTGTATTCTGCAGAATTGGGCAGCGCAATCTTAATTTTGACAGACGAAACAATATCAACGCAAACGTTGCTAACTGTAGTGTATTATAGTTTTTATCGTAATCTCTAAGTGGTTAGTATTAATTTTGAAAGACAATACAGTTCTCATTATAATTCTGGTAGCAACGCCAGCCCATTTCATCAGACCACTTTTTTCTTAAATGGGCTTGTATTAAAAAAATTGGATGCTCAGAGACTGCTTAAGTAAGTAGCATTAAGAACTAGGGACGCATGCGCCTCTCTTGCAGTTATTCCAAATTATTTCTAATAGACTTGTGTACTCTTGGTAACTGGGGGCTGAATACACCGCAGCCCCCAGTTACCAAGAAACTTTTAACTATGAATTCAGTTTATAGCTGCCTTTCTATGGTGTCCTCAAAACGAATACAACCATTTTATGCATGTGCTCTAGACGGTATGATCACAAGGAATACATATATATTTACACAATTCTGTCACAATTTACTCGGCAAATTCAAATGACGCGCATAAGGATTAGTAAGACTGATCGATGGAAGTGATTTCGAATGTTTGATGAAAAAAATCATGTTGTTTTTGAACAAAAAGTTGGATTTTCTTTGCAAAAATTAACGATATTGTTTCAATAATATTTAATAATTTAAATAATGATCCAACTTTTTGGACGCTCTTAGATATTTGTAATGAGTAATGTATTTAAGTAAATTTAAAAGTAACGCATTCATTGCATCAGTCATGTCGCTAATCCCCATCCGGCGTGTATGGTGAAGTTGTATGAGTCATTAAAAGTAATAAAAAAATATGGAAAATGTTATTTTTATTTTATTTTAGATTATTTAGTAACCTTTAATGTCCAACCCCTCGCAGCAAAGCAGATATCATCACCATCATCATGTTAGCCTCAAGTTTGGCTCAATAGAGCTCTTATGAATGTCATACTTACAAAATAACGCGCCCATTCACTGCGGGCGGGATATTGATCGTAAAAGAACGGGCAAGAAAATCGTCAAGATTGGGTTTTTCTCCTGCCAGTTACAATTAAAATATATAATATTAAAACAATTGTGTTCTGCAGTCACAAGATTTAAAAGAAAGGAAGACAAAAGTCTTTTTAGCAATATTAACATAATTACGGATTAACATAGTAGACATGAGCAGACGCGTTACGCTCAACCATATTTTAGGGAGCGTAACGACCTGACGCATGACGCCACCACCGCAGAAACATATAAATGAGCGTGATACACTCAATAGATTACATTCTGTTGGGGTATTTGCCCATAATCAGCACGCTGGGCAGGCGAATAGCTGATCGCATATCAAGCCAGTACGCAGGATGACGCTGCTGCCCGTCATTTCGTAGGATTTATCTTCGTCGACTTGTAGACTACCCATAAGATGAAACAGACATGTCTCAAAGGTATTCTACCTTAATTTAACCCCATAGATTGATATTGGTAATAAATATGTTGATCATTGCTCTAAAAAAGGTTTACATATATTTCTATTATATTTATTATCCAAAATATGTGTGGGATTTGATATCGAGCGCTTCCGTGTTTCGGAAAGCACAAACTGAACTCCATAAGGTTCAATATTTGGTCGGAACATATTTCCCAATGTTTGGTTAAGGGTCGAGACAAAGTGGCACGTAGATCCCGGTTATATACTTATGCTGTAGTCATTAAGACAAGATAGGGGTATTAAAGCTTGTAAATTAAACTGGGTGAGCGTGGCTTGAATCCCTCTTACCTCTGCCCTGTCGTGAGAGGAGGGCTGTGAGTAGTGGGAGGTAAATTGGCTTAGATAAGATGAGATGTGCATAGGTATTTTTTAATTTATTAATGTGGTCAATCAAACAAGTCTTGAACCCACCCCTTCTTTTTTATGTAGTGTAGGTACATATAAGACTTTAAAAAAAAAAAAGATCATTTTAATAATATAGCACATTTAAATATTTATTACGTAAATATTTTTGGCACATTAACACAAAAAATATGGTCTTATAACGATAAGTTCTTAAAATTAATAATAATTATTAACAAAAGCAATTAATTATAATAATGTATTTGTTTAGGTTAAACCTATCTTTTATTAAACCTAAATTTTTACTTATATATTTAACTTTGAATTATTATACATATATAACATTAGGATTATTTAATAATACTTGGAACACATACATCTAAATCATACTGTGTATTTCTTTACTTCAAAGTTTATTCAAAAACGCATAAATAACACATTTAAAGCCAGTTACACGCATATTTAATTTTTTTTGTGTATTACTTTCGGATAATTAAACACTGACATAGTTATCATTAAAAAAATCAACAATATATCTCTTTGGAAATGTATAATAATAATAACAATAATTCTTCGATATCTTATTGGTTTACAAGTCTGATTGAGATTAAGTGCCTAGAAACTTGTGTTAGGAGATCCTGCTCTTGCAAAACATTAGAAACGGAGTACTCTATACACAAAGATACTTCAAGTGATGGATTAAAAATATCTTTGTAATAATTCCGGCACTACTATAATTTCCAGAAAAATCGAGAAACTATTCAACACGACACGTGTTTCGCTCTTACACAGGGCATCTTCAGGTAAGATAGGAGCCTCAGAACAACGATGTCTTCACGACCAACGCTGAAACGAGAGTTCACAGATTTTTTCGGGAAATTATAGTAGCGCGGGAATTGTTCCAAAGATATTTTTAATCCATCACTTGCATAAACGCAACCGTCGACAGACAACCATAGTATTCCGTAACGTGTTTTATGAGCCGTTAAATCAAATTCAGAATGTAAACAGTATAAATATCTTTTAGCAAGAACTTCTTTGTTTTAAACTAAAAGATCATCGATGTTCATTGCCATACTTGTTAACTGTGATTCGTCATAGTGACCCAATCCTGCCTGATGGTAAGAAGCCAAAAAAGAAAGCGTTTCATACCGTGTAAAAACTTAGGCATTCCATACACGCTTAAAATACCAGGATACTAAAAGAGCTGGTAAACAAGTGCACCAGCAGAGAACTCGAACCAGAATTGTCTAACGGAGGACCGACTACTTTTGATTTTACACTTACAGACTTATTAGGTCCGATTTTATAGATGTAACCACTGTTTTAAGTGAGTAGAATCAGCCTGCAAGTCTTATTGAAAAAAAACTTAAAACTAAAAACTTTTAAATGTAACTTTTATAGCAACAATTTTAGAAAGCATTTTAGTATCTTACAATGTAAAATTCTTAACAATACTTTTTGGAATGTTGTGTGTGGACGCAATTACATTTAGAATAAGGGTCCAAACAGACTATGGGGAATAATGCTTGCCCAGTTTTCAGTAATTTATATATTTTTTGGAGATACAATGTTAAAAAATTTATTTACTCGAATAAATTAACTCGTCCGCGGTAACCCAGTGCCACTAGGTGAGAGAAATGGTCCAGTTATCCAAATAACGTAGGTTCGATAACTACCCGAGTTCAAATAAATTTTTTTTTGCAAAAAATTTGTTTCTGAATTTAAAATAGATCTGAGTTTTAAGTAGCTAGTAATAATAGAAATATAAAACACACTGACATTAACGTAAAGCTGCATTCACTCCTTTCTAAAACTCAAGACTGGTTGATTGATCATAATCTTAAAATCAACTTTGCAAAAACTAAATTAATGACATTTCATCCCCACCAAAAAAGAACATTACATATAAAATTTAATTATAATGATACTGACTTAGAATGTGTTAACGTATTTCGGCTACTCGGTATGGATATAGACACCCATTTAAATTGGAAGGCGCACATCTGTAGAATAAAATCAAAATTGTCTAGTTTTTCCTATGCCTTGAGGGAAATAAAAAAACATACCGATATAAAAACAGCCATAGTAACGTACTATGCACACGCACACGCATGGCTCAGTTATGGAATTATTCTGTGGGGTAACAGTACGGACGCGGGAACACTGTTCACCTCACAAAAAAAATTAATTCGAATAATTGCGAATATACAACAAACTGAGAGCTGTAAACAATATTTCGCAAAGTATAAAATCCTAACCCTACCTTGCCTGTATATTTTGGAGATATGCAAATTCGTTCGAAAATATAAAGATTTTTTCACGAATCGTGAAGATGTACCATCCAAATATTCACTTAGACGCAAAAACAAGCTAGTTATACCAGCCACACGTCTCAAACTAAGCTCTTCAAGCACTTGCAGTATGTCTGTAAAAATCTATAACAATTTACCACATTCTCTACAAAACGAGCAAAGTGATGTAGCATTCATTAATCAATTAAAACAAATTTTGATTAATGGATGTTATTATGATGTTACGGAATATTTAACCGCCAAGATTAATATGTGTTTGTGATTTTTGGAGATAGTTAGTGGAATTAAAAAAAGTTAGATGATGTAAGTTTTTATTTGTTAAGTCTTATTAATGTTAGTTTTTTATTTGTTTTAAGTATTTTTGATTGCAAATCCCCTCTCTTCAGTCTTAAAGTTGCGTACCCGACAGGGTCCATAAAATTGGTTCTAAAATTGTATAACACCTATGTACACATTATGGTTTAGCAATAAATAATTTGTATTTGTATTTGTATTTGTATAAAAAACAGATTATCAATAATTTACCTGACTGCCCATCTAAAGTACTGATTGGGCATTAAATACGGAATTTGAAGCTGAATTATATTTGTTTATTTATTTATAGTTTGATTGGCTATCAAGATAGGTTAGGTTGGCAAGTTTTGATGTCCCATTAACTAAATCATCATCATCATCATCTCAGCCATATGACGTCAACTGCTGAACATAAGCCTCCCCAATAGATTCCACATTGAGCGACCCTGAGTGCCTGCATCCATCGGCTTCCCGCCTACCTGACCATATCAAAATTATCCTTAATCATGTTATTAGTTTATTACATACAACCTGCAGTTAAATATCAAACCTTATCTCTTTAACGTAGAGATAAGAATAGTCTGCATTACCGTCGGGGTCTGACTTTGCATATTAATTTCGCTAATGAGGTTGCTAGTTGATTACTTATAAAAGTGCTCAAGCATTTTGCTCTTAGTCTGGATGTACTATAAAATTACTTATAATTTAATTAAACAATACAGGTTTAAATATTTTTCGTTTTTTTCTCAAAACCTACATGAACTTATGTGCTGAATCCATTTTACCACGTCCGTGTGTATTTTACAACTAGTTTAACTAGAAGTATTCATATAACATTAAACCAATTAGGTTACTTACATACCTAACGCAACATATTTCTCTAAGCTAGGTTCTAGTTAAATTTACCATATTTCTTTTACTAGCTAACTCTAAGTTTTATTATAACATTTACATACATACATACATTCACGCCTGTTTCCCCAAAGCAGAGGCATACTATGCCCACACTTCGTCAATTATATAGTTGGTCCCACGCAATATATGGCGAGCCTATTGCCGTTTACCGGGAACTGTTATGTTGAGGTGAGGTTGGCTTGGGCTTCTCTGGTCATGGGGTGCCAGAAGCTACAACCTAGGCACTGGCGCCTCGCCTCTTTTTCAACAGCGGCGGGCGTCGTCGCAAGATTTTTAGTGGGTAGGACTGCGGTGGTCGCGTCTGCCGCAGTGAGCCCCACACCCCCTCCCGGTCTCCCCCTTTGGCCGGAAGACAGTGCGTAAATGCATAGTTACCGACGTAAATAAAAAAAAAAAAGGGCTTCTGTGGTCTTGGTAGGATCCCTTTACACCGTATAACATTTAACGACCACATTACTGAATTATCTTAATTACTTACGTTTTAATATATGTTTTCTTACAGACTCTGTATTCTTATAGTATGTGGTACAACATTGTAGGCACACTCAACTTATTTTAGCTAATCCGACTATACAATCTAACTTTACTTATTATTAATGGAATACAACAAGGAGACACACTTAATGAAAGGACTATTGATGGTAGAAGTAAAGAGAACTCTTAAAAAGGTAAGCTATTGCAGCTATAAGCTGAAAATAACAGTTCCAAATCCCATAACGAAGGCACTATAGCAAGTGGATATAAATAAATAAATATTCTCTTACAATCACACCAATTATTTAGTTCCAAGATAAGTATCACTTAGAACTTATGTTATGGATACTAAAGAACGGATAAACATACCTAAATACTTTTTATTTTTGTAAATACATACTTAATATACATAGGAAAACCCCTAGACCAGAACAAATATTCATATTCATGCACACAAAGATTTGTCCTGTGTGGGAATCGAACCCACGACCTTGGAGTGAAGTGCAGGTATATTGACGCGATATCGGTGAAATTTGTGATGATATTTTGATGTTTAATTCTCCTTACATCTACCCTGCATAATGATTCTTCATAAGGACTACCACTCATCGACTTATAAAACTAGGAAAATAATATGATAAGCAAAATGTTTTCTTAAAAATGTATATTGCAATAAAAAACATTTTAATACATAAATTTAGACGACTAGACGCACTAATAATGTAAACTTATTTTTATTTTTTACAGCCCAGTGAGAGCTACAATATAACTATTTCATTACTAAAACAATTACATTTCATAATATTAATACTTTATTTATGCAACAATTATATTTTTAATTAAACACAACTTTGGTTTCTATTAAATTATGCCTCATTTGCAAACATATAACAACAGCGTAGAGATAAGAAATATGCAACGCGGTAAATCAATATTTAACTCTTAAGAATAAATTTCATCTCGTAAGAAATCTCATGTATTCTTTTAAGTAAAACAAGAATCAAAAAGAGAAGTATGCAATGGAATCCGGATTGTCCAAGAATCACATGTCATATCGTCAAGACATTCTTGACGTAGTAAAATAACACTTACTTCGTCATCCTCGTGTCCAGCTCTTAATTTATCTGGAGTTAGCAAAAGTACAATAGATTCTTAGAGGGTGAAAAATTAAGAATGCTCAAGAATCTCATACTGCCAGATTTTTTTCTAGAAATACTTATTGTATATTATATTCATAATTTACTAATGCCAAATTATCGTCAAGTTGTTTTTGAAAGCAATTTAGTCTAGTCTAGCAAAATTTTGACATCCTAAAAACCATTATTCTAGAAGAAACTAGAATCAGGAATGATTTCGCAGCACATATCGTCAGATTTTCTCTGATAGCATGCGTATTGAGCACACGCGTTGCGATCGAACATTATTAACCAAAATATCTTTGGATTATATTGTCCTAGAAGAAAGAATTATTAGGAATGTTCTAGAACCGCATGTCGTCAGGTTTCCTCAGGAAGTATGCGATACGGTCTTTGGGAACGCGGTACTCGTGCATCCAGCGATTACCCTTTCGCAGCGACCCGTCGATGCCATCCTGCCACAGCCCCGCCGGCAGGTACACTGCAAGCAATAAGCAATAGAGTTTAATGTTTTATAAAAAAAAATAGCTTTCTTTCACCATTTGCCACATTTTATGTGCTGTGCTATAAGTTTTGTTACTATTGTGATCATTTTAAATAGTCCTACCAAGGTTTCCATTTTTAACCCACTTCCCAAAAAGGAGGAGGTTCTTAATTCAGTCGGTTTTTTTTTTGTGTATTCTTTTTTTAAATAGTTGTGTTTCCCATTTCAAATAGTTATAGCAAGGTTCCCATCCCAGATTATTGGGTGTGAGATTATGTATTGCAGCCCCATCTGTATGACTGCGTGGCGTTAGGTTCAGCAATTTGGCGAATAATTTGAAGAATCTTTGACTGTAGATTTTTTATTTATTCCGCCTGCATGGGTAAGTGTAGCAATTTCGCGATTAATGAGATACCATTCTTTGTAGTATAGTGTTTCTTGGCTTTAAACGAAGCGATGACTAAACCGTTTCAGGTTAAAGTAGACTCCAATCCTTCTGTTTTAACGGAAAAGTTTGGCGAGGCGCTAGCCAGGCCCCTGGTAGTGCAAGTTACAAAATACAAATACTGTATATTAAGTTACAGCTTGTATACTCCAATGAGATTAGTACTCTTTGCGATGTGACTAACACAATAAAATTAAAAACTGTAAACACCCTGCTGCTTGCTTGAGTAGCATTTATCGTGAAAACCTATCATCATATGCTAGCATTATCTCAGTTGCCATAAACTTAAGCTTGGAGCCCAGGGTCTGGTCTCTGATTAAACCATATTTGGCTGAAATTTTGTTATTAAATAAAGCGACTGTCGTCTGACGTCAGGACTCAGAGGGAAACATCATTCTATATCATTCTAGGCGTGCTAGTTCTTAAGTTTTGACGTTCAAAGGAGCTCTTTTGAGCCAAACTTGAATAAATGAATTTGAATTTATGGTTAAACCAGCTGTCAGGATGTTAGAAGGCACTGACTATCTAGTCACGACTGTCAATGATGTTTATGACAGCCGGGACCAACGATTTAACGTGTTATCCGTGACACGGAGCAAGGAATAATTACGCGCATAACTTCGTAAAGTCATAGGTCTACCATGGTTTGAACCCGAGACCCTTTGAATTTAAAGGCTTATAAGCTACTGGGCTGTTGCCGCTCTGTAGTACGTTTGCACATTTAGCTAGTGTCAAGTAAGAGATATATTAATAATATACATTATAGTAAAGGAGAATGAGTGGTGATAAAGATGATAAATGGTAAATGAGATGCCCTCCCCCTAAACCCCTTGAGCCCTCAGTAAAGATGTGGGACTATACTAAGATCTCACATGGATTTCTTGAGAGAATTAGAAAAGCTATGATGCACTGTTTTGTTTCATTTACCAAAACTCTTGTACGTTCACAAACACTTATCGGTTAATCATTCACCGTTATTACGCATTAATGTTCGAAATATTAAAAATTATTGAACATAAAAAAAAAACAGTTATAATGCTTCACTTTCCCGCCAAGAGAGTAACAGCCTTGAGGTCACTCGAGGATCTAAAGCTGCGTAGAGACATTGCATCTCTCAGTGTCTTTTACCGGAACTACTATGGCGAGTGTTCTGAGGAGCTTTTCGATCTTATTCCGCCCTCTCCTTTCCTCTCCCGAACAACACGTGCTGGTCTTCGAAACCATCCTCATACGATGCAGACTATCAGCACTCGAACCAAGAAATTTGGGAGGTCGTTTCTGAGCAAGACTACTAAGCTCTGGAATTCGCTGCCGGCTCATGTGTTTCCTATTTCCTATGATCCCGGGTATTTTAAGCGGCATTTTAGCAGGCCGTCATGAGTGGATGCGCTTTATACCGTGCTTATTTCACGTTATAAAGCTTTCATTTTCTTATTGGACTGCATCGACTGCTTATGATGATAAGCAGCTGCCTGATGAGGCAGGATGTAGTCATTATGACGTGTCACATAAAAAAAAAGTCCCTGTGGTACGTTGTAATAATGAAAAAGTTATTATGCCCACCTTCTCTCGTAGTGTCTCCTGGCTTCAGTACAGGCGCGACGACGAGCTCGTCCCCGAGCGCGAACTCGTCGCGCACCAGCGCGGGCGCAGCGTCGGCCGCCGCCCACAGCCACAGCGGCCGCACCAGCGGCAGGCCCTCCTCGAGGGCCTCGCGCTTGTACTTCAAGAGGAGTGGAGTTATCTGGGGGAAGACAAACTAGATTGTTCAGCCCATACGTCACTCTACGGACCACAAGCCTCAACTGGATATATAAGAAATTTTAAACTTAGTATCTTCAAAATAAGCATAATAAACACCAATTTCTAATGATAAGCAAATCACTGTACGAGCAATCAGAATATCGGATGTATTTATTGTTTTAGCTTCACTTTTTTCTTGCTAACATTAACAATTAAAACGATCCGATCCAATCCAATTATATTCAAAAAATAAATGAATCTGCTTCGCTTCAAAATTAAATTATATGAACTATGGGTTTAAAATTTTTGTTTATATTGACAGAGTAGCCAATTTCATAAACGACCTACTTGATAAAATGTAGATACAGCAGCCTATATAACTTGCCGACTCTCAAAAATTACTTGAAAATCATGCATTCGGAAACATGCATCATCCAATCGTTAATTACAATTATTTATTACACTTACCAATTTCTGCCTCAACGATGTCAAATTCTTCGCCATCTCTAAGACTCTGTCGTCGTTATATTTGCTCGGAAGATGAGTGAACTTCATTACTGGCAAGAATGTGGCCAACTGGAGCCATCTCATGTACAATTCTACATCCGGCAAGTCTATACCGTTGTGGTGTGTTGTATTTGTAGCGTTAGCTTCTAAAGATCCTTTTGAAGTAGGTAGAAATTGTTCATTTCCCGGCCAATAAATATCGCCACCAACTGCACCAGGCATAACGAAGGGAAATCCATTTATACCATAAGTTAATATTGTAGGAATCACACGGCCTAAAGCTTCCCATGTGGACTCAAAAGGTGGTAAAGATACAAAAATCGGAGGCCTTGGTAACGAAACAGCCGACGATACTCCTATAACATTTAAAGACTTCTCAAATGTCTTGACAAAGAGGGTCTTATACTGATCAGGGTTTATCAATTTCTTCTCACACTGATAATAATGAGGCAGATCATAAGCTAAACCTAAATCGAAATAAAATGAGTCTATATGGTATTTATCTATCACAGCTTGTAGTTTACTTAGAATCCAAGGCACTGTTTCACTATTAGTAATATCTAGCACTGCAGCGCTGGCAAGAGACTTAAATCTAGTGAGAGCGGGTATTCTTCTGTCACTGTTCCTTTCACTTATCAATAATCTTTTCTGTACACTACTAGCGAAATTCACACTTTCAGTGCTAATAAAAGGTTGCACAGTAAATGCTACTTTGAATCCTCTTCTGTGTAATTTATCAACTGTTTCATTTAGTGTTTCAAATCTACTAGTATCTAAAGTCAAATCTCCTATTTCATTTTGCCAGAATTCATTAATAAGCACGTGTCCCTGTTTTAAGAATCCCGAGTTGATTACATCTTCTGTGTATTTGGAAATAGTTTCGGCTTGCAGTTCGTGTTTAAATCTCGGAGCTATTTGCCAAACAGGTTCTGAAAGTAAAGATTCTAACGTTTGCATATCAGCTGGTTTTAAGCCATCCCATAGAGGAGCACTGCGATGACTATGTATTGCAGTGTGTAACGATTTCATATCTTTAGACGTGCATATGTTGTATTTCAATTCGGCATATTCTGTAAATTTGTTCGCGTATGCAAAATCATCATACTTAGCTTGTAAGCAGATTTCTTTCTCGTTAACTGAGACATACAAAGGGGTTTCTTCGTCAACAATAATAGCCGCTCCTTTGGAGTTGATGAAATATCGTGTTAGCACGTTGCCCCATTGTGATTTGTGTATGTCTCCTGTTATGAAAGCTGTGTACGGGATGGATCCTGTGTTGAGAGGCCAAGTCAAGTTAATGGATTGTCCGCCGCCATACCAATGCACTTTGGTGTCGCTCCAGTCAAAGCAATCATTTGGAGCAATGTCTGAAACAATATAGTTCTCTTGGTGACATAATAATCAGAAACTTAGTCGTTATAAGAATCATTACTATTGATCATGTTTTGTGTTCCGATAAGAAAAGCGTCATTAAAGCCAACTCTACTTAATATCTTTTTAGGTTATCCAGCAATATATTTACACAGCGGCATTAAGACCCCAACCTAAACAGAGTATTCGAATATAGTGTTATATAAAAATAATTAGTGTATATTTTTTTAAAAGTATGTATGAGTGCAAGGGAAGCAGCATGTTTCACACACAAATATTTGTTCTATGCCAGAATCAAAGTCATTTCGGTCGAAGAACGGATCTGCTGACCTTCGCAACATCACCATCATGTATGTAACCAAAGATAATGTTTAACAGGTATAAAAAAGTCAATTAAGAAATAAATTGTACCTACTACAACAAAAATGTGGGTATCCCTAGTTACACCAAAAGAAAATTGACAAATTATCACTTCCCAAATATTGTTTTGTAAAATTTCATTTGCCAAATTATTACTTGGCAAATAAACTCTTCACAAATAATTGTATCGTAAACGTAATGCTTTCCAAGTGAACGTTTCGACAATAACTCAGTTAGTATTACATATTTTACGCAAAATAAAATAAGCCAAATAATTCGTCTCGAAACTTTTCAAATAACCATTTCTATTTACATCTTTACTATTAATACTAATCTACAAATATTGGCCATACATAAATCAACAGTAGTATTTTCTGGCGCTTCGCTCGCTCGGCTCGCGCGCTTTGTGGTCACTGTTCTAACCTAACCTAACCAATATGTATCTAAGCCTCACTCATCATCATCACGTTAATTTAAAATTATGAACACATATTAAACAAACATTCCTTATACTATTTTATTTTTAGTATATATTTAGTATTAATATCTTAGTTTGTGATTATTTAAAATAATAAACGTAAAACTTTATGTCCAAACAAATCATTTGATTAAATGTTATTTGCAAGTGATGGATTAAAAATATCTTTGTAACAATTCCCGCGCTACTATAATTTCCCGAAAAATCGAGAAACTATTCAACACGACACGTGTTTCGCCCTTACACAGGGCATCTTCAGGTAAGATAGGAGCCTCAGAACAACGATGTCTTCACTACCAACGCTGAAACGAGAGTGAGCTCTCTGTGGATTTCCGCAAAGTAACGCCTGAATCAATAAATTATTTAAATGTTATTTGTCTAAAGTTTGTTTGCCGTAATAAATTACTTGTTAAAAAACCTAATGCCATAATGTCATTATCCGTAGTAATATACTGCCGAGTAAAAATTTGACCAAATGAAAATTTGCGTACTAAAATAATTCGCAACGTTGCATTGGTGTAAAAAAAGTTTGCTAAAATTTGTTTGGATTATAAATTTTTGTCAAAATAGTTTTGGCAAAACGGCAGGATCCCCAAAAATGTCCATATTATTATGATAGATACCATTAGTAAGTGCTTTCCAATGCATATTGTAGCAGGAGACGTTTCCTAGAGCGTGGTCCATGCGCCGTACGTGAAGCCGCAGTGCGCCAGGCCACTCCGCGCACAACGCGCCCGTGCCTCCTTCCGTGCTCCCACTTGTGCCTCCGCCAGTGCCCGTGCCTCCTCCCCCGCGAGCATGCTCCGGTAGACACGGGTACATCGACTTTTTGCCGCCCAGACTTACCGCTGAAACATATTATACATTTATTTCATTACCACCAAGTTTATTGCCCATATGAGAATGTGCTTACTTATTACCTATCTTGATGCATTACTTAGTCACGTATTTTTTCTGTCAATTCAAAATAATGTTTATGTGATGTAAATAAAATAGAAACTGATTCTTACGTCACTTACACATTCATAACGCATTATGTATTATGCATTTTTACAATAAAAATTGCTTGAATATTGATCTATTCAGAATGTCACTTCACCAATTTAGAAATAGTGTACTATCGCAACATTAATAACTATTTTTAAAGTAACTCAAAATGAATATTGTAATTTTTATTTTTGGATAGTTACTTAGACTAATCGTTACATATTACTTTGTGAATAACGTTGTTGGTTACATAATAAGTATTTGTGTATACCTTAAGATTTATAACTAAGCAAATATTATGTTATTGTTTGTTGTTTCAAATAAATAAAAAAAATAATTAAAAAGAAAATTTAAAAAATAACCGATATGCCATGCAAATGGATTAAAGGATGAAATTATGTGCCGCAGTATAAGTATTTTTCTTAAAGACTGCTGATTTTGTCGAGACGTATTAATATTTCTTTATATAGGCGATTTCCTCGTCTCTCAAAGAAAATAACAAAGAAATTAAGAACAAATAAAATTTACGAAGACAAAGCCAGGCAGAACCTTGTAGAGTTGGTTTCTATTTTCTTCTTGCAGCAAACTCTTCGAGGAGCAATAAAGCAAAAGCGTTTGAGAAGAAGCCTTGCTTGAATATGTTTATTTAAATTTCTTAAAATATTATTTGTTATATATGATGTAGGATAGGAAAACTACCAAAATAACGTCAAGAGCCATTTTATCCCAAAAAGTGTTATATAATATCTAGCCTACATTACAAACTTACCTAACCGAGCCCTCAGGATCTCCACATCATCAGCATTGAAGATCTTGATTACCCGCTTGGGCTCGTTGAACTGCACGCTGTCGAAGTAAGCCTTGGCGCTGGCTTGCTGGTGGTACAGCACATAGGCGAACCCCACGAAGAAAACCACCGCCAGGAACATGAGGCTCACGAATGCTCGCAGCTTGTAGTCGGTCGGCTTCTTGCGAATCTTCTGAGGGATACTCTGAAAAGAAATAGAACATAGTAGGTGTTTGATTCAGCCGCACTCCTTGTTTTTTATATTTCTAAATATTACCATGTACATCCATTCATAATCTCGTATTTGGGATGGCAGAAACATCACTACAAAGTATTTAAAAGGGACAGGATTCCTATCAAGACCTAAGGAGACCAAGCCAACGGCAAGCCAAGTCAACGGACGAGGCTCTGGCGAACATAACAGTGCTCGATAAGCGGCAATAAGCTCGCCACTTATTACGTGGAACCAACTATATAATTGGCGAAGTGTGGGCGTCTTATATGCCTCTGCCTACTCCTTCGGGGAAACCGGCGTGAATATGAATGTAATAAGGGATCTAATGAATACGATATAACAATATGTACTTTAATACACATATACATGGAGGTAAACGCTTGACACTTTATCAAGAGAATACTCCTTAAAGATTTTTTTTTTTTTCATTGAATTCCTCCTCTCTCTTCCTCCTCTCTTCTTACACTATGCTGTGTCCACAAATGTACCAAATTATAACAAACCATCGTGGAACGCAATAAAGTATTGAGAAGTATCTATCTTTTCTTTATTTAACTTGCAGCTCAGAGATCTTTAGGTAAAACATGTCAAATTGAGAGAGGTGGCTTGGTCTTCGGTCACACGAAGACTCGATGAGATCCCACTCCCTTACTCGCCTTCTGCGCCACTCTCGGCCAAGACATGATAAAACGGTTGTGCCCTATACGTACGATAAGGACTCTTACTGGTCAAACCAGATTCTGACTGAATTCTGTTATTTCTTAACTGGATATCTCTTGTGTCATCCATTTGCAAAGCGAAACTGAAAGGAGCTGAATAGACGTGGTTTCCTTTAATAACTCACTGAAGATACTAATACAACGCCCGCCGCTTGTTGAGAAAAAGACGGGGGGCCAGTACCTGGGTTGCAGCTCTGACACCCCGCCCGAGGCCAACGTCCTCCGGAATGCTATGCTACACCTGAGAGACCTATTTACAGACCTATATGCTAAGAGGGTGCAGGAGCTCGTCACACAAACCCACCTGTAGTTTCTCCCTCAGTAGACTGGCCAGGGAGTTGACTGACGTGACGGAGTTGCTCGGGGAGTAGTCATCTTCATCCATGCTGAACTCGGAGCGGCCCAAGCGGCGCGGGCGGCGGGGCGAGCGGAGGGGGGTTCTGCGTTCAAACAAAATTACAAAGGTATTAACACTTTTTATATATAACAAGAGCAGAGCTGTTCACCCAAAAGTAAATTTACATACATTTGTTTATTTTTGTCATGAACTGATTGTATTGTTATGTATTGCCTATCAAAAATAGTGATAACCTGAACAATTTAGGAACTGTCACTCATCCAAGGACTGGCCTCTGTCAATTGGTGAGCTGATTGTACCGTATGATTTTTTAAATATGTCTTGTACATAGAAATCGAAATAATAAGACACTAGAATTGGCATGTGCCGCGTAAAACTATCGGAACGCATGTCGCCAATTTAAAAAGGAACGCATGTCGCCAATTTGAAAAGGAACGCATGTCGCCAATTTGAAAAGGAACGCATGTCGCCAATTTCAAAAGGAACGCATGTCGCCAATTTGAAAAGGAACGCATGTCGCCAATTTGAAAAGGAACGCATGTCGCCAATTTGAAAAGGAACGCATGTCGCCAATTTTAAAAGGAACGCATGTCGCCAATTTCAAAAGGAACGCATGTCGCCAATTTGAAAAGGAACGCACGTCGCCAATTTAAAAAGGAACGCATGCCGCCAATTTGAAAAGGAACGCATGTCGCCAATTTAAAAAGGAACGCATGTGGCCAATTTAAAAAGGAAAGCATGTCGCCACTTTCAAAAGGAACGCATGTCGCCAATTTGAAAAGGAACGCATGTCGCCAATTTAAAAAGGAACGCATGCCGCCAGTTTCAAAAGGAACGCATGTCGCCAATTTCAAAAGGAACGCATGTCGCCAATTTGAAAAGGAACGCATGTCGCCAATTTAAAAAGGAACGCATGTCGCCAATTTGAAAAGGAACGCACGTCGCCAATTTAAAAAGGAACGCATGTCGCCAATTTGAAAAGGAACGCATGTCGCCAATTTAAATTAAGTTCTGGATGGTGGTGCCATACGATACCAGTACGCCAGCGATGTAACGCGAGCACAGCACTTTTATTGTTATATTATTAAGATTTCTATGGCCCTGTACATATTTTTATGATATTTTAGATACCATAGAATTTTTTTTTAGGATGCATAGGGATCCTACCACAATCTAAGGAGCCCAAGCCAGCCTCACCTGCACGTGGTACACCTCCTGATCAACAGACGGCAATAGGCAATAGGCTATAGCGGCAATAGGCTCGCCACCTATTACATGGGACCAACAATGTAATTAGCGAAGTGTAAGCATATAATATGTCTCTGCCTACCCCTTCGGGGAAACAGGCGTGAACGTATGTATGTATTTATATATTTTTATTATTTTGTGGTGTACAAATATAAAATACAATAAAACATGACATGTCCTTTTCGCATATTACACAATAATCATCCGACCTTCTTATAACAAGCAAACCACAATGTCACCACAAAACTGGAAACACTCCTGACACTGGTATCTCTCCATGTAATCTTTAAGCTCCAATGATAGAGTTTAGTTTTGTTAAAACAGCTTTAATATCCAGAGCAGTAATAAGGAAGCGGGTTAAGTGTGGGTAAGTGAGGGATATGCGTTACGGGCTTTTGTAGAAATTACATGTTTCTTTTTTTTATAGTGAAAAATCTTCTGACACTTTTGTCCTATTTAACCGATTAATTATTAAAGAAATTAATTATTTAAGATTTAGGTTTATTTTTACAGTAGGTACTGTTGTAGCCTATTAAGTAAAGAATTAAAATCTAATTTTTAATACTAGAATAAAACCCTCATTGTACCTATACTATATAATATACAAGGTGTAACAAAAAGAAGTGTAAAGCGGAAGTCACCAGCGGAAGCACCTCCATGCTATATAATAATATGGTTGAGAGACAAATTATTACTAGAAAAAAAACTAGCCAATAAAATAAATAAATATTTCGACCTCTACTAGCCCTAAAGTAACCAATACTTGTACTAAAGGTATTCGACAACGAATAAACGTACAAAATAAATCAATGTTTTTGTTATAAATCTAAATATAAACCTACAATTCTAATGTCCTGGCCTAAACTTCTGCATGGTCACTTTGGGGACGGTGTCTCAGTGCCCGGACCGCCGTGATGTCGTATTTTGTGGTAGTTTTGACTTTGGTAGTGTTGGTAATTTTTTTAAATTATTATAATTTTGTTTTTATTGTTTTATATGTATGTGTGTATTTCGTTGCAATAAAAAGTTTATCTATCTCTCAAATGTTTAATTGACATTAATTAAGTTAGTCAATTAGATTAGGTTTATGTCATGATAACCCGCTAATGTAATTAATGTATGGCATTGCCACAGATCTAAATAAACCCTAACACGATTGGATAATTTAGATAAGCAATGAAATATTAATTGCAAACCTAATTAACAGTTATATTATATTTATTAACATTCTCTAATTTATAAAGACAGATGCTTGCACTTTCAGCCCTGATTTTATGAATTTAAAATATTTTTAATAATTATGATTAATAGAGCAAGTACAAGGGTGAACTTACTTTGTAAAGAAATCTCTTCCACCCTATTTGAACTGTTGTATAAATGACAGCAGATTTCATCAGAATCAAACATTTTATGATTTCTGTAAAATATTATCATAAAATACACAAAAACAAACATTACTAAGACGTAATATGCATCATAGCTCTTTGGAAGCGCTCGTAGCTCTGCGGTGCTCGGTGGTCGGAAACGATCACCGAAGTAAAGCAGAGTTTATAGAGGTCAGTCATTGGATGGGTGACCGTTTATGTGGCATTTGATATCGAGCGCTTCCGTGCTTCGGAAGGCACGTTAAGCCGTTGGTCCCGGTTATCACTAAATGTCGTAGTCGTTAAGCTATGTTAGAGGCCTAATGGGCGGCTTGATAAATTCTAACAGCAGGACGCCATACACCTGCCTCCGCCAATCCGCACTGAGTCCGCGTGGTGGAGTATGACCCAATACCCTCACACCTTGGTATGTGAGAGGAGGCTCGTGCTCAGTAGTGGGACGTTTATGGGCTGAGATGATGATGATGATGAATATGCAGGGTCCGAGGAGGATAATTGTACGCTTCAAACATTATATAGGGCGAATAGTGAGACCTGGCAAGTTTATGTTTGTGTATACCAGCCTCGTAGCAAGGTTTGAACCCGGTGCAATTTGGCTATCGGTTGCTACAATACTGCCACACACATCGCTTCATTCACGCTCATAAACCTTCTTAAAAACTACCATCGGCTATGACCTGCAGTTTCTTCAAAACCTTATGGATTTGATTATGTTAGGTCTTGTGTATACGGAGAAAGCACACTCAAAAAACATGCTTCGTATATACTCAATAGTTTGAAACAATTAAAAATAGTAATATAATCTGAAAAAGTACGTTACCAATGCTCTACCATATAAGCACTCTATGATGTAATAAAAAAATTAAAAAATTACCCTATTTCGACTATTATTCCAACAGTCAAACTTTTTGAATAGTTTTATAGGACATTGTATAAATATATAAGTCATACAACGAAATTAGTAAATAAATAATAATAATAAAAACAAAAATCGCTTTCGTTAATCTGCTTCCATTTCTCAACAGCACCAAATCTTTACAAGAAACCCATTCGCAATCGCAAATCGTACAATTACTTACTGAGAAACTATTAAACTCACCGGAACATTTCCCGTGAGTCACTCGGAACGAGTCGTGAGTCGTTTTTCTACTAAATCACATCTTTCTCAGTTCAAAAACTTATTAAAAACGAATAATTGGTTTATGTAGGTACATATAATATTATTATGCCCCTTATACAAGGTTCCCTTCGAATTTGTTTAGAAAGAAACGAATTTTCATTTATATTCATTACAACAGCTTTATAAACTGCTGCTGAACATTAGCCTCCCCAATAAATTACATTCTAGTAGTCGTTATTAGGAAGTCAGTGCCTTCTAACAGACTGACAGCTGGTTTAACCATAGAACGATGTTTCCCTGTGGGTCGCGGAGGTCAGACGGCAGTCGCTCCACGTAATAACTGAAAATCAGTCAAATCTGGTTGAACCAGTAAGCAGACCCTGGGCCCTAAGCTTAAGTCTAGGGCAACCGGGATAATGCTAGGATATGGTGATGAGGTAATCAAATATAATTCAACAGGCAAAAAAACACTTACGTATTCGAATTCTTTCTATGTGAATTGTTAGCTCAATTTTCAACCAATTTACACACTTTTAATAAAAAGAAGCTTTGAGTTTAAAACCACCACATAAACTGCGATTTAAAGGCGAGAGACATAAATTAAAAAAAGTACTTTTAGTTTTAAACGTCTATCAATTTCAAAACATACTGTGGTCAAATAGATAAATAAATCATTAGTTAACACATGCTTAATTAATATAGCAATTAAAAATACTACGAAAAATATGTTACTACACTGTAAAATAAATGAATTAGTCTTATTATTATTATCCACTAACTAAGATTAGATGGCTTATGGCGAAAAGTGGAAAGCGCGCGTCGTCGCATAACGCACGGACCGCTCACTGACCGGCTGTGCGGCTCTACTATATGCGCATACGCACTACGCGCCAATTCTTGTAAAGATTTTACAATGTACTTTCTAGCTCTATGTAAAAATACTTTTCTTATTGAATTTTATTTTATACAATAAATATGCATGATTAATACTTATTACTATTACCACGGAAAATATATTTTGATTAGTACTCGTAATTAAATAATATTCTGGCAGTGGTTGAATGATTAGAGAAGCCTATGTCCAGCAATAGACGAATATAGACTGGTGAAGATGACAGCTGTAATCCGGTTTAACATAAAATGAAGATTGTGGGTAGCGAATGGCGAATAAACTGAAATTTAGCCAAATCTGGTCAGACCTGTAAGCAGACCTTTTTTTTACTTCATAAAATGTATTCCTGCATACCCAGCCGGTCGGGGGACTCCTGCCACTGTGCTTACCCAAACCAAAAATTGACGACGCCTGCCACCTGCTGCCAAAGAGCGTGACTATAGTCACTTAACAGTCCTTGACCTAGCGGCAATGAGTCAGCAGACCTTGGGCTCTGAGCTAAAGTCTAGGGCACACCCAGAGCAAATGCTAGGATGATAATGAATTAATAACTAATTAATATTCTCGCAGCGGTTGAAGGCGAAGAGCTGAAGATTGAGCTCAGTGACCATTAGAGAGGCTTATGTCCAGAAGTGGTCGAATAAAAGCTTAAGAGGATGATGTGTAATAAATGAAGCGATCACAGCTCTGTGGCACTAGGCGATTGTAAGCGATCACTGAAGTCATGCAGTACATAATTAATTAAATAAATATATACATTATATTACGCAGGAGATGATTTAAATCCATTGTAACGCCTAAATCAATAAATTATCGCATGATCAATGGAATATAGACATAACTTAAAAAATACTATTTTTGGGACATCACAAAAGAAGATCTTCTAAAGAATACTGGTCCTACTTAAAAGTAGTAGTACGTAAGCGCATTAAATTGATATTGATTTATTAATTAGTAATTCCGCTTGTGTTTAGAACGTTTGATTAACATTGATTCGATCTCAGTAAGAAATAGAAAGACTGTATAAGTACGTAACTCAAACCTGACCAATAAATGGGTCGATGTTCCTTTAAGCATGCGTATATATATTAAGTTATATATAACTTCTTTTATTCACCCATTTTTAGAAGTATGTATGTAAAATTCGTTATGTGCTTTTGATATATAGGTACTATCTTGTAAATTGAGATAAAGAGTGGTTGTTGCTAATATAAAAATAAAATTAAGTGACAATATCGTATTAGAATGGGATAAATATATCTCAATAATAAGTAGAATTGGCCCTTCACATCTTAAGGTGCACACAAGCCGCACGACTGGTACATGTGTCAAATTCATTAGGTATTTTATCAGTAGTTGTATGCATAATTACGGACGTAGTGAATAATAAATATATTGCCTGCATAAAACTACACAATACGATGGAAAATTTTAGAATTGGCGAGTTTTATACCGAATATAGGACAAACGTGCTATACCTAAATGTTTAGAGTTTAGATAAGTACCTATTACCACTACAAAGTGTTACTTTACAAAGTGCTGATTTACAATTTCTGATACAATAATAATAATTATTATTTGATAATCACACATAGTTAATAAGAATCTCAGGATAAATGCTAAAAATAAATCACAGTGTAAACATATTATTCATGACTGGCTACAAAGTTTGGATTATTTGGAGACGGAGAAATAGATCGCTATATAAACTCTTTTTACGCATTTACACACACACAAACTTGCACTCATACACACATATTAACACACAAACACACACATATTAAAACACAAACACATACATATCCTCTTAAACTCAATCTCACACGAAAATCAATTTTGGACACACTCTCTTAGGGCTGTCCTCTAAAAATGTACTGAATTATTTTCTGTCTTTATGACAGGGATGAGACCTGGTGACCCAAGACACAGGATTTACCTTGTTTAGCACCAGCCTCCCATATAATATCAAGATTTGGCAAAATATTGCACCTCTTATTTTAAGTTGTCTTTTAATTTGTTTCAGTTTCTTTGTTTTGTATGGGAAAAAGTAAATAAATACTTATTATTATTAATCATTTAGTTCTGAGATAAGTGTCATGAAGAACTTGTGTTATGGCTAATAAATACTTATTTATTTTAAACACATACTTAAAACACATATGAAGCACTCAAACCAACACAAATATTCACGTTCATGCACACAAAGATTTGTACCGTACCAAAATGGTGGTGAGTATACCCGCACTCCACACCTGAGGTCGTGGGTTAGGTCCCGCACAGGTAGGTATATTAAATATTTTTTGACAAAAATATGTTTTATCTGTTATTTAGTATCCATAACACAAGTTATTAATGAATGTCAGAATTTTAATTAAATTTCTGACACACCAAAACTAAGTTATATATTTTTTGTTTTATACGACTTTAACCCGTCTTCCCACAAAACCACGTTTAGACCTATTAAGTGACTTATCGCTCAAAAGCTTCGGATATTATATTAAAAACCCCCTGGATAATTAAAAAGGTACCACATTTATAGCACATACTCTGAGGGAAGCAACTGCCAGTTTTCAACAGTTTCTGCATGACTAAAGTGAACAGGGAAAGTAATCAAACCATTGGATATAGGTACTATTTACGTAACACGTTTATAACTAATATCATATTAGCCTGGAAGGACTAAAATAGGTCAGGTTATTGCATGACTAATGTAATCAGGGAACGTTATCAAACGTTTAGATAACTATTAACGGGTGTATAGAAGGGTGTATAGGGATCCCACCATTTTTTTTTGTTTTACGTCGGTAACAAAATGCATTTACGCACTGCCTTCCGGCCAAAGGGGGACCGAAAGGGGGTGTGAGACTCACCACCAGCAGACACGACCGCCAAGTAATACCCACTAAAAATCTTCCGGCGACGCTCGCCGCTTGTTGAGAAAGAGGCGGGGGTCAGTACCTGGGTTGCAGCTTCTGACACCCCGCCTGCGGCCAACGTCCCCCGGACCAAAACCGGGAGGACCTCTTCAGAGAGGCGCAGTGGACGCGCCCCTCTTACCTCCCCGTGCGACCATAGCGTGTGTGGCCGACTTCCCGGAGGGTCCGTGATTAGACAGCAGGGGCCCCCTGCCCCCGCTGCCTAGATCCTCCTGGCGCTGCTGAGCGGGCCCTCCTGGCCCGCCTGCTGCGCCCTCTTAGTTTCCCCCCGGTAGTCAGTACTAAGGGCACCCAGAGTCGTCGGTCTCTGGGTGTTACCTTTTCCCGGCCTCCGGGAGGTACTCAGCCCCCCCACCACGCCAAGGTGGAGACCTGTTCGGGGGGATAGGGATCCTACCAAGCCCAAGGCAACCTCACCTGCAAGTGGTGCACCTGCCGATCAACGGACCAGGCTCTGGCGAATATAACAGTGCCAGTAAGCGGCAATAGGCTCGCCACCTATTTCGTGGGACTAACTATATAATTGGCGAAGTGTGGGCGTATAATATGCGCCTACCTCTTCGGGGAAACAGGCGTTAATGTATTGTATGCGTTTATTTAACCATTGTCATATTAGCATTTTGACGAAGGATATTAGTATACCTGCACTTTGTACCCGAGGTCGTGGGTTCGATTTAATTCAATTTCTCTAGTTTAGGTTATAATGGTTGCCGTAGTAATGCCAATAATTTTAAAATATACAAACTATTTATATCTTTGACTTAATCTAAATTTACATTTCATTGGTTCAAAGCCCCCTTTTGAGTATAAAAATACCTGTGTTAGAGTAATTATATTAACATAGAGAAATGGATACTAAACTAAATAGTTCTGCTCATTTGAAGCTAGATGGGGCTGTTTAAGATCACATTTATTAGCGGAACTTCTTGGCGGTAAAGTGAATCGTCATGTCTGCAGTAATATTTTATTTTTTTAAATTTGAGATATTTCGAACACTAATGTGTAATGAACGTACGTGACTGTTGGTTAATGCAACAAAACAGTGCAACATAGCTTTTCAAACTTTCTCAAGAAGTCCATGTGAAATCTCAGTTTAGTCCCACATCTATACTGAGGACTCAAGGGGTTTAAAAAAGGGCATCTCATTTACCATTTATCATCTTTATCACTCAGTCTCATGTACTATGATATATATTTTATATATAAATCTCTTACTTTACACTGGCTTAATGTGCTAAACGCACGAAGACATTATTTGAAAAAAAAAAACATTTATTATGAATTTACTTTGGCATCCCACTAGTTAATATTAATCGTTTTTTGATATCCCAATCGCTAACGACATTTTGTGCCACATATCGCCGTCCGAGTTCTCTTAACCCTCTAGAATGATCAGCCTGGAACCGCCCACCTCCACGATATGTGTCAATTGGTCGCTGGCTACCAAGTACCAACTGTGTATTGCATGCAAATTAGCCGGCTCCTCAAATCATTGCATTTGCTTATGTAGGAAATGGGGATTAAGGGCTGTCCAACCCATTTTTGTTTTGTTTATTTGGGATAAAATGCGAGTAAATCGAAAAACTGAAATAACAATTTGTTATAAAAGGTAATGTGTTGCTTTATAATATAATAACAATTAATTTATAATAAATAAATATTTTTTGACAATTACACCAATTATTGAGTTCCAAGATAAGTATCATGAAGAACTTGTGTTATGGATACTAAAGAACGGATAAACATACTTAAATACTTTTTTTTGTAAATATATACTTAATATACATAGGAAACACCCAGACCAGAACAAATATTCATATTCATGCACACAAAGATTTGTCCTGTGTGGGAATCGAACCCACGACCTCTGGAGTGAAGTGCAGGTATACTGACCTCCACGCCATATGTTTAATGTTTTTAAACAATAATAAACTCTATGGAAAACCTAAAATTTACAACCTCGGCTTTAAATGTGACTAACACTACTCAGAACGAGCCTTGTCTTGGTTTGACAAGAGTGGCTTAAAGATAATAATATATATGTCTTCAAATTAGTGGATACTTACAGGTTGTGGGAAACATCAGCAGCTCAATTGCGGGAGCTTATACAAAATAAGACATTCAGTTATAGAGTTTTTAGTTACTCCGCAGTGAAATCAACAAAATGATAACTCAACCATAGTTATCACTCAAGCCGTTAACGCATAACAGAGACCAAAAATACTGCTGAGTTTTTTTTTTTATACGGTGTAATTGTTTACGTAAATAGTTTGCCCACTATTAGAGATAGATTGAGTGCAAACATGCAAACATACATACAAACAATCACGCACCATTCTCCGAAGGGGTAGGCGGGGGCATATTATACGCACACATTTCGCCAATAATATTGTTGGTCCCACGTAATAGGTTTGCTTAGTTGAGCTTATATCCGTTTACCGGGAACTTTTATATACGCCAGAGCCTCGTCCGTTGATCGGCGGGTGCACCACTTGCAAGTGAGGTTGGCTTGGGCTCCTTCTTAGGAGATCTTCGTAGCCCCGCCCCATACACCCAATACATTTGGCAAATTGAGTGTAAAATAATTTGTTGATTCAGGCGTTACTTTGCGGAAATCCATTGTAAGCAAGTGATAGAATCGCTGAAACGAGAGAAAATCGTTTCAGCGTCGGTCGTGAAGACGCGCGAAAGGCGAAACACTTGTCCTGTTGAATAGTTTCTCGATTTTTCGGGAAATTGTAGTAGCGCGGGAATTATTACAAAGATATTTATAAACCATCATTTGCTTAAATTGAGTGTAGAAATGTGAAATAATTATTACCGTGAATTGTGATTTTCTAAACTCCATGGAAGCCATATTAAGTACTACAATGATTGATTTAGGCAGTTTTTTGGAATTAAATAAATATTTACTGACGGCTATGTCAATTATTTAGTTTCAAGATAAGTATCATAAGTCCGCGTTGAGGAGTCTAACCTGACTTCCACTTACCTTAGTTCCAGAGAGGAAGCCCTTGCTTAGAAAAGGGACGTTAATGGGCCGAGATGATGAGGGATTAATCACGTCATTAAAAAACTGACGAAAACCGACCGTGTCAAGAATTCGCGCATTTGTGGCAGCGTTTATGTTCGTGACATCGCATATATATTGGAAGAATGTCGCCTACGCTGGTACGGCCACGTTCTAAGAAAACCGACAAACTACGTGGGGAACAAATGTCTGGCCATGGCACCGCCACCAGGCCGAGGTAGATTGGGCAGGCCCAAGAAATGCTGGCTTGACGTCGTAAGGGATGACATGCGTGCCAATAACATATCGGCCAAGGATGCCGAAGACCGTGCGAAGTGGAGAAGAAGATGCAGGAAAGCGGACCCCGGGCCCGTAAGGCAGCAACCGGGATAACGCTAAGTTGAAGAAGAAGAATAAAAAACTGACAAAAAAACAATTGATTTTGCCAACCCTAGTTGTAAGATTATGCACCATTTCGCAACAACGGGTCATCGGCCGGACGCTCTTCCTTATTAAGCCCCTCGGACCCTGAACAACTTTGCCCTGCGATGCCCAACTCTTGCTTCAATGCGAATGTCACATCATGAGATAGATTAGTTTTGCAGTGCGGCTCAACTATCATAACATGGTTCACACAGATTAATGTCTACTGTTGTTACTAGATGTCGCTGTTATAAATAGGGTCGTTATTTCAAAATGTCGATGTCTATTGTATGATTATTTAATACACATATATACAATAATTCTCCGCAGGGTTAGCCCGAGGCATGTTATATGCCCACATTTTGCTAGTTATATTTCTGGTCCCACGCAATAGGTAGCGAGCCTATAACTGCTTACCGGGAACTTTTATGATTCGTTGATCAGCAAAGATGGCTTTTGCAGAGCAGACATATCAAATATGGGCAGTACGTATTCCCAAAGTATTAATGGGCTTATTAGAAAACGAAATCTAAAGTCAGACCAGGTTTAAAACTAGTGCTGTCACTTTTATTTGATAACTGGATAAAAAATTATGGATATTGATATACATTCAAATAGTTTATATAACTTCAAAAAATATATATTAAAATTCTTTTCTTGTAACTAGAGTAGGTACTACCAGTATAGCAATATAGATTTACCTCACATTGCAAGTCGTGGCAACCTGTAATTGAATCTGCACTTAGCTCTTACTCCTTGCTTACTTATTGTGGTTGTTTTAGTGTAAGATTTGTTGGTTGTCCCTAATAAATAAATAAATAAATAAGATGAAGACAGTGACAGCTCTAACTTTAAACCTGGTCTAACTTTAGATATCGTTTTGTAATAAGCCCCTAAGTGTTTTATTCTGTTAACATAAATACTAAAAATAAAATAATAATGATAAAAGTTACTACGACAATGGTACTGCATATCCCGAAAAGAAATTTCTTCCATTGTTTATATTTAGGAGTTTTATAATATTTTCATTTATAGTATGGGTGTTGGTTAGTTCAAAGCGCTATGTGAAAGGTCTAAGGAAATCTGTTAATACTAACTTGGCTCTGTTATCGTCTGATTGGTCATGATGCTCGTCTGCTGTTCGTTCTCCATCGCTGAACCCTGATGCGGTGCTCTGGTGGTGCTCAGGGATCTGACAACAGAAGGAAACAATGGAGATTTGATTAAAATCAATATTTATCAACATTAAAGGTCAGAGATATAGCGACAATGCGAAAAACATCAAGAAATTGTTTGCTTTTCTAAAACTGTACATTGAAGTTTCATGTGTAAATATAGTAGGTTTTTGGCATTTTACATACATACATAATATCACGCCTGTTTTGCCGAAGGGGTAGGCAGAGGCATACTATATGCCCACATTTCGCCAATTATATTGTTGGTCACACGTTATAGGTGGCGAGCCCATTGCCGCTTACCGGAAAGTTTTATGTTCGTCAGAATCTTATCCGTTCATCGGCAGGTGCACCACTTGCAGGTGAGGTTGGCTTGGGCTCCTCAGATCTTCGTAGAGCCCTTTACACCAATACATTTGGCAAATTGCGTGCAGAAAAGTGGAATAATTGTAACGTGAATTGTGATTTTCCGTGCTGATTCCTAAACTCCATGGAAGCCATATGAAGTACTACAATGATTGGTATAGGCAGTTTTTGGAATTAAATAAATATTTATGGAGGACTATGTCAATTATTTAGTTCAAGATAAGTATTATTGAGAACTTGTGTTATGGATAGTAAATAACGAACAAAATTACATAAATACTTTTTAGTGGAAATACATACTTAATATAGATAAAACAAACAGAACAGAAGCATTATTAATCTTCGTGCACACAAAGATTTGCCCTTTGTGGGAATGGAACCCACGACCTTAAAAGCGAAGTGTCGTCATTCTGTCTAGCACAATACCCATTATTTTTCTTCTGACATTACTATGAAAATTAATTGACATACTTTGTACAATCTGATCGTTTTGTAAAACAGTGCATAATGCAATCTGCCTGCGACATAGAAGTATATAAAAAACTAAGATTTCGTTATGACATTTCAAAATGACACTTTGCAAACAATTTATGACTTTATCTCAACAAAATTACATTTTAGAGTGACACTTTGCAAACAATACATTCTGATTATTAAGCAGCATAAAAATACGAGTCGGCACATGATTCAGTCAACAATTTAGACTTTGATTTAGTTCGTTATGGCTGACAGCGTAAAATAAGTTTTATGCAAATATCTGTGAAAATAAGAATAATCTGATGATCAGGGATTTTGTTAAGTTCATATAGCATATTTTAGTTTACGTTTCGAATACAGTGATTTTTGGCCACAGACTATATATTTCCGTGCTGTCTCGTTTGGTAGCCTTTAAATAATTCTACGAATACCAACGCAAGTAGGCAGGCAAGTAGGGCTGCCATTCGCCTGGAGTTCCCCAGATTTGTCCAAGTATCGAGGAAGTCCGTCAGGGGAATTAAAAAAAAAATTCTGGGAGAAACACGAACCCTTTTTTGTCAAGAAACATACATTTTTTTTTAAAAGATAAACAATCAATTTTAATAAATCTTAGTTCAAAATTTATTGATGATAAAATATGATAAGTGATAACCCACCAAGAAATTATTATTTTATAGATGATTTTATTTTGTAGCAAAAAATATTTTTTTAAAGGGGTTTAAATAACCATATTTCGCACAAATTCCGGCGTCGGCAATTTAAGTGATGGCTGCTCTACCCCCTGGGCGATAGGAAACGCGACTAATACATAGAACATGATCTCGTCAATGTGCAATGTGTTTGTGCGTAAAACTAGCCACCTCGCTTCATTAGACACATTTATTCAAGAGTTCTCAATGCTTGAAGTGAACATTTCTGAAGCTATATAGCTATGTTTTTGGCCACCCCAAATGGGATATATGAACCTGAGACACACTTATGGCGCCACCATGGAAAAATACATATTGCATTGATTAAGTCTCTTAGTTTAATGTGTAGGAAAGTTACATGTTACAGTCAATTGTGATTTTTCAAGTTATTTGCAAAAGTCCATATGAGCTGTTAGGGTTTCACTCATAACTATAAATATGACTGTAACTGAATAAGAAAAAGCTGCACAATGTTGAATTTATGTGCATAGAACTTAATTTATCTAGTTATTTGACTGTGGCAAATGCTCTTGACTACTTACTAGATAGTCATCATGAAAGGAGAAAAAAATATTGTGTACACAATAATCGCTAGGAAATTATTGAAAAACTAAAGGGGGAATTTTTTCTTTGTATTTTTTTACTGACCTGGGTTAAAGGAATGCAGTCACTATTCCGTTTGCCGGTGCGCATGTCTGATGATTGCAGCGAATTACAGATTGCTCTGGACTAATTAAATAAGAGCCTGGGACATAGTAGAAAATAGTAAGTATGATATCTTCACACATACGCACCGAGCACAGTTTATATGTGAGCGCGCTCAAACGTATGCAACGTCGCACGCGCACACTGACAAAATTTATAGCTGCTAAACGTGCGCCAGTCGTGGCTACTACCGCTGCTTTTCTGTCGCTAAACTATACATTTTTGACGATAGAATAAATCATAGGGCGGCGATAGACTCGCCACCTATTACGTGGGACCATCTATTTAATGGAATGAATGTGGGCGTATAATATGCCTCTGCCTACCCCTTCGGGGAAGCAGGTGAGAATGTATGTATGTATGTAATAAATCATAAGCGACAGCCCTACGTTTTTAGGCTAAAAACGCTTGCTATGGACTCGAATCGGCCTACTTTTACGTTTCTATTATGCCCGAGATGTCTGCCGGCAGTCTACAGACGGTAATTAGCGAAGGGCATGTACTTCTCATTAATCATTCAGCTTATATGTATGTAGCTAGGCTGCCAGGTTCTGCGATGACGAGAAATACTAATTTGTGTATGAGTAGGCAGATTTGAAGGGCACGTTGCTCCGTGCTGGTAGAAGGATCACCGAAGGTATGTACTGTTCACAAAGGTCAACTCATGAACAGATGGGTTTTTTTATTGTGACGCGTCATAGTGGCCACATCCTTATGGTGAGCAGTCGATGCAGTCCAAGAAAATAAGAGCGCACCATACTCCATAACGTTAAAAAGAAAGGCAACAAGCGTACCTCATGACAACCCGCATAACTAACATTTCACACCCTCCTCAAAATACCTGGGATTATGAGACCTGGGATTATGATCTCTCTGTTGAACGTATTATAGAAATGGCCTGTATAGAAATGCAGCAGTTTATTGTATTGAGTGTGTACAGACCTCCTTCAGCTTCATATGATTTATTTGAAGGTATTATGGATAAAGCCTTAGGAAAATTTTGTAAAAGTAATAAAAAAGTTATTGTGTGTGGAGATTTTAATGTTAATTTGTTAGAGTGTTCCAGTCCATGTACAAGATTAAAGGCACTTTTTAAATCTCATAATTTGGTTAATTTGTTTCTGGAGCCAACAAGAATTACTGCTACTTCTGCTACTTGCTTAGATAAAATTTTTACAAATATTATGCTAAGTGATAACAATAAAAAAATTATTAATCAATTAGATTCAGATCATTGCGGACAACATATGTCTTTTATTTGTAAAAATGAAACTGTAGCTAAAAAAACTATTACATTTGTACCAAAAACCAATAATCGTTTTGAGAGGTTTAACAGTAAATTATTATGCTATAGTTTACCTTTTATAGATGAAAGCTGTGACCCAAATTTTTTATATAATGACTTTTTCAGCAGCTTTTCTAACACATTTAAATCAATATTTACTCCCAGAACGGTTAAGGTAAATAATAAAGCTACCTTTAGTGAATGGGCTACTCCTGGGCTACATAAAAGTAGAAAGAGGCTGTATGAACTGTATGATGAGAAAAAAATAAACAACAGTGAACAATTTTATAATTATGTAAGAAAATATTCTAAAATATTTAGAAAAGCATGTCATACGGCCAAGTCTTATTATTTAAGCTCTAAAATAAAAAATTGTGATGATAAGATTAAAATGACCTGGAATATTATTAATAGTGAAACGGGAAAAAGTAAAAATTATAATACTGAGTTTAAACTTAATATGGATAAAAAAACTCTTACATCTGACTTAGATGTAGCCAATGCTTTCGAAAACTTTTTTACCAATATTCCAGTGTCTATCACAAAAGATTTAAATTGTTCGCCCACTTTAGCGGAGTCTATTTTGAAAGATAACGTGAATATATGTACAGTAGATTTTACGTTTAGTCATGTTACATCTATGGATATAATTAAGACATTCAATACTCTTAGTGTTAAGAAAGCTGCAGACCTCTGGGGCAATTCCATAGTAGTTACCAAGCCTATCATTGTTTCGGTGGCGCACAGTTTGGCTCTAATATTTATTAAATGTGTAGATTGCGGCAAATTTCCCGATCTAATGAAAGAAAGTAAAATCATTCCATTATATAAATCGGGCAGTACAACAGACCCAACAAATTTTCGACCTATCTCAGTGCTGCCTACATTTAGTAAAATTTTTGAAAAACTTGTTTACAACCAGATGTTAATATTTTTCAATAAAAATGGATTAATGCATTCAAAACAATTTGGATTCACTAAGGGTCGCTCTACAACCGATGCAGGTGTTGAGCTTTTAAAACATATATTTGATGCTTGGGATAATTCTTTGGACGCTTTAGGTATTTTTTGCGATCTGTCCAAAGCTTTTGACTGTGTTCCTCATGAAGCATTGATAAAAAAATTAGAATATTACGGAATAAGAAACTCCGCATTGAATCTTCTCACTTCATATCTAAGTGATAGGATTCAAAGGGTTGAGGTTAATGGAAAGCGATCTCAGGGGTCTGTTGTAAAAATGGGGGTACCGCAGGGCTCGATTCTCGGTCCGTTTTTGTTTTTGATTTATATGAATGATTTGCCATATTTTGTTAAAGAAAACCACGAGATAGTTTTGTTTGCTGATGATACATCATTATTGTTTAAGTTAAAACGAAATCAGAATTTAGACGAAGTAAACAGTGCGATCTCAAAGGTGGTGCACTGGTTTGACGTTAACAATTTGCTACTAAATGGGGCTAAAACGAAATGTATTAAATTCGTGACGGCTAACGTCAGACAGGCAAACTCTACTATTATGGTAAAGGAGGATGAGTTGACCCTTGTGGATACTACCAAGTTTTTAGGGATTACTTTAGACTCTAAGCTACAGTGGGGCCCACATATTGGTGAATTGTCGAGTAGACTTAGCTCTGCAGCATTCGCAGTAAAGAAAATTCGCCATTTAACAGACGTTGTAACAGCTAGGCTAGTTTATCATAGCTATTTCCATAGTGTTATGTCCTATGGTATTCTTCTGTGGGGTTGTGCCGCAAACATTCAAACAATCTTTGTGCTGCAGAAGAGGGCTATTCGAGCAATTTATAATCTCCCGTGTGGACATTCACTAAGGGAAAAGTTTAAAGAAATTGGTATTTTAACAGTGGCCGGTCAATTCATTTATGATAACCTGGTTTATGTGCATAAGAATACTGATCAATTTAGTAAGAAAAGCTGTGTACATAACCTAAACACAAGGAATAAGCATAAATTAGTTGTACCTGCCACTAGGCTCCAAAAGATAAACAAATCTTTTAAAGGTCAATGTGTGCGATTCTACAATAAAATCCCAAGCAACATACAGCAATTGAGCCTAAATAAATTTAAATTAACAATAAAACACAAGCTGTCTTCAAAGGGATACTATTCTATTAAAGACTATATGGCAGATAAAAATGCTTGGGATTAAACTGCCGTTTCATACAGGCTATTCTAATATGAATGACTTGAAAACATAAATATTCTTAAGGTTATGTTATATTGCATTGTATAGCTTCACAGACAAATGAAAATTGTAATTCTAGTACCAAACTAATGGACATATTTAAAAGAGCATAGCCTGTGAGTTTCTTGCCAGTTCTTCTTACAGAGCGGTGGCTCGGAACTGGCACTTAGATCCACTTACACTTAATTATTTTTTGTTTTCAAATTGTTTTGTTGCATGTAAGTGAATCTAAGCTTCGTGATTTAGTGTAATATTATTTCGATTGTATTTTTTTTTTATTTGTAATCATGACGTTTTCAAGTACTATGTATAATAGTTTATGAAATAAATAATTTTTTTACTTTACTTTACTTTACTTTATGAGACCTGGGAGACACAAGCTACGGCAGAGAATTTATAAGCCAAATGTGATTGGTTGTGTGGCGTGAAATGCCGCTTTGATCGCTTCTGTGCAAACTTAAATAACATTTACGTCATAAACTAACATAGTACTTAAAAAAGTCAAAATTGAATTGAATAAATATGCAATCGAAATATGATTACACTGAAATCTTAGATTCTCATGCAATGAAACAATTAAAAATCAAAAAATATGTAGGTATATATATGTAAGGGAATCTAAGTACCAGTTCCGAGCCATCGCTCTGTAAGAAGAACTAGCAAGAAACTCACAGGCTATAATTATGCTATCTTTTAAATTTATCAATTGGTTAGGTACTTTCATAACAATCTTAATTTGTTTGTGAAGCTATACAATGCAATAAAATATAACATTAACAATATTCATGTTCTAAGTAATTCATATAAGAATAGCCTGTATTAAACGGCAGTTTAATTTAATCCCAAGCATTTTTATCTGCCAAATTCGATAGAATAGGGGATAAAAAGGGATACCTTTAAAGACATCTTCCGTTTTATTGATAATTTAAATCTAATTGCCTAATTAGCTTGGCTTAACTGGTTGGGATTTTTTGTAGAATCGCACACATTGCTTTTTGTAGTAGTCATTTCTGTTTGTAGTAACTCTAGTTGAGCTGCTTAAATCACTAAAACATTAGTTTATGAGTGGGAGCCGGCGCCCAGGGGGCCTACCGCCGAATTCGATGGATTACCGGTAATCCATCTAGATCAAACTTTGTTTACGTTCATTAATCCGTACCGGGGAATCTGCCGACAGCCACCTCTCATTCATGACCTTCAGTCCGTGACAGACCAATAGGTAAATGGAGAACGCCATTTTGTTTCGATTTCCATGAGTTCGGCGGTACGACAGAATCAATTCGAAATCCATTTTGCCTTATAATCGATTGCCATCGAACTCGGCGGTAGGCCCCCAGTAGAGGAATATGAACAGGCTGTGATGAGAGGCATAATTTCGACTTCATTTGCGACGGCTAAGGTGGCATAATCTAAATGTGTTAATGTGGTCGAATCAATGAGACTTTCTTTAGGTTGACAGGGACGGTAGCTTGCAACCAAAAGAGTCAAGTTTTTGGCAATGTACTGCCTCTGTTACAATTTATTTTAAGCTATTGTATAGCTTCTATCGCGGGCCTTGAGCGTGGAGACCGAATCCAGAAATTCCGTAACGAAAAAAAAACATTACACCCTCCACTCCGACCGGCACAGTGGTGATACATTTTAGTAATTCCATCTATCGATAAATAGCAGAATTTTTATTACTTTTTGAAATATCACGCTTGTGTCTTTAGTTCAGCAACCCGCCTTTAGATGGCATTGGTTGTATCGGCGTTAAATTAATTAATTGATTTTAAATAATTGTTTTAAATCTAATTATTTATTTATTTAATTACAAAAAATTTTCTTAATAAAAAAAAAAGAAAAAAAATATTGCATAAATAAAATAAATTAATAATTAAGCAAGTGATGGATTAAAAATAACTTTGTAACAATTCCCGCGCTACTATAATTTCCCGAAAAATCGAGAAACTATTCAACACGACACGTGTTTCGCCCTTACACAAGGCATCTTCAGGTAAGATAGGATAGGAGGATAAATTAATAATTATAATTGCATAAGTTTATAAAAAATGCAATGCAATAGCTTTACCGCGGCAGTCTGCGAGTGCCACGTCTTTTTTTCTTTTAAATCATGGCTTTGTGCGGTTTGCACATTTAGCCAGTGTCAAGTAAGAGATATTATATTAATAAGATATGAATTATAGTAAATGAGAAGAAGTGGTGATAAAGATGATAAATGGTAAATGAGATGCCCTCCCCCTAAACACCTTGAGTCCTCAGTAAACAGGGACATCTTAAGAGAATTTGAAAAGTTATGTTGCACTGTTTTGTTTCATTAAGATATTATTGTTATTACACTTTGGCAAACTTACGAAAGTGCCAGATTCGTATGTTTGCTATGGTTACCTGACTTCCTTGAAGAATGTATTCTGCCAATGTAAGCTTACGAATATTACATATTCCAATGTGGCTAGAACTATTAACATTAAAGTGTGCTACAAAGTAAATTTGCGAACTAGACAGATTCGTAGGTTAACTATAGTATTTTTTTTTAGGATTTCATTATTCAACTAATGCCGAAACAACTGATATCAATTTTATAAGTTTACTTTGGGCGTATTGGAAAAAAAAGAAGATTCGGACTACCCCATATCTATAACCGTAAAAGATAGAAGTTTGATTATTTTCACACCTATCTAGTACAAAATAAGGTGCAATTTTTTATAGAAATGTCAAATTTACAAAAACTGCAGAATCGTAAGTTTGCCGAGGAGGTGACGGTGTTTGCAAAATCGAAAAATACTTCTATGAATGGGTACCGTAGCAAAATTCATATGAAAGTTCTTATTCACGTAAAAGCGCCATCTATGAAAGTTTCGAGTAACCAGGCGGCGATAAGAAACACCTACTAGCTATTGAATTGAATCAGCAAGTGCCAGCACAATCTGATAGAGGGCGCTGTATAATCAATGTTTATAAATATATGCAGTTTTTATTTTTTACCAATATGCACTTATGTTATTCCTAGAAGAGCAAAACAATTTAAAATAGAGTTATTAAATTTATGAATACATGTCGGACGAAAATGTTTTTTTTTTTATTTTATAACTAAATAAATATTTCCTGACAATAACACCAATTATTTAGTCCCAAGATAAGTATCATTAAGAACTTGTGTTATGGATACTTAACAACGGATAAACATACTTAAATACTTTTTTTTTGTATATACATACTTAACATACATAGTAAAACACCCAGACCAGGGGGCCTACCGCCGAATTCGATGGATTACCGGTAATCCATCTAGATCAAACTTTGTTTTGCGTTCATTAATCCGTACCGGGGAATCTGCCGACAGCCACCTCTCATTCATGACCTTCAGTCCGTGACAGACAAATAGGTAAATGGAGAACGCCATTTTTTTCGATTTCCATGAGTTCGGCGGTACGACAGAATCAATTCGAAATTCATTTTGCCTTATAATCGATTGCCATCGAACTCGGCGGTAGGCCCCCTGAACAAACATTCATGTTCATGCACACAAAGATTTGTCCTGTGTGGGAATCGAACCCACGACCTCTGGAGTGAAGTGTAGGTATGCTGACCTCCACGCCATATCGGTCGTCAAATCGTTTTATTATACTCATAGTTTCACTTTTTTGCGAGGTATTGATCGTCACTTATATCTAGGACTGTAGGGCTGCCATCACCTAAATTGCTGGCCGGATACATACGGCACTATGGGCGAACAACGGTTACCTATTTCCCCGTACACCTCTAAACAAATAAAAACATTGTTGGGATATTATGAACGAATTTTCAACATATATTTATAATTAAATGTATCGTTTCTCTTTTTTTTTAAATGGTTTTCCTAACAACAAAAGGGTTGGAAACTTTATAAAATCCCCTGCCAAACTGCCGGACGCCCTTCAAACTAGGACAAATCCGGGGAATCCCAGACGGATGGCAGCCCTATCTAGGAGCTTATTGTTTTCGTTCACCACTGTTAGTGGCAGCGAAACCGTACGAGTATGTGGTCAAGTAGTGAGGCTCCACTTGGGCAGCTTTAAGAAGTCAAGTGCATTACAACTTGTTTTTATCACAATATTTATTATCCGAGAATCAATGAGGCTTTGAGTAGGACGTTATGAGTTAATATTTTAAATCATCTTTAAAAATATACCTGTAGTTCATTGAGTGAAATCTTGTGACTGCAGAACACAATTGTTTTAATATTATGTATTTTAATTGTAACTGGAGGGAGAAAAAACCAACCTTGACGATTTTCTTGCCCGTTCTTTTACGATCAAGCTCCCGCCCGCAGTGAATGGGCGCGTTAGTTTATAAGTATGACATTCTTAAGAGCTCTTTTGAGCCAAACTTGAATAAATTAATTTTTAATTTAATGTAATCAATAAATAAGACAGTTACGAAATGGAAGTAGGACGTTCCGTGTCGCCGACTGTGCGTTATTTTAGTTTAGACATTTTTTTTTTAATAAGTTTTAAATTTGAAATGACTAAAAAGTAGATACTTATAATTATTGCTTTACAGATAGTTAACTTTTCCTTCATGTGAAATAATTTTCAACAAAGTACTAATGCATTTACTTAGCATTTCTTAACGACAACACAAATGTAATGTGTTATAGATATCTAATTATATGATTACCTACCACAGATAATATAATACTATACTACCTACTACTACTTCATAGTTTAGTAACAGTTGAACCGAGGCAACTATGTAGACTATCAAATAGGATTCGACAATTCAAACAGTTTCCGGAATTATGTTTGAATTGAAAGCACTTACGAAATTAAATTGAAATAGATTGGGGAATTGGGCTACAAACTCTGTATCTATGTTTTTTCCCGACGAGACTTAGTAACCTACTGATCTCCGTTTTTTCTTATTTCAAATGAAGACCAAGACCAACATTGAACAAGAAATAAAATAAAAAGTTACGCCCGATGGTCAATTATAGGTCCTCACAAATAACACTTGAGAGAAAACAATGGCATAATATAAAAACTAAAAACAGTAGTAATTTTAACAACATGATTGCATGGATTACAACAAAACACTCAAATAAAACCCTAACCAGTGCATAATAACATAAAATCAATTCCATCATCATATCAGCCATTTGAAGTCCACTGCTGAACATAGGCCTCCCCAATTGCTTTCCACGTAGATCGATCCTTGGCCGCCCTTACCAGGTCATCGGTCCATCGCGTGGGGGGCCACCCTCTACTACGCTTGCTGATTCGTGGTCGCCATTCAAGAACCTTAACGCCCCATCGGTCGTCGGTTCTTCGAGCTATGTGCCCCGACCACTGCCACTTCAGCTTGCAAACGTGCTTCGCTATGTCGGTCACTCTAGTTCTCGTACGGATTTCCTCATTTCTGATTCGATCACGTAGGGACACTCCGAGCATAGCTCTCTCCATTGCACGCTGAGCGACTTTGAGCTTTCTTATGAGGCCCATAGTCAGGCACCACGTCTCAGTCCCATATGTCATCGCTGGCAACACACATTGGTCGATGACTTTCGTCTTGAGACACTGAGGTACTTTGGACGAGAAGATTTTGCGTAGTTTCCCAAACGCAGCCCAACCGAGCTGGATTCGACGATTGACCTCTTTCTCGAAGTTGGACTTACCTAATTGGACTTTTTGTCCCAGGTATACATACTCGTCGACAACTTCGAGGGCCGAGCTTCCGACTATTACTGGGGTAGGCACAACATGGATATTAGACATGATTTTCGTCTTATCCATGTTCATTTTAAGACCTACCCTTCGGGAAGCTCTGTCAAGGTCTCCGAGGTCCGAGATCAATTCCATATACAAGAAAAAATCAGGTATAAGAAAATTCCCCCCTAAACGCACTCCTCGTCAAAGCAACAATCGTATTAAATAAATACAGTAAAAATAAAAAACTTTTAATTACAGTAGATGTAAGAAAGTTAATTCAATTCTGATACTATCATGAATGACTGTAATAAATTTTACTATAAATTGTAATAAACTTTTGTTTTGAAATAAAATATTTTTTTACTTCAAAGTATTTCATGGGTGAACCTTAAATAGTTTTTCCTAAAAATAAAAATATGCTGTAGAAGCAGTATCAATTTGGCATAATCTATCTGATCTGCTACTCATCGTCATATTCTAGCATTATAACGATTGCTTTAGACTTAAGCTTTGGGCCCAGGGTCTGCTTACTGGTCAAACCAGACTTGGCTGAATTTCAGTTACCTATTACATAGAGCGACTGCTGTCTGACCTCCGTACCCCAGAGGGAAACATCATTCTATTGTTAAACCAATCTAACTATCTATCTGATCTTCTACTCATTTTTAAAATAGTTAATAGCACGCCATTTTTCCATGTTAAATTGCAATCGTACCTCCGGTAGCCCTGCAGATAATACCACAGATAATAATTATAATACTAATTACGACTTCTTGGCGGGAAAGTGAAGCGTCGTTTCTGCAGTTTAGTTTTATTTTCTAATATTTGTTATATTTCGAACATTAATGTGTTATAACTTGGATTATTAACCGTTAAGTGTCTGTGAACGTACATGAAACAAATGAAACAAAACAGGGCAACATCACTTTTCAAATTCTCTCAAGAAGTCCATGTGAGATCTCAGTATAGTTAGTCCCACATCTTTACTGAGGACTCATTGAGGTTTAGAAGAGGGCATCTCATTAACCATTTATCATCTTTATCACCACTCATTCTCATTTACTATAATATTATATTGTTAATATATCTCTTACTTGACACTGGCTAAATGTGCTAAAACCACGAAGCCATTATTTAAATTAAAAATACTAATCACACATAGGCAACGTGACTTACAAACTTTTAAATTAACCTTTGAATTATTGACATGCCAATTGAAGAAGAAAAAAAACCTTCGAATCCAAGAAGTTGTTGATGCTCCCTGAACTGTCAGAAGACCTGCAGCCGATGCTGTCATCACTGTTGCTCAGGCCACTGCCACTCTTGCTGCTCTGGCTGTCAGTGTCAGATTCTATCCACAGAGGAGACCGGTATTTAAACTTATGAGCAAAGGCATAGTTTTTACTGAATTTTGAATCGTTGCTCATGGTTCTTATTAGTTTTTTATACAAAATGTAAATAAATGGCCACAATACTTTTACACAAACGAAACTCTTTGGTTTGTTCAAGATGTTTTTTCATCAAACTTTTTTGTAAACCAAAAAGTTTGTAAGTAATTTGTATAAAACTTTTTGCTTTAACTTTATCGTCTCTTCAAATATTATGACAAATAATTTGAATTGGTTTATTGAACTCTTTGGAACTGTCTAAAATTTGCGTTGTATTTAAAATAGGCACCCGTTTTTGTCTTTTAGTAAACTTTTTGACTATTAATATTTTAAAAAATATATGAAAATTAAATTTGATATGGCGACTGGTTTATTTAATTTGAACGAACTAGACTAGATGTAAGATCACGGGCACGTTACAGTGATTCGTGGAGGCAAATAGGAGTTATAGGGGGGAGGATCAATTTGACAATTGAAGTAACAAAAGTGTGTAAGTGCCGCAATTTTGGCGATTTGGGTACAGTCAGAGATTAGCTGACATACATTTTCGGTCATTTTTTACGTCACTTACTCTCAATGACGTTTTATTTATTTGAGATATTTTAGACAATATATATTTATAATTAGGACAACTTACAGAACTCACACACAGACAAGGATCATACACAAAAGTTAATGGCTCAAACAATAGTGCAGTTTCCATTACAAGTTGCCACAACATTTATATACTAAAAAATTACAAGGTAAAGTAAACTAAATACTAAAAAACACATTTTGCTTTACCTTATGTTGAGACATGAGTTCATAAATTAAAAAAAAAAAAATTTCACATTGCCATATAGTCCATTAGGGGTGGGCAGAAACCTGTTACAACTATATAAATATTGACTAGGTTGCAGCAAAGTACACTTTTTGCAAAGAGATCTAGATGAAACGTGACGGTGAGTGGTGGCTATACCAGATACTAATCTCTTATCGCCTTCTCTGACACCCTCGGGCCAAACTGGGTTCCTTACTGAGTTATCAAGTAATTTTTGAAGAACAAATCTTATCGAGTTTCCTTCTTTATCCTTCTCTAATAAATGCCCAGACCCGAATGGGAGCGTTAGCATTTAAGTCGACTATTATGACAGCTTTATTGAGCTAAACTTAAATGAAAAATAGGCGACTTAGAATAGGATACTTTGAGAAAGCACCCATATCAGCGCCTATCATTATGAAGTAAACTTCATTATCATCACAGCCCAAGCCACTACTCAACACGTGATCCTGCTCAAGATCCAAGGTGAGATGAGATGTATACTTCATCACGCGTACCCAGTGCAGGTTAGATTCTGCTGTTAGATTTTTTAAGACGCCCAATTAGGCCACTAATGCTATATACGGTATCACCGGTTATCACCATGTAGGAGTAGTTAAGCCACAGATAACAATTGGCATAACGCGCCTTCCGAAAATGAAGCAGTTGTACCTCTTTAATCAGAAACATTGGCTTTCTACGCGAAGAAGTCACAAGAACTTGGGCTAGCTTGTGCCTCATCCGTTCAAGCATAGATAAATAGGTTGAAATGTCATCTTAGAAACCGTAACAAATAAATAAATAGGACTACGTACATTCACGCCTGTTTCCCCGAAGGGGTAGGCAGAGGAATATTATACGCCCCCACTTCGTCACTAATATAGTTGGTTCCACGTAATAGGTGGTGAGCCTATTGCCGTTTACCGGGCACTGTTATGTTCGCCAGAGCCTCGTCCGTTGATCGGCAGGAGCACCACTTGCAGGTGAGGTTGGCTCGGGCTCCTTAGGTCTTGTTAGGATCCTTATACACCCAAAAAAATATTAATATATAAAGTGTAAAGCGCAGTTGATCTCTAATCTGGCAGGATGTCTTTAAGCAATTTAGCCGGAGCGAGTGTGGTTTCAGTGTCAACGTCTTTACACTAGAACTTGACCCGCTTTCGATGTCTTATCTCTTTGTTTGTTCTATTTCAACTGTCTCTTTCCCACTGTTGGGCGAAGGCTCTGAATTCATATAGTAATTTTCTTTCAAATCCAAATTACACCGTGAGAGTTGTAGAGTTTGTTAGTGGCTTTCAATAAGAGTGCTACTATAACTGCAAATATTAATTCAGTTCACAACCATGCCGGCGGCTCATCTGACGGCTTTGTTTATATTCAAGCCTCCCGGGAGTAAATAATTAATAAATACTTACACCAATTTTTTAGTTCCAAGATAAGTATCATTAAGAACTTGTGTTATGGATATTAAATAACGGATAAATATACATAAATACTTTTTATTTGGTTGTAAATACATAATAAGCCCGGACCAGTATAAATATTCATTTTTGCACACAAAGATAATATGTCCAGTGTGGGAATCGGACCCACGACCTCAGGAGTGGAGTGCGAGTATTCGCCACCACGCCACATCGGTCGTCAAAAAGACGGTCGGCTGTGCCGGCGGGTTGTGAGGATCCAACATTTAGTAGAAACCTTTTATTTCTAGCTTCATACTTATCTGTTCTAAATTTCGCACATCTAATTCTGAAAAGACGTAAATGCCAACTTTGCGGTATGCCACAAGATTCCTTATGTAGGTGCTTTGAGTGCTGTTTGTTATTCGGCAACTGCCCAAAAGACCAAATCGAGTATGTTTCGTCTTTTAAGAATGTGCGAATTTGATAAATGAAATCACCAATAATGACGTTGCTTCTATAATATACTCGACATTTAAATAACAACAGCCTTTTGCTCTCGCATTAAGAGGTCCGTGACAACACTTGTTGATTATTTTTATGAAATTTCATGAACTTGTTGATTATTTTTATGAAATTTCATCCGGGTACAAAGACGCACAGTTTTTGAAAAAAGCACGTGACTTTTTCTTTTTAATCTTCTATAGGCGATGGTCACAATGGGAATCGTATTCTTAATTTAAAATAACAACAAATATGAGGGTATAAGGTATAACTGTAAAGAGAGTTAAGAAGTTCCACTTATTTCATGACTTCAGAATTAAATTCATTTTTATTTAAAACACTAGTTAATCTACTGAGAAAAACTGGATGACTTTGTTATGATATTGTTGACAACTGATATGTCGTGGAGTTCAGTATACCTGCACTCCAGTCATGATGACGTGGATTTGAATCCCACACAGCAAAAAAAAATATTAACGTTATATTTATACTGGTCTGGGTGTGTGAAGTAATTAAGTGTGTATGTACAAAATGTATTTATGTTTTTTCGTTATTTAGTATCTTGAACACAGATTTCGTATGATCCTTATCTTGGAATACATATTTGGTGTGATTTTAAGAGAATTATTTACAGTATTAAGTAAAATCAAAGTTGACCTGATGTTTTTTTTATTAAGGACATTAAACGCTATTTCTTACCGTGCTGCTTACGTTATTGTAAACACAGCACCGTTATCTACAAATTAACTACATTTATACAAATAGTTACTGTAATTTAAGATTATCTATAACATAACTACACAAAACAGATGAAAAAAAAGTATACTATGATATTACAACAATGATAAAAGAGAAAACAAAAACATATAATTAATACGCTACATATAAACAATACGTTACAATGACGAGAGGCAGCATTATCTCTTAACCTATAAGGTTTAAGATTTTACTACTTAAATGCAATGTTTCTTAAAACGAAATTTAGACAGTGCAAATATGTCACTTTCGATTTCTCCACCATTTACATCAGGATGGCAATTATTATTGAGAAAACTCCTTATAGGTTAACAGCAGCAAAGTTGTGTTACATTCACATTATCACGCCATAATCCCGTAGGCGCAAGCAGAGAACACTTACAAACTTCCACTTGCTACGATCCTAGCACACATATTTAGCTTGAAAGAAACAAAAATAAATTATTCTGTCACAAAAACCACTCAGCATAGAGCCGAGGTGTCATGACAACGCCTCGCGACGCTGTTCTTCCGTAGATACCATTTGTGAGAGCACTGCTATGCCACATCAACACCTACGTTGTAAAAATCAATACATACCTAAACATAGTTATATTATTATATATATTAGACATAAGCTTTCAGGGAAACTAAGTCGCACAAGTGAGAGAATAGCACAACTAATGACGAGCACATTCACATTCAGAGACATTTCCTTTTGTTTAAGAAATATTTCTTATAATTGTAACGGAAAGATCCAATAGTGAGACAGTTTCTGATAGTAGGCGGAATGTTGTGTTAAAACCAGCTTAAATTGTTATCTAATAAGCATTTAACAGGCATTTTTAATTTGATTGTAAGTACTAATAGAGTCTAATTTTTTTAAAAATAAAATTAACTATTACCAATAATGAATATTTGAATTGGTGAAATAGTAATTGGCTGTTATATTATGGTTTTGAAAACTTATTTAGACGGTTTATTAACGGAAAGCACATTTTTTATTAGAGAATATCCTGCAGAGATCTAGTATATCTAGAGAGAGTCTAAATTATAAACAAATTATTATTTTTATCCTATGTCATAAAAAATACATTATGGCACACTTTTACTTAACCCTAAGGCTTGTCACATTTCGAGTTCGAGTTCGAACACACTTTGGCTTAGGACCAAAACATGTTAAATGCATAATTGCTGTATAACTTTTCAAAATAAACGGTTAATTTTTTATCACACACTCCAGATAGGTCTACTTATCAGAAGCATCATAATACCGGAATTTAAATTAAGACAAAGATAACATTCTATTTATTAGGAGACTGTAATATTTTCACATTCATTGTGATACTTTTATGGCGGAAGCAAATATACAAGTTACTATAACTTACATAACTGTTGCCGCCGTTTATTGAATATTGAGTTGGGTTCATTCGGTTTTTATTTCTTAATTCAACTTCTTCTTCCTTATAATCAGTAGTTTTATCTTTGCTAGTATTATCTTTATTTGTATTTTCTGCACTTAGTTTCATATGATTAGGTCCAGTTATTTTGATTTCTGGTGTAGGAGATCGTATATCGTCATCAGTCGCAGGGCTGTTTAGGTGTAAACCTGAGGATGCTGGACTGTCGTCATCTATGAATCTGATGTCACTTGGTGTGTGACTAGTTTCCTCAATCTGACGTCTTGTTTCAGGTGGCATCTCAACATAGTATTTAGATATTATCGGTATATCCAACCGAAGATCTGGTTTTTTACGTATGCGCATTTTTATAGTTACAATAATTCACTACAATTCACACTGAACTCAGCTGTTATCACTGTGTTTACTTAATCCATAGCTTGAGACGCACTGGAAAATACTGTACCAAATAAATGTACAACGATTATAGGATAAATTAATTATTATAAATGTCACAAATGCGTTTTATATTATTTTAAATTAAACGAGCTAATAAGATAACATTCAAGTCATCATCTTATCATCAGTCAATCATCACAAACACTTTAACCATAGTTTGAAAAAGTAGAAACACTGATTTAATGTATTTTAATATGTAACGATTTCTTTACAAAACAACGTAACAGACACACGAGTGGTAAACGAATATAAATGAACTAATAAGAAAACGGGACACATAATTAAATGTTGTGATTTGTGTAAACAACATTAGCACGCTCAAATATAGCGCTATGAAGACAATGATTTACTTTATCTACTACATAGTGAGGTCTACAGTTTTCCGGCATTAAGTTTTAAAAAATACATAAAATATTATCTTTGTGATAGAAATGTTGATAATGTCATATGAGCTGTCGATAGCGAATATTCGCTAAAACGATACCCGTTTATTTTATCAAATGATAAGGAATTCTAAGATAATATTGCAAAACGTAGGTCTAAGATAATTAAGACAAATCAAATTTCCCTGTTTAGCTCTAACAAGCTTGAATTTACTACGAAATTCTACTGCTATAAATATTAAGACATCCATGGAAATAATACCAATTAATCACTATGTATATTTATGAGTCCGATAAGATAATATTAAAAATTCTTTCTCACAATTTACGTCCGGAGATATTTGATAATTTCACGTCATTGTTCTTGCATATCAAAGACCAAATATTAGCTTTAAAGCGTCGTTGTCTTAAAATTACTGCGAAAAAAATTATCAATTTGCTGGGCTTACTTACCTCATCTTGCGGATTATTCAGGAACTGCTGTCTCATAACCTCCAGCTCCAAATTCTGCAAGGTCGGCATCGATATGGAATTCCTTCGTAAATTTGCTCTTCTCTGTTCCATTTCCACTTCATTTTCTATCAAGGCTACGGAATCGTCTACTCCACAGGTTTTTGAAGTACTAGGACTGTCTGTAGATTGAGTGTTAGGGCTTGATGGACTAGATAGTTTAGAGGACTTCGATGAATCTGGTTCTAAAGTTATATAAAGCGTTCCTTCTGGTGTATCTACGACTATAGTATCACTATTTGGTAAGGAACGTATAGCACCTAAATCTGAGGCATGGATCTTTGCATCAGCTGCCTTTGCTCCTTCCACCATGTTATCTACATCCTTAGTCCTCTGTGGCCTGATTGGCTCTTCAGTTTTTACATGATCAAGTTCTATAAAGTCATCTGCAAATGGTATGTTTTCGTTTATCCTAATTTCGGGTGAGTTAAGCCCTTGTGCCACGTAGTTTTGTAAATTATTTTGCTGTGTGTTCTTTTCCATCTTCTATTTCATAGTAACTCTGAAACAAAAGAAATATGTAAATTAATGCTCGTTGTACTTTTTGCTGGTGGTGGTGTAAGGTGGTGGGGGTATCCGGACTAAAGTATAGGACGTTCACCACATCAGTTTTACAGGTAATTCAGATATAAGGTTATTGTGTTTTTAAAATATAGAAACATACTTATATTATATCGAAAATATCCATACTATGTGCATGTGTTGCTTGATGCAAATTAATTACGCCAAATGGCTTATAACAATAAATATCCTTATTTATGCAAATATATTTGTCCTGTGTGAGAATCGATTTCTTGAACTTTAAAAGCTAAAAACTGATTCACACGCTTTATTAACCATATAAGTCTTCAAATGTGCCAAAAGTTTAATGTGCCTAATATTTTTGCTAGCTAACCTTCTCGCACAAGCGATAGATACCAATGCAAACCTTAAAATTACACACAAACTTATTGACTATACAACCTACGTCTATATTATATCCCTTTTGGGGTGAGCAGAACCCTTGCTACAACAAATTCAAAGGGATTTTTATAGTTGCAGCTTAGTTCACTTATAGTACATAGTTGCTGTTTTGCCTCCATTTGGCATCCTGTGTATATAAACCATTGGTACGCATATCACCCGTTATGACGTCAGGCCCAGCCTGTCCAATCTGCCTCGGCTGGGTGGAGGTGCCATGGCCAGACATTCGTTTCCTACGTAGTTTGACGGTTTTAGTTAAGCGTGGCCACACCATCGAAGGCGACACTTCGTCTGCAATGGACACGAAGAATGCGTCATGCGCAGTGTCGTAACTAGCCTTTTATGCAGCTTTCAAAACTGCGCTCTTGAAAAATGCTCTGACCAGGCTCTAATAATACAGGCCAGGTACAGTAGGGCGCGTCTACACCATGTTCGCAATAAAACAGAATGAAACTACTAGCTACCATGCATGAGATAAAACTAGATACTAGTCTGGTCATTTCTGCGCCCCTCTAGGGTCTGCGCTCTGTGCCTGGGCACTGCTGGCACCGCCCTAGTTACGGCACTGGGGGCCTACCGCCGAATTCGATGGATTACCGGTAATCCATCTAGATAAAACTTTGTTTTGCGTTCATTAATCCGTACCGGGGAATCTGCCGACAGCCACCTCTCATTCATTGCCTTCAGTCCGTGACAGACCAATAGGTAAATGGAGAACGCCATTTTGTTTCGATTTCCATGAGTTCGGCGGTACGACAGAATCAATTCGAAATCCATTTTGCCTTATAATCGATTGCCATCGAACTCGGCGGTAGGCCCCCTGGTCAGGCGTTAAGTTTTTAACGCCATCCTTTCGCGTAATTCGCTAATTCAGCGCAGCATTTTCATTTCCGTGCAGCGCAGATCAAATTTAGCACAGAGCTCGCTAGATAAATCCTGTGAAATGGTGAGAGGTGAATCATAGAAGTTCCCACTCGATAACCTTAGGCAAGATATAAGGAATTTGGTAAAATCACACGCCACATAAACATACTATGACTCTACTCAAACGTAGTGGCCCCTGTGAAGACTCTTCATACTTTTTGCTAAGTGTCGGCGATACGTCATGCTTTGTTGATGTCTGCCATATTTGGTAGACTTGTGAATCACATTTGAATGTTAACAGTATCTGCAAATTAGAATTTATAATATGATTTAATACAAGTTACATAGGATTGAAGAGTTCAATATTCAACAGCGTTCTTTGGTCGTAAATCATTACGATCACAATAAATAGTTATAAAGCCATTATCCTCTGTTATTAGAGTTCCAGAAGTTCTGATATTCAATCACATTTCCCGGTAAGCGGCAATAGGCTTGCCACCTATTACGTGGACCAACTATATAATTGGCGAAATGTGGGCGTACAATATGCATCTGCCTACCCCTTCGGGAAAACAGGCGTGAATGTATGAATGAATGACTAATAAAACGAATATTATGCGCGCATGTCTCCTTTGATACAAATGAATGTTTTATATATTGGAAAATGTTTGTGATCACAGTTTACCAATGGTTCATCATTTCAGTCCACTTTTATAGTCATTTATAGTCCACTGCTGAACATAGGCCTCCCCAATTGCTTTCCACGTTCATCAATACTTTGCCGCCTGCATCCACCGCCTCCCAGCCGCCTTGACTAGATCACCGGTCCATCGGGTCGGGGCTGCTTTCTACTAAAGAAAGTCAAGCTAGTCAGAAACCACGGCTCAGTCCCATATGTCATCGCTAGCATGACAATACAAGACAACAAGCCTCAGTTGCAATAAACGACTGTGAGTTCTAAATTTACTCAATATTTATTTACCTTGCCTCAGTTGCAATAAACGACTTCTAAATTTACCCAATATTAATTTACCTATTTTAAGAAATTTACTAAAAATCTAAATTTAATACTACCTACACATGACTTTACAGTAAGCTTTACAGCACATATATTGACGGCTGATATTAAGCAGAGCTCAGTATGCGGTTGCGGTTAAGGTCGTGGTTCGATTCCTACACAGGACAAATTATTGAGTGACATTTGTTGTGGTCTAGGTGCTTTAGTATTGTAAAGATATATGTATGAAATTATTTATATGTAAGTATAATTTATTAATTCAGGCGTTACTTTGCGGAAATCCATTGAATGCAACAACTTGATTAACACCACTTAGTGCCTACTGAAAACTCGAGAAACGCCAGGAATTTCGCCAGGCGTTTTTCCAAGTAAGAATAATTGTTATTAATTAATTAATAATATTTTTTTTTTATTTATTTATAACGTCCGAAAACGACATCGACCCTGAAAACACTGAAACAATAGTGTGTTTGAAGCGGAGGGCGTTCTACACTACGCTTTCCGAGCCGAATGGTTAAAAAATTAAGGAATGCGTGTGACGGAATTCATGGATGACCCATCGTTCAAGTTACGCTCAATACAGCTCTTGTGAAAGTCAATCTTAAAAACTAACGCCTAAAAAGTTTCCAGCATTTGTTTTATAGAATATTTCATTTAGTTTATTCTGTTTCAGAAAACTCTCAATGTTACCAAACAATAACTTCACAGCATCTTGATCTCGATCATGTAGCTAACTCTATATGAGGCCGTTCCACACAAGGCCGCTCCAGCATTTGTTTGACCAGAGATTATCGCCACAGAACAAACAAACTGCGCTTAGTTTTTGTATGTTTTGCGTAGGCGATAATGAGTGTGATGTCATTACCTTCATGTTTACTGAGATTCAGTTTATGAAATATGTGTAGTACTTAAGCTTTGCAGCGCATTGAGTTAACGATAATTAGAACGTATCTGAAAGCTAATTAGTCTATTAACACAAGGCCTTTGGTATGTAGAGACGAGAGCAATTCGAGTGAATAGAAAATGATTACTTTTAAATTTTAAAAAATAGTACAAACTACACTACACTACACTACATAGTACACTATTTTTGTTTCACAGTTACTAGTGTTCGACCGAAAGTTCGGTTTCGGTTTCGGCCTCACATACCAAGGTGTGATAGTATTGGGTCATACTCCACTACGCTCACCCAGTGCGGATTGGCGGAGGCAGGTGTATGGCGTCCTGCTGTTAGAATTTTTCAAGCCTCCTATTAGGCCTCTAACATGGCTTAACGACTACCACATTAAGTGATAACTGGGACCAACGGCTTAACGTGCTTCGGATGGAGGCACGGAAGCGCTCAATATCAAATGCCACACAAACAGTCACCCATCCAAGGACTGACCTCTGTAAACTCTGCTGTACATTGGTGATCGTTTCCGAGCACCGCAGAGCTACGAGCGCTTCAACTTTTAACATAGATATATTTAATTGATACCTGACAAATTTGAAGAGGTGGCTAGGACTTCGCTCACATTGCCACTAGACGTTTTACCTATCTCTGAGTCGCCTTCTACTATACTTTAAGGCGAGACAAGGGGAGCTAGAATTCTGTGAAGGTAGTAGTAATTATCACAAATGACCTTTGTCGCTAATGATTTATACTAATGCCCCCGCTTCTTCGTTGTTGTCTGAAATGCCGAATTTCCAGGCAAAATCCTAAGAAGGGCGGTTCATTTCAGTCAGCTTATTACCACCCATTACCAGTTTTATTACCATGGGTAATTACGATATATATTAGGTCGGGGAAAAAGTCTTTTCGCATAACGTAGGTATAAACGTATTATAAAATTTTTTTGACTGTACTATTTGTGTCTGGCTGGTTTTGGTAACATTAAAAAGGTACCATTATAAAGAAAAGAAAAAAATAAAAAAAAGTTGTTTCCCGCTATTTTTCATTTGTTTTTCTCTCCGTAAAAATGAGTGAATCTAATGAAGAAATTCGATACATTTTAAAATTTTATTATAAAAAAGGCAAAAATGCAACTCAAGCAGTGAAAAAAATTTGTGATGTTTATGGACCTGATGCAGTGTCAGTAAGAGTAGCACAAATTTGGTTCAAACGTTTTCAGTCCGGAAATTTTGATGTTAAAGATGCACCTCGCTCTGGTCGCCCTGTTACGAATAAAATGGACGCCATTTTTGAAAGAGTGGAGCAAGATCGGCATATTAGTAGTTACGATGTAGCTGAAGAACTGGGAATTGACCACAAAACAGTTTTGACCCATTTGAAGAAAGCTGGTTATACAAAAAAGCTCGATATTTGGGTGCCACACGAGCTCACTCAAAGAAACTTAATGAACCGTGTACTCATTTGCGATTCATTATTGAGACGTAATGAAACCGAGCCGTTTTTGAAGAGATTGATAACTGGCGATGAAAAGTGGATCACGTACGACAAGAACGTGCGAAAAGGGTCGTGGTCGAAAGTTGGCCAGGCTTCACAGACTGTGGCCAAACCTGGCCTAACACGAAATAAGGTGATGCTGTGTGTAGAAGGGCATTGTTTATTATGAGCTTTTACCGCCCGGCAAAACCATCGATTCTGATCTTTACTGCCAGCAACTGATGAGATTAAAGGAAGCAGTCGAGAGAAAACGGCCGGAATTGATCAACAAGAAGGGTGTGGTCTTTCATCACGATAACGCTAGACCACACACATCTTTAGCCACTCAGCAAAAATTAAGAGAGTTCGACTGGGAGGTCCTAGTGCATCCACCATATAGCCCTGACCTTGCGCCTTCAGATTTTCACCTGTTTCGGTCTCTGCAGAATTATTTAGGTTCTGTAAGGTTGACCTCAAGAGAGGACTGCCAAAACTATTTGTCCCGTTTTTTTGTTCAGAAGTCCCAAAGTTTCTACAGTAACGGGATAATGTCTCTGCCCACAAAATGGCAGAAAGTTATTCAACAAAACGGTACATATATATTGTAAATAAATGTAAATAAACTTTGAAAAAAATGTCTTAACTTTTCATACAAAAATACGAAAAGACTTTTTCCCCAACCTATTATATTGTACCATAACCGATGTACACAGCATTTATTTAAATAACTAGTTACCTCGTTCCCCGCGCCTTTAGCTGGGAATCATAAAGTAGATGAAGAGCGTCAGGATGGCCAGCGCCAGCACGGCGTATATCACGTAGTCCAGGTAGAAGATGCACCAGAAGCACTGCACATCCTCACTCGCGCACGACTCTCGACAATCCAACTTCATTCTAACACCCCTATTTTCTTAACGTTCTAGTTCATCGCTTTCGCTTCGCTGTAGATGCTATTTATTACTATTTTTACTTCTTGTGTAACATTATTGAAGTTTATGTAGATGACTAAAGAACTTTACAAATCTGTCCAATAGTGTCGGAGTCTACTAAATGCACAAAAAATTAAATATTTCCTATTATCTCCCGTTAAATATTAGCTCCCGTTCCCGTGGGAATAGAGGGATAATATTATCATATGTATTAATCTAGGTTATAAACTACCTGTGTGCAAAATTTAATTTAAATCCGTTCAGTAGTTTTCGCGTGATAGAGTAACACACATACGTACTCACGAACTTTCGCATTTATAATATTAGTAGGATAATACTAGTGGCACGCCCCTGGCTTCGCTCCCTTACATTATATGAATTTTTCGTAGGGATCCTTAATTTTAATCTCTTTATAATATAGCATATGTTACTCACAAAATATGTAACTTTCTATTAATGAAGGATTTTTTTTAAATTTATTCAGTAGGTTTTTCGCATATTCAAAGCAAACAAAAAATCTAATAATTAAGAATGAGAAAGAGTTAAGTGCTCGCCCTCATTGATGCTTTCAGTGACAAGCTTCTTCTGCCAGCGTATTGGCCTGGCAATCCAAAGAGGGAATGTTGCCAGCATTCTTGGCACCGTACCCATGGGCCCACAGTTGGAAGACATATTTTATTTATAGTTTTTAATTTTTTATTTTTAATAATTATTATGTAAGAAAATAGATTATTAAGAGTTATTTGTAATTTATTATGTATCAAATAATTCTTTTTTATAAAAAATATAGTATAAAGAGTGTATATATATATATATATATAGATAAGAGTGTATGCCAATTATTGTGATAAACCGAATTGTGTGGTCGAAACACGTTTACGGGTTACAACTATAAAAAATGATGGTCGATATTCGAATTCGAAGAGGATTAAGTCCAATAAAACATCTCAAATAATAATAATCTCAAAATTCTCTTATAATTTTTAAATTATGAAGCATAAGTTGTTCGTTCAGTTGAGAGCGCTTAACTCAGAAATTATTGGTTTAATTATTGATAAAAACTTGAAAACGTTTGTAAAATTGGTCATAACTTAACTCGATCAAGTTAGTAAGAGTACCTAAGTCAAACTGTGCGTCAATCATTCAGTCAGTCACTTTGTCTCTTATAATTATTTAGATTTATTGAACTTAACACACAGTTATAAATTTAATCATCACTTACGCAATTAACTTTAATAAAATACTAGTCAAGATGTCAATTAATCTGAACAATTACCATGTCAATTTACTTTCCTACAATTAAAATAGAAATTCTTTGGCAAAATATATGTTATAATATGATTGTAATGTTCTTTATTAATATTATAAATGCGTTCATTTGTAACTATCTTAAGTCTTAGCCACATTTTAATTTAATTAGGTAACAGATAGAAGGGACCTGATTAATATGCGTGTGTCGATAATACGTTAATATTTATATTATAAAACGAAAAGAATTTATCCAATAAAATAGATAAAGATAACCATATTAATATGCATGTGTTGAAAAAACATTTTATTTATTTATTTAATTAAACTTTATCCCACAAATTAAAAAAAAATGTTCAAACGGCGAACTTAATGCTACAAGGCATTCTCTACCTAGTGGAATATTTATGTTATAAAATGTAAAAAGCATTTTTTGAAACTTTTCACTTATTATAAAAATATTTTAAAGTTAACGTTACATTCAAATTATTATTACAGATTAATTATAAGCATTATTGTATGTAGCATTTATCAAATAATTAAATGATTTATGTACATGCGTCATGTAGCACGGAACTTCAAGAGTGGTTTTTTAATGTGACTCGTCATAATGATTACATCTTGCCTGATGGTAAGCACTTGATGCAGTATATGAGAGCGCTGCATATCGTGAAATAGGCATGATATCAAGCGCACCCACTCGTGACCTATATTGCTAATTATTCTATAATGTTATCTTATTAACTATTTAAAGTAATTTTAAGCTAATGAAGCACACATGGGTTGCCACTTGTTCTAGAGTTCAAGTCAAAATTAAAAAAAAAAGACGTGTGGCACTCAGAGACTGCCGCGGTAAAGCTGTGGCATACCATTTTTCATCAACTTATGCAATTATAGTTATTTATTTTTATGTACATTTATATTTATAATTAACTTTCCCTGCGCGTCAAAAAAGACGTATGGATTGCGGGGCGAAGAAGGGGATTACGCATGCGCAGTAACGCCGATACAACCAATGCCACCTAAAGGCGGGTTGCTGAACTAAAGACACAAGCGTGATATTTCAAAGTCATTAAAAGTTCTGCTATTTCTGGATTTGATCTCAACGCTCAAGGCCCGCGATAAAAGCTATGCAATAGCTTAATAAAATAAATTTTTACTCGTCAAATTTTTACACACTAAATAGAAATTCCATGTTTTTTTTCTTAACAACAATGAAAGAGATATGCGGTACCATAATCGAGAAATAAAAGCGAATGGATTCTTTGTCAGAGTCTTCAAGATTATTAACTAACCAGGTTAGGACAGTCTGTCCTATCAGAATGTATTGTTATGTGAGATAATAATAAATAAATATTTTCTGACAATTACACCAATTATTTAGTTCCAAGATAAGTATCATTAAGAACTTGTGTGATGAATACTAAACAACGGATTAACATACTTAAATACTTCTTTTTGTAAATACATACCTAATATACATAGGAAAACACGCAGACCAGAACAAATATTCAAGTTCATACACACAAAGATTGTGTGGGAATCGAACCCACGACCTCTGAAGTGAAGTGTAGGTATACTGAGTACTGACCTCCAAGCCATATAGGTCGTCAGATATTACCACAGCTGTAGGTACTTATAATAACACTTTAACTATGTATTGTGCATTAAATTGTTTTAAATTATTTATAATAAAAACATTCTTAGATTACTGTTTAAGTATAATTACGATTGAAACTAATACACATTATTTGTTAAAACCCACTTAAAACTGATTACGGATCCGTCAGCGAGATATCGACTTGACCGTGTCAAACACTCGAGAGTAAAGATTACTGTTATCAAGAAAATAATCTAAGGTACAACTGCGTCACAGACATTCGTAAGTAATCTATTGTCTGTTATTAAGATAATGCTTGTATTCAACTTGTAAAGCGTACATAAATTATTTCATTAAAGTTTTATTAAAGTACCCAAATATTCTTTCCATTCGTATGTAATCTACTGTCTGTTATTAAGATTATGCTTGTTATGTATTCAACTTGTAAAGCGTACATAAATTATTTAATTAATGTTTTATAAAAGTACCCAAATATTCCTTACAAACATTCGTAAGTAATCTAGAGATTCAGTAGAACTGTCTGTTATTAAGATTATGCTTGTCTTGAAAAGAGTATAAAATTATTAAATTAATGTTTTCTTAAAGTACCCAAATATTATTTATAGTTTAGGGAGCGATGTGGTATTCCCTACTAAAGGACGGATGGATGTGCCCGGGGGCCGCTAAAAACATAGACAAACAATTTTAAGAAAAGAAAAAAAAATATTAAGCTTTCACTCCTTAGCAAGATGAATATAATTTCTCACACACATTACATTCTTTGGTTGAATATATTTCATAATTAATTCTAGTTATTGATCCTAAAGTCTGTTAAAGCAACATACTTTACAATGTACTTGATAAATAAATAATAATACGTAAATACTTTTTTGCAACATTCTCGCTCAAACTACAAGTACAACCTGGTCTCAGGAACCATCCCCATAATGTGCAGACCATCAGCATTGGAACTAAAAATTCCTTTGTAAGGCCATTCGGAAATCGCTTCCGACATATAATATATATCCCAGCTTCTATAGTCCTGATCCGATTGACGACCGATATGGCGTGGAGGTCAGTAAACCTGCACTTTACTCCAGAGGTCGTGGGTTCGATTCCAAAACAGGACAAATCATTGTGTGCATGAATATGAATATTTGTTCTGGTCTGGGTGTTTTCTATGTATATTAAGTATGCCTTTACAAAAAAAAAGTATTTAATAATGTTTATCCGTTCTTTAGTATTCATAACACAAGTTCTTTATTGGTGTAAATATAAGAAGTATTTTTTTTTTGTATATTTGTGTATTTTATTCATATTAACACATAGTTTAAGTGTTTATTCGTTTTAAAGTTCTTGTGCTCTGCCTACTGCTTTCCTGTTCTCTCCTTTGCGTCGTATTGTCTGGAAGAGAGCTTTTAGCGATAAGACCGCCTAGATTGGCTTTTTCATTGTGTTTCAATATTCATTGTAATCTGTAGTTTTTAAGTCCAAAATAGTCAATAAAGGTATATCTTTCTATCTATCTACACTGGACAGCAAATAAACCGGGCCACCCGCTACCTTGGAATTTTGATTCGATTTTCTCAAAAAGTATAAACCTCACAACTATCAAAGTTACACCCACAAAAAGTGCGTTTCATGTTGTTTGAGAAATGACCACAAATTTATCCAAAGTACCCTCAATTCACATTGTAATCAAGCAACAAACACAATACCAACGATTTGCTCTGTTTTGACTAGAGTTTGCGATTAGCGTTCTTTTTTTCTAAATGAGGATAATTGGATTTTTCTTATAATTTCTTTGGTTGCCATCCATTATTTGCTCCAGACGCGTGTATTTCTGCTATTTTCTTCGGTCAATAATGGATACGACGCCTCAAGAAGCAGCTTAAGCTGTAGCACTACTTCAAGCAGGCTTTTCGCCACGTGAAGTCGCTCGGAGACTTCGAATCAGCAGATCTTCGGTACAACGGGCTTACAGACGATACTTAGAGACTAGAGCATTCGATCGCCGACCAGGTACGGGCAGACCTAGGGCTACATCAGCAGCAGATGATCGTTATATCCAACTTACTGTTTTGCGAAACCGCCGCCTCAACGCAGTTAAAGTCCAACGAAGTCTGCGTGACGAACGCCAAGTGGTCATAAGTTCAGATACCGCTAGAAGGAGACTTGCTAAACGAAATCTGGCTCCAAAGAGAGCTGCTACAGGCCCAAAATTAACCGTAGCCTACCGTAGAGCACGACTCGAATTTGCCCGAGAGCATAGGGATTGGACGTTAGAGCAGTGGGGCAATGTACTCTTTACTGATGAGACCAGGGTGAGTCTACAAGGAAGTGATCGACGTCAGAGAGTATTATACGCACTTTTTGTAGGTGTAAGTTTGATAGTTGTGAGGTTTATACTTTTTGAGAAAATCGAATCTGAGTTCCAAGGTAGCGGGTGGCCCGGTTTATTTGCTGTCCAGTGTATTTATCTATCTATCTATCTATCGATGTATATTAATTAGTAATATTTCCTAAGTTTGTCGTGCCCAACAGGGTCCATAATTGTAACTTGTGTAGATGTAATACCTTATGTAAAACATTATGGAGTGCAATAAACATTGAATTGAATTAAATGATTGGTGTGGTTGTAAGATAATATTTATAGTCCCAGGTAAGCGGGTCGCATCGTCTGCTAACCAACAGACAAAACCTAGTCATTATGACGAGCCACAAGAACGAACAAGAATTAGTACTGTGGGTACATAATGTATGAGTTAGTGAAACAATTAGCGAACCGCGTGATCGAACTTGTTTGTCTAAACATTGGCAGCCATTAACAAACTTAAATACACGTACTAATTAGTGTTTTACTGTACAGAAGCAATTTTCACAAATTTGGGCGATTATTACCTATCTTCACATTTAGTCACATGATTCAATGGGTCGACTAAACATATATACTTGTTTTTTAAAGTAACATGTACTGAGTGAGACTGTGAACATATCCTAGCATCGTCCCGGTTGCCCTAGACTTAAGCTGGTCCCAGGGCCTGCTCACTGGTTTAAACAGATTTGGCTGAATTTGGTACCAAGACCAGAGGAGCCCAAGCCAACCTCACCTGCAAATGGTGCACCTGCCGACCAACGGATGAGGCTCTGGCAAACATAACAGTGCTCGGTAAGCGGCAATAGGCTTGCCACCTATTACGTGGGACTATAATAATATAAGTGGCGAAGTGTGGTCGTATTATTTGCCTCTGCCTACCCCTTCGGGGTAACAGGCGTGAATGTAAGTATGGCTGCATTTCAGTTATTACATAGAGCTACTACCGTCTGACCTCCGCAACCCAGAGGAAAACATTATATCATTCAATGGTTAAACCAGCTGTCAGGATGCTAAAAGGCACTGACTTCCAAACAACTGTCATAGATATTCATGACATTCGGGACCAACGGCTTAACGTGGTATCCGAGGCATGGAGCAAGCGTTAATCACGCACGTAAATTAAGTCATAGGTTTTGAAATTTAGAAGCAGGATTTGAAGCCGAGATCTTCTGAAATTGAAAGCTTGGGTCTTGCCGCTGGACTATCGCCGCTCTTACTGTGAGGCAAGAGTGATCGTCTATAAAATACTTAATTGTTTATCGAGAATAAATAAACAAATAAAATAAATAAATATTTCTGACACTTACACCAATTATTTAGTTCCAAGATAAGTATCATTAAGAACTTGTGTTATGGATACTAAATAACGGATAAACATACATACATACTTTTTTTTTTTTTGTAAATACATACTTAATATATATAGAAAAACACCCAGACCAGAACAAATATACATATTTATACACACAAATATTTCTCCTGTGTGGGAATCGAACCCACGACCAAGAATACTGATTGAGTGTCTAAGTAATGATGAATTTAGGAGCAGAGCTATATCCATAGGCAATAATTTTATCCTATACGAGTACTGATGGGGTTAGGTTGGCAATATTTTGGTGACACGTTAAATATAAAACGTTATATCGAGGGTTCCGTGCTCAAACCCGATAAGTGACAACATCAGATACATAATTTCTGACGCTTTTTCTTGTGATATTATCAGATAAGTCGACTTCAGAAAAAAAGACTGAAAACTGCGGACTTCATAATCCAATAAGTAAACCTTTTAAGTTTCATTTTTTTTAATTAACCGATAAATTCTTTTAAGTACTGTTTTAGCCCAAAAACACTTATCGGGTTTGAGCACGGAACCCTCGATATGTCATCATCTCAGCCCATAAACGTCCCACTAGTGAGCACGAGCCTCCTCTCACATACCAAGGTGAGAGGGTATTGGGTCATACTCCACCACGCTGACCCAGTGCGGATTGGCGGAGGCAGGTGTATGGCGTCCTGCTGTTAGAACTTATCAAGCCGCCTATTAGGCCTCTAATATGGCTTAACGACTACCACATTTAGTGATAACCGGGACCAACAGCTTAACGTGCTTTCCGAAGCCCGGAAGCGCTCAATATCAAATGCCACACAAACGGTCCCCCATCCAAGGACTGACCTCTGTAAACTCTGCTGTACTTCGGTGATCGTTTCCGACCACCGAGCACCGCAGAGCTACGAACGTTTTATATCCTTTATTCGATAAAATATTGATTTGATTGATTTTGGTAAAAATTTGCATCTTTATTTTTACCCTCTCAAGGGACGATTTTTAGGATAAAAACTTTGTTGTGCCTGTTCTAATCTCCATAGTCAATTTAAACTGAATCGCTTCGGCGTTTTAAACTTCAAAAGGTAACCTTACTAGGTTGGAATTTATAATATTAATATAATTACAATGTGTCCCATTCGCAAGGTTTCCCCTTTGAACCTTTTAAAAGTATGCTTAAAAAGTACTTATTGCATGTATTTTTTATAAACCTATTTAATAAGTAATATCCTAAATTAAAACCATTTAGGTCACTGTGTATAGTTTCCTTTTTTTTTTTATTTAATTAGATCGATAAGTTGTAAAATTGAAAAAGTAAAATCATGTTAGGTTATGTAACATTTTCATTTAGGGAGTTACATCTGCCAACAAACTGTTGTACAGTTTGGTAGACGTAGAATATTATGTAATAATTGTTAAGAAAACTAAATAAATATTATTTAATTTTTTTTTTTTTGTAAATTGATTTTATAGATTTTTTTAAACAGTTAATATTCATTGGTTAAGTTCTAAACTGATTGGTTTATTGGATTAATCAGGAAAGACATACATTAAGTTGAAACCTACACATTGTATTATAAACAGTTGACAAAAAAGCATAAGTACCTACTTCTGAGAACACCGATTACATTACGTTATCACAGTTCCTGCTCTACTTTATACAACGATCCGATTGTTCTAGTGAAACAACAAAAATGCTATGTGAAATTAGAACACACCAATTTATTTAACAGAGGCTTAGAACAGTTCCATTTGTTTTGATTAAGTACTCTAAAAAGAGAATCTTTAAAACGAGTTTTGTATACCTTTTAATTTACCTTGAACTTGGCTGCATGAACCATAACCACAGATAATTAAATAGTAACGTAACTTAAAATTGAAAGAACTTCTTGGCGGAAAAGTGAAGCGACATGCAGTTTATGTTTTAATTACTAAAATTTGTAATATTTCGAACATCAATGTGTTGTAGCGGTGGATTATTTACCGTTAAGTGTTTGTGAACGTACATGAGTGTTGGTAAATCACACTTCACTGACACTTTTTGTTACACAAAATAATATTTAAATTTGAAAATGTCACTTGAGTTTTCTTTTATAATATATATTAGGTCGGGGAAAAAGTCTTTTCGCATAACGTAGGTATAAACTTATTATAAATTTTTTTTGACTGTACTATTTGTGTCTGGCTGGTTTTGGTAACATTAAAAAGGTTCCATTATAAAGAAAAGAAAAAAATAAAAAAAAGTTGTTTCCCGCTATTTTTCATTTGTTTTTCTCTCCGTAAAAATGAGTGAATCTAATGAAGAAATTCGATACATTTTAAAATGTTATTATAAAAAAGGCAAAAATGCAACTCAAGCAGTGAAAAAAATTTGTGATGTTTATGGACCTGATGCAGTGTCAGTAAGAGTAGCACAAATTTGGTTCAAACGTTTTCAGTCCGGAAATTTTGATGTTAAAGATGCACCTCGCTCTGGTCGCCCTGTTACGAATAAAATGGACGCCATTTTTGAAAGAGTGGAGCAAGATCGGCATATTAGTAGTTACGATGTAGCTGAAGAACTGGGAATTGACCACAAAACAGTTTTGACCCATTTGAAGAAAGCTGGTTATACAAAAAAGCTCGATATTTGGGTGCCACCCGAGCTCACTCAAAGAAACTTAATGAACCGTGTACTCATTTGCGATTCATATTGAGACGTAATGAAACCGAGCCGTTTTTGAAGAGATTGATAACTGGCGATGAAAAGTGGATCACGTACGACAAGAACGTGCAAAAAAGGTCGTGGTCGAAAGTTGGCCAGGCTTCACAGACTGTGGCCAAACCTGGCCTAACACGAAATAAGGTGATGCTGTGTGTATGGTGGGATTGGAAGGGCATTGTTTATTATGAGCTTTTACCGCCCGGCAAAACCATCGATTCTGATCTTTACTGCCAGCAACTGATGAGATTAAAGGAAACAGTCGAGAGAAAACGGCCGGAATTGATCAACAGGAAGGGTGTGGTCTTTCATCACGATAACGCTAGACCACACACATCTTTAGCCACTCAGCAAAAATTAAGAGAGTTCGACTGGGAGGTCCTAGTGCATCCACCATATAGCCCTGACCTTGCGCCTTCAGATTTTCACCTGTTTCGGTCTCTGCAGAATTCTTTAGGTTCTTGCCTTTCGTGGGTTCTGTTTTCGAGGACTCACTCGTTTATAGTATTTGCCATGTCAAATAATATAATTAATCAAGTTATTTGCATTAATGCGTCATTATCGTTATTCAGTACATTAAAAGTGAAGTAAAGTCCGTCATAGTTGAGTTAAGTCAGAGTCATAACCCTTCCCCCCCGACTAGTCTCCACCTTGTCGTGGTGGGGGGGCTGAGTACCTCCCGGTAGGGCGCAGGAGGCGCTAGGGAAAAGGTAACACCCAGAGATTGGCGACTCTGGGTGCCCTTAGTATTGACTACCGGGGGAAAACTAACAGGAGGAGGGCCCGTCAAGCAGCGCCAGTAGGGTCTTAGGCAGCGGGGGCAGGGGGCCCCTGCTATCTCACCATAAACCCTCCGAGAAGTCGGCCACACTCGCTGTGGTCGCACAAGGAGGTAGGAGGGGTGGGTCTACTGCGCCTCTCTGAGGAGGTCCTCCCGGTTTTGGTCCGGGGGGTGTTGGCCGCAGGCGGGGTGTTAGACGCTGCAACCCAGGTACTAGCCCCCGCCTCTTTCTCAACAAGCGGCGCGCGTCGTCCGAAGATTTTTAGTGGGTATTACTGCTGGCAGTCGTGTCTGCCGGTGACTCCACCGACACAAACGTCCCACACCCCCTTTCGGTCCCCCTTTGGCCGGAAGGCAGTGCGTAAATGTATTTTGTTAACGATATAAAAAAAGAGACATAACCCAATAAACTAGTGGTGACTATAATCAAGACCTCTAGGAGTTTCAAATTCAACACGAAAAATCACAATTCATTGCAATATATCACTTGCCTACATTTGTGTACGATGCCAAAGAAGTTATGTATGTTAATCCATTATATTTATTTACACATAAAATATAAACACATTTACTCATAGAATAAGCAATAATTTTGGCAAATAAAATACTGCTGCGATGTGTTCCCGCGTTGGCGCCAAAAAAACCGACATGGACGTACTCGATCAGAATATTTGTCAGTGTTAAATTAAGTGAAGTGTTTATGAATTAAATATCTTGTTGCGTTTTCGTCATTTAGTCACTGTCAAATCTAAGTTAGGTCCGCCACAGTTAAGTCAAAGTCTTCCCCCAGTAAAGGGGCTATCAATCAATCAATCAAATCGATTATTGCGTTACATGTGGTTTAGGTATACAATGTTATAAAATATTTAATTTAGTACAGCACATGTACCCTGCAAGGGCTTAGCAATATAAGCTTATAATTATAGTGACGTAAAAATTTTATGAAATTAACAAAATAACGCATTATGCTAAAAATTATAAGTATATAATGTAATCCATTAATTACGTCACACATTAAGGGGGTGGGAGGGGGTTGATGAAGTGTGACATGGGGATGGGATCATAAATTTCGTGACGTCACATTTAAAAAAACATGTCTTATAAAAAAATTTGGAACTGTTGTATTGATGTAATTTTTTCTTGCTGTACAATTGCAAAATATGTGACATCACACTAAGAAGGAAGAAGTCCCACAAGTGTGACCAGCTGTGACAAGGACAGAGGGGGGGTAAAAAAATGGCGTAATTCATGTGACGTAATTTATGGATGACCCCTTAAACATCATGTTGCGTTATCGTCATTTTGTCACTGTCAAATCTAAGTTAGGTCCGCCACAGTTAAGTCAAAGTCTTCCCCCAGTAAAGCAGAGAAGACTGTACTAAAATATTATATGGAGTTCTAAAAACAACACGGAAACTCACAATTCATGGTAATATGCCACTTAAGTACGTTGTCGAAGACGTTATTTTGTAATAAAATAAAATAAAATAAAATAAAATAAAACTTCACCAATTTTACGATGGCACCAAAACTTCCGCAGGAATTTTACAAAAAAATTACTAAAACTATGTAGAATGCTATAATCTACTAAATAACATAGAACTACAGATACAAAAAACCTAAACTAAATACTCTTTCGTTGGAACTCAGAAGAAATATGTGTAATATCAAAATTAAGCAACTTTACACAAACTGTCACTGAATAAACAAACGTTAAGTAATGTAGGAGTAAGTTTTGTCAATTTGTAGTACCGCACGCGCCACAATTGATTTGTAACTAAGTATAGTTAACTCTGCCGATACATCACTTTAGTTAGAGCAGCGTTAAATTAGTCATTAGTTCTTTACATTATTAGCCGGCGTTTTAGGGGCCGGTAGCGAGGGATAAAAACGACAAATCAAATCAAATCAATCAAATCAAACACTTTTTATTTCATAAACTATTACATAGTACTTGAAAATTATAGTCAAAATTATAAAACAATAACAAAAACAAATAAAATATAATTATACTAAAATCACGAAGCTTAGATTCACTTGCAACCAAACAATTTAAAAAAAAACAAAAAATATTTAAGAGTAAGTGAATCTAAGTGCCAGTTCCGAGCCACCGCTCTGTAAGAAGAGCTGGCAAGAAACTCACAGGCTATGCTCTTTTAAATTATCGATTGGTTAGTTACAATCTTCATTTGTCTGTGACGCTATACAAGTTTGGTCAACGTACACCAAACATTTTGACAAACAGGTAATGTCTCTTTCTATACTCGTTATTGGTACTTGCACATCACAGGAATAAAAAATAACAATGTAATTTAAAACAAAATTATTAAGAATGTCATACACATTAATTTTAAATTAAATTACTTTTAAAAGAAAGTTAATACTAGTAAAAAGTCCATAATTAGGTATGCCAATAAAATTTACATAAATACCGTTGTTTTTAAAAACATTGAATAAAATAAAAGTATTGTAAATAAAAAACCTTAATGTCTATAAAAAAAAGTTTTTTTTCTCTATAGATCAGTCGCTATATATTTTCTACTTATTAAATTATGCTTTATAACGGTTAATCCTAGTTTATATCTGTTTAAACAATTTGTAGCATATTGTTGTAACTTTAAGTATATGTTATACAATATGCTTTATAAATAATACTAATAAATTGCAAGTATATACACACAATTACGCCGGTTTAAACAGAGGCATATCATACGCCCAATACGGCTAAATGCCCATAATATTATTGGTTCCACATAATAAATGGCGAGCCTATTGCCGGATACCAGGAACTTCATTTTTTGCCAGAGCCTTGTCTGCTGATCAGCAGGTGCACCACTGGCAGGTGAGGTTGGCTTGGGTTCTTTAAATGTTCCCCCCCGACTGGTCTCCACCTTGTCGTGGTAGGGGGGCTGAGTACCTTCCGGTAGGGCGCAGAGGGCGCTAGGGAAAAGGTAACACCCAGAGATTGGCGACTCTGGGTGCCCTTAGTACTGACTACCGGGGGGGAAACTAAGAGGGACCTGTGGAGAGCGCAGCGTGCGGGCCAGGAGGGCCCTCCAAGCAGCGCCAGGAGGGTCTTAGGCAGCGGGGGCAGGGGGCCCCTGCTGTCTAACCATGGACCCTCCGAGAAGTCGGCCACACACGCTATGGTCGCACAAGAAGGTAGGAGGGGCGCGTCGACTGCGTCTCTCTGAGGAGGTCCTCCCGGTTTGGTCCGGGGGACGTTGGCCGCGGGCGGGGTAACAGAGCTGCAACCCAGGTACTGGCCCCCGCCTCGTCGTCGGAAGATTTTTAGTGGGTATTACTGCTGGCGGTCGTGTCTGCCGGTGGTGAGTCCCACACACCTCTCTCGGTCCCCCTTCGGCCGGGAGACAGTGCGTAAATGCATTTTGTTACCGACGTAAATAAAAAAAAAGGGTTCTTTAAATGTTGTTAGGATCAGTATACACCCATATTATAAATTATATTACCGTATATTAAACGTTATTTCTTTTTTGTATGTCTATTGTTTATAATTAAACTTTTTTACAACTCCCTATTTGAAATGAAATGGTCAACAAAGGCCATTTACCATGAGTTCGAATAAACATTTATTTATGACAATGTTTTATTTTTTTAAAATATTTGGCAAATCAATAGGTATTAACAATGATATTGCTTTAATATATACATTAATTAGTTATGTAGAAAATAACTCTGTTTGCAATAAAATATTAAATTTGATGTTATCTATTCACAAAAACCTTTTAACTTCTTAAAGTCACAAATAGTACAGTCATACGGAACCATGGAAGCTAGAAAAACGCGATCGGCCAATACTCGATCGTTTTCAAGTTATAAATTTAACTTTTCCTTGTATTGCCAGCTAAATATAAACTTTAATTATTGTTTGTAGATTGCTACGTTACAATCGGAGAATAATAGCTAGTAATTCTACATTTATTTTTAACTATAGCTTTAACTCTTAATCATATTTAATCGACACAAGCATTAGGTACTTAAAAGGCGCTAGATTATTTTTATATGACATTTCATAATGACAAATCCTGCTTGATGTTTAGCAGTCGATGCTGTCCAAAAAGAATTGCAATTCTCCATGGTAACAAGTGCACCCACTCTTGACGGCCTGCGTAAATAGAGTCTCACGCCCCGCTTGCTGGACTATAGCAGAAAATGGCCGGCAGAGTTTCAACTAGATAGATTCGACTCGCAAAAATTCTTGGTTTGAGTGCGGATTGCCTGCGCTATATGAGGGTGGTTCCTAAAACCAGCATGTGCAGTTGAGTGAAGGAAAGCGAAAAGTGTTTCAGAATTGATTGAACAGTGATTTCGAAAGAAGGCACTGACATATATTATTATATTAATGAAAAATCTCTCCTTCTGTAGAGATTCTAGATCATTTTTTGAAGTAGTTTAATGGACATTTCGTATAGTTCGTCGTTGAACTGCGTTAAACTGTCTGAACTGGTATGTGCAGCTACTGCAGAAAGATGGCAACAGTACAAACTCCATAGGCGCCTAGCTTGTAAGTTTTTTGATTCAACTCGTAATTTCTTAATTTGTTCTTGTAAATAGATAGATAGAAACTACCCCGTAGTAAAGTTCACTGTCATGTGGCGATATAAAAGTATAAAAAAATAATGCACACAAAATTTATATTCGATATATTTGGAAACCAACGGCTTCCATCACGACACGCCATAAAATAAAAGTAATCAAATAAAGTTTTTTAAATAAATTATTTATTAAAAATGTATTTTTAGAGCCTCAGCCAATTTCAATCATTTGTAACAAATTAATTCAAGAAAGAAGTTTATCTTTAATTAACAAATTTTAAATATTTGAATATATTTTCTCCCTATTCCAGCTTGCATAAAACCGAAATGCAGTAACGAAAGCTTTGTCTTTTTCTATTTTATTACTTACTAGCAGCGCCCGCGGTTGTAACTAGTGTGGCTCCCATTTCCGTGGGAATCGCGGGATAAAAAGTATCCTAAGTGTTAATTCAGGCTATAAACTACCTACGTGCCAGTTTTTATTCAAATCAGTTCAGTAGTTTTTGCGTGAAAGAGTAACAAATATACATACTCACAAAATTTCTCATGTGTAATATTAGAAAGATGTAAAAATGTCGCATTTAGCGCTGATTTTATCAGTAGACAGCTGAACGATAAATGCAAATATCCTGTCAATCTACTGAACAGTTCTTTCAACACATCAATCAATATTTCGCGCAAAATGCTTGAAAAATCATTTTTTTTCTGCAAGGTAGAACGTAAATAACGACTTTCGCACCATAGAGGGAGACAAATCAAGTTCAATAAATAATTAACAGTTCTATATTAGTAACATTAGCAAATTAGTTTTCTTATTTTGCAGCTATTATTCATTTAAATGACGTCCATAAGTGCTTTAGAAAGAAAAAGAAACCTTCCTAGATTGCGTAATCAACTAATCCATAGTTCTAATTCGCGTGAATTGGAATTATTCAATAACCACAAGGCACGTCTGGCAGTTCATAGAGGTGTGTACCAACGCAATGTACGACGCATTTCAGATTTATCTTGAAATAGGAACAGGGAATCGGTAGCTAAAGGAGGATACTCACCTAGCCGTGTAACATGTAACGTATTTGTATAGGTACCAACCTACACTATGTATGGAAGCGAATGTTGGTTATGTATGGCAGAAGAAACATGAGAGTAAGATTAATGCAGTAGAGAGCACTCAGAAGTATTCTAGGTGTAAAATTGAGTGATAGGATTAGGAATGAAGTGATAAGGGTTGAAGCTGGTGTAAAAGAAGATATAGTTAGTGCCAAGAATTGAAAAAGTTATGCTTAAATGGTTTAGGTCATATTGAGCAGATGAATGAAAGTAGATTAACGAAAGTGATTTATGATAGACAAGTAAATGGAAGTGTTGGAAGGGAAAGACCACGTAAGACATTCCATGACCGAATTAAAAAAAAAATTGAGAAAGGGCAGGTTCCTAGAGTATCCTAAACCGACGGGCGTGTATGAGGAGGTTAATGAGTGTGAATTAAGCTAAAAGTGTGTGCCAAGATCGTAGCAAGTGGAAGGATGTGATCTCTGCCTACCCCTGCGGGAAAGAGGCGTGACATTATGTATGTATGTATGTACTACAGTAACATGTGTAGCGACACCGTACAAGCGATGAACGAAACGTAAAATATGAATGAAATCCTGAATCGCGCAAACAGTATTCCACAGTCTTGTCGCTATATATACACCAAACCTTATCAACCTTTCAGCGCATTCGTCTGCCCGTGGAAACTCTTTTCTTCGGTAAGGAGCACCGTCTACTGCCTACACATGCCTTGCGCCTCTGTTTCATTTCGTGGCTCGTGTAAGATTTTCGCATAAGGCACTGTTAAGCGAACGATTAATCCATATAAACAGTCAATCCACTGAACAATACTTGTAAGTCATCAATCAATATCTCACATAAAATGTTTCATAAGACTTTTTTCCTTTATTGATCCTTGCACAATTTACCGTTCATATTGTAAAACATCCCATTGTTCGAAATGCCTTGAAGATATCTAAAGAATCATCTTGCTGATTACTGTGTACAGTGAGCGTTAAATAGTTGGTACCACCCAAATCGTCAATATATCGGAGAACGCCCTTACGTTCTTGAAAATAGAGACGTGTTTAAATCTTTCTATGACTGCGTGATACGTGTAAAGTTTCAGTTCAAATTTGACTCTTATTACAAGGTATTAAGGTGCGTCAAGACGTCGATGTGTTACGCTTGATACGTGTCGTTTAGAATTCTCTTAGCGATCACCCGATTACTCTACAGTAATGGTTTGTGGTTCAGTAAATTGCTTACTTACCATAATATCTGTTTGTTTGCATAAATTGCTTCGGTATTTGTATCCTAGGATATATTTACTTGTACGGTATATCTGTTTCATACTCTACAGCGGCTATACCCCAGTGGCAACCCATAGCCTTCAAATGCAGAGGATCTCGTATAAAAACCCTGGTGGCGCACCTTACGCACCTATGACTTTTCGAAGTTATGTGCGTAATTATCGCTTGCTCCGTGCCTCGGAAAGCACTTTAAGCCGTTGTTCCCGGCTGTCATGAACATCTATGGAAGCCGTCATTAGAAAGTCAGTGCCCTCTAACATCCTGATAGCTAGTTTACCCAATAGCTCTGACGATATAAGGATGTTTCCCTTTGTTTTGTGGAGGTCAGACGGCAATTGCTCCATGTAATAACTGAAATTCAGTGAGACCTGTGAGCAGACCCTGAGCCCTAAGCTTAAGTCTAAGGCAACCGGGATAATTCTAGGATATGTTGATGATATATCTATTTTATACTCTACTCCACATCCACTATATATGGTATCAGTTAAGTCGTGTTAAATGCTATTGGTCTGCTACAAAAATTCCAGCAATCCTCAATCAAAGATTTCTCATACAATGCGCTAGGTCGGCATGGAAGAGAATCATCATCACTACTAACTGGTTTAATCAGATGTCTGAATTTCAGTTATCATGTCTACATGGAGGAAAATACCTGAATCAAATACGTTGAGTAGCTTTTATTTATTTATTTATTTATTTATTTATTTATTTATTATGGACAACCAGTAGCTGTGACATCTTTTGATATTATTATATTTGTCCCATAAATTGCGTCTTTTAAAAATAATTTTAAGAAGCACTTTCTGTCGAGCTTATCACTGTAATTGTTGTATTACTTTATTTCATATTTATTTCTAACTCTCCAGCTCGTATAATCCATGGTGTTTAAGTTAAGTATTTAGTTTTTAATATTATATTTGACTTATTTTGATTTTTTTCTAAATTCTAAATCGCGTCATCGTTTGTTGTTTTCGGATTTTAGAAGTTCAAATGAGATTAAGTATTTTTAGAGCCAATATAGCCATTACAGCATAGATCAAATACTTTCAGTAGTGTCATTCGTGGTATTCTACCGTGCAAATAGTTCAACCAGTAGGTCAACATTTAAACATTTCAACACATGGTCTTTTGAACAGATGTGAAATGCCTTTGGTGCAAGCAAGCCGTCTATATGTTACCATTCTTATTCAACTTCATGGAGAGCTCTCTTTTTAAAATAAAAGCAAGTATTTTATGACAGAATTGTGATATTTTTATTGTAATGTAAAGAAGCAAATATTCATGTTCATGCACACAAAGATTTGTCCTGTGTGGGAATCGAACCCGCGACCTCTCGAGTGAAGTGCAGGTATACTGACCTCCACGCCATATCGGTCGTCAAATCGTCGTATATATCGGTCGTCGTATACGAGCTTCTAAAACCGTACCTGACGCTCATTCAGCATTTTTGATGTGCAACCAGATATTTACGGAGGAATATTTCTTTTTAAATATTAAATGTAATTCAATTGAAATCCGGTACTGGCATTCCATTATGAATAAGGCGCAGTGTTAATGTGACGTCAGTGTCAGTTTAACATATGCGTTATCTAACAGCAGCTAGCACTGGTGCATTAATTAGTATGTAACGAACTAGTCCCATGCGCGTGCGCAGCCACACTGCGGCATTGTCTGGGCTCTCATTAGCATGTCAATGCTCGCAGATGCCTTGTCGATAGCGCTGGTAATCCATAGCAGACGCGACTAGTACCGTATAGGTTTTACCGCGTTATGTGATCTAATAATTGTATATTAAAGTGCTCGTCGCACCGAGGTTAGGTGATCGGAAACGGTTAGCAGAGTTCACAGAGGTCTGCCTTAGATGAATGACTGTTTGTGTGGCATATCATATCCAGCCTAGATAGATAGATAGATAATTTAGAGCATCCGTTCTTTAGAAGGCACGCTGAACCGTGGGTTCCGGTTAACACTATATTATAACTTTTTTTTTCGGATGGAAAATCATCTAATGACCTTCTCCCGCTGTAGGCGGAGCGGGAGGCTGTGTCAGACTTCTACTGACTAAAAACCATCCATGTTCCTTCTTGTGCCTGCTACGCCCAGAGGCCGCGGTAACCCTTTTGGACAGTCCCGCAGTCCCGGCCAGCTTGACCCCCTCCCTGGGGGCCCTCACTGACATCTTTTGAGACGCGCGTGAAACACGAACGCGCCGTCGACGCGGCCTGTCGCCTATAGAAGGCGGACGGGCGGCGAGTTACCCATTACTCACCGCGCACAAGCCAGCGCCTACGGTGGCTGGGAGTCATCTCTTAGCTTAGGGCTCAGGGTCTCCCTCCCGACTGGTCTCCACCTTGTCGTGGTGGGGGGGCTGAGTACCTTCCGGTAGGGCGCAGAGAGCGCCAGGGAAAAGGTAACACCCAGAGATTGGCGACTCTGGGTGCCCTTAGTACTGACTACCGTGGGGGATTGTACTCATAGAGAGTGCAATGCATGGCTCCGGTCCCGTGAATATCGATTCCGAGCCCTGTCTGGCAAGCCTGTCAGCGTGCTCATTACCTTTAAATCCGGCGTGGCCTGGTATCCACATGAGGGTTAGCCTGTTTGTCCGGCCCAGTCTGTTAAGGGTTTGAGCAGCTTCTAGTACCAGCCTTGAGTCTACTCGCACTGAGGCGATAGCCTTGAGTGCAGCTTGACTGTCGCTAAGTATGTAAATCACTCGGTCCCTGATGTTCAGGTCGAGGATCTTCATAGCACATATGATTATTGCATATGTTTCAGCCTGAAAAACCGTAGCATATTCGCCTAAGCTTTGGCTAATTTCATGGTTTGTGGAATAAACACCCGCGCCCGTACCAGATTCCAATTTGGAACCATCAGTATACCAGACAAGGCTGTTTACATCAGGAGTAGGTGGCCCTTGCTCCCATTCATCCCTAGTGGGGATCTTTATTTTGAATTTATTTTTGAACATGAATACAGGACATTGTTTATCAGTCCCCATACTCATGAGCCTTTTGAGGCTGGAATAAGTAAGTAAGTAAGTTAGTTAGTGTAGCATTCATATTTGAGTCAAAGTTAAGTTTTTTCTTTGGGACTGGTGACGCTTTCTGGACTTATGGTTCCCACGCTGGTTTTCAGCGTCAAGTATCGGTCTAATGGTTTGCACATGTTGAGTGGACAGCATATTGGTCTTAATCCCCCAACTTTTTTTGTAATTTGCTGTCCTTTTGAACCAATAAAAAGTTATTTTATTCCATTCTATATGTCTAATAAAGTCGCGGCAATCAACAATATTTTTACCTATAAAATACAATCTAAATTACATCTGGTCTTGTTTCTTTAGGGTTAGTATGGACTGACTAAGTCAAGAATTGATCCATAAAAAGCGACATTTTATGAAACGCCTATCATGATATGTCCAATTTAACGATCAGGCAACAATAGGCTTTATTTGCGTATAGTGATGCTAGAGAATGTAATTCCATACAGATGAAGTAAACGGAGCCTGCAATGCGTGGGTTTTGGTACCATCGAGGTCGACATCGCTTGAACACTCTTAATATTTTAAATCAAATAGTGGGTACACACACGTACAATGAAGTCCGAAAGTGTATACCTTATAAGTCTTTAAAGAAATGCTCTAAGCTAACCAAAATTTTCGATTCTGACATGATTTTACCAACAATGGAGAATTAAAGTTTATAAAGTTTAAGGGTTATACACTTTTCAAACTTGTATTTTTATAGTAGCAATTATTTGTAGTTAGGTTCTTACAGGGGTGTAAAGGGCTCCTACCAAAGACCTAAGGAGCCCAAGCCAACCTCACCTACAAGTGGTGCACCTGCCGATCTACGGACGAGGCTCTGGCAAAAATAACAGTGCCCGGTAAGCGGCAATAGGCTCGCCCCCTATTACGTGGGAGCAACTATATAATGGCGAAGAGTGGGCGTATAATTTGCCTCTACCTATTCCTTCGGGAAAAGAAATAGGTGTAAATGTATGTATGACATGGTTCAAACGTCCATAATTCTTGCTCAATATTCGAAGCAAATTCGAAAAAAATTATTGGAAAAGTGTGGGCGTATAATATGCCTCTGCCTACCCCTTCGGGGAAACAGGCGTGAATGTATGTATATGTATGTACTATAGTAATAATAGGGATCAAAAGTCGAAACTACTTAGTATATTTTTCTGTTTATTAGACATTTATTTAGGATATAAGATAACGAACGCCTTTTCTAGATATGAAAGTAAATCTGAAAATATGATAAACATAATGAAGTAGTCATAGAATATTTTAAATTTAAAATGTTATACAAGTTTCTACCCATATTACCACCGTATTATATTCCCATAATCACCACGCTGGGAAGGCGGGCTGGATATCACAGTTCAAGCCAGTACATACGCAGGATGACGCTGAAACTTAAGATATAGAAACATTATTCATTTACGTTTCCAGTCTGCTTTAGGAAAATATCTTCAATAATAGGACATTGTTTTTTCCTTGTGTTGCCATATAATCTATTTTAAAATTATAATACAACTGCAATCAATCAATGATAAAAGAATTACTTACCGACCGTCTTAACGAAAAATTAAAATTCAGTACTTTATTTGCTCTTTATTTGGAAAAGTAAAAATGCTTAAGGGGAAGGCAACATAATTAATTAATCAGATGTTTAGTTGGTCCTAAAATAGTTTTTTTTTAATGTGACACGTCATAATAACTACACCCTGCCTGATGGTAAGCAGTCGATGCAGTCCAAATATAAAAAAAAAAAGTATAGTGCCACCCGTCTCATCAGACAGAGAGTCCTAAAAGTCAACGGAGAGACATCCTCCCGGATGATGGGCAGCAGCGTCATCCTGCGTACTGACTGATTATGGGCAAATACCCCCAATAGAATGTAATCTAATTGGGGAGGCTAATGTTCAGCAGTGGACTTGATATGCCTGTTATAATAATCAAGATATTTAGTTATAGTCACATATCCTAAAGTCGTTTGGTCCTGGTAAAACTGCGTGTTGCGGGGCTTCCATAAATTACGTCACACGAATTCCGTAATTTTTTGACACCCCCCCCCCCCCGTCCTTGTTACAGCTGTCTACAGTTGTAAGACCCCCTCCTCCTTAGTGTGATGTCACATATTTTGCAATTGTACAGCAAGAAATAATTACATCAAAACAGCAGTTCCAAAATTTTTATAGGACCTGGATTTTGAAATGTTACATCACGAAATTTTGGATTCCTCCCCTTGTCACACCATGTCACACCATGTCACACTTCGTCAACCCCCTCCCGCCCCCTTAACGTTTGACGTCATTTATGGATAGCCCCTTTTGGTAGTTAAGCTATGACAGAAGCGTTAATGGCTGACTTGATAAATTCTAACAGCAGGACGCCACACATGCACACATCTGCCTCCGCTAATATGCACTGGGTCCGCGTTGTGAAGTGTAACCCAAAACCCTCACACCTGGTGTGACCCACGTTAAACGGATAAGATGATAATGACGAATCTTAAAGTTAAAGTGGCTTATTAGTTATTACAAAACAAAATCTAAAGTTAAACCAGGATGAAACTAGTACTGTAACTGTCTTCATTTTATCAAATAAAAGTGACAGCACTAGTGTTAAACCTGGCTTAACTTTAGACTTTGATTTGTAATATGCCCCAAAGTATTTCTTTTTGGTCAAGTTTTGCTCTTAACTCAACTCTTTGTTTATAATGAAACTTCGAAACTAATTGACAGAAAAAGTAGTTAAAAGGGCGAGAATTTTTTTTTTTCATTTATTACTCATAATAACATAGTACATATATAAAACTTAAGTATTGTTATCGCCAAACTGCATGACAGTTTGTTGGCGACGTACGCTCCCAATTTCTAGGTTTTCTTTTTTAACAAAAAAATTAATTAATAGGGACTTAAACTTATCTATAGCTAAACAATTCATTTCGGAACATCTTATTGCGACATAAAGTTCTGTAACAAATATTTTTTAAGTTTCTTTTTAAACATTATTTTACTTTTGCACATATTTTCATCAAACATACGAACATATTCGCAGAATTGCGCAAGCGAAATATAGTTATAAAATAATGTTATAAAATATCGTTTTATCTTAAAATATCTTACATTATTTGACGTTTCAAAGATTTTTATCAGTTAAATTGTATTTGTGTCAAATATTCGTTTATTTGTTTATTACATACTTTTATACACTCGGAGTCCAAAAAATCGCACCTTTTAAAAATCTTGTTTAAAATTTCATAAGTACAGGAGTATCTAAAGCGTCGGTCGGTCGGTCGTTGCAGAAAAGACACACTTTTGTCTCGTCTGAGAAAAGAATAGCACTCCACTGCTCAAAGGTCCAATAGACGTGGTCACGATGTTGGACCCGTAGCAGCTCTGTGGGCCGCTAACTTCTTCTCCTTCAGTCTTCTCTTAACCGTAGAGACGCTCACAGTGCGGCTGCAAACTGCCTGGAGCTGCTGTTGCAACTCAACAGCGTTGGAGAAGCGATTTCTTAAAGAGTTCGACACCAGGAACCGGTCGTCTCTTTCCGAAGTGCAGCGACGTCGACCAGACCCATGTCTGCGGATGTAGCCACCGTTCTCTATGAAGCGCTGGTACACTCTTTGAAACGAAAAACGGCTCAGGTTCAGTTGCCGGGCGACATTACACTGCCGCAGTGAAACCACTTGGGCGGCTTCATCAGCTGATGTATTCATCTTCAAGGTTTTTTTTCTACTGTAAAATCAGTACGTGTGTCCTCTTCAAAGGTTGAATAGCGAATATTTATGGCAGTAGGTTTTGTTTTTTTTCTAATTAAAAGTTATGTTTTTATTAAGTTAATTTAATAATCTTTTAAATAAATCATAATTGGTGCGACTACTTGTACATATCAAGAGTTAATGACAGTTGAAAGTGATTTTAGGTGTGATTTTTTTGACGCGGAGTGTAGCTTGCCGTATTCTTTTGATAAGTTGATATCGAGTTATAGGTCAGGGTTGAGACCTTCGTGTTATCTGTATAGGTTACCTTTTTAACAACAAATATTCAAATTTTACTTGTGAACTCGGATTACGTTAAATATTTTTTGTTTCAAATTATAGTTAAAGATGGCTGACGACCGCTAGTGGACAGGTAATAATAAGTTTTATATTTTGTCATGAAACCAATTGATTAAAAGGTGCTTTCTTATTGTTATATATCCTGCTTATCGATTTCTGATTATTTCTGTTAAAAGAAGTTTAATTTACTATTTTTAATTAATGAACGAGGGTAGTTGAGTACGCGGGATACGGGTTTTATTCCCATAAAGAACAAATATTAAACATCATGACATTACAAGTATGTAATGTAATGAGTATGTATTTAGAAAAAACATTTAAATATTTTACCGCGTTTGTTAAGAACTAACTTTGCTTAGTTTGGGTGTAGATGGCGCCTAGGTATCAAATAATGTAACAAAAAAAATAAAATAATTCAAATTCATTTATTCAAGTTTGGGTCAAAAGAGCTCTTATGAACGTCAAAACTAGCGCGCCCATTTTATCTTCCTATCCTACGATTATCTTGGTTGTGCCCCAGACTTAAGCCCAGGGTCCAGAGTCTGGTCACTGTTCTAACCAGATTTGGCTGAATTTTAGTTATTACACGGAACGACTGCTGTCTGACCTCCGCAACCAAGAAGGAAACATCACTCTATGGTTAAACCAGTTGTCTGGATGTTAGAAGGCACTGACTTGACTTCCTAATAACGACTGCCATAGATGTTCATGACAGCCGGGACCAACTGCTTAACGTTCTTTTGACTAAAATAATATAAATAGAGATAATACTTATAACAAGTAACCTGAAACCCAGCTTCTTATATGAAGTCCAAAATAAATGGAGTCATGTTTTAAGTTGGGAAGTTGTGTGACTATCTTTAATTCACCATAATTATTTAATAGACGATAACCTACAGATAATATCAAAAAACAATACACACACCGGTATAACTATTTTGGTATCTTATACATCTTTATAAATTCCAGTTTTTCACTTATTAAAAAAAAAACTTTTTTTATAATCAAATATTGAAAAAAAATATTTATCGTAATTACAAGCTAGCTCACATTGCGATAATTTATCTAAATTAATCGTACTCACCTATATTTGTGATAAAAGAAGCCGGCACACTGTCAAATCACTACACAGTGTCTTACTAACACACTAACACAACACTTAAGTCTTGAGATGCTTTAGAACTCGCCGCGCAATGCGCAAGAGTCGATGGCGCGCGCGGGACTGCGCTGCTTTGACCGGCTATCGAACCTACTTCTTTACGCAAACCTGCCTTATTATCACCTGTTGACGTTTTGTGGGCTTTGTGGCTACATTGAAATTCAGTAATAAGAAGGTAAACTTTTTATGAGTCTTGTCTTAAAAGGTGCATGTTACACTCAAGTAAAGCTTAATAAATGTGCCAGTTTTGAGCGGTTATTTTTATTATATTTAAGTAATATCGCAAGGAGGTTAAAAAGTATACATGCAGTTAGCTTCGGATGTAATGCAATCGATTCCCACATATAATAAATATTTGTGGTCATGAATATAAATATATTGATTTGTGTGTTTATTATTTATTTTTTATGAGAATGAATTTGCAAAATAAGGAGTCTTCTTTATCCCGCCCTCTCTTTTCCTCGGATCGAACAACACGTGCTGATCTTAGGAACCATCCACATACAGTGCAAACTATCAGCACTCGAACCAATAAATGTTAGAAGTTGTTCCTGTGTAATACCACTAAGCTCTAGAATTTGCTGTCGGACCATGTGTTTCCTAGTTTCTATAAAGCCGGGTCAGTGCCGGATCCCGGGCCCGGGAAACGGTATAGCAGGCCGTCATGAGTGGGTCAGCTTTGTGCCGTGCTTGTTCTACGGTATAAAGCGCCTTCATTTTTTTGGATTACATCGACTGCTTACCGTCTGGAAGGATGATTTTAAGACATAATCTGAAAAAAGCCGAGATAAGTTTCTTGAGGCATTCTTCTCAATCTCGTTGTCTTTAGGAAGCATCGTTAGAGTCACCGACAGACTTACTGACTGACAGATCCCCCCGATAAGAGTCACCGACAAATCTTGAGAAAAAACCACAACAGATGAAACAGTACATGGGCAGGGCAGGCAGTACACAACAGTAAATGGGCAGGGAAAATGACAATGACCCATAGGTTTGCTTATTTTTGGACTAGAAACAATGTGTGAGATTTCCAGGATTATTAGACGACTGCCTAGGATTTCAATTATTGTATTTTATTGTATGTGTGCATTGTTGTAAAGTTAAATTAACTGTTATCGAAATCACACGCTCTTGGTGATTAATTAAAATACGTTACGCTAGTTAAATTAATTATGAAAGTTTATAACATTCCCTACTATAGCCATTTGTTATATGTTGCAGGATCACGCTGGATTGAAGGTCGCCTTCACTACAATTGGTCACATTGGAAATACATGGGGGCATAAGTTTAGCAGTAGACTACCTTATAACGATGATTACATTTTATCAGCACAGGTATAAATAAGATGGAAGATAAAATGTAGACATATTCACTAATTATAGTTTTGTACCAGGTTTTTTGTCTACATTTTGCGTTCTTTAAATCAAAAATAAAACAAAGTTTGATTAAAATTAAGAAAATAAATGGTTTTAATTATGTGACACATGAAAATGAAATAATGTTAACAGCATAGTTTAACCTATGTGAAATGTAAATTAAGGCTTGTACTTAGCTTGTGTGGAAATAACGACATGGCACCTAAAACTGGATTTCATCTAGATCAAAATTTTCTGCCGAAAGCCATAGATTATTTATGCTCTTTAATCCGTGACACACCAATACGCAAAATACTAAAACGACTAATTGAATGAATGATTATGTTTTGCGTTTCGATGACACATTTTTAATTTTTAGTAAAAATTTGTAATGTAATAAATATAAAAATACAGATAGAGACTGTTAAATATCACGTCAATCTTTCAAAATTTGTGTCTAAATAGAGAACGCCATCTTGTATTGAGTTCCATATATTCGACGGTACGATAGAATCTATCTGAAATCCATTTTGCCTAATAATCGATATTACCAGCAAGTTACTCGGTAGGGCCCCTGGTCTCCCGTAAAAGCCTACGAAGTACCTTTATTTATTTATACCAAATAGATAAGATGACTTTTACATCCTTTACTTAAAAAACAACCTCTTTCTGACCCTCTCCAAAGAAGAACTTCAAATCCTATCTAGTGTGTCGATTAGTAGATCGAACTATTTTATACAAATGCAAAATTCAGGTATTTGTCTATTCTATAAAATATTTCTCATATGCACCTGTTATAAACACTTGCAAAGAGACAAATTTGTCCAGCAAATCCACGAAATTAAATAGCACTAACGATAAGATCACGAGAAGCCTCTAATATGGTGCTAATTGTCCTGTTATAGAGAGCTTACACACATTTGGTGCGTCATGTCTCTAAGACGTAATGAAACACTTCGGTTCGTTATACTATATAGTGGGACTCAAGCAGCGATAGCTCAGAGGTGAGACCGATAAACTGCTATTCAGAGGGTCTCCGATTCAAACACTTGAGCGTATGAATTATATGCTCCGTTGCTTGGAAAGTTGGTTTCGGTTGTCATGAAAATCTATGGCAATCGGTTTCAGAAAGTCAGTGCATTCTTATATCCTGACAGCTGTTTTAAACATGGAATGATGTTTCTCTCTAGATTGCGGAGGTGCGTGTAGAAACTGAAATTAAGCTGAATCTATTTTGACCAGTGAGCAGACTCTGGGCCGTAAGCTTAAGTGTAGGGCAACTGGGATAATGTTAAGATGGATGATGATATAGAATTCATAAAATAGAAATCATAACTTAGAATTCATAACATAGAATTCATGACATAGAATTTATAACATGGAATTCATAACATAGAATTCATAACATAGAATTCACAACATATAATTCATAACATAGAATTCATAACATAGAATTCATAACATAGAATTCACAACATAGAATTCATATCATAGAATTCATAACATTCGTATATAATAGAACATCTATTTTGCCAAACGCAGGGCGTGTGAATGTCAATATAAAATAAGTAGAATTAAAGTCATTGTAATAATGATAAAATAATAAAATTGATGTCAAAATAACGAATAATAAAATATTATATAATTTCAATTTTAGTGTTAAAATATTCTGCGAGTGAATAAAAACATTTAGTTTTAAGCCATAACTGTAGTTTTATTTTAAATATGGGTAAACTAATAAGCTCTCTCATTGAGTTTGGTAACTTATTATATATCTTAAAAAAATTGGATAACAATTCCTTTTATAATATTGTGTGTGCGCATTGTGTAAACATTGTGTGAACATTGTGGTTATAGGACCTTGTTTTTCTGTCTGAATAGCTGCTGCTAACTTAAGCTTGTTGTCATGTGAATTGCAGAGTTCCAGCAGTAAAAATAAAGCATGGGTCAACATCAACTTTTAATGCGCTCGTAGCTTGTTAGGTGGTCAGTGGTCACTACCCTAGACATCATTACATGGCCTTAGTCGCCTCCTACGACACCATTTGCAAGACATGGGTGGTAAGATTTGAATAGTGTGGACTCAGAATAGCACGGCCTACTAGCAGTTAAGTAGTTATTTCCTTAAGTGGGGTTTTGTGTAAAACTATAAATACGACCGATATGACGTGGAGGTCAGTATACCTACACTTTACTCCAGAGGTCGTGGGTTCGTTTCCCACACAGGACAAATCATGAATGAATATTTGTTCTGGTCTGGGTGTTTTACTATGTATATTAAGTATTTACAAAAAAAAAGAAGTATGTAAGTATGTTTATCCGTTGTTTAGTATCCACATATAACACAAATTCTTAATGATACTTATCTTGGAACTAAAAAATTGGTGTAATTGTCAGAAAATATTTAGTGAAAACATTTTAAATGAGTGGTAGTTTACGCACTGCCTACTGGCCAATGGGGGGACCGAGAGGGAAGTGTGGGGCTCACTGCGGCAGACGCGACCACCGCAGTCCTACCCACTAAAAAACTTCTGACGACGCCCACCGCTGATCAAAATCAATCAAAGCTTAAATCAATGATCTGATCACCTATTGCAGCGGAACCATAAAGTTTCAATTAAATAAACTAATAATAATAATAATTCTCCACAATGTTTCGTGACAATTATGGTGTGCCGTTCAGCTATGCAATTGCGTAAACGATAAGTACCAGCGAGATAAGCGATTACGATAATCACGAGCATTTTGCTGACAAGTATTGAACTCCGTCTTCTATCACCGAAGGTCTTTAGCAGAACTTAATAAATTTCCCATTTTTTATTGTTTAGAAGATTTTTTTTTTATTGTAACAATTTTGTGTTAGGTCATCATATCCTAGCATTATCCCGGTTGCCTTAGACTTAAGCTTAGGGCCCAGGGTCTGCTCACCCCCCCCCGGCTGGTCTCCAATTTGGCGTGGTGGGGGGGCTGAGTACCTCCCGGAAGCCGGGAAAAGGTATCCGTCAAGCAGCGCCAGGAGGTTCTTAGGCAGCGGGAGCAGGGGAGCCCTGCTGTCTAGCCATGGACCCTCCGAGAAGTCGGCCACACACGCTATGATCGGACAAGACGGTAGGAGGGGCGCGTCCACTGCGCCTCTCTGAGGAGGTCCTCCCGGTTTTGATCCGGGGGACGTTGGCCGCAGGCGGGGTGTTAGACGCTGCAACACAGGTACTGGCCCTCGCCTTTTTCTTAACAAGCGGCGGGCGTCGTCGGAAGATTTTTAGTGGGTATTACTGCTGGCAGTCGGTGGTGAGCCCCACACCCCCTTTCGGTCCCCCTTTGGCCGGAAGGCAGTGCGTAAATGCATTTTGTTACCGACGTAAAACAAAAAAAAAGGGTCTGCTCACCGGGTCAGCCAAATTTGACTGAATTTCAGTTATTACGTGGAGCGACTGCAGGAAGCAGCCTGATTTCCGCAACACAGAGGGAAACTATGGTTAAACCAGCTGTCAGTCTGTTAGAAGGCACTGACTTCCTGATAACCACTGCCATAGATGTTGATGACAGCCGGGACCAACGGCTTAACGTGCTTTCCGAGGCACGATGCAAGCGACAATTGCATATTAGGTAATAGAGTAAATTCAAAATATTTGTAGTGCAAGACTAACCCCTTTCAATCATCATGGGAAGTCGTAAGACTCGACGAAGATAAATTCTACCGGATTATGGGCAGCAGCGTCATTCTGTATACTAGCTTGAACTGCGATCTCCCACCCGCCTGCCCAGCGTGGTGATTATGGCCATATCCTCCAGCATAATGTATTGGGGAGGCCAACGTTCAGCAGTGAACTTTATGATGCTGTATGATGATAACAATGTTTGCAAAACCATAATGTGTACATAGATGTTAAAAAATTTTAAGACCTATATGCTGAGTTTTAGATTCTTAGTTATATAATCTAAAAAATGCCGAGATGAGTTTCTTGAGGCATTATTCTCATCTCGTTGCCTTTTGGAAGCGTCGATAGAGTCACTGACAGACTGACTGACTGACGGACCATCCCCCCCCCCCCCCCCCTGTATAATCACAACAGGCCGACTGACAGATCGCCCCGATATGAATCATCAACAGACTGACAAATTATCTTGAGAAAAACCCACAACACACAGGTAAACTGACAAACCTTGACAAATTCTGACAAAGAATCCATTTGCTTTTATTTCTTGATTATAGTAAAGCTCATTTCTCTTTCATTGTTGTTAAGAAAAAAATATGAAATTTCTATTTTGTATGTAAAAAATTGACGAATCTAAATGATCCTGTTGATCTTAAAGACGTTATAGTATATTTAATTTATAATATTTTTAGTTCAAAAAATATTCCTTCTAACTGGCTTTTCAAACTACGAGTATTTTGGTTAGCAAGAGGTAGGTAGCATCAATAATATATTCATATAATTTTATTGCATTATGTTGGTACAAAATATGAATATTAAGTTATACGTAGTTGCGTACAGGATATAAATATTTATACTAAGTGTTATGTCTAATGACGAACGACTCCATAGTCCCCTGCCGTTTGTTTACATACCGTTGACATCAATAAATTATATAAAAACGACAAATATCACGTAACTAAAACAGAGCATAATTAAATGTTATGTAAAATAATGTGTGAATTACTTGTTTCGACATTATTTGATAATAAATATATAGTAAAAACGATTTTAATAGACATATCTTTCATGAAGGAATTAACTTTAGTTTTAAGAACCGGCAAGAGGTATTCCCGATAGATTATAGAACTTGTTATTAAGGACGTGAAACAGTTTTAAAGGATCAGCACATTGATATCCCTGGTATTGCAGTCCATATATTGCAGTTGAGTACTTTATATAAATATATAATTTTTTTTTTTAAAAACAGTCATTGTTTGTTTAGTGGCCAGTTTGTAGTACATATAAAATTATAAATAGTGTTCTCTATTCGACGTTTATAACTTGAAATTTGTGATTTTTTTCCCGGGGAGGGGAGTGTGGGGCTCACTGCGGCAGACGCGACCACTACAATCTTACCCACTAAAAACTTCCGACGACGCCCACTTGAAAAGGGGAGAGGGGCCAGTGCCTGGGTTTATAGCTTCTGGCATCCCGCCCACGGCCCACCCCCAATCAGAATCGGGAGGACACTATGACTGTAACTTAACTAGAGTCCAGAGTAGGTCAGACTACAGGTAACACAATCTCATGTATTGTCTAGAGGAAATGTTAATATTAACGATACGACCCGGAGACTAGTTAGCTCTCAAACTGCTCCATAACGGAACTTTGAATTACTGAATTAACGCAATGAATGAACCAAGTATGCAATGCAATAAAATGACGCTACCTACACAAAGAGATTCTGATGGTATCTTCAAAACAACTAGACGGTGTCGGCATTTTATGACCTATTAGCCGATGGTCTGATGATCCGGTCCAGGCGGCGGGATGCCGATGGATGCGAGCGGCTTAAAATTTATCAACGTATAAAATAACTTGGGAAACTTACTTCAGTAGTGAACTTAATGATGATGGTGATGATACTGTTGAAATTATTTAATATCCCTTGAAGACATATTGCCTGGAACAGATCAATTTTAGCGATAAGACAGCCTCAGCTCTTTATTTTTTTAAAACTTAGTACCTACGGGAATTTTAACACATGTTCGTGACCAATTCAGAGCGGTTCTATTTATAACTAGCTTCTGTCCGTGACTTTGGTCGCGTGACCGACAGTTTGTCGCGTCCGTCCTATGCACCACTTGCAGGTGAAGTTGACTTGGGCTCCTCAGATCTTGGTAGGAGCCTTGTACACCAAAAAGTCCAATTACAGCATTTCCTTTCCATGTATCTGCACCTTTTTTTTCTTCGTTATCTTTTTGTGTTAAAACTCTTTCCAATTCTTTTTATATTTGTTTTTTTTTCGATACTTCTTATTCTATTCTATTCTATTATAAAAGAGAGTACCATTCTCCTTTCCAAACACGAGCAAAATAATAGGTTGAAGGGAGACCCCCATCACCTGAAATAATATATGACGATACTACAATAAATATATATCATACATAACTCAGTTCTTAGATATTATTATCTGTTTTACTATTGTCTCTTAGCTCGTAAATGTAGCTATGATTTTGCCATTGTTTAGTTGATTGGTATTCCTTGGTACAGGCAGAGTAATGAATATCAATGAGAATTGCAATACTTACAGTTAAGTATCAACTATAAATCATTTTACAAACCTATAAGTATAAGGTTTATTACCTAAGTTGTGTACCTGATACAGAAAATTTACTAGTGGTCAAGAGGTTTACTAGTGGTCAAGAGGTTGACTAGTGATCAAGATGTTTACTAGTGGTCAAGATGTTTTAAAAGCCATTTTGGTGATATTGTGTTTATAACCCGGTTATTTTTTTTAATGAAAGAAGGTTACATCCTTTAGCGTTGTAGTTAGTACCTACCTAGATAATTTATTGTTTTAGGTTTGGTTAGGTAGCTTACAGCTACCCCCCCGACTGGTCTCCACCTTGTCGTGGTGGGGGGGCTGAGTACCTCCCGGTAGGGCGCAGGAGGCGCTAGGGAAAAGGTAACACCCAGAGATTGGCGACTCTGGGTGCCCTTAGTACTGACTACCGGGGGGGAAACTAAGAGGGACCTGTGGAGGGCGCAGCGGGAAGGCAAGGAGGGCCCGATCAGCAGCGCCAGGAGGGTCTAGGCAGTGGGGGCAGGGGGCCCCTGCTGTCTAAATATGGACCCTCCGGGAAGTCGGCCACACACGCTATGGTCGCACGGGGAGGTAGGAGGGGCGCGTCCACTCCGCCTCTCTGAGGAGGTCCTCCCGGTTTTGGTCCGGGGGACGTTGGCCGCAGGCGGGGTGTCAGAAGCTGCAACCCAGGTACTGGCCCCCGCCTCTTTCTCAACAAGCAACAACAAGTCAGAAATATTTATTTATTTATAATACATTTGACGACCGTTATGGCGTGGTGGCGAGAATACCCGCTCTCCGCTCCCAAGGTCGTTGGTTCAATTCCCATGTAGGACAAATCTTTGTGTGCATGAACATGAATATTTGTTCTGGTCTGGGTGTTTTCCTATGTATTAAGTATGCATTTACAAAAAAATAGTATCACGTATATTTATCCGTTATATAGTATCCATAACACAAGTTCTTAATGATACTTATCTTGGAACTAAATATATGGTGTAATTGCCAGAAAATATTTATTTCATACATGGCGTTTATGCGCTCCGGAGTACGCTTGTAGCCCGGAGCGCAGAATTTTATGCACCCAAATTTCGTCACATATATCTTTGCTCCCTCGTAATAGTTGGTAAGCCTATTGCCGCTTACCGGGTACTTAGATTTATGCTAAAACCTCGTCCGTTGATCTGCAGGCACACCACTAACAGCTGAAGTTTGCTTGAGCTGGTAGGATCCCCATACGTGCTCAGTAGTAGGGGATTTAATAAAAACAGTAAGTAATAAGATTTCAATATATTTATTCATTTAAGCAAACCTATATACTGTATTTAGTCCACACGAACAAATGTGATCAACATAATTATTATAATAATAATCAATATTTTACAATAATAATAATAATATATTAAACATCTATGGGCATGACCGGGAACAAGTTACATACGTGATGGAATGTGAGGAATGACAATCCATATATGAACATTTTATAATTAGCGATTATAATTTTATAGTTATATTTATATATCTAGCAGAAATATTACGTATTTCAACAGTGCATTGTGTATGTTACGATATAAAAGTGCGTTACGTCATTCGTTACGCTCTAGGTTACGCCCAAACTAATAAAGGGGAAAAATGTAGCCAAGAGCATAATGGACGATTGAAGTCAAAATTATGTAATATAATTTTAGTAAAATAAGAATTAATAAATAAGGATACAATCAATAAAATCATGCCATTAAAACTGATAATTCGGATATTTATTCAATAAGAATTTAAAATTTAAATTTGCCTTTTGTTTAAAAAAAGAATTACACTAATTATTTCATAATATTCCATGTATACGCAACATATAATAATAATTACATTAATTATTTGTATAAATGTTTCGTTAATTAATTAAAAACCAAACATAAAATTATACTAAAAAATAACTAAGTACATACTTGTCAGTTGATGTCATGTACAGGCGAATATAACATTTATGGCCACAATCCATAAGGATGATAGTTCTTTACGACCTAAGTGTAATTTATACTAAGTAGGTAGGTACTCACTAAAATTTATATTTACTTAAAATATTTTTCTTATTAAATATAATAAAAATCAAACTATAGGTTTGTTTCATATCACAAGCTTTCGTAGAAATATACATTAAATTCTGCGTGATAAGATTTCAAATCGTTTACGATTAATTTTATTGCGAGTTATAACAATTAAAAGCATAAATAATTATAAGCTACATTACTGTACAATTTCGTGTAAAATTAAAAATTCAACTATTTGTAACATATCACAAATAACATGCTAATATAAAAAGCAATACAAGTATAACATGTCCTACAGATTACTTTAGTAGAACTATTCTACGTCAGAAAACGAGATAAATATATGAAATAGTTAATTTTATACTAATAACGCAATGGATAATACACATTTTATGATAATTATGCCTTTGAACGGTAAGTAAAAGCAAGTGAAGTAGCCGCCAGTGTTGTGTATGTAAAGGTCACATATGGCACGGAAAATTTAATTATTACCTTTTCAAATAGATTAGCCGCCAAATGTATATGGGAATCCAATGATGGGATGCATTATGCGAAAGGTACAATATGCGATTTAATGTTTAAAATAGCATTATCTGTATACAAATAATATCTCATTGAAAACAAGGGCAATGACAAATCGTTGGGATAGTGCAAATCCGCGAAACTACAATACGTAAAGTCTGCGTATCTGCAATAGATCTAGTTTTACATGGGACGGTAAAAAGAAATAATAAGTTTCTTATTTCAACAAATTTTGGGCTCATTTTTACACAAAATATAGCTAATTTTTTTTTAATATTTCTGACAATTACACCAATTATTTAGTTCCAAGTTAATTATCATTAAGAACTTGTGTTATGGATACTAAATAACGGATAAATATAGATACATAAATACTTTTTTTTTGTAAATACATACTTAATATACATAAGAAAAAATATTAATATTTATACACACAAAGATTTGTTCTGTGTGGGAATCGAACCCACGACCTCAGGAGTAGAGTGCGGGTATACTCGCCACCACGCCATATCGGTCGTCGAAAGTTATATTTTCTAACTCATGTTCTAAAAAGATGTTCCTAAAGGTACATAATTTAGGCTTTGCGACAATTACGCGCATTAACCTAAGCTAGCAAAAGTTTTTAGAAACGCGGAATTATCCAATGCTAGTTACGCTGATTTGCACTATCCCTGACGAAATACACTTTTATTGAGAAAATAGTATTGTCTTACTGTAGGTAACTCTTCATATATCATAAGCAGTCAACTATTATTTCGAGGTTTCTATGTCTATTTCAATATGAATTCAGGTTCCAATAAACCGATAAAAGGTATCGACTTAGTAAATTATTATAATTTGACTTGTAACTAACGAATTATCAGACTTTTCTGCTTTCAAAATTTTAAATAAGTAGCGAAAGTAGTGGCTTTATTTTAAATTCAGTTACCTAAATTTGGATCTAAGTACCTCATAAGTTTCGAAGGACCATTTATAAAATTTGCAGATTTTCAAGCAATTTGTATTTTCATATAACAGATTTATACTATTTATTTGCAACTATAACGCTTATGAAAAACAAACGCCCATCTTTACAATTTCCAGTAAAATGTATGATTGGGAATACTTCTTTAACCTCTGTGATAAGACTGATAAGCTATTCCAACATTATTAAATATCGAAAAACACATTAAATATAATATATTTCCTTATAGATAATAACATATTTTATTATTGCTTGTAATAGAACACAAATACAGTTAGGAATCCTGTATTAGCACACGATATCATAGTAGAAACACATAAGTAGACCAACTCGAGCTCTGAGCAAGCGATAATGGCCTTAACATGTATACGCCGTAGGGTAAAAAGTCAAAAAAATCGGCCAAGACCATATTTGACCAGAATAGAGTTAAAACATAATCAAAATTCCCTAAATTTTATGCTTAGTTTCAATCTGCTTGACATATAATATGAAACCATAAAATATGAAATATTCATTTAATTTTTTACGTTTTATAAAACTTTAAAACTCCTTCTCTCAACGTTTTGTGAGTTTTCATTCTTATGGTTTATTCAATAGTCAAAAATGTTTTATAAAAAGGCGCCCAGGCCACGACTGGCGCAACTTTAGCAGCGATAAGTACGTGTAACGACGAAATGTTCGTACGCCCTCTCATATAAACGTGTTCGGTGCTTTATCATGAAGATATCATACTTATTTGTATCTACTATGACAACATTCTTGCCTAGAACCGGACAAAACTGTTCTAAACACTTACTTGTTACACATCAAATTGATATCAAGCCAGTATAAAAATATTATACATCCAGTACACCAATGATAGAACAACCTTTAAATTGTCGACAATTATTACTAATTCACAGAAATCTTCAAATAACATCACCATTTACAAGTTTACAAGCTACCGACACATATTTGTACTAACCTTTCGATATATTTAAGTACCTACTACACATATAGAACAGATAATATATGAATGTATACCAGGAAAGATATGTTAATACCAATAAATGTTGAACTAGCAAGCCATTCTTTCGGAAGGGTAACAGTAAAATAGTATACAGTTTAATTTTGGTCGTTATTATGCCATTTTTGTATGTATAAGGATAGCTATATGTTCAAAAACGATCACTGAAGTTAAGCAGGAAATTAAGAAAAAGGTTGAAGTTAAAAAATTATGAGATTGGAAAAGTATTTATTATATAGTATAAGTATTTTCAAACCGCTTTCCACTCGGAAATAATATAATTTAGGGATCTGTAGGTCTAGTATTAAGCAAATTATTTTTAAAATTAACTTTTATGTGTAAGGACTGCTTGTATCCTGAATAGAATTTTAAAAAAAAAGGAAGTGAATGAGTAAGCTGAGATGATATAGTGAATAAATTAAAAGTGCAACCACAACATAGATAATCCACCTGGAATCAATTCATTGACTGAATACGAATACAAACACGTTTGGATGTATCACATTAGTACATTATATATTCGAAAGTTTGTGTGTGGGTGTTTTTGTTATATCTTCACGCAAAAACTACTTAACTGATTGTAATGAAACTTGGTATGTGTATAGCTGCATTGCTGGAATCACGCATGCGATACTTTTTATCCCGGTATTTCTATGAGAACGGAATTGCTGCTAGTAAACTATATACCTACCTATCATCTCCGAATCCCATTACTACTCTTCACGTAACCCCTCGGCAAAAAGAGCACAAACATTAGAAAAGCGATAAGGCATAATTAAAGCGACCATAATTAAACTGTGTATTAAACTTAGCAATATTGTAGGATTGTAAAAGTACGGAATAAATTTTCGCTTATACAACATTCAATACAACCTATGCCAAAACTTAATAAGAGCTTTCTCAATACCAGCACAGGGTAATCTAAGCTACCAAACACATAGTGGCCTATACATATTGCCAGCACAAAAAATGCAATAGAATTGCCAAGTAACACGAACAATAACTACCATTTTCTACCAAAACACTTCTAATAGCAACATTGACAATTACACTACTTACTACTATATGAGACAAAATGGCTTTTATTCAAAAAGGAATATCTTACATTTTTAATAATAATATAAATATAATTCGTTAAACGATATATTTTTCATATGACACTACACTATCAACATTTCATATCACCAAACTTATACAGATAATAGACTTGAAATGTTCATAATGATAATTTTAATCAAAAATATTATTAAATGAGTGTATACAACATGGCACAGAATTAACGCACACCCTCAGACACCCCAATTAGAATATTTAATTATAATTAAAAACATGCAAAATAATTTTACTTTTATTTAATTAAATATGGTTTATTTAAGTTACTAGTTATACTCATCGAGGGCAAATCGTATGGGCATATTAGCGCTTTAGCCTACCGACCTACACACACAGAGAGACACGCACGCACACATAGCTTAGCACCGAAAAGTGCCGCAAAAAAAATTAATTTTTTAAAAAAAAAAATGGTTGCCTGTAAAGTCGTTTTTACGGGCGAAGATTTTACGTGACAACGTCTTTTTCTCGGTAGAATATTTATTGATATGAATATAATTAAATTGCACAATAGGAACAAGGAATTGAATGAAAATAAGAATTGCACAAATTTTAACTATAGAAATATATTTTGTTTACTAAAACATTGTACACTAGTGCTGCGCGCGCGGCAGACCGATCATAGTTGAGTGGGAGAGAGACGCAAGGCATTCGCCGGGCCTCTCTCTCGTTCGGTGACTCATCGTAACGTTACCGAGCGTTACACTTTTTCATAAGTGACTCCCAGCCGCAACCTAATTTAAGACGTTGTCACGTCAAAAAATATATATTAAAAAAATTACCTATTTTTTAAATATTTTTAATCGATTGAGTAGCCGATTTATAACAAACTACTTTCTTGGTGTAACCCTTATTCTGTTACATGTTGTATATTGAATTTATAAATAAGATTATACAATAAATTCTTATTATTTAAGTAAGTACATAATACCTTAATTTCCTATAACTTTAAGAGTTCTAAGAAGTTCCATAGTGTTTTCTTCGGTTTTAAATATTCTTTGAATACTATCCATAATTATCATACACACAAAAACACATACCATACATACAAACATATATCATGCCAAATATAATACTTTACTTTTATAATTTCATTTTAGATGATATCTGGTTTCATGGCCAATTTGAACACGCGTTTATATAATTACGTTCGTGGCAGTGTTCTAGCATTATTTTAGCTATTTTATTGACGATTACAATTTATTGTTATAAATATCAATAATATCCAACTTTCAGTTGTACTATAAAGACAGAACTTACATATTTTCCTAAGTAAATTATTCTATTTAGATATTTTATTAGAATAGTAAAAAAAAAGTATTTGAAATGAAGAGCTCTAATCGTTTTAATAGTTCTTAAAATACGCGTTAGATAGCGCTAGTGTCTTTGTTGCTTAATGGTTTTATGCAGGCTTGATATCGTGCTTATTCCACGGAACAGAGCGCTCTCGATTACGACGAGACACATTAAAAAAAACCAAAATTAACCATTGAAGACTATTTGAATCATTGAAATTTTCATCTATACAATTATAATATAGCTTTTGTAATACTAGAAGTAGGACAATGCAGCCTCTTATAAATTGACTTAAACTCGTGTATAAATTATTTAAAACATGTTATCCAAAGATATTCAAATCCAAAGAAAACTTATTTCGATGTTGTCCTTCAGTTTTATTCAGCCCTCTTTCAATCTCTTTTAACTAATTCACTACTAGCTTATTGTTAACGGGCTTTTTAATTGACAACACATACTTAAAACCAATAAACTATTAAAAAAATAAATTATGAAAGTAATATATACAAACAGTTGAGTGACCTTTATGAGATAAATTTAAATAACATACATCTAATATAACGCCACCATTTCCCTGATAATGTTGCCATGATAAAATAAAATATTACGCATAGTAGAAAAACGAAAAATGAAGATTCAAACGTGATGGGATTTATTATTAGATATATTATGATAATTAAATCTAGTTTACTTACAAGAATAAATTGGACTATCATAAACAGGGGTCGTAAATAGCGGCGAGTTGAAATGTAATACACTGTAAGTCTTATTCTCTAAGCAATAACGTTGAAGTTCGTTTATTCGCCAGTATCGTCCCAGTTGGCTTCTTCTGCTATTCTGTCCATGCAATTGCACATGAATTGATACTGAAACAAATATTTAAAAGTCATTTCAAGCATACTTTTGAGATTTATAAAATACAGACGTTACTATAGTGAGATCCTCAGTGCCCCTGAACGAAAAGACAACTAAGGTCGGTGCTTGGGTGACCGTTTGTGTAGTTTATTTCGTGCTTCAGAAGACACGTTAAAATGTTGCATATATAATAACTTGCGTGTTGCCCCGAAAGGGGTAGACACAGGCATATTATACGCCCACATTACGCCAGTTATATGGTTGGTCCCACGTAATAAATGGCGAGCCTATTGTCGCTTACCGGGAAACCTAAAACTAAAAATCTAAGACCCTCCTGGCGCTGCTCGACGCCCTCTGCGCCCTCTACAGGTTCCTCTTAGTTTCTCCCCCGATAATCAGTACTAAGGGCATCCAGAGTCGCCAACCCCCTTCCCCCCCTTACGCCAAGGTGGAGACTGTCCGAGGGGGTTTGCCAACCTCACCTGCAAGTGGTGTACCTGCCGATCAGCGGACGAACATGACAGTGCCCGGGAAGCGGCAAGAGGCTCGCAACCTATTACGATATACAACAAAACAAAAGTGTGGGCGTATAATACGCCTCTGCCTTCCAAACAGGCGTGATATTATAGTATGTATGTTTTTATATACTTTTCAATTGATCTTTCACACAAGTTTAAACCTCGACCATATTTACTAAGTCATAAATATACATACCATTGCAAAGGTGCGACATGTGCATATATATTATCACAACTTAACGGTGTCGGGACGAGCACGAATTAGTTAAAAACAAATTCCAACCCAGGATTATTAATATATAATGAACGAATGAATGAATGAACACTTTATTGTACACTAAAAATAAAAAAGTAATAAAATCACACAAACAAATATATGGTACAATGGGCGGCCTTATCGCTAACAGCAATTTCTTCCAAGCCACCTTAAACTAACTATATTAAATAATATAATTGGCGAATGGTGGTATGCAGAGACCCCTTCGGGGAACAGGCGTGAATGTATGTATGTGTGTAAAGACTAAAGATAGTGTAGGCGGCCTCACATGTTCCGCAGGGGTCTGCCCTGGGACCACTCCTGTGGAACATCGGATATGATTACGTTCTGCGCTGTGAGAACTTGCACGGCGTGGACGTGATCTGTTACGCCGACGACACCCTCGCAACATCCCGGGGTTCTGACCTCCGGGATGCGAGAGTGTTGGCCACTGTCGGCGTCGCGGCGGTGGTCGAGAGGATACGGCGGCTGGGGCTCGAGGTGGCACTGCATAAATCCGGGGCCATTATTTTCCATGGTCCCCGGAGGCGGGCACCTCCAGGCCCCAGTATCGTGGTAGGAGGAACTCCCATCCCTGTCGGGAACACGCTGAAATATCTCGGCGTCCTTCTCGACAGCAGATGGGATTTCGAAGCGCACCTTCGGCACCTAGGCCCGAGGTTGGTGAGCACGGCGGGAGCTCTATCTCGCCTGCTCCCCAATCTCGGAGGGAGTGGCGGCAGTTGCCGCCGCCTTTACATGGAAGTGGTGCGGTCCATAGCCCTGTATGGAGCACCAATTTGGGCGAGCTCCATATCGGGTCGCCATCGACAGATCCTGCAGCAGTCGCAGAGGGTCATGGCGACCCGTGTCGTTAGGGGGTATCGCACCATCTCCAATGAGGTGGCATGCGCGCTCGCCGGGTCCCTGCCGTGGGACCTCGACGCCGAGGTTCTCTCGGCGGTCTACTGGCGTGGCGCGCAATCCCGGAGCCAGGGTATCCGCCCCGCACCGGACACTGTGGTGCGGTGGCGTCGAGACGCTCAGACACAGGCTCTGGGCGCATGGCGGCGGCAGCTACACTGGAGCGCCGAATTTCATGCCGAAGGTTCGAAGCGCCGTATCCTCGAGGCGGTCGGGCCCATCTTAGAGCGATGGGTCGGCCGTCGGTGGGGGCCGATGACCTTCCGGCTCACGCAGGTGCTTTCCGGGCACGGGAGCATGGGAAGTATCTGTGTGACGTCGCCGGGGGGGAATCGACCCGGTGCTGCCACCACTGTGACTACGCGGAAGACACCGCGCAGCACACTTTGGTGGCGTGCCCTGCGTGGGCGGGGCCGCGGTCGACGTTGGCCGCGGCCCTGGGTGGAGTGGCTCTCTCGCTGCCGACCATCATGCAAATGATAGTTGACAGCGAGACGGCGTGGGAGGCGATGGCCTCCTTCTGCGAAGTGGTGATGTCGCAGAAGGAGGCCGCGGAGCGGGAGAGGGAGCGGGATCCGCTCTCTCTCCGGCTACGCCGTTGGCGCAGCGGGCGGGCCAGGAGGGCCCGTGAGGCAGCGCCCGGGGGGTCTTAGGCGGCGGGGGCAGGGAGCCCCTTCCGTCTCGCCATAGACCCCCCCCGAAGTCGGCCAGTTCCGCCATGGCCGCACATAGAGGTAGGGGGGGCGTTGCACATTGTGCCTCCCTGAGGAGGTCTCCCCGGTCCTGATCCGGGGGACGTTGGCCGCGGGCGGGGTACCAGAAGCTACAAACCCAGGCACTGGTGCCTCGCCCCTTTTCAAAAGCGGTGGGCGTCGTCTGAAGTTTTTAGTGGGTAGGACTGCGGTGGTCGCGTCTGCCGCAGGGAGCCCTACACCCCCTCCCGGTCTCCCCCTTTTGGCCGGGAGACAGTGCGTAAGCAGGATTTTTTTTACAGACGATAATAAAAAAAAAAGGCGGCCTCACATAGGGCGAGTAGAGCGTGAGCGTGCGCGTCTGCCCGCGGTGGTCGTGCCGCAGCCGCACGGCGGCCGCGTCGTGGTCGGCGCGCCACTCGCGCAGCTCGCGCCAGCACACCTCCACGCGGGGCCCGGCGCCGCCCGCCTCCGACCACGCCGTCAGCTTCAGGCCGCTCCAACCTGCGGACGACAACAACCTGTGTCAATAACAAGTATACGAGTACTGTATAGTAAATGTATACTGCTGTGTGTGTGTGTGTGTGTGTGTGTGTGTGTGTACCGATGGTGAGGTGCGCGGCGCCGTCCCGGTCGGTGCGCGCGGGCGGGAAGGCCACGTGGCCGAGGCCGGGCAGGCTGCGCGCCAGGGCCAGGTAGTCGGCGGCGCGCCGCACGTCCTGCAGCGCCTTCAGCTGGTACAGGCGCGGCCCGGCCTCGCAGATCCCGCGGTTCACGTCTTCCACCGCCTGGGGAGAGAGACAGATGCATATAGGAACGGAATGTTGCCTAAGCTGAAGCAACATCACTTCTGCACGAGGCTGCAAAAGACCCGACGATATATTCCAGATAACAAAAGAGTATAGCACCCAAAATACTGCCCCAAGCTGAACTAATGGCAGTAATCATAATCATCTCCTGCTGAACATAGCCTCCCCTTTCCAAAATAGTTACCGATTGCAAGCAATCCGCATCCAACGTGATCTTCCAACCTTTATCAGGTCGACCATCTATCTTTCAATTGGGCGTCCCCCGCCATTTTTCTGTCAATTTATCTACATTCCAGAACTTTTCTGCCCAAAAGGCAATCAATCCTACATGCTTTGAGTTCCAGTCCACTGTTCCTTTAACTTGCTGATTTTGAGCTATATCAATCAAATCCTAATTTCTGATTCAACTTCGTAGTAAAACCCACTCCAAGTACTCTTAAACTTTCACATGAAAACATAGTGAAAAAAAATTGGTTGCCTGTAAAGTCGGTATACGGGCGAAAGTTTTACGTGACAACGACTTTGAGTGGTAAAATAATTTTAATGTGAATATTCATTCGTATAGTAGGAAGAAGGATGAAACAATAGTAACAATTTAAAACATTTATTTATACAAAGAATTATATTTATGTCTGTCTCTCTCGCTCTTAGGCGGGCTAACCATGCCCGAGTGGAAGGGACGCGTGCCTCTCACTTGCTCTCATTGTGACCGCATAACGTGAGCGGAGCGTAACGCAGTTTCTTGAAGTGTCACCCAGCAAACCAATTTATAAGACGTTGTCACGTCAAAACTTTGTAGACTTTTTTCTTGAAGCAATTTACTTTATTGTTTTAACTATCGACGATAGCCCAGTGGACACCCATAGAATTCAAATTTAGATGGTCTCTAGGGTTCAATTCATATGACTTTTCGATGTTATGTGCATAATTATCGCTTGCTCCGTGCCTCGGATAGCACGTTAAGCCGTTGGTCCCAGCTGTCTTGCATATCCATGGCAGTCGTTATTAGGAAGTCAGTCTTTTTAATATTCTGAAAACTGCTTTAACCATAGAATAATGTTTTCCTTTGGGTTGTGAAGGTCAAATAGCAGTCCACGCAATAACTGAAGTTCAGCGAAATCTGGTTAGAACAGTGAACAGATTCTGAGCCCTTGGTTTAGTCTAGGGCATCTATTCATCACATCATCATCAAAACTCAAAGAAAATATAATCTCAAAGAAAATCCAGACAAAATTTCAAAAAAGGAATCACACTTGAAGTAATGAAAACATTCTTGGGTATTCAGCTTTTTCCTATAGAACATGTTTAAGACTATAACCAGGACAATAAAAAAGAAAGAAAAATGGATATCTTCAGGTATAAAAACTTTTGTAAAAATAAAGAAAAATGTTGTGGCGATTGAGGTCAAACAAAACACAAGAAAATAAACAAACATTTAAAAACTATTCCAATAGGCTAAGAAAGGTTATTAAACTAACTCAGCGATCACAAAATAATTACTACATTAAAACAGCTAATAATAAATCTAAGGCGACATGGGATATCATTAAAAAAAAAAACTAGACTACCTAACGCACCAATAACGAAAATTAAACACAACCATTATTATATAACAGATCCAGAGAAAATAGCTAACACCTTTAACATTTATTTTGTAGATCAAATAACAGACACCCCTAAAAATAAATCAATCGACATACGATTGAATTAATTCAATTCAATCTTTATAGCACCGATAACACCATGACATACTTAGAATATATAGTCGACGATATCAGTCAAGCAGTCAAATGCGTAGCATCGTTTATAGTCATACCACTCAACCATATAGTCAATACTTGTATTAGTACGGGAATCTATCCACATAACCTGAAGACGTCGCTAATAATACCAATCTATAAAAAAGGTTATAAATATGACATAAAAAATTATAGGCCAATTGCATTAATTTCCATTTTGTCAAAAAAAATTGGAAAGGTTCTGAACGATGCTATGTATTCTTATCTAGAGAAAAACAAGATTTTGGTTGACGAACAAAAAGGTTTTCGAAAGAACAAAAACATAAATTTGGCAGTTTATGACTTGGTTTTTCCAATACTGTCAAATGTAGATGTCAAGAACCCGATTTGTGCTGTTTACATGGACATGTCTAAAGCGTTTGATTGTGTAGATCACAATATACTACTGCAAAACTGAGCAACTACGGTAAGTCACTTAATTTGATCGATTCTTACATTAGCGATAGAGATCAATATAGAGATATTAATATAATATGCCCTAAGTCTTGTAAGGAAATAAAGTTTAGATCTTATGCAAGAAAATTAAAGCACGGCGTACCTCAAGGAAGTGTTTTGGGTCCTTTATTGTTTCTACCTTATATAAATGATTTGCCGAAACACAGCCATTATAAAATTTAACGTAAAATATGACTACGAAAATAGCACACTTAAAGAGATTATTGACTAGTTGAACAACAATAACCTACAAATCAACTTAGACAAAACTAAAATAATGCACTTCACACGAAGAATTCCAATAAAGCCAATGCACATAGGGTATGATAATAATGTTATAGAAACTGTAAATGTCACGAAGTTCTTGGGAATCTACATAGATAGTGATATGTCTTGGAAATCACACTCTGACGAATTATGTAAAAAAACTCAACAAGTTCTTGTATGCACTTTACAAACTTTCAAAAACAGTCAATACAGAAGTTGTACTGATATCATAATTATCATAGATACGTAGCATCCATTATTCGATATGGAATAATGTTTTAGGGCAATTCAACACAACGCGATGCTATGTTTTAAGCACAAAAAGATGTATTAGGCAATGTATGGTTTAAGGACAACAGAAAGCTGTAGATGTCATTTTCATTGTTGTAGTTCATATCTTTAAAAATCCTTACACTTCCCTGTACCTGTATTTATGAGGTAGCAGTTTTTGTAAAGTCGAATCCCAATATATTTAAATTACAAACAATATATTTAACAAGTTTTCTGCCCAAATGATAATATCATCTGATATATAGGCGTGATATACTCAATACTTTATTGCGTTCAACAATGGTTTTATAAGGTGGTGAATAATTTAATTTCGTACATTTGTGGACCCTGTCGGGAACAGCATAGTGTAGGAGAGAGAAGAAAGGGCGCCGTATAATTCAATGAAAAAGAAAATTTATCTTCAAGGAGTATCTCTTGATAAAGTGTCAAGCGTGTACCTACATGTATATGTGTATTAAAGTACCTATTGTTATATTGCTCGCCTAGGAGTAGTTATTATTATTCCGTTTATTCGCTTTATTTTTTGTTATTAAATTTATTACCATTAAATTATTATTATTAATTTCTATTATTAAATCATATTTAAATAATAAAAAAATTTAATAATTTAAATTAACAATAAAACACAAGCTGTCTTCAAAGGGATACTATTCTATTAAAGACTATATGGCAGATAAAAATGCTTGGGATTAAGCTGCCGTTTCATACAGGCTATTCTAATATGAATGACTTGAAAACATAAATATCGTTAAGGTACATAACCTTATCTTATTGCATTGTATAGCTTCACAGACAAATGAAGATTGTATTTCTAGTACCAAACTAATGGACATATTTAAAAGAGCAAAGCCTGTGAGTTTTTGCCAGTTCTTCTTACAGAGCGGTGGCTCGGAACTGGCACTTAGATTCACTTACACTTAATTATTTTTTGTTTTTAAATTGTTTTGTTGCATGTAAGTGAATCTAAGCTTCGTGATTTAGTGTAATATTATTTCGATTGTTTTTTTTTTTTCATTTGTAATCATGACGTTTTCAAGTACTATGTATAATAGTTTATGAAATAAATGTTTTTTTACTTTACTTTTACTTTTATTGATTATGTATCAAATGATGTCAGTAGATATTAACATATCAGGTACATATGTCTGCATGTATCTTTATCCTACCTGCCAGAATATGAAAGCGGCCGCCTTGGGATCCTCCTTGACGACGAGCAGTTCTCTCTGCGGGTTGAACAGCCACTTCCTGATGCAGAGGCAACTGCTGGACGCCGTCGAGTAGTTCTGGATGTACAGCGAGTGGGGACATTCGTTGGGCTGCAATTTGCGTTCTGGAATCAACAGACATTCTATGTTACCATCTCATCGTCTCAGGCCATTAACATCTTAGTCCGGGTCTTCTTTCACGGAACAAGAGAGAAAGCGAGAGGATATTCTATTTTAAATTACTTTCATCATCATATCAGCCCATTAACGTACCACTACTGAGCACGAGCCTCCTCTCACATACCAGTGCGAGAGTATTGGGTCATACTCCACCACGCGGACCCAATGCGGATTGGCGGAGGCAGGTGTGAAGCTACAAACCCACTGGCCCCCCGCCCCTTTTTTCAACAGCGGTGGGCGTCGTCGGAAGTTTTTTAGTGGTGGCGGTGGTCGCGTCTGCCGCAGTGAACCCCACACTCCCCTCTCGGTCCCCCCATTGGCCGGGAGACAGTGCGTAATTAGCATTTTTTTACCGACGATAAAAAAAATTAAAAAAAAGGTGTGTGGTGTCCTGCTGTTATAATTTTTCAAGCCGACCAGTTAGGCCTCCATAATATAACGACTAACACATTAAGTGATAACCGGGACCAACAGCTTAAAATGCCTTCCGAAGCACGGAAGCGCTCGTTATCAAATGCCACACAAACGGTCACCCATCCAAGGACTGACCTCTTAAAACTTTGCTTTACTTCGGTGATCGTTTTCGACCACCGAGCACCACAGAGCTACGAGCGCTTTTACCACGCCTAAACAGTCTGATCGACCTTGATAAAAAAACTCAAGTGTAAAAGTCAAAATAATTTATTCAAGTTTGGCTCTTATGCACATAAACTTAAGAACTAACGCGCCCATTCACTGCGAACAGGAGCTTGATCGTAAAAGAACGTCAAATTCGTCAAGATTTGTTTTTTCTCCCACCAGTTACAATTAATCAGCGGCATCAGGGATAATCTGAGAGTGACTTACCGAAATTGTATTCGACTATCTCGAACAGATAGAAGTAGCACTGCACAGACTCTGCAAGCTCTATATGATGCGCGACTGCCTTGTAAACATCGTCTGCGTTGGTATTCCTCAGCACCCGCACGGCCGCGACACTGCGGTCAGGCAGGAGCACTTTGAGTTCCACGGGCGACGCATCGCCTCCCGCCCCCCCGGCGCCGCCTTCAGTTAGGAACTCTTGCACTGATTCTGATTCCGCAATCACGCGCACTGCGCATACCTGATGACATATAGCATTGTTAGGGAAATTAACATGCACAACGAATTAAAACAGTTCATTTTATCATTAGGGTTTAAAGCTCTTATAAAACGTATAAATTGATTGGATAAATGAATTTGAATAAAGCTTTTCCTTTCACGGAAGTATTGTCCTGCTGCTCAGTGTTCCTATGTCATGTACCTACGTATTTATGTATGTAGGTTTATTTTATTTAAGTATTAGTATTTATTTCTGTTTTTGTTTATCAAAATATAACTATATATTTTTATTCTGTTCTACACCCCCGGCTTTCATTTAATTTTAATCACTCTCCATCCTAAGGTTGCCTGGAAGAAATCGCTGTAAGCGATAAGGCCGCCAATTGTATTTAATTTGGTGTACATTAAAGACTTTTCTATCTATCTGTCTAACGTATTCCGTAAAATATTCAGTTTGTTACTAACCTTTTCTAAATACTGTTCGAGGCCTCGCCTTCTTGCGTCTAACTGTTGCTCACTAAGATTAAACGGCCACTTGCCTGGCAGTTTTGGAAAATTGAAACCTGAAAATTTTAAAACTGGTTAATATGACCATCAGCCATTATAGCCCCATTGCCGGGCTCTCCTCTCGCAAACCAAGGCCAAAGGGACCCACACCTCTCGGACCCACTACGGATAGGCAAATGGCTTTCTGCTGTTAAAGTTTTTAAATCGGTTTGTGGCTTAACCACTACCACAAACTGTATCAACTATGGGGCTATCCATAAATTACGTCACTTAAGGGGGTGGGAGGGGTTTGACGAAGTGTGACAAGGCGATGGAAGGGATCCTAAATATCGTGGCGCCACATTCCAAAATCCAGGTCCTATAAATGTCATTGTTTACATTTACACTTAGGAGGAGGTATTCTTACAAGCGTAACTAGCTATGACAAGGACGGAAGGTGGGGGGGGGGGGATCAGAAGATCACAAAATTTGTGTGACTTAATTTATGGATTTATTACGGCATTAAAACACGTGCGAATTGTCATAAATTTTTACGTGAAGCGAGCTCTTAACACGCTGCAGACCTAAGAAGACTGAGCTAAGTTTGATAAGGCTCAAATATATGACAAAGTTTAAAGTATGAACCTGCTTTCTGAAGCAAAGACACGTTCGATATTACATTCACTCGCAACCAGGAAGAAATCTTAGTGTCACAATAGTACTTATGTATTCCATAAAATAAGCACTTTTCACTCTGAATTGGATAACAAATAAAATTCACATTTTTACACTTCCGAGTGGAAACGAGGAGCGTGGCCTCCTGCACCGCTTAACTGAGCTCACGTCAAGTCACGTGGTTCTCACTTACACTCATGGTTTCAGCAATTCAGCGTAATATGCGCCCGAGTTGTCAGACCGCTTTCCACTCGGAAATTATATAATTTAGAGATCTGTAGGTATTAAGCAAATTATTTAAAAAAAAACTCATATGTGTAAGAACCTGTATCCTGAATAGAATAAAAAAAAATGTAGACACCAATAATCAAGTAGTTTATTAGCTAGCTCGATACTAAAATGTTCATCCTCCTACCTAAGAACTCCTTCCTGAGCTGCTGATTGAGCGCCGAGAACTCCCTATATCGTCGGCTGCAGAGGTGCCGTCCAGCCATGTGGACATTGAATGCCACGTACGATCTTCCCGTAGACCTTTCCATCACCACCCTGTAGTCTGGTATCGAGACTGGTAGGGATCTCTTGTCTGTGTAGTCGTATCGCTGGTATACCGTAGCGCGTGAGTTTGCCGCGCCCCCTATGACCCCTATGGGGGCTGATCCGTCGTCGCATGGTTCTAAGCGTTCTGCTTCCTGTTGATAGAAAAATTTAAGAATTCATAATCATTATCATTTCAGCCCATTAACGTCCCACTACTGAGCACGAGCCTCCTCTCACATACCAAGGGTATTGGGTCATATTCCACCACGCAGACCCAGTGCCGATTGGCAGAGGCAGGTGTATAGCGTCCTGCTGAAAGAATTTATCAAGCCGCCCATTAGGCCTCTGACATGGCTTAACGACTAACACAGTTTAGTGATAAGCGGGACCAACGGCTTAACGTGCCTTCCGAAGCACGGAAGCGCTCGATATCAAATGCCACACAAACGGTCACCCATCCAAGGACTGACCTCTGTAAACTCTGTTGTACTTCGGTGATCGTTTCCTACCACCGAGCACCGCAGAGCTACGAGCATAGCTAGAAGCGCTAGTAGCTAAAAGCTTCTTTTTATAAAAAAATAAGAATTATAGATATATAATTATTATTTGACGACCAATATGGCGTGGAGGTCAGTATACCAGCACTACACTCCAGAGGTCGTGGGTTCGATTCCCACACAGGACAAATCTTTGTGTACATGAACATGAATATTTGTTCTGGTCTGGGTGTTTTCTTATGTATATTAAGTATGTATTTACCAAAAAAAAAGTATTTAAGTATGTTTATCCGTTATTTAGTAATAACACAAGTTCTTAGTGATACTTATCTTGAAACTAAATAATTGTAAGAGAATTTATATATTTTATTTATTTATAATAAGAACAGTACAACTGATTACAAAGGAAACAAGAACGGGCAGGGCTTTAGGAAGTTGAATGCAATTAATTGATGTCGTTTTGCTTCACTATGAAGGTCTGATTAACGCTTCACGACTACCATAACGGTCACCCATTCAAGAACTGACATCTGTGAACTCTGCTTTTTTTTGGTGATCGTTTCCAACAACCGAGCACCGCAGAGCTACGAGCGCTACAATACGCTTCAGAGGGTTACATATTATTATAACTAAATACAGTTTAACTATTGTCGATATAACTACGGTCCACCCACATATGTTCATATTGTATATTGGTTGACTCAAGTACTGATTAACTTAAATAATTTTGATTAGACTATAATTAAAAGAACTATCGAACAATTGATGTAATGGTTATGTCAACTATGGGATGTTTCAACTACGTTTGAAAAACCTAATGGACGACTCACCTACAGCACAGTTCTGCGCACCGCCACCGCGCTGGATTAATTGTTTACTAAAATGAGAGTCCAGCCAGCTGTTGGGATTCACTATGTTCACTATAAAAGGAGGAGAATAACGTGACCAAAGTATTTTCTGGCACTTCGCCGGCCGCTGCCGCGGCACGCTCGCTTCGCTCGCTCAGCTCGTGCATTGTGGTCACGATATAACCTAACCGCTCGTCGCTTCGCTCCTCGCTACCTAATTTTTTTGCCAAAAATACCCACGAAAACAGGTGAGCGAGCGAAGCGAGCGAACAAGGTGGATTCTATACAGAAACGACATGGGTGGCTATAGGTTGAGAAGGCTGTGAGCTGTGAGCTCCCGTCACAGCCTTTTCGTTAGTTGCTATAGTGACCATAAACTGCACGCGAGCGAAGCAAGCGTGTAATACCCAGAAGGGTGTTATATAAATCAACAATAAGTGAATCGTCCATTACTTCAATCAACCTTAGATAAATCAACTGTAGGTATATCAACTGTAGGTGAACCGTCCATTAGGAATTTCATCCATTATTTATTATAAACTTATGTGAATCGATCATTAGATATTTTAAACGTTATTTATTTCAACCGTAGTTATTTCGACAATAGTCGATACAACTTTAGTGATTATGATACGTAACCCTTCAGAGCAATGGTTATATATTAAGAGCCCGTTCCCACTTATCCGACCAGTCTGTTTTCTCGGTCAGTCTAAATAAACGGATGTGCCAGTGGCAGTACAATTTGTATAGAGCTGTTCACATTACGACTGATCCGGGAAAAAAGACTGATCCGAGATATTTGACGGACGTTTTGCCACTGCGACGATCAGTCAAAACGCCCGGATCGGATTAGTGTGAATGAACGTTCCGTCACAAGACTGAATACAAGACCCCCTCCTAGGGGAGGAAGGGCGGGGCCTTCCTCGCGTCGCTAGTCTCAATCGGCGTCAGTGCTCGTGCAAAATGGACATCCCTGTTCCATTTCTATTCCGTCCCTGTCCCTGTCAAATGTCCCTGTTGAAAATCGATCTCGAAGTATAGGATGCACCCAATGTTGTCTTCGTTTTCTACTTCTCTTTCGTCTCAGAAGTCTCAAATACCACCACAATTTAAGAACATCATCGTCGCCGTCCATCGCGTACGAAATACAAACGTAAACTGGCGGCGAATCGAACCACCGACCTTCGGGCAAAAAGACTGATCGGATAAGTGGGAACAGGCTCTTAGAATGCAATAAGCTGAAATACCGCCGCAGTCCGAAGTGGGTCCAACTGGTTACCTGTATGGTGATATGACAGTGGGGCTGATATAATGATGATAATACACAAAAGTATATAAGGCTGTATGTATATCTAAATAAGTATATATATAAACAACAAGCTTACCCTTGGCGTGACGGAGATGACGGTAAGCGTGAGACAGTCGCCGCCCGATTTGATCAGGTCCACGACCTGTCTGTGGGTGGATCCTTCCACATTCACGCTATTACTAGAAAGAAAGAGACAGAACGTTAATATAACAAGAAATAAATAATAAGGATAAATAAATAAATAAATAATTTCTTACAATCACACCAATTATTTAGTTCCAAGATAAGTATCATTAAGAACTTGTGTTATGGATACTAAATAACGGATAAACATACTTAAACACTTTTTTTTTGTAAATACATACTTTAGATACATAGGAGAACACCCAGACCAGAACAAATATTCATGTTTATGCACACAAAGATTTGTCCTGTGTGGGAATTGAACCCACGACCTCTCGAGTGAAATGCAGGTATACTGACCTCCACGCCATATCGGTCGTCAAATGGATGCAAAATATCTTATGATGATGAAGGTGGTACGTATAAATATTTTATTTTAGGCGCGTTAAATTTTAAGTTTGACCTTCATAAGAGCTCTTTTAATCCAAAATTTGAATAAATGATTTAAAATTTTGCATAGATACATACATACATACATTCACGCCTGTTTCCCCGAAGGGGTAGGCAGAGTCATATGTGCCGTCCACACTTCGCCAATTATATAGTTGGTCCCACGTAATAGGTGGCGAGCCTATTGCCGCTTACCGGGCACTGTTTTGTTCGCCAGAACCATTTTGTAACTGATAGCACCTAGTTCTATGTTTTTGTGTAGTTTTGTTATGTATCTTGTTAGAAAATGTTCAGCGCAATATGTATTTCACTATGAATATATATTTATATTGAATTTAAGTGAACGAAATTTAAATGATTTTAGCTCTAACCTTTAAACTAAAAACAAAATATTTTTATTTATTTAAATATACTTTAATGAGTTACATAAGCTGTGATATCAGTCTTTTGATAAGACTTGTTTTAAATACTTACAACTTCTACATGGGAGGGAAATTTACTCGAAAAAAAATTGCATTTAAAATTCAACTAAAGGCACTATAAGACACATTTATTTATAAGATACTAGCTGACCCGATAGCCCGTTGTCCTGTTTTATTTAGAGTTTTGCAGGTTATAATAAAAAGTTTATATTATCAGACGTATTAGGGTCTTACGTTTTTTTTATTAAATTTCCGTTTAATTACGTAACATACATACAATCACGCCTGTTTCCCTGAAAGGGTAGGCAGAGGCATATTATACGCCCACATTTCGTCAGTTATATTGTGATCCCACGAGTGGGTGGCGACCCTATTGCCGCTTACCGGGTACTTTTATGTTCGCCAGAGCCTCGTCCGTTAATGGGCAGGTGCACCACTTGTTGGCAAGGTTGGCTTGGGCTCCTCTGATCTTGGTAGGAGCCCTATACACGCAGTTACATCAATTTTACCTAATATTTAAACCTTGTCCTGACAATAACGAACACAAAAAAGGAGTTATCCACTTATATGCAGTCATTCGAAAGTTATAATGTTCTCCTTCTTCCATTTAAATAATGGCTTCGTGCGTCTAGCACATTTAGCCAGTGTCAAGTAAGTGATATACCAATAATATATAATTCATAGTAAATGAGAATGAGTGGTGATAAAGATGATAAATGGTAAATGAGATACCCTCCCCTAAGCCCCTTGAGTCCTCAGTAAAGATGTGGGACTATACTGAGATCTCACATGGACTCCTTGAAAGAAAATTTTAAAAGTGATATTGCACTGTTTTGTTTGATTTACCAACACTCATGTATATTCACAAACACTTAACGGTTAATAATCCACCGTTATTACACATTAATGTTAGAAATATCACAAAGTTTTGAAAATAAAACAAAACTGCAGACATGACGCTTCACTTTCCCGCCAAGAAGTCTAAAGTTATGTTCGTACATACATTTCGGTGATTTATTTTTATTTATAGATAGATTAGTCATAAGTTCGATGCATTAAAAAGTTACTGATAACCGATATGAGTATCATATCGATATTACGGTTGTACATAACGGATAAATACACTATATCGAGACGAAATCAAAAACGATATAGCATTGATTGATTATATAGCATATAGAATGGATTGATAAATTCAAATTCATATTCATTTATTCAAGTTTGGCTCAAAAGAGCTCTTATGAACGTCAAAACTTACGCGTAGTTTTCGAGTTATAATTTTTAAAAAATACGCATAATCGCAGAACATACATGGGGTTGATTCGGATACTCCAACAGGTGCTCTAGCTCTGGACTTTCGCTTGACACTATTTTTTGGGACACCTGTATAGATAGATGTAATACAATTATATAGGATATTCAAAAAACTATTAAAATAACTCAATCGATTAGGCGTGCGCGTTATGTTGTTTTGGCGCGAATTATCCACATGGTTCGAAAAATTTCGTGGGCTATTCAGTAACGTTGGGTATTAGATGAATGGCAGATTTTTTTTTGTCAATTTCAAACGTAGTACCTATTTTAAATGCGACGAGAAAGCAAAGTATGTACAATGTGACATTTAAATAAGTGAAACAAGTATTAAAACTTTATTATATTGTACTGAAGTCTTCAATATTAAGTATCTTTTTCTCTAATAAATCTATTCTACTTTAACGAACTTCTCTTTTTTTGCTTATTTTAGATGACATAAGGGGGAGTCTAAATTATGATTACGTCAACGCTAGTTATTTACTTTTTTACACGAATGGCCACCCTCACATTGTCTATGCTTGAAAACGATAAGCCTTTTTGGGGGATTCCCGCAAATAATGCATCCGTTTAGGCAATCGCTTTAGAACCGATTAGGGTTCATACAGAGGAACTGCAAGTTGTGAACGGCAGAGGCTACTTCAGCCGTCGCCACCTGTCGACGGCTGCCGTCGACGCGTCGGCGGCAGCCGTCAATGCGTCGACGGCAGCAGTCAATGCGTCGACGGCTGCCGTTGGCAGGCGAAAACGTTTGCAGTTGGAGTGCCGCGTACTAGCAGTCGTGGTCGGTACGAAAAACGCCACAACTGCAAACGTCGCCACCTGTCGGCGGCAGTCGTCGACGCATTGACTGCTGCCGTCGACGCATTGACGGCTGCCGCCGACGCGTCGACGACAGCCGTCGACAGGTGGCGACGGCTGAAGTAGCCTCTGCCGTTCCGACTTGCAGTTCGTCTGTATGAACCCTTAGAGGAATTACCATGCGCTATTCACTTGTCTAAATTTCCTCTGTCAGTGTATGTATTGTTTCATTGTTTCGTTTGGATACTTAGCAAGTAGACGTATTGTAAAGCATAGCAAAGCAAGTTAACATTTGTGTTAGCGTTGATTCCATTAGCCAAAGTTTAAATAAGTTGTCGTTTGAAATAGACAAAACCAAGATATACCAAAAATTTATTGAAAAATGTTTACGTAAGGGGAGGGGGTACGAGCTTTGCTTACTTTTGCTGACAAGGGGGAGGGGGGGTTAAATAATTATAATAAATCTGCTAACGTAATATTTGAACGGCCCCTAACACATAACATCAAACTACACAAAATAATTTCTTTTATAAGTTATTACTAGTAAGAAAACTCGAACGCTCAATTCATCTACATCACGTCTAAATATAGCACAGACTTTCAGCATGCCATGTGTTTTGTGTACTATACGCAGTACGCACTACGCAGATGCAGCAGGTCAAGTTCGATGCAACGATAGAACACCGACGCAAGGGTCGCGGGATCAATGACGAATTGAGGAAAACCTTATTATGTCTGATAATATGTCCTAGCTTGTGTTATATTTTTGTTGTTTTTAGATCATATATCTTTGCACATGTGAAGCTTATTTATTGAGGCACACCAACAATATATATGTCGCATTGTAAAAACATGTCTAAAAACTATAGTCTAATATACATGTCTCATGTAGGCGACCACAATACTCATACCATCATAAATATTAAAAAGGCAATAAGTAAACAAAAATTTTATTTTTTTTATTTCGAGGAAAAACAAATTGAGTCAAGTGGTGAACATAAACTGCCTTAAACTTCCTTTAAATTGAGTATGTCGTCAAAAATGTCTAAATCTGTGATTCCGCAAACATACATAATCTCACGCATGTTTCATCGAAGGGGTAGGCAGAGGCATATTATAATCCCACATTTCGAGAGGGGTCTAAATCTGTGATTCCGCAAACATACATAATCTCACGCATGTTTCATCGAAGGGGTAGGCAGAGGCATATTATAATCCCACATTTCGCCAGTTATATTAGTTGGACGCACGTAATGGCGAGTCCTTTGCCGCTTATCGGAAACTTATATGTTCGTCAGAGCCTCGTTCGTTGCCCTATACGACCGGAAGCATATTGTATTCTATTTATTGGGTATTGGAGACCAAGATTTGTGCTAAAGACGGGTGAAATAAATATTTTCTTACTATATGCCTAGGGTAACTATATAACCCGGCCACCGTAGGCGCTAGCTTGTGGGCGGTGGGTAATGGGTAACTCGCCGCCCGTCCGCCAACTATAGGCGACAGGCCGCGTCGACGGCGCGTTCGTTTTCCACGCGCGCCTCAAAGAGATGTCAGCACACTGAGGGGCCCCTGTGGAGGGGGCCAAGTCTGCCGGGGTTGCGGGACTATTCGAAAGGGTTACCGCGGCCTTGGTGTTACAGGCTCAAGAAGGAACATGGATCGTCTGAGGCACCCTTCCGCTTCACCCACAGCGGAAGACGGTCATTTGATGATTTTCCATCCGAAAAAAAAAAAAGAAAGTGTAACTATATAATTTGGTACAGCTAAGGCAAGACGCTGCAGCTTAGTTTGGGAATAGATGAGGGTCGATGAACTATCCTTGAATTCAATTTCAAAAAAAATCTTGCTTGCGTGTTCTTCAATCCCCTTTTCTATCAATAGTTAGTATATTTTCCACTCAATGATATCCTACTTTATATCACATAAAAAAATACACTTAAAAAAAGATGTTAAAAAAAGAACAAAGAAATTACTTATATCCTATCTGTATTAGTTTCTGATTTTTGTGTGCAGTTTGAAATTTGAATTCACATTAACAAAAAGCTACTAGCGTCAATAATGTCCTAATTTTACCACTCGTAAGCAAAAAGAACAGTAACAGCAGAACATAATACTTTGTCTTTCAACTCATTGTAAAAGGAGTCAGTTAACTTACGACACACTTGATAGTAAGGAGCCAGAAATAGCTCGTCAGACTGTAGGTAAGTTAGGCGCAAAGGTCTAAAGATAATAAATAATATGCTAAATATCTTACTACGTTTTAATCTGACGCGAGCGAGCCATGCGTTAGATAAACACAGATCAATAACATTGGCGTACACAGTACGAATGACACAATCGACAGATACAGAGTACATTGCATGCATTTGAACAGCGGTGCCTCATCTCTCACACTTACAATTTCACACCACACTTTGCATGCATTTGTACAGCGTTGCCTCCTCTAACATTTACAATTACACACCATACTTGGCATGCATTTGAACAGCGGTGCCCCCCTCACACACTTACAATTACACACCACACTTTGCATGTATTTGAACAGCGGTGCCCTTGCACAGAGCATCTATATTTTATTTTTACTGTGTATTATAGATATAACAAGATGTAAATTTTCGTACAATTAAATAAATAAATTAAAAAATCTTCTGATAAGATATCAGACAGTTTCAGAACAACGATGTCTTTACGACTAACGCTAAAACGTAAGTCAAAAGAGTGTTAATTTATGTTTATTGTGTATAAAAAGTTGGTCTATTTCTTTGATTTTCCCAAAATTTACATTGTAAATGTAATACTCAATAAATTTATTTTATCTTTCTTATTTCTGTGGGTAGGTAGGTAACTATGTTGATCAATCGTGGACTGGATAACGTCAAACGCGTAAGACATTAATAGACTAATGGTGTGCGTCAGAATGGCCGGTCACTGATCATATTTAGCGTTGATGTAGATTTAGAAAATTGCTACCTATTTGCTACCATTTGCTACCTAAAGTTAAATATTTGCTACCTGCGTATTTTTCAAAATAAATCAATTTTAAAGGTGACCGGCCATTCTGACGTCAACTTGGCCGGTCACTCATCAAGTGTGCTCAAACCTCTGAGAATTATTGAAATGTTTTTTCACTGTTAATTGCTACTTAATTGCTACCTAAAAAACTAACAGTCTGGATTCTGACGCTATTAAGGATGAATAGTTATTGACAAAAACAGATTATGAAACAATAAACGCCTAACAAATAAAAATAGCAAAATTGAATGATGCGTAGATTATGCATTGTGTGTAGGCGCTAAATGACGAGTAGGTATACTAAAAACAATTAAACTTTAAATAATACTTATACTGGCATTAAAATCGAGCTTTAGATAAATAAACATCTGTGTAATTGTTAAATTTGTGTTTTCTGAGATTTTTTAAGTATACAGAAGTAGTTATATTTTTATACATTCTTACTTATTATGAATGTGGGTAGTTTTAAATTTTTTATTTCATCTGCAGTGATAAAAATTATTGATGAGTCATATTATGTACTTACTTGTCACTGGCACAGCACTGATAGTGTATTTAAAGTAATCAATTGTTTAAGTGGTTTTTAAATTTTGTTTAATTTAACTTGTTTCAAGAGCACTGACACGAGAGTAAATTTTTTTTATGTTAAATGCTTGCTAGACTTAAAAGATTGCGATGATTACGTGAAAGCGAAAATTTAAAATCAAATTTAACTCAATCTGAAAACAAGATATCAGACAAGAAGTATCTGCACTGGTTTAAAAACAGAATTGAAACTGAAAAATTAATTATAACTCTAAGTGATGATGCTGATATGGGTGATCATGACAACCTTTATTATTTTCCTGTTCTCATAAATGTTTTATCTCGTTTGATGAGTCAGTTTGATTTTAAATTATCTTTAAATAATGATTCACTCGAATCTTCAATAGTTGTATTTATTTTTTCATTTTCTTGTATTTCTATTTCAGTGTCCTTACTACAAAGCTGACCCCATTTTTTTAATCTATTCTTAGCTATCTCACATCTCGTAGCATTTCCACTACTGTTCATACCATCACGTTCATTTAAACAGACCGTAATCATATCATACAAGATATTTTTCGCTTTCACGTAATCATCGCAATCTTTTAAGTCTAGCAAGCATTAAACATAAAAAAATTTTAGTCTCGTGTCAGTATGCTTGAAACAAGTTAAATTAAACAAAATTTAAAAACCACTTAAACAATTGATTACTTTAAATACACTATCAGTGCTGTGCCAGTGACAAGTAAGTACATAATATGACTCATCAATAATTTTTATCACTGCAGATGAAATAAAAAATTTAAAACTACCCACATTCATAATAAGTAAGAATGTATAAAAATATAAGTACTTCTGTATACTTAAAAAATCTCAGAAAACACAAATTTAACAATTACACAGATGTTTATTTATCTAAAGCTCGATTTTAATGCCAGTATAAGTATTATTTAAAGTTTAATTGTTTTTAGTATACCTACTCGTCATTTAGCGCCTACACACAATGCATAATCTACGCATCATTCAATTTTGCTATTTTTATTTGTTAGGCGTTTATTGTTTCATAATCTGTTTTTGTCAATAACTATTCATCCTTAATAGCGTCAGAATCCAGACTGTTAGTTTTTTAGGTAGCAATTAAGTAGCAATTAACAGTGAAAAAACATTTCAATAATTCTCAGAGGTTTGAGCACACTTGATGAGTGACCGGCCAAGTTGACGTCAGAATGGCCGGTCACCTTTAAAATTGATTTATTTTGAAAAATACGCAGGTAGCAAATATTTAACTTTAGGTAGCAAATGGTAGCAAATAGGTAGCAATTTTCTAAATCTACATCAACGCTAAATATGATCAGTGACCGGCCATTCTGACGCACACGACTAATGTTCTACTACTGAGCTGCGTACACGTGGAGACTCATTGGGCAAGAAGTCACTTTCAAATCAATTGTTGTCAGATCAGGATTTATTTTTTTGTAGCGTTCGCCATAATGGCGCGAAAAGAGTAGTTAGGTTCTTTACCTTTACCCCATTTTGAAGGAATCCTTCAAATTTAATTGCCTGAATTAATATGCCCAATATATTTTATACCAGCGGTACCCCGCGGCTCCGCCCGCGTGGATGTCGGTTATCGCTGCAAAACGCCTACCCAGAAAAGACACGGTGATGACCGCGATGAGAAAAGACATGCTTGATGTTGCAAGCATAAATTATTACATAGACATTACAGTGTTACGTCGCATATGTATTTATGTAGATAACAAATTATATAATTATACTTATTTACTGTAATTACGGTTATATTATTAAAGTGTATTCCTCAACAGTACCTACTCACTAGGGCAGCACAATTTAAGTTTTTTTCTTCAATTTTTTTTTAAATCGGTTCATAGCTCCTTCTTATTTTAAGTCTGCCAAAATTTTAAGCCCAGGGTCAGGGTGCTCACTTGTCTAACCAGATTTGGCTGATCACATGAAGGCAGAATTTCACTTATTACATGAAGCGCCTGCCGTCCTACCTCTGCAAACCAGAAAGAGTCCTCTATGGTATGGTCATTCTATGGTTAATCCTCATTTTATGCTTGCTGAGGCTCGATATGGCGTGGAGGTCAGTATACACTTCACTTCAGAGGTCGTGGGTTCGATTCCCACACAGGACAAATCTTTGTGTGCACGAACATGAATATTTGTTCTGGTCTGGGTGTTTTTCTATGTTATATTAAGTATGTATTTACAAAAAAAAAAGTATTTAAGTATGTTTATCCGTTGTTTAGTATCCATAACACAAGTTCTTAATGATACTTATCTTGGAACTAAATAATTGGTGTAATTGTCAGAAAATATTTATTTATTTGAACCACGTTAGGAAATTAGGAGGCACTGACTTTCTAATAACGACTGCGAACAACAATTTCCAAGGTCAAAGTCAAAATTATTTATTCAAGTTTGGCTCAAAAGAGCTCTTATGAAGGTCATAACTTAAAAACTAGCGCGCCCATTCACTGCGGGCGGGAGCTTGATCGTAAAAGAACAGACAAGAAAATCGTCAAGGTTAGTTTTTTCTCCCGCCAGTTACAAGAAAATGTACTTAGTAGTAAAACAATTTGACAAGTCTACAAAAACCTGTGTTTTGCAGTCACAAAATAACTAAGAAAATAACTCTTTTTTAAGTTATACGAGCATAATCCATGTAGGTATCATTAACTATCGTATTATTATTATGTGCTATATGCGGAAATTGCGTAACTCATTGTAGATTGAGCACGTTTCTAGGTAATAGCTAATTTCTAGCGTTTTTAATCGATCTTATTATTCTGGTGGCATACTATTTGTTAATATCGCCATAGTCGATGTCAAAAAAAAAAAAAACTATGTTGTAGATTACATAGTGTTATAAATAATTCAAAAATATATAAATAATTGAAGCGCTCGTAGCTCCGCGATGCTCGGTGGTCGGAAACGAACACCGAAGTAAAGCAGAGTTTACAGAGGTAAGTCCTTGGATCGGTGACCGTTTGTGTGGCATTTGATATCGAGCGCTTCCGTGCTTCGGAAGGCACGTTAAGCCCTTGGTCCCGGTTATTACTAAATGTAGTAGTCGGTAAGCCATGTTAGAGGCCTAATTGGGCGGCTTGAAAAAATCTAACAGCAGGACGCCATACACCTGCCTCCGCCAATACGCACTAGTTCAGCGTGGTGGAGTATGACCCAATACCCTCGCACCTTGGTATGTGAGAGGAGGCTCGTGCTTAGTGGGACGTTAATGGGCTGAGATGATGATGATAAATAATGTCAGAAGGATACATGACATCCGGCGTATTACTGAGGTCCGTGTATCCGTCTTTAGCTACAATGGTAGAGATTTGATTCTCACAAATACTTGTGTGCACAAAATTGCATATTTCTCAACGTGTTTTTAACAGGTAAAACTAAAAGTTATTAGACTTATAAACACTTTACTTATTGTACAAAGTATGTCACAAAAATAAGTAACCAAAATTAGAAAGGTCTGTCTTTGCATTTCATCATAATATAAAAAATAATTTGCTAAGTTAATTTTGGCAGCAATACGAGAACAAGGCTATCAGGTCTAAAACCAGATCTTTTACCAACTGTCACTTCAGAGTTTCGACTTAAGCCTATATCAATAAAATAATAATATGTAAATGAGTGTACAGGTCATGTAACTTTGATTTAAAAAAAATTGGCATGATAATATTAATCAAATTTATAGACAAGCCAATTTATGACATTTTTTACTACGAAGCAAGTTGACTATAAAAAATATTTTTAATATATGAGAAACCGGATAAGTCACACTTGCTTGGGTTAAATGAAAGATTTCCTTGTAACGTCTTTTATCCTGTTTTGCTTATTACACACAAATTTGAATTGCAATCTAGATTCTGTACCTTAGTTTTTAAGATTTTTATTTGTAAAATTGTAATTTGTCGTGTGTATTAATAAATAAATACTAGTAGTTGAGCAAGGTGCCACTAATATGCAACATCGCTTGGCTGAGTTGTTTCAGTTGTTTTTTTTATATTTCTTAGCGTTCTACGAAAACGATTAGGCTAAAATTAACGACGTTGCTGTGACAAAGAGTTTAAAGATTTGATAATATAAATGACATAGGGAAACGCTTTTAGTTTAGCGTTACTAGATGATGGTAAACCATAACCGAAGTAAAACAGAAGTTATAGTTAAGTCCTTGGGTGGCCAAATTTTGTATACCTAGCCCTAATTTACGAGTTGTATTTAACTTGTTAATAAATTGCTAAATGGTCATAGGTGTTCAGTATACCTGCATCCAGCTCCTGAGGTCGTGGGTTCGATTCCTAGACAGGACAAATCTTTGTGTGCTTGAACATGAATATTTAATCTGGTCTGGGTGCTTCCAATGTATATGAAGTATGTATTTACAACAAAAAAAATTGTTAAATACAAATAGTTTTATTGTTCAAAAAATATTATACATCAAGCTATAATTCGTTCACTAGCTTTCACACTAGAATACCCTGTGGCGTGAAGTCTAGTCTCTTTCATGTAGGCACAATGGGTAGGTAATTTTTGAGTGTCGCAATTAATTATTTGAGCAATTTCAAAACGTATTTGGAATAATACATGCTGAGGTTAGTGAATGTATGTGTGTTTATGGTTAAACTTGTGTGTTAAGTTCTATAGTTCATTAACACAAGTTCTTAATGATACTTATCTTGGCGCTAAAAATTGGTGTGATTGTAAGGGAATTTTTATTTAATGTGACACGTCATAATGACTACATCCTGCCTGATGGTAAGCAGTCAATTAAAAAACAAAAGCGCTTCATAACGTGAAATAAACACGGTATAAAGCGCATCCACTCATAACGGCCTGCTAAAATGCCGTTTCACGCCCCGCTTTTTTTATATCTGCCTGAATTATAATATCAAATATAATTTTTATACTTTGACATTAAGCATTTATCATGCTAATATTATAAGACGAAATTTTTACAACAAGAATCATCTCATCCGCGGTAGCCTGAGTGCAAACCAAACCCACGATAATAACGCGTACAATGTAATGTACCCAGAGTATACAATAATTATGGTGACAGGACTATAAAAAAACGGCTTCCATATCTTTTAAATAGTATACCAGAAGCCATTAGAATGGAAACAAACAAAAATAAGTACAGAGCAAATTTAAAATAACACTATATTGGTGTAAGCGCAAAATTGTAATTTATTTATTTATAAAATTAGTTGTAATTAATATAAAAGAGACTGTGACCCATAGACAAACCAGTCAAACGGTTATGTGGGATATGTTTTTATTTAATAAGGAAATAAATGTTTTATCTATCTATCTCTCTATTTATCTAATTATAGTTAACAATAAAAATAATAAATTACCCTTTCCCCGCTTTCTCAGCTTCTTCTTGAGTTTCCAAGTCGTATATCTCGACACCGGTGAAAGGGCACAGATAGTATCTGTAGTGAAAATCCCCTACCCCTCCCCTATGGACCACTACTTCTTCCACCAGCCTTCTAGTGTCATCATCCATATCGTTAAGCTCACGCACTTTTGTACTCATAATTAATAACACAACTATTTCCAAGTCTTAAACTAACACCATAGTCACAGTCAAAGAACGACGTCAAGATCAATCATTTTTAAATTAATTTACGAATATAATATCAATAAACACGTTACAACGCTACGAATAACCGGATAGCATTGAATGTTTAGTTCAGTGAAGAGACACGACATATGGCGGCTCGACGCTTCGTTATATCAACAAATAACTTAACGCAAACAAATCAGAGCTAATGATCTACAATCTGCTGTAATTACGCTTAATTAAACGCGTGTCCAGATGATCATTTGGGACTTAATTTGGGTTTAATAACAATTCGTTAATGATATTTTGACCTCGGGGCGTTTGTATACTAGTAACTGTATATATTTACTATATTTTTATATTAACTTGGCGAACAAATTAAAGGAATTAAAGGATTAGAAAAAAAATCTGTGAGTATGGAGATTTCAGTCAATTGACGTAAAATTACGATTTAAGGCCGTGAGTGTCAACCTTAAGGAGTAACTAGTTATGTAATGAGAAGAGACGAAGTTCATATGACCACATCATCATCATCATCTCAGCCATCTGACGTCCACTGCTGAACATAGGCCTCCCCAATAGATTTCCACATTGAGCGATCCTGAGTCGCATGCATCCATCGGCTTCCCGCCGCCTTGACCAGATCATCGGTCCATCGCGTGGGAGGCCGTCCTCTACTACGTTTACCGGTTCGCGGTCGCCATTGCAGAACCTTGACGCCCCATCGGTCGTCGGTTCTTCGAGCTATGTGCCCCGCCCATTGCCACTTCAGCCTGCAAACTCGCCTCGCTATGTCGGTCACTCCAGTCCTCCTACGGATTTCCTCATTTCTGATTCGATCACGTAGGGACACTCCGAGCATAGCTCTCTCCATTGCACGCTGAGCGACTTTGAGCTTTCTAATGAGGCCCATAGTCAGGCACCAAGTCTCAGTACCGTACGTCATCACTGGCAACACACACTGGTTAAAGACTTTTGTCTTAAGACACTGAGGTATTTTTGACGAGAAGATATAGCGCAGTTTCCCGAACGCAGCCCAACCGAGCTGGATTCGACGATTGACCTCTTTCTCGAAGTTGGACCTACCCATTTGGACTTTTTGTCCCAGGTATACATATTCGTCGACAACTTCGAGAGCCGAGCCTCCAATAATTATTGGGGTAGGCTTAACATGGACATTCGACATAATTTTCGTCTTGTCCATGTTCATTTTGAGACCTACCCTTTGGGAAGCTCTGTCGAGGTCTTCGAGCATTGTGCCCAGATCCACAAGCGACTCCGCTATGACCACTATATCGTCGGCAAATCGAAGGTGAGACATATACTCGCCATTTATGTTGATGCCGTAGTTTCCCCAGTCCAGCATTTTGAAAACATCCTCCAGGGCAGCAGTGAACAGTTTCGGAGATATGACATCTCCCTGTCTCACGCCCTTCCGCAGGAGGATAGGATTCGTGTGCTGGTCTAGTACGCGTACGGACATGGTGGCGTTTTTGTATAAACTTCTCAACACTTCAATATACCGATGGTCAATGCGGCATCGCTGCAGGGACTGAAACACTGCCCAAGTCTCGATCGAATCGAAGGCCTTTTCATAGTCCACAAACGCTAAGCAAAGTGGCTGGTTATACTCCTCGGTCTTCTGTATAACCTGCCGCAGCGTATGTATGTGGTCCATGGTTGAAAAGCCTTTTCGGAAACCGGCTTGTTCGGGAGGCTGGAAGTCGCATATGACCACAAGAACAATTAATATTATTGTTAGCGGATGTAGGAAACGAGGACAACAAAAAAAAGGTAGATTGACTATGTAAAGAATATTATGATCAAGAAAAGGGGCGGATGGGTCAATGATCGAGGTGAATTGCTCTAACCCCAGATAAACTGAGAGCAGGACACGACATTGCCGAAATTATCTCCATACAGTCATTAATAAAAGAAGAAAAAGATTCCTTTACTTATTAAATCAGTGTTCAAGATATTACCCCTCGTTTTCACTACGAGACAATATATAAAACTTGTCAAATATACAATTATTGGACTCATACATGTATTTAGACTCTCCAAAACATTATTTCGTTGAAACTGTGTAGCCGACAAGTTTAATAAAATTATAAATACAAGTATAAATACTAGTACAAATACAAGTACAAATGCAAGTACAAGTACAAATACAAGCACAAATACAAGTACACATACAAGTACACATACAAGTATAAATACAAGTATAAGTATAAATACACGTATAAATACAAGTATAAAACACATTTGCGTTTACACTGAAGTCTGTATACATTGATAGCATTCTCATCTACAACATATAGTTGTGTTTTGGACAAGTATTGTGTATTTTATTGCACATACTTATCAGAAATAATACTTTGGGCATGGACTCACTAGTTTAGAATATTTTCCAGTGTCCAGTAATTTCATAAACCATGTTATTTGCGTTTTCGTCATTTAGTCGTACAGACAAATACTCGTGTTAATTTGCATTTACCTTTCGTTCGTAAAAAAAATTTAAAAAATCGTGTTCTATTATTGTGGAAGTTACTTACTGGTACTAGTGTTGCAAAGGACTCGAGTCTTTTAGTCTTATTCGATAGACTCGACTCAATTTTCTAAGACTCAGTGAACTAACTGAACTCGGAGTCTTGAGTCGAGCCGAGTCTGAGTCCTATCATGAAGACTCGAGCGCCATTATTGAACTCGAAACCTTAAATAGAACTCGAGAGACTCGAGTCTTATAAAGAGCTCGAGTCTTAAAAGAGCTCGAGTCTTAAAAGAGCTCGAGTCTTAAAAGAGCTCGAGTCTTCATCAAACTGGTCTTCGAAATGCTGACAGTGATTTATTTAGAATAAATGTCTATACTTATATAATAAAGCTGAAGAGTTTATTTGTTTGGTAGTTTTGTTTAATTAATGTTTTCTTTTGTAATAATTTTCATGATCATAATTAATTAAACTGATTTTTCATGTTAATTAAAACTTTAATTCTTTCATTTATTTTTCGACATCTCCTTCTGGTTACACATGATTATATCTCACAAAAATAGCCTTTTATTGGCTTCTTTAAAAAGAATGACTCAAAGCGGAAAAGAACTCGAGCGCGACTCGGCGCGTAAAAAGGACTCGAGCGGTAAAGAAGACTCGAGTCTCGAGTCTCGCGTTCAAGAGCTCATATAGACTTGAGTTCTTTATTCTTAAGAGTCTTATTGTTATGAGTCGAGTCGTGTAATGCCGAGTCGAGCTCTAAATTTAGGACTCAAAGACTCGAGTTCTTTACAACACTAACTGGTACTGTGGATAAGATATTTAAAAAAATGACGTATTACTAAAAATATTGTTAAAGAGTGGGAATCACAATACGGGTATTGATGTAGTTGAACCAAGTAGCACCTGGATTTGCAAAAGCTAAAATGAATTTGCGCAATATCCCATTTCACTCGATAGTGAACTAAGTACGTCTTAATTCTTGAATTTGTTTTTACATACATACATAATATCACGCCAGTTTCCCCGAAGGGTTAGGCAGAGGCATATCATACGCCCACACTTCGCCAATCATATAGTTGGTCCCACTTAATAGGTGGCACGTATATTTATTTATTTAACAATTTATGCATATAAGAAACATACACAAAGACAGAAGTTATGAAAGACATGTACAACGGCACTGCTTACCCCTAACAGGAATTTCTTCCAGCAGACCTGAGACGGCAAAAAAATTACAAAGTATACGTGTACAAAATTAAATAATATAAGAGACTAAAAACAAACAATAACATACTGAAATTAAACAATTAAATAAAAAGGTACAACTAGCAGGCAGCAAGGAAATGTTCCTTTGATGCCTTCTTAAAAATTTAAATACTTTTGGAAGTGCGAATAACGACTGGCAGCGCATTCCACAGCCTAAATATAATAATTAATAATTATATTTAGGCTGTATAATTTGTTTGCATTTCATAAATTTGTAATTACCTTTGGAAATCGCTATGATTTCAAGGGATTATTTTTGTGACAGAAACTAGAATATTCTTGGACTTTCGAAACCAACCTTAGTTATTTTAATATTTTCAAGGTGGCAATACTGAATAGATGTTAAAAAATGAAACAATAATTTTCTTGATAAAACGACTGATTAAATTTGATGAATTTTAATTTTTGAATTTTACTTTATGCACCCGATAATTATTATAGGAGCAGGAAACATAAACTGTTTGCTGGGCCAACCTGCCGAACCGTAGCCCGCTCAAAATCACCCATTCCGCGGACACTCAACGCACTTAATGCCATCCTGGATGCAGCACCCGACTGTGATTTGTTTGCGGATGGATGGCCTGAGATTTTGTCAGTGTGTCTGAGGTATTGTGAGAGAATGGGATAAAAGAAGTTTTTATGTGTGAGATTTTAATATTATATTTAACTTTTACTGTTTCTGATAATTAGTGTAATTGGTGTATTCCGTTCTGATTAAATAAATAAATTGACTACAAGTGTACAAAAAGACTTGAGATCATATATATGTAGGCAACTACAAGTTTTTGACAAGTTTCATACAAGTATAGTATTTTACAAACAGATGGATGGATGGTTGTTTATACTTCAGACAATTAATATACATGCATAAGTGTATGCGACATGTTTAATACATGTATGTGAGACAGGAAAACATTGTCTAGGATTTGTCTAATAGGTACATGTAATATATCTTGGTGAAAAACGAGAGGTATGAGAAAATCCCCTCTAGGAGCCCCGCGAAATGAAAAAAAAAACTGATAAAAAAGAAGTGTGTACTTAAATAAACTAACATTTATAATTAATTAAAAAGTTAATTAAAAATTTACGGAAAAATCCTTATGCGAAAGTTTAATTCACATGTTATGTGTCCAATTGATTTCATTATCTGACATTGCCTCATTCATGTAATGACAACTCGTGACAGTAGTAAAAGTTCATTTCTAATTCGAGTCTTAACACAAGGCAATAAAGTAACAAACGGACCTTATAGCTGACTGTACCATCTGAGTATGTAATTTTACGATAAAAATATTTGGGTTTTATGGGAATTTAAAATTAAAATTAGAAATCTTCGATAACTATGGTGATAGCGATAGACGTATGTTTTTTATTAAATTCTATTTGGGTTTTATAGGAATATATACAAGTTTATTTCAGTTACTTAGTCTACTACAGGCATAAGTGGTTGATGCTCCCTTTTAAGCTAAATTGCTTGTGATAGGCAGCACCGCTCTTCCATAGCATGGTTACAAAATAGACTAACCACCATAACAGTTATAAATTAACGGCAACTAATATAATCTAAGACAATAAAAATAAAAACATTAAAAATCAAATCGTTAACATAAGAATAAATATAAAAGGAATTTAAAAAAGAAAATCATTAAAGGATTTAGAAAATTGTGTGTGTGTTTGTAAGTGTGAGTGTTTTTGTGAGTGTGTGTGTGTTTGTGAGTGTGTGTGTGTGCCTGTGTGTGTCACGAGTGCGAGTGTGTGTCACGAGTGCGAGCATAAAACTAAAATTAGAAATCTTCGATAAGTATGGTGATAGCAATAGACGTATGTTTTTTTATTAAATTCTATATTGTTAACGGAATATAATAAAGTCATCTCTTACTATAGGCATTATGAGGAAGCTCTGACCAGCTCAGGGAGTAAGGGAAAGAGCTATGTTTGAGGTTTCACTACGTAATTGTTCATGCATTGTATAGCTTCACAGACAAATGAAGATTGTAATTAACCAATTGATAATTTAAAAGCGCATAAGCCTGTGAGTTTCTTGCTAGTTCTTCTTACAAAACGGTGGCTCGGAACTGGCACTTAGATTAACTTACACTTAAATATTTTTGGTTTTTTAATTGATTTGTTGCATAAGTGAATCGAAGCTTCGTGATCATATTTCGATTGTTTTATTCGTATTTATATTAAATTTTGACGTTTTCAAGAACTATTTACCAAATAGGTTATGACATAAAAAAAATACTTTGAAATCGGAAATAAAGAGATCCGTAGAAAAACTAATGTCCCCGACATAGCTCAAAGACATATAGCACGAAGACGGCCGTTGGGGCAAAAACGTTCTGGAATGGAAGGATCTCCCTATGATAGAAAACGAAGCGTTTGACGTCCTCTTGCAAAATGAATGGTCGACCTGGCCTTAAGGTCGCAGGATAACGATGAAAGCCGCCTGCAATCGTTTACATTGGAAGCTTATGGGGCTATGTTCAGCAGTCTACGTACATGTGCTGGTGATAATGATTTACTTATTTATAACGCAATATCAACGGCTATTTTTCTTATCACTTTAGCATTTTAAATCCCCACTTCTGTGCATGGTTCTCCTTACACCAACTTAGACGAGAGGTTCAGAGTATACTCAAACAAGCGGACCCAGTAGGTGTATACCGCCCTGCTGTTAGAATGTTTTAATCTTATCAGAATCTCAGCATTTTAAATCCCCACTTCTGTGCATGGTTCTCCTTACACCAACTAAGGCGAGAGGTTCAGATTATACTCAAACAAGCGGACCCAGTAGGTGTATGCCGCCCTGCTGTTAGAATGTTTCAAGCTGCCTTATAAGACCCTTAAATTGACTAACTACCACACTAGCCGAAACGTGATGAATGATGTTTCTTTCTGAGTTGCGGAGGTCAGACAGCACTCGCTCCGTGTAAGAACTGAAATTCATATAAATCTTCTTAGACCAGAGAGCAGACCCAGGTCCTTAGCAAAGTCTAGACTACAACCGGAACAATTGCTAGGATGATGATAGCTGGGACCAACGAGTCTTCAAAAGCACGGATACGCTCAATTCTATCTGCCACAAAACTGTCACCTATCCGAGTTACGAGCGGTGGTATCGTATACTGTTATTATGAACCCTTTTAAAAAGACCAAGGTTAATGAGTAGATAAATTTGCTATCTTGAGGGTTGAAAGGTTAATACTAATGAGCTAATGACTAGTTAATTATGCATAATTACATACGACGATACCATAGCAAGCAATGACCTTAATAATAATCTTACATTGTCTTGTCCTTGATCTAGCTCAGCATTTTTTTTAAATTTTATATTTAAGTGCCTATTTGATAACACAAGGAAGGCCGTTGGGAAAAGTTAAGAGTATAGTAAATTTTTCCTCACTTAAGATTTTGTAGGTAGTGAATGGGCGCGATAGTTTTAAATTTTTCTACTACTCTAAGTTCTCTCTCTCTCAATTTTGATTTCAGCTAAATTTGATTTAAAATTTCAGTTATTAGTTAAAGTGGAGAGGGACAAAAAATGTTTTACAAAGATTTAAGGTCTTATTACAAATCGAGATCTAGCTGAGCTCTAATCAGGATTGGTGACCGTTTTGCAAGACGGTGCTATTCCGTGGCTTAAAATTAATGAAGAATTTTCATAGCGCATTTATACTGATTCAAACCAGTCAGTGTGCCATATTTAAATATCGCAGAATTACTATTTATAATCATGTCAGCCTATTAACGTACAAACACCCCAGTGTTCTTTCTTCAGGACTCTTTTCACAAACCCAGGTAAAGACGGATTCAGAGGACTCCACCACCTGGACCCAGTGCGATTTTGCGAAGGTAGGTGTTTGGAAACCTGCGGTTAAACTTTTATATGGATATAGTTAAAAACTACAAGTAGATAGGATAAAAATCCGAAAATTATACCTTGACTGGATGAAAACAGGGATGGAAGGGAAAACAAATATCGTATGTAAAACCTATGTCATAATTACAACGTAGATTCTGTCATCATTTCTGCTAGACTTTGGCTGAGTTTCAATTATACTTTGAGAAACAGTACCGTCTGATCTTTGCAACCTAAAGGGAAACATCATTCTATCTAATAGTTGAATCAGCTGTTAGGAACTTCCTAATAACGAATGCTGTATGATGTTCATGACAGCCGGAACAATGGGCTTAACGTGCTCTCCGAGGCACGGTCCGAGCGATAATTACGCACATAACTTTGAAAAGACAAAGGTTTTGAACCGAAGACACGCTACTGGTCTATCGCTGACAACGTAGATCGTTTTTATTTAGATGACAGTCATCTAAATAAAAACAGATAGTTATAATTTTATTAAGTCGAACTTATTATTTTGTAGAATTTCACTTGGCATACTATGAATGAATGGCAGAATTTCATTTGGAATAAATTTAAATAGCATATTGCTCTTTAAAATAGTATACCTTTAGAACTCTATATTAAATTAGAAATAGATTAAAAATTACTATTTTACTACAAAACTGTCGTGGGAGAACCGAATCACTGCAAAACCGACTCCACGTAGTCTTGTCTGTCCTACACTTTGACCGTCTCTCGCTCTGGGTGAAGCGGAAAGGTGTGACAGACTATAACTGACTAAAACCATCCATTTTTCTTCTTGAGCCTGCTATGACCCGGGGCCGCGGTAACCATTTCGAAAAGTCCCACAATAGATACTGCGATAAACTTTAGGAGCTGAGAACAGATGCAAGCAAGTAGACAATAAAATAACGCTATTACCATAATCATGGTGAATGTAGGCGATGACGTAACAACGGACTAAAGGCTAAGAGGTTAACAGACTCAGACTCAATTTCTCAAAGTGATTGTGCACGAGAAGCCCACAGACGTCGCTACGTCGACCTGACTTAAACAATGACGAGTTACATTGAAGAAGCGCTTTTACGGCTTCTTCGTATGTAAATCTGAACCCATTTCATTTGTTATATTATCTACTGATCTCTCGCTAGAATCCAGAGAGCGCAGAATACAACTTTTTATATTTACAGATTTCAAAATTTAAAATCTTTAGGTACTCGATATCTTGATTGATCTCCACAGACAATTATAAGATGTTATTTAAATAATTTATGTGATATCGTGTTTCATTTCAATATTGTTTGTAATGCCTGGCTTTTTTTCTGCTCAAGCTCCAGTCCGCAGTGAATGGTTGCTTTAATTTAAAGTTAACATACATACTATCACGTCTTTTTTTTTTTTTTTAATGTGACACTTCATAATGACTACATCCTGCCTGATGATAAGCAGTCGCTGCAGTCCAATAAGGAAATGAAAGCGCTTTATAACGTGAAATAAGCACGGTATAAAGCGCATCCACTCATGACGGTCTGCTAAAATGCCGTTTCACGCCCCGCAGACCCGGGATCATAGAAAACAGGAAATACATGAGCCGGCCTCTTTCCCCCAAGGGCAGGAGGCATATTAAACGCCCACACATCGCCAATTAAACTCTTGGACTCACGTCGTAGATAGCGAGCCTATTGCTGCTAATCGGGATCTTTAAGTTTGCAGGAGCCTCGTCTGTTAATCGGCAGGTGCACCACTTGCAGATCCGAAGACCGTAGGATCCCTATACACCCAAACATATTTTAACGTTCATAGGAATTTAATTATTTATCAAAACCCTTACCTCGTCTGTGGAAGAGCCGCGTAACCATTATTGAATTTAATTGAACTTTCATACAGACAATGCACATTATTAAACATATTTAATGAATACACGTATTGAGATGTAAACAGCAACTGCAAAGTGATATTTTGATAAACAATGTTTATCATAAGAGATAAGTGTAGACATCACAAATAAGCTTAAAACTAAACAAACTCGAAATCAATGCTCTAGGCATCAACCACATACTTAGAGACGAAATGTGAGATTTTTTAAGAACATTAAGTAAGTCAAAAGGTAAATAATTTTGTGCCACATCTCTTATGTCAACTTAACTTAAGGTAACCATAAAAGATGTCATACTTTTCACAGGAGGCATAGAATCGTCCGGATCATAACACGACAATAAAGGAAGCATGTACTATATACATAATCTAATACAAATATCCTCATATTCATAGATCGGCCCACGTCACTGTTATCAAAAGCAATAGGGCTTGTTTCGATTTTTATAATATGGCACTTAGGGTACTATCAACAATTTGACGCTAATACTTGCATCTGGTGATCTGGTCAAGGCGGCGGAAAGCCGATGGATGCAGGCGACTCAGGATCGCTCAATGTGGAAATCTATTGGGGAGGCCTATGTTCAGCAGTGGACTTCAGATGACTGAGATGATGATACTTGCATAGGACTGGTATACCGATGTCAGCACAACATAAGTCGTCGTATACAACAAGTTTCTATCATTTCATATGGACAAAACGATACGGTTAAATGTCAATGAGCTGGCTGATGACTGACTTCAAATTAGAGGAACGACTCAACTTCTCTATCTAAAAAAAAAATATTAAATATTTAGCCCCTTTGCACTGATATATTGACACTTGAAAATGATAATTAGTATGCTATAACGCCTACCCCATTGCACTGATATATTGACAGAACTGTGTCTACTAATATTAGGTACGCTCTTCTCTATGCGATTCTGTACTCGATGACTCTAGGTCATGTATTATATCATGTTCTAAAGGCACATTTTCCATGCATATATTTACAAAAATTTTACAGTTATACAAACTGTTTAAACAATAAGATGTTAACTGTGTCAGTTTTTCTAAAAACAGCTAAAGAATTATGCATCATTATGCTGTTTAACAGTTAATACATGTTTCCTGAGTAATAACTTAAAAATAATACAATAGAGATAGTTACAGGTCAGTGAAAATTTCAAATGTCAATGGAATCATATTTTGTGACTTTCATGCCGAAGTTTTCTGTATATTTTATAACAATATAAGAAAACTTTTAAAGGCGCGATTTTTTACGTAACTAACTACTGCATTTAATTTTTTTTAAATAAGACTAGCTATTTTTAGCAGTCACAATAGCTATTGTCTTGCGGACGAGAATACATGGACATATCATAAGATATTTGGTATACAGACACCTACAGATCAATGCGATGAACAGATACTGCGATTTACGTCCCTCCACTATGTAGTTATAGATATTCAAACAGGCTTTACAACCTAATCGCCAAAATACATGCCACTGAGCACAATCTTCAGTTCTTTGCCTCCAATCGCTACCAGCCGCTCCACCTTGCAGAAGGGTGTTGTACACTATGCTTTCCGAGCCGTGGAGCTTTCCGTTCTACTGTAGGAAACTTGAAGGATATATCCAATGACATTTGTAATCAGGAGAGGACTAAGCAACGGTCCTTGTGGTACACCAATAAAAAAAAATCTATTTAGAACAAGAACCGTTTATAACGAATGCCATAGTATTCGTATTAAGTTCAATCAATATAAAATGCAAGAATTGACATAAGCAGTCGCAAAATTATCAAGTTTATTAAAAACTACTTTTGTTTAGCTCATACATTTTACACTTATCGTACTGATATTATTATTCTGAACTTGCTATACCTACCTACCTACAACAGTTCCGTCACAGCAAACTATATCCAGTGCGTATGCAGTCCTACAACACTCCAATTAGACTTTAAACCAGGTTAAAATAGAACGAGATAAGGTGTACCAACAAGAAAAATTGATTGTGCAACTTGCACGCGTTGCAGTAATGATACAGAAGTACATGACCTCAATTCTGACACACTTTAAAATTAAAACACACAATTCATTGGGGTTCTGTATGTTATTAATATTATCATCATCTAAGTCCCCTACTGAACGCGAACCAAGGTTAGAGATAGAAAGGTCAAACATCACATTTAAAAGATCCTTCAAACACCATGTACAGACCACGCTAAAGTACAAAATTAATAAGTCTTTTTAGCTTCCGCAATGCCTTAAAATTGTTTTATCATTAACATTATTCCATAGCCATTATTTGTTTATTTATATTAGTTTTATAACAATTTTATATTCTTTAATTACCACATATCTGCCAGAATTACCAGGAGTTATTAGCACTATACAGCAACTGCCTGTTTTATATTTTATCACTTGTAATAGTTTCTATGTTTACCAGTCACATGTTTGTTATATTAGGGAAACCTGTTATTGGCTATACTAGCTTTAAGTTCTTATGTCAATTGTTTTACTGTATACGCTGTTGGTTTTTTCAATAAATAAATAACCACGCTGACCCAATGCGGATTGCGTGGCGTCCTGCTGTTAGAATCATTCAAGCCATCTAAAGTCAATGTGGGAGAGATATGGCTCTGTGCTAAAAGTGAAGTTTGCTACAACTAGGATATTAAAGATCCCTATCATCACTTTTGCACCAGAGAGCATTGACTAATGTGAGCGAGGATCTTCAAGTACACCAGTCCCACTATAAACTAGTGGGGTGAAAGCATAAGTACCTATGAAAGGTATATAGGCGCTAGTTTTTAAGTTTTGACGTTCATAAGAGCTCTTTTGAGCCAAACTTGAATAAATGAATATGAATTTTGATGAATAAAGGGTGTATATTTGTCACTAATATGGCACGGAAGTCGCCATACGAATTCTTCGCTTCATAGGTCGTGGGTTCGATAGGACAGGAAAAATATATACTTTCATAAACTTAAATATTTGTCTTAGTCTGGATGATTTTTACTTTCCTATGTAATAAAGTATTTATGATTAACTTTATTAAAAACTCTCGTCTACTTTGAGGCGCTTCTACTCTTTGTGAGATAAATACATACTTAATAGCACAATTACCCCGGCAATAGGTTCGCCACCTATTACGTGGGACCAACAGTAAAATCGGCAAAATGTGGGCGTATAATATGCCTCCGCCTACCCCTTCGGGGTAACAGGCGTATGTGATAATAATTATTTATTGCACAAAATAATTTTAAGTATTACATGAGGTATATGAAATAACATGTAGAAAGGTGTATGTATGTATAGCACAATAAATTAACCCCTTATGAAAAGTTTAAAGTGGTGGAGTTAGTAAGTGCGTTCAAGTTCTATGCGGGGTTTCATCTGAATGCCAAATCTCTAAGCCGAACACGCAAGAATTACGATCTAAATATTATATTAGATTATTGGAATGAAAAATTGGTTATTAAAATAAATAAGTACAAACAAACCAACAACCTATTACAAATACCAACAACAAAGAAGAGATTACGAGAGATATTACAAGAAAAGCGTGACTATGCCGCCAACACTGCTCGTTACGAAATGTAATGTAACTCTGAGCAAACACTCTCGGAATTGGAGTGAGGAAATCCACTATCAGTAGTATATTTGGGGCTATCCATAAATGACATCATATTATAAAGAGGTGGGAGGGGGTTGACGAAGTGTGACAAGGGGATGGGAGGGATCCTAAATTTCGTGACGTCACTTTACAAAACCCAGGCCCTATGAACATTTTGGATCTGCTTTTTTTGATGTAATTGTTTCTTGCTGTACAATTGCAAAATGCGTGACATCACACTAAGGAAGAGGGATTCCCACAAGTGTGACAAGGACGGACAGGGGGTCAAAAAAATTACGGAATTCGTGTGACGTAATTCATAGATGACCTCTTTTCAGTATTTACGGAAATCAATGTAAAAGACAGTATAAACAATGATGCGCGCGAAACAAGTTAACAAAAGTCAGTCTTTGGATGGGTGACCGTTTGTGTGGCATTTAAGATGTTGGTCCCAGTTATCGTCATAACTGGTAGTCTTCCCTATCAAGCAGCTTAATAGTTTAAACAGCTGGCTGCCACAATACAGCTTCCACCAATCCGCAATAGGTCCAAGCCTTTCACTTTGGTTTGGTCCGTGCTTAGTCGTCATATCATCACATCGGTCTTAAAAAGTCCACTGCTGAACATTGGTCTCCCCAATAGATTACATACTATTAGGGATACTTGGCCATAAGTAGCCCAGGGCGGGTTGGTGATAATTCAAGCCGAAGCAGGATGATGCAATGCAAAACATCTACTAGAATTTCTCTTCGTCGACTACTTTGACTCCCCATGAGGTGAGAGGAGGTGGCTCTATTCTAGGCTGGTACCACCCATGCTCAACAGTCGCACAATAATGGGTTGACATAATGATATTACTCAATATAAATATAATACTGTAGATTTCTTTACTCAAATAAGATTTGAGAATTTGGTGCTACAATGTTTGTGTGTATTAAAACAACAAAAAGTATTCCAGTTTGTTTATCCATGGTAAAGATGAGTTTATTAAGGCATTCTTCTCAATATCGTTGCCTTTTGGAAGCCTTGTTAAAGTCACCCACAGACTGACAAATCGTGAGGAAAATCACAACATCATGAACATAATAAGACATTTATAGTATATTATTACTGGGGTCAATCCTCCTCTCCCAAATTAAGATAAAAGACATTTGTAATTTTACAAAACATTTTGAATATGTAGTATAAATATAATTTGTAGTAATAAGATTTTTTTAAGTTACAATACCAACATTTATCTTTTTTTTTATTTTCAATTACAGAACACCAACTGGCCGCCATAGACATTCAAGTAATTTGATCAAACAGGCTAGTTCAAACTGTTTAATCATAGCATAAATAGTTCTTGTTGAGAAAATAATGCTTTTTACCTATGTAGGCAAATCAGTGGGTATTTATGACTTAAAAAAGTCATTTGTAAAATAAAAACACAAACCAAAATTGACTTAAATTACTAACTCTAAATTTAATAAGTTTCTTTAACCGACTTCCCAAAAAGGGAGGAGGTTCTCAATTCGGCCTGTATTTTTTTTTGTTTAAAAATGTGTGCATGCAGAGTACAGCATGCACTTACACATCCTTGAAGCATCACTTTTCTATCACTTTTTTATTATTTAATAAATTTACAGAGTATTATACAAGTTCTTTTAAGTTTTCGTTGCAGGTCTAAGCATTCTCATTTCATTAAAATTGGGCTCAGATATTGCTATTTCAAAGAAAATAGAAAGTGAAACAGTTTTAGACTAATAAACTTTCAAAATTAAACTAGAAATATATTAAGTATTAAAGATTACACATAAGCTAGGCTATTAGCCTAAATGAATTGATCCTGTGGGTTGCATAGTTGTGTAGTCCTCACAAGTATAGTTAAAAAATAAGTTATATCAATAAAGTAAGGATTTTTCAAGAGTTTACTCCTTTAGGCTCCAAATCACAAGTGTTAACAGATAATATCGGATTTATTTAGGTCAATTACATATTTTGCTATTGGATGTTTTTGGAATAGGAAAATAATGACACAATAAAGTTGTAAAAAGTATTATAAATGTGTAAGGATAAATTAATTACTTACCTAACTTGCAATTTTAAAGTGTTACATATTTATCGTAAACACAGCAATATCATAAATAATGCTAAACACGTAATTGTGCCGACTTTTCTATGTCAGCCCATGGAAACATGTTTGGTAAGTATGATTCATACATTATTGTAACCTATTTCAAAAGAACAAGTTTGAAAATGTTATCAATGCATTTATATAAGTTATTGACTAAGTATCAGTCCAGTATTTGGAACGAAATGCGTTGCTAGGTGGATAACACAAACAAAGCTGGGAAAACCCTGTGGGAGGCACTATTTGACGCCTACTATTTAGTTTCAGGTCATAACTTAGGAACTTACACTTCAAGAATCCTGTCACCCTTCCTGATACCGGCCTGCTCTGCCGCTCCCTGCTCCAGGACTGCACTTACGTGCTGCAAGGGTGCATACAGCTCCCCATTGATCGATCTCAGCTGCCCACCTTCTGACACCTGACCGCGGACGTTGAAACCAAATCCAGTTTCAGTCTTGTAAATTGTAACGCGACGCGGTCCATTAATAGGCACTAAGTCTTTATTATTTCTTTCAGAATTTATAATACTGTTATTATCGGTTTCCGTCTCAGCCATTTTGGACAATAAATTCGCCAGACTGGTTTGACATTTAAAATAATCTGAGTTGCCACATACAACTGTTTGTGTATATATTTTTATCACCAACGAACAATGCAACGATTTGAGACTTACACCCTTAAAGCGACATCTATTCATGTGAATAGAAACTAAAACAAGCATTAATCATAGACAATAAAAAAAATAAAGAAGCTCTGTGGTTTTGGTCGGTAAAACAGTCATATGTTTCCTTTTTTAAATAATAGATGGCAGAGAGCGTGAAACAACGTGGTACTAGAAAAATCCTACTTCTTTCACATCAAAATCAGCTGTGAACATCAGTATGGCCGCTTCAATAACCAGAAAATAACTTTGTTTTTGCAAAATCAAATACAAAAAAATAGGAACGTGCAGTTTTCGTGATTACGTCGTCTAATTATTTAAAAGAATAGTGGCGGTGTTGATATTGACTAAAAGTGTTGCGTCATGACAGAAACCTCTCGCTGACAAACAAATATAATAAAAATTGCGACTGACTTGCTACGGCGATTTGTGATAATTTCTACTTCGCCCGCCGTGTCTATCTTTCCGTCTGTAGTTGAGGAGGCTCATGTTATTGTTGAATTATAATCGCGCGTGATAATGAGTAGTGCTAGATTGAGTTTAGTTTCTGTGGGGAGGCTAATCAGGACATCGGGTAAGTGATATTCATTCGTTTTTCATTTTGTTATTATCGTTGTGTTGACTGTTGGATAGCCGCCAGGATAAAAGACGCATTATTACTTTTGCATTTCACTATACGTAATTCTCTATCTAGAAAAACAATCACGTTTGACATGTTTGATAACAAAGCGTCACACTAATTTTATCAATAAGTAGCCTTTCAAGTTACTGGTCATGATCACATAAGTTACTTGTTCATGTAACATTACGTCTAATGATACGACTAAATCACGGTTAGAGGTCATGGTTCGTATTAGTGATTGCTTCAATGTCAAGCACAGCAGTAATGCCTATAATCCTGTTGGATTTTCCACATCAAGGTTATTCTTATTGCATTCTAGTATTGTTTTCGGTAAAGTTCTGACCTCAAATGTCTACGAGTTTCAATTAATTATTACTAATACAAAACATTAGTGAGATGTCCAATCAGTTTCTTCAACCACTATCTAATTAAAAAAAATTCTAAGAAATGTCAACATCATTGACAGAGTTTTTCTGATTAGAATCTGGTAAGAAACTCAATAATTTAGTAGATAAATAAACATGAAATACAGTTCCTTTGACATATCTTATTATAATATCATTACTTTACATATAAAAATATTATGTAAGTAAAATTTCCAAAAAATTTAAAGGGATATAAAGTATATTTTGCTATACAGTAAAAGCTCCTTATTCGCGCTTCCTTTATTCGCGTTTTCACTATTCGCGGATTAAAAAAATGCTACCCAATTCCTATATTCGCGACTAAAAATTTCTTTATTCGCGGATCTAATAAGTACATACATAATATGAATCGCAAAATGAAGATTTGACTGAAACCGACTTGGAGGAAACATTAAATTCACAGCCCATTGAAGAAGAGGCTTCAACATGCACTGGAAACGTGACATTTAATTTGAAAAATCTTAGTGAAGGCTTAAGAATTGTAAATGAGCTTTGCGATTTCTTTATGAACATTGATCCATCTATGGAACGAAGTCTTATTTTTAAGAGGCAAGTTGCTAATGCGTCTGCTGTGTATCAGTCTGAATTGAAGGAGCTTTTGAAAACTGCCAAGCAAGAAAAAATTACAAAATTCTTCAAACCATTGCCTAAGCCGTAAGATAATTAATTAAAATTTTTAAAAAACTTCAATAAAATATTTTTTTTATATATTTGTTGTTTTTTTTTGTCACCTAGGAACGTATCCCCTATAATCCCATATAAATTACCATTCCGTATTCACGGTTTCTGTATTCGCGGCATATTTATGGAACACATACCCCGCGAATAAAGAGCTTTTACTGTATGTGCAAAAGAACATACATTATCTAAAGTCACATAAAACATTAAAGGCAGTTTGACTATGACATCAACAGTCTCACAATCATAACATATATTTTCTACATCTGCCTGCTTCTTTTAGTACATTTTTAATTGTGTATTATTAAGAAGTAGCTGACCATGTAAACTTCTTTCTTTGTTTAGAAAAAAACTGTTTTTATTTTATTCCTGATGATAAATCTAAATTTAAAAAATAATATTCCATTTGGTTCGTTCAATTGGAAGTTATGAGCGTACATATGCTTGTTGGATTAATTTTTGAATACAATAACTTTAAATGTAAATAATAATATTAAAGAGAATAAATCTTGTGTTGATTGCTCATTGGAGGTTGTGCAGAGTTAGCACTGATTTAATAATAGCATAATTAATATTATTAACATTGAAAGGCACACTTAATAGCTAAAAACCTATGAAAATTGTCAGACGGCTTGGAGACAGTAAAAAATTGGCTCAAAGTGGTATGTGATAAAGCATTTAGTCTAACCGTTACTAGGTTTCCGCAGAATATAAGCGTCGTGGGTCATACTGCGACACATGCTGAGCGGTGACCTTTTTGGTACAGTCCAGTTAGTATATAAGTTTAGTTTGTAATTGTGAATTGTTTGTGTACCAAATAAACATATTTTCTTTCTTTCTAATAAAAATCGATGCATTGTATTTTACCATTTAGTACAAAATGAAATTGATCAACCTGTGATCACTGTTAATGTTCATAAAAACTTTATTACACTTGGCTTTATTAAGAATTAGCAAATACATGAAAGGTAATTTATGATCATTTTATACATCAATTGCTTTATATGATATAAATAAACCACAGAGGTTTGTCGCAATGTCAAAAACATATTTAACTAAGTAATTATGACCCATTGGTAGGAAAAGAAAATAAAAAACTAATTATGTATGATTAAATAATATAATGTTATGAATATTATTAAAATTATTGATTATTAATACAAAAGTGACAAATGTTTTGTTGTTAGTTACGTTTTAATCTTAAGGAAGGACACTTTAATTACATATAACAGAGAAACTCATTTTTACCTTGGTAATATTATGAAGGTTACATAGCCTGACAATCTGACTATAGGAAAATAAGACAATGGTAACAGAAATATTGCTTAATATGTCAAATATTCAAATTTAAATTTATGTTTGTATATTTCTTTTACTGTAGTGTCATAATTTTGTTGATTTTGAAAATATTCAGAAACTGTCTAAGTCAGGACTTCCCAACCAGGGGGGCGTGCCCCCCTGGTGGGGCGTAGAGGTATGTCAAGGGTGGCGCGAGACGTTTGTGTTTTCGAAAGAAAATGTATCTCATTAGTATTTATCTATTTTTCTTTCATAGTACTCTTATTATAAGATCTTATAAATTATGTTGATTAAAAAAAAAATATCGGATTTAATTTTGTAGAAGTTACAAAACAAATAAATGTTTTTGAAATAATGCGAGTTTTGACTGCATAATTTATAGGGGGGGGCATGAAAATATTATTTTAAATCCAGGGAGGCTCGACGAAAATAAGGTTGGGAAACCCTGGTCTAAGTCATAACATAGGTGAATGTGTAAAAGAATTTTCATTGCTTTGCTCAAGACCACAATAATTTGCTCTGGCCTTTAATATTACCTTCATAACACAATTTTTTTAAAAGATTTTTTAAATTAAATTTCTTAAATTTAATTTTGCCTTGCGTTTGAACAGACCCTGGGCCCTAAGTCTAAGGCAACCAGGATAAAGCTAGGATATGATAAATATTAACAGTTAAACCATGGTACCATGGTAGAGATGTGTGGTATGGTAAAATAGTGCCACCCCCTCTTATCTCACGGGGAGTCATGTAAGTCGATGAAGAGAAATCTACCTGGATGATGGGCAGCAAAATCATCCTGCGTACAAACTCGAGCTGCGTTCACCAACCTGCCTGCCCATTATGGTGTGTATTGGCAAGTACGAACAATAGAATTTAATCTATTAGAAAGGCCAATACTTAACAGTGGCTTCTATGGCTGATATAATGATGGTGAACTGTTAAATCAACTCAACATAATAATGTGCATTCACAATTCACTGCAATTGTGTTAATTATTATAGCTGCCCTTTAATTTCAGATCAAATATATTTTGTTTCAAGCATATGCTCATGCCGTATGTAAGAAAATATTAATATATAGCAATAAACTTGTTATGTTAATAGTGTTATGACAAGTTCATTACAATATATTAATTACTTTTTTAGCCTCATTTCATTTTAACAAGAATTTCTAATAGGTAATTTATCATCTATGCATGATTTAAAGTAAAAAGTTAAGGGAAAATAGTGAAGTGATGTTTATGTTTAAAGAATAAGAGTGGGATATGGTGGTGACTTTGGTGTACAAGTTACAATAGACTACTTATGTACCTTACTTACACTAGACATACATAAATAATAATAAATATTGACAACTACACCAATTATTAAGTTCCAAGATAAGTATCATTAAGAACTTGTGTTATGGATACTAAACAACGGATAAACATACTTAAATGCTTTTTTTTTGTAAATACATACTTAATAATAGGAAAACACCCAGACAAAAACAAATATTCATGTTCATGCACACAAAGACTTTTCCTGTGTGGGAATCGAACCTACGATCTCTGAAGTGAAGTGTTGGTATACTGACCTCCACGCCATATCGGTCGTCATTTTTTTTTGTAAATACATACTTAATATGTACATAAGAAAACCACCCAGACCAGAACAAATATTCATGTTCATGCACACAAAAAAATTATCCTGTGTGGGATCGAACCCACGACCTCTGGAGTGAAGTGCAGGTATATTGACCTCCACGCCATATCGGTCGTCAATTATGTATGTTTATCCGTTGTTTAGTATCCATAACACAAGTTCTTAATGATTCTTATCTTGGAACTAAATAATTGGTGTAATTGTCAGAAAATATTTATTTCTTTAGTATGATTCTTGGGAGATGCCAATACCTCACTTAGACTCTTTTTTCAATTCTCTTTTTTGTTGCCTTTCAATTATATTGCTGGTGCTATTGCAGGTCTCCCTCACTTTCATAACGCTCTTCTGCCAAGTAAATGCTCATCTAATTTTCAAAATGCTACTTCTTCTCAGCGTTTCAGCGTCGAATGCTGACTATAAGTATCTTCCATGGAACTCCGTTATGTTCTTAATGCGGCGCATCAGGTCCTGCTGTATTCTTATATCGACCGACCATGTGTAAACCACATGGACAAGACGGCTCTTTTCTATGGTATCCAGTGCTCTGTGGCTCCATCTATAGTCATGTGTGTGGCAGATCGGTCTATGTCAGCTTTGCCAGTCTCTTTTCGAACGGAATCAAGTTCATTGCCGCGAGGTCGGCCCTGCCGTAGTTTTTATATCGTGGGACCTTCAAGCTGCTGGTCTGCCCACGTTCCCGCCAGGGTATTGCAGAACTCTGTGACACTATCTATCGTCGTCTTTGCTGTAAATACGACTGTCCATCGCCATTTCAGATTTGCTACTCTTTCTTCAACGGACTTAACTTGCAAGTGATGCTCTTGGTGTAGGATGCGTCCATATGATGCTGTGACCTTTTGCCATCAAGTAAACTACATACTTGAGTACCACCAATGACTAAAAGAAATACATACATACAATCAAGCCTGTTTCCCTGAAAGGGTAGGCAGGGGCATATTATACGCCCACACTTCGCCAATTATATAGTTGTTCCCACGTAATAGCTGGCGAGCCTTTTGCCGCTTACCGGGCATTGTTATGTTCGCCAGAGCCTCGTCCGTTAATCGGCAGGTGCACCACTTGCAGGTGAGGTTGACTTGGGCTCCTTAGGTCTTGATAGGATCCCAATACACCTAAACGAAAAATTATTAATATGCACCGGCGTATGTATTCCTAGCAATCAAACCAATTCCGGATGAAGTAAATAAATATTTTAGCTCATCCCCACAGTCCAAAATACATTTTCGTGTTAATAATATTTGTCATGCGTGGAAATCGAACTAACGATGTTAGGATCTGAGTACCGACCGCACCGGCCTCTACGCCAAGAAAAAATACAATTCTGAACTGCACTGCAAATTCACTGCAAACCAAAAATTTACAAATAACTGCATCAAATCTCCAATCTAAACCTTACCCCATAACTAAAATACTAGAAAGCGACTTAAATAAGAATATCGGTAAACCTCTAGACCACATCGGTGCGATCAAAATGATTTGAAAGTGAAAGTCTATAATACATTCTAGATATTACGTCAAGATACGTCATAGAAATACATAATTCATATTATCATGCGGCATAGTGTTAGGAAACTAGTCAACTAGTGCATCCAACCTAAATTAAAGACTATTTCAAAATCAATTGTGCTAGTACTAGTGTAGTGAGATACCTGAACTACTAAAGGCTGTTACAAAGTCAACCACTTGAGATCGTTTTATAAGACAAGGCGCCCAGTATCTGTGTGCCATGCTAGGGATTCTTCGGCATGTAGACGTACACTCTATTATCGTCCTAGCGTTAATTGGTATAAACTTCTTACGCTTAGGACCCACAGTCTGCACACAGGTCCAACAAGACTTGGCAGTAAGCCAGTTATAACGAAGACTACCATCTGACCTCCAAAACAGTGTTAGTCAAAAGTCCAAAATTATTTGTTTCATAAACTATTACATAGTACTTGAAAACGTCAAAATAAATATATAAAAAAAACAATCTAATATTATTACACTGAACATAATAATAACAAATATTTCTGACACTTACGCCAATTATTTAGTTCCAGGATAAGTATCATTAAGAACTTGTGTTATGGATACAATGAAGAATTATGATTATGATTACTAAATAACGAATAAACATACATAGGTAAATACTTTTTTTTTTGTTAATACATATAAAACACCCAGACCAGAACAAATATTCATATTTATACACACAAATATTTGTCCTGTGTGGGAATCGAACTCACGACCTCAGGAGTGGAGTGCGGGTATACTCGCCACCACGCCATATCGGTCGTCACATGAGTACTTCTTTGTGGTTTAAAAAATCTAGAACTGTCAGACGAGTTTATAAAACCTAATTCTATGCCTAAATAAGATTTTTTTATAACCATTAGAGCGTCGTCGTAGAATTTGTGTGTTTTTTGTTTTCTTTTTTTTTAAATCGCCAACAATACACACAAGGAGTATTAAAGAAACAAATATAATTAATACAGTCTGTACAGCAACCACAACTAACTGTTAAATGTATTAACTAACTACACAATAGTATAAGTATGATTTTACAAAAATACTATCAACGTATATTTTTCCATTGTCCCTTGAACGCGTGACATATAAACCTTTCTCTTATATTATATCACTTTATCTATTAAAAAACCGCATCAAATACGTTGCGTAGTTTTAAAGATCTAAGATATACGGGACAGACTAAGGAATGCGACTTTGTTTTAAACTCTGTAGTGATAAAAAAATGTGGGGAACTTGCACTTTACCTGACCTACAATTGCGAGCGGTTTCAATAACTTTCATTTTAGTTCACACCAACAATATGAGTTTGAGTATTATGTAATATTCGTATCAAAAACTTTTGTGCTACGCAAACTTTGCGTAAGCTTTTAAAAGAAGGTCGGCTTTCAATTTTGGTACGAGATTGATAGCTCGTCTAGGAAGGTCGAGGTTTTGAAGATTGGCATAATTAAGTTATTACAAACTGAACCTTGACTCTTTTATGTTATGTCTGACATTTGGTGGTATTTCGCTATTGATTTTTTTTTGATAAAAAATATTTGTTTTCTGTTAAAAGCTCTTTATTTTAATATTGCAATAAAATACTGTTTTATATGGTGCTTATAAACCTGGCTGTAATTGTGTAACTACCCAGTCACTGCGGGCTGGAGCTTCAGTAGAGAAGAACTGGAATAGTCAACAAGTTCTCAAAAACTATAGTATTATTTTAGAGGGTGTATAGGGATCCTACCAAGTCCTAAAGAGCCCAAGCCAAACTCACCTGCAAGTGGTGCACCTGCCAATTAACGGACGAGGTTCTGGCGAACATAACAGTGCCCGGTAAGCGGCTATAGGCTCCATGGGCGTATAATATGCCTCTGCCTACGCCTCCGGGGAAACAGGCGTGAATGTATTGTGGAATCAACGCTTCCAGATTTAATTAGCTTTAAGAATTGCTAATACAATCAATCTCTTAATATTAGTGTTCTTAGCCGTATTTTGTGATCCACTTGCTACATTAACAGTTAACACAATAGAGATAATTATTAGTTGCAGTCTCATTTCGTATATTTTGCAGTGGATCCGAAATATATCAGAGAAACTTAAAGAATTTACAAAATCATTGTATTCTAAAGTTAGCGCAGGTTTCCTACTAGTATTTAATAAATACTTTTTTATACAAGTCTCGCAATAAGCGTCATAAAATATGTTGAAACTGTTCGAAAAATGTGTCATTCTGGTAATTGCTATGTAGGTTATTCAACTCGCAAATGCTTGTAGCTGAATGTTAATGTCTCCTGCACCACCTTCACACAAGGTTACCCGCCTTGAAAGGTGGGTTGACTGGTAAAACTTGCTCCAGTTTGAAAGCTTGTGGACTTGAACTGCATTAACTGATGTCCTTAGGTAACCTTGATTTTCTTTGTTTGCTATGAAATATTATTAATGTTATATTTTAATAAATGAGCGTTAAAGACTAGTCGTCTTGTAAAACTTGCTCCAGTTTGAAAGCTTGTGGACTTGAACTGCATTAACTGATGTCCTTAGGTAATCCTGGTTTTCTTTGTTTGCTATGAAATATTATAAAATAAAAATCATTTATAATAATAATAATAAATATTTTCTGACAATTACACCAATTATTTAGTTCCAAGATAAGTATCATTAAGAACTTGTGTTATGGATACTAAATAACGGATAAACATACTTAAATACTTTTTTTAATGTAAATACATACTTAATATACATAGAAAAACACCCAGACCAGAACAAATATTCATAATAGGTTGGGGAAAAAGTCTTTTCGTATTTTTGTATGAAAAGTCAAGACATTTTTTTCAAAGTTTATTTACATTTATTTACAATATATATGTACCGTTTTGTTGAATAACTTTCTGCCATTTTGTGGGCAGAGACATTATCCCGTTACTGTAGAAACTTTGGGACTTCTGATCAAAAAAACGGGACAAATAGTTTTGGCAGTCCTCTCTTGAGGTCAACCTTACAGAACCTAAAGAATTCTGCAGAGACCGAAACAGGTGAAAATCTGAAGGCGCAAGGTCAGGGCTATATAGTGGATGCACTAGGACCTCCCAGTCGAACTCTCTTAATTTTTGCTGAGTGGCTAAAGATGTGTGTGGTCTAGCGTTATCGTGATGAAAGACCACACCCTTCTTGTTGATCAATTCCGGCCGTTTTCTCTCGACTGCTTCCTTTAATCTCATCAGTTGCTGGCAGTAAAGATCAGAATCGATGGTTTTGCCGGGCGGTAAAAGCTCATAATAAACAATGCCCTTCCAATCCCACCATACACACAGCATCACCTTATTTCGTGTTAGGCCAGGTTTGACCACAGTCTGTGAAGCCTGGCCAACTTTCGACCACGACCTTTTTCGCACGTTCTTGTCGTACGTGATCCACTTTTCATCGCCAGTTATCAATCTCTTCAAAAACGGCTCGGTTTCATTACGTCTCAATAATGAATCGCAAATGAGTACACGGTTCATTAAGTTTCTTTGAGTGAGCTCGTGTGGCACCCAAATATCGAGCTTTTTTGTATAACCAGCTTTCTTCAAATGGGTCAAAACTGTTTTGTGGTCAATTCCCAGTTCTTCAGCTACATCGTAACTACTAATATGCCGATCTTGCTCCACTCTTTCAAAAATGGCGTCCATTTTATTCGTAACAGGGCGACCAGAGCGAGGTGCATCTTTAACATCAAAATTTCCGGACTGAAAACGTTTGAACCAAATTTGTGCTACTCTTACTGACACTGCATCAGGTCCATAAACATCACAAATTTTTTTCACTGCTTGAGTTGCATTTTTGCCTTTTTTATAATAAAATTTTAAAATGTATCGAATTTCTTCATTAGATTCACTCATTTTTACGGAGAGAAAAACAAATGAAAAACAGCGGGAAACAACTTTTTTTTATTTTTTTCTTTTCTTTATAATGGAACCTTTTTAATGTTACCAAAACCAGCCAGACACAAATAGTACAGTCAAAAAAATTTTATAATAAGTTTATACCTACGTTATGCGAAAAGACTTTTTCCCCGACCTAATATTTATTCACACAAATATTTGTCCTGTGTGGGAATCGAACCCACGACCTCAGGAGTGGAATGCGGGTATACTCGCCACCGCGCCATATCGGTCGTCAAAAATGTATTGCTTCACTAAAATTTATTGCTTCCCTTTACATAATATTTACATATGTAGCAAACTTACTTTTAAAGAGTTGCTTAAAAATACTTTCTTGAGGAGTCATCATCTGATTGAGTACGTATCATAATTACTATTATTTTTGTGTATAGGTATGTAGTTTATTAATAACACATATGTAACTCTATGTAAATTTATATGTTTCTTGTTCGTACTGCCTTATACTTTTCTGCTAACCCAAAGGTTAACTGGTAGAGAATGCCTTGCAGCATTAATTTCGCCTTTTGTACATTTTTTTAAATTTATGCGATAAAGTTTAAATAAACAAAAAAACGTAAAAAAGACATGATTCAGAAGCGACTCGGACAAAAGAAGAAAGGTTACCCATTAGTTTTTTTTGTATGTTTGGTCACGATTATCGTTAAATTTGTTTTAGGTGGCAGATCCGTTCAGCCGTTAAAGTCTTCCTTTCCGTTGGTGGATCACTTCACAGCGGATCGACTAGTGGTTTAATGATCTACTAATTTCTAAAGTCGTCGGCCTCTGGGTGCTATCCTTTTCTATGCGGCCTTCTCCGCCAGGAAGTACCTGGAGTTATTTAGCCCCGCGCGATTAGTCGAAGGGATTGGCCAACCCCTGGTTTTGAGGGTTACCTCATACTCATCCTGTGCAAGTGATGAGGGGCGGCATTCAACCGCTTGCCGCCTGAATTATTCTATGTAGACACAACAACTAAAACAAGCCAACAGCCGACCTTCCTACCTAAGTTCGACAATCCTTGCAAACGCATCCTCTTATCTAGAAGGCCTCAACGTCTGAACAGAGTGCTGTACACCACACATTGTTATGGATGCGTTTGATATGCACATTTAGGATAGCGGTGGAAACGGGTTCAACTAAGATGTATATTTCATAATTATGAATAGATGCGAGATATAGATGGTTGCGATTTGTGTAGCCATATTTACTTACTTACTTCACAACTTTGCATTTTGTGGCGCGCTAAGATATTTCGGGTAGGGTATGCAATGTGTAGCGTTTGGAACATTGTGCGACCAAAAAGAGCAAGCTAAAGTATATTGAAATTTTACTAAGTGAAGTTTAAGTTTTATGCAGTGTTTATACATAATATCACGGCTGTTTCCCAAAAGGGTAGACAGATGTATTATACGCCCATATTTCGCCAATTCATTTATATTTTGCGAAGGTGTTGGCGTGGCTTCTTTCACTTAACTACGACAATTCAGAGCTTCTACTGGTCAGTGGACTTGCACACCCATGCACTCACACCCATAAACTCACACACACACACACTTACATGGTATCCCACACTTACACACGTTACCAATACTCACTCACGCTCTAATACACTCATTCCACACACACGCACAAAACGCAAAAATTCATTTAAGTACACAAATATATGGCCATAAATGTCTAGAATATAATATAATGATTGTTAAATATTTGCAACGCTGATAATTTAAAATTAATGCAAATCTCAAATTCTAGTCCCCAAGAGACAGGATTACCTAGTTTGGGGACTACCAGTGAATCAATGTTGTACTACTTATTGGCAATAAATGTTTTTTTATTATTATTATTTATGTAAGTATTTTTATCAGATCCACACGACTGCTCGCTTCTAAGCTGCATCTGCATCGCACATCTGTGGAAAATCACCCTAACACAAAGAAAATTATTCAGCAAATCCTTTACACGTCAAGGCGTGATCATAGCTGTCTTGTTGTCGAAAGTGGGTGACAATTGTGACAAGATGTGACGCCCACAAACAATGGGGGCCATTGTTCGTCACTTCTCGAGGAAAGTGGCATTGTGCAGTTTGAACAATTTGCAATTAGCGCGTTACTATTGCTCGTTTTCAATAGACGAAGGTCTGGACTTGTATTTTAATTGTTTTTTCCTTATCTTACGAGGAATCTTGACAAGATAGATATATAATAAATAAATAATAAATATTTCTGACACTTACACCAATTATTTAGTTCCAAGATAAGTATCATTAAGAACTTGTGTTATGGATACTAAATAACGGATAAACATACATAAATACTTTTTTTTTGTAAATAAATACTACATATACATAGGAAAACACCCAGTCCAGAACAAATATTCATATTTATACACACAAAGATTTGTCCTGTGTGGGAATCGAACCCACAACCTCAGGAGTGGTGTGCGGGTATACCCACCACCACGCCATATCGGTCGTCATATAGATATCTAGATATAACGTTTATTGCACTAAATGAACACACTTACAAAATATTAACATAAACAAAAATAAAACTTAAACAATTTAAAAAAAAAAGAACCCCGATGCAAGGATGTTCATCTTTAAAAAATGGGTTCTTGTCTATATGTTCCCTTTAAAATTAAATTAAACCATTGCAAGCCAGTGGTAAACATATTCCCACCATAAATTGAACCTTATGGAGTTGAGTTAAAGTTAAAGCCAATGAAAAATTTCAACATGTCCTGCCCGTTAGAGGTACGATATAAAATCGTATTTCTGCCGCGTACCATTGGGTTATGGGATTGACTCTCTGTCGAGGTTTTCCCAAGAGATGACAGCATGGAAACGCGCTAGTGATGTAGTTGCAAGCGTCCATATGCTGCGTTGAGCATCCATCAGATAGGCTGCATACTTGAATGCCTCATAGTTGAAAAAAAATATAAATTTACTGAAGACTTCTTGGCGGTAAAGTAAAGCGTCATGTCTGCAGTTTTGTTTTATTCTCTAAAATTTATGATATTTCTAACATTAATGTGTAATAACGGTGGATAATTAACCGTTAAGTGTTTGTGAACATACATTGAGTATTGTTAAATGAAACAAAACAGTGCAACATCACTTTTCAAATTCTCTCTAGGAGATCTCAGTATAGTCCCACGTCTTTACTGAGGACTCAAGGGGCTTAGGGGAGGGTATCTCATTAACCATTTATCATCTTTATCACTACTCATTCCCATTTGCTATGAATTATATATTATTAATATATCACTTACTTGACACTGGCAAAATGTGCGAAACGCACGAAGCCATTATTTAAATACTTTTCTCTTCTTTTTTTCATATCCATATTTATTTCGTCATTATTATCAATGGCTAATATTTAATCAATTGGTATTAACTGATGTGATGAATGGGCAATTTATGCTTCTTGACTGTCGTTATCATGCCCAACCTTGACACTTAATGAATATATTAATAGTTATTGCGACTATGAGTCTTGAGTGCTTTAATGATGTTCTGCTGGCTTTCGACCCTCGGTTTTGTCCTGTGTAGGTCAACTAGAAAACACTTCTTGAAAACTGGGCAATGACACACTTGGAACACTTTAATTATAATCTTTATTTGTTCTCTCATATAATGGTTGGTACAAAATAAGGATTACACTTACTGATATGCCTCTCCTACACCGGACCGGTGAAAATGAATAAGCTTACAATTAAATGTGCGAATGTTAGTCTTCTGATTTAAACAGACGTCTAATACTGAACATGACGCCCGACGACGACGACGATGATTGTACGCCCAAGAGGCAGACCGCAGCTAGATCTAAACCTGTACTGTAACACCTATCCTGTAACCTGTGTTCGCAATAAACTATTTTAATTGAAAAATAAAAATGACTGTAAGAAAAAAATGTATGTAATTGTTCCTTCTATAGTTATGTAAGAAAAAAGTAATTGTGGTTAAAATAAGTCTAATATTAAATCGATACAAATGATTAAAGTTTACGTTTTTAATGACATAATAAGAGCTTTTTATAGCAATACGCTGCCTATTAAAATAACTTTTATTTTTCTTTATCTGATTATTGCGACTAATCACTGAACAATTCGGAACGATTTTTGACTATATTTTAATATGCAGTTTATTGCAAGTACATGTTTGTGTGTATTATATTATAGCTGATGTTATTCAAAATAACAATCCCTATGTACGTATATAACTAAACTAAACTATAACTATGTATGTAATATGTATGAAGTATGTATGACAAAAAATAAAAGTATTTATGTATGTTTATCCGTTATTAAGTATCCATAACACAAGTTTTTAATGATACTTATTTTGGAACTGAATAATTGGTGTAATTTTCAGTAAATATCTATGTATATAAATAAAATATATATTATGTTCTCTGTCATGTGAAACTAACGTAAGTATTTGTCAGCAGGTGTTCAGCAATGTTGCACGTTGAGACGGAACAGCGCCCGCTCGTTGACCATCGGCGTGGCGCTGTACAAAAGTCCCACAGAGCAGCCGCCCGGGCCGCCGCACGCGCCCCCGCCCAAAGAGGCCGTCAACTCAGGTAACACCATCATCTTCATCTCAGTATTAATGTCCTACTAGTGACTACGAAGCGCTCGTAGCTCCACGGTGCTCGGTGGTCGGAAACGATTACCGAAGTAAAGCAGAGTTTACAGAGGTCAGTCCTTGGATGGGTGACCGTTTGTGTGGCATTTGATATCGAGCGCTTCCGTGCTTCGGAAGGCACGTTAAGCCGTTTGTCCCGGTTATCAGTAAATGTGGTAGTCGTTAAGCCATGTTAGATGCCTGAATGAGTGACTTGATAAATTCTAACAGCAGGACGCCACACATCTGCCTCCGCCAATCCGCACTGGGTCAGTGTGGTGGAGTATGACCCAATGCCCTCGCAACTTGGTGTGTAAGAGGAGGCTCGTGCTCAGTAGTGGGACGTTTATGGGCTGAGATGAGTGACCACGGGCCTATTCTCGCGCTGACCTAGTACGGATTGGCGGAGACAGGGTATGACGTCCAGCTGTTAGAAGGTGCCTTCCAATAGAGCACCTAACATGTCTAACTGACCTAACTGTTATATTTGATTGATAATTTAAAAGAGCATAGCCTGTTAGTTTCTTGTCAGTTCTTCTCACAGAGCGGGGGCTCGGGACTGGCTCTTAGATTCACTTACACCTAATTTTTAGTTATTTGCATGTAAGTGAATCTAAGCTTCGTGATTTCAGTGTAGTAATATAAAGTTTTTTTTTAATTAAAATTTTTTTTTGACGATATTTTCAAGTGCTATGTAATTTTTTTACTTTTACTCTACTTTAACATCCTAACGTACCTTCCGAGACACGCGAACGCTCTCAAATATTTAATGCTAAACAAACGGTCACCCATCCAAAACTTACTTATAAGAGCTTTACTTTGGTGATCAACTCTGTTCACGCTACGCGGGCTTACGAGCGCTTTATCAAACACCTACATAGATGTTTTTTTATAAGCAACTTGCAAACGCTCGCCTGCTTCTCATTTTACTTCTCACGTTATTGGTAACATTAATTATATATTCAAAATTCAAAAACTTTTTATTTCATAAACTATTACATAGTACTTGAAAACGTCAAAATTATAAAAAAATAAAAAAACAATTAAAATATAATTATACTAAAATTGCTCTTTTAAATTATCGATTGGTTAGTTACAATCTTCATTTGTCTGTGACGCTATACAATGCAATATAACATAACATTAACAATATTCATGTTTTAAGTCATTCACATTAGAATGGCCTGTATGAAACGGCAGTTTAATCCCAAGCATTTTTATCAGCCATATAGTCTTTGATAGAATAATTGCTGTATATTGCTTGGGATTTTATTATAGAATCGCACACATTGTCCTTTTATTTTATCTAATATCCTTTCTATTCCTTAGGCACCTCAGGCGGTAAAAAGTCAGGCTCCGGCGGCGGTGTGCTCACGTGCCCAAAATGCGGAGACCCTTGCACCCACGTGGAAACGTTCGTCAGCTCCACGCGCTTCGTCAAGTGCGACAAATGCCACCACTTTTTCGTGGTGCTCAGCGAAGTCGACACCAAGAAGAGCATCAAGGATAACGCTGACAACAAGTCTGGGTTTTACAGGTAAGTTTATTTATTTAATATAGTTATAAAAGTTGGCTTACAGTGCAATGCATCGAACACACATCCTCATACTGTACAGAATATCAGCACTCGAACCAAGAAATCATCCTCATACTGTGCAGAATATCAGCACTCGAACCAAGAAATTTGGGAGGTCGTTTCTGTGCAAGACCACTAAGCTCTGGAATTCGCTGCCGGCTCATGTGTTTCCTGTTTCCTATGATCCCGGGTCTTTTAAGCGGGGCGTGAAACGGCATTTTAGCAGGCCGTCATGAGTGGATGCGCTTTATGGCGTGCTTATTTCACGTTATAAAGCGCTTTCATTTTCTTTTATTGGACTGCATCGACTGCTTATCATTAGGCAGGATGTAGTCATTATGACGTGTCACATTAAAAAAAAAAAAAAACACCCGGCATGCTAGTTGTTACAATAAAATAACAATTATGAAAATTAATAAATATTACAATGTCAAATCATACAATACAACAGTAAAGCTTAGTAATTTCTCACGCCAGTTGCAAGAAAAAGTACTTAAGAGTCAAACAATTTGGCCAGTCTACAAAAATCTGTGTTCTGCAGTCCCAAGATTGAAAATCAATACTCTCTAAATAGTCTTTTATTCTTTCTGCGTACCATAGCGTTCATCTTGTGAATGAGTCTTAATAACAATTCTTATTGTTCAATTAATGTAATCAGTTTCTTGTCAGCTTCGATATAATTGACGGGATATTTTTAGATGACATTGTTATGCTGGAACCGTCATCTGTCACTAGTCATTGAGCATAGCTTCTATTACGTATTCTTTTTTAAATGTTGGTTATCGTTGTCTAAAATATGATGGTTTGAATGATAAAATATATAAAGTGGCGAGACCCCTTGCCTTTAAATTCATAGGGTCTCGGGTTCCAACCCTGGTGGCGGTGACTTTTCGAAGTTATGTGCGTGATTATCGCTTGCTCCGTGCCTCGGAAAGCACGTTAAGCCGTTGGTCCCGGCTGTCATGAACATCTATGGCAGTCGTTATTAGGAAGTCAGTGCCTTCTAACAGACTGACAGCTGGTTTAACCATAGAATGATGTTTCCCTCTGGGTTGCGGAGGTCAGACGGCAGTCGCTCCACGTAATAACTGAAATTCAGTCAAATCTGGCTGAACCAGTGAGCAGACCCTGGGCCCTAAGCTTAAGTCTTTTTTTTTTTTTACGTCGGTAACAAAATGCATTTACGCACTGCCTTCCGGCCAAAGGGGGACCGAAAGGGGGTGTGGGACTCACCACCGGCAGACACGACCGCCAAGTAATACCCACTAAAAATCTTCCGATGACGCCCGCCGCTTGTTGAGAAAGAGGCGAGGGCCAGTACCTGGGTTGCAGCTTCTGACACCCCGCCTGCGGCCAACGTCCCCCGGACCAAAACCGGGAGGACCTCCTCAGAGAGGCGCAGTAGACGCGCCCCTCCTACCTCCCCTTGCGACCATAGCGTGTGTGGCCGACTTCCCGGAGGGTCCATGGTTAGACAGCAGGGGCCCCCTGCCCCCACTGCCTAGACCCTCCTGGCGCTGCTAAGCGGGCCCTCCTGGCCCGCCCACTGCGCCCTCCACAGGACCCTCTTAGTTTCCCACCCGGTAGTCAGTACTAAGGGCACCCAGAGTCGTCGGTCTCTGGGTGTTGCCTTTTCCCTGGCGCCTCCTGCGCCCTACCGGGAGGTACTCAGCCCCCCCACCACGACAAGGTGGAGACCAGTCGGGGGGCCCTAAGCTTAAGTCTAGGGCAACCGGGATAATGCTAGGATATGTGTGATGTGATGATACAATATATGGATGTACGCGGGTTGCCTGCTATGAATGAATCCTTCGTTTGTTAGTGTCCGCCTGCAGTGGGTCGTTATTATATAAAGATAAGCTTTGCTTCACAGCTCGAGTGGATACTCACGTAGCCTAATGCAAGTGTCCTATGATTGTGCTGTTCTAGATTTCCTAACATCAGGTTTCAATTTTAAAAAATGGTTATAATGTTAGCGTGGAGGTCAGTATACCTGCACTTCACTCCAGAGGTCGTGGGTTCGATTCCCGCACAGGACAAATCTTTCTTTGCAAGAACATGAATTTGTTCTGGTCTGGATGTTTCCCATATTAAGTATGCATGTACAAAAAAAAAAAAGTTTATCCGTTGTTTTGTATCCATAACACTATTTCTTGGATCTTGGAACTAAATTGTGATTGTTTATTTCTTATCTATTTATTCTTATATACTTTCAGCGACAATCATACTAAAATAGTGTTAAAAGCACGACACCCGAAAATGCAACTATGGAACTTTTAAAAACATACACACACCAAGTGTTAAACGAATTATAATCGACGTGAATGCATGTTGTTGTATATTTACTTATTATGCAACCACGCGAACCACGTGTACGATTAGTTATGACAACCAGCTCGTTAAAAACTCTGTGTTAAGTAAAAGTATATTTCCATCGTTATTTATATACAACTGTGTGTTTTCCCACGGTAAAATATCGGCTATGGCAGTGTCAGGTCGTATATGAGCGTAATTATGAGTCCATAATATTTATCCCGGTTATCACTAAATGTGGTAGTCGTTAAGCCAGGTTAGAGGCCTCATGGGCGGCTTGAAAAATTCTAACAGCAGGACGCCATACACCTGCCTCCGCCAATCCGCACTGGGTCAGCGTGGTGGAGTATGACCCAATACCCTCACACCTTGATATGTGTGAGGAGGCTCGTGCTCAGTAGTGGGACGTTAATGGGCTGTAATGATTGCAGTTATAGTGCAGACTTTTGTTACTAGTTCGAGATTTGATTCAATAATCGAATGTCAGTATAAGTTCTTCTATTATATAGACAATGGTGGTACATACCTAAGGTCTTCCGGAAATCCATTCCAATCGATTTGGTTAAGTGCAAGTTGTTATTTTTTAAGATATGTTAGCTTTATGTTAAAAAAATATGTTACGTTGAAATATGTTACTGAGCATCACGAACATAGGTTTCAACTATAATCAGATTTTGGACCGCACTCTCTTCCTCGTTTAAAACTATGATGGCTTTTAAAATTTATACAAAATCATTAATTTGGTGACGTTAAATGAATTGTATATTTTATCTAAATGCTGGGCTATATTCTTTTTTATCGTCTTATCTGCCATCAGCTGCTCAGCCATCAGCTGCTCAGCCATAATCTGATCCAGATTAAAGGGAATATAGGTACAATTTAGACGACCGATATGGCGTGGTGGCGAGTATACCCGCATTCCACTCCTGAGGTCGTGGGTTCGATTCCCACACGGGACAAATATTTGTGTGTATAAATATGAATATTTGTTCTGGTCTGGGTGTTTTTCTATGTATATTAAATATGTATTTGCAAAAAAAGTATTTATGTATGTTTATCCGTTATTTAGTATCCATAACACAAGTTCTTAATGATACTTATCTTGGAACTAAATAATTGGTGTAAGTGTCTGAAATACTTATTTATTTATTAATTCTAATGATTGGCACCGTATATGTCAACAGGAGCGGGTTAGTTTCTCTGATCTAAATGGTGGTCTGGTTGTTAAGTATTTGCCATACTTTAAGGCAACCTGGAAGAGGCCTATGTGTCACAAGATACGCTGAGTACTATCTAGAATAACCGATGTGTTAAGGATATTTATTATAGTAAGTTAGATAATTAATGTTTAGGGTAGTTTAAGCAATAAAGGCTTAATAATAAGGGCAAGCTGCATGGTCCAAAGTGTATAAAAGTTTCTGAGACAGCTTATTGTTCAAATTTCGTTCAATTCGTAACAAATCTGTAAATAAATTATTTCACAACTTTCTCCACCGACAACCGTTCAAGATATCATATTGAAAAACAGTGCCTTTAAAAAGCGTTATGATAAAAAGGACATTAAACGAACGCAGTACCGAAACCGTGCTCCGAAATAAGTGTTCATTACGTAAAAAGAAAGTGAACGTCCACGAAAAAACGGCGATACGGTAGAAAGGCCGCCGGAGTTATAGTTTGCCTTTTTGTTTCATAATGCTTTGGTCCGATTTTGTGGTTTTCTTATTTATCATCCCACATTTTTAGCTGTTCCAATACACACTTTACACTTTATTTCTCTTTTAGTTTTAGTAGAAAATGGCGATATGGTAGAAAGGCCGCTGTTATAGTTCGCTTTATTGCTCCATAACGCTTTGATCCGATTTGGTGGTTTTCTTATTTATTTTACAGTTTTAGTTGTTCCAATAAGTTCTGTACTTTTTATTTTCTTTATCAATCAATCAAAAATCATTTATTTTATAAACATTTACATAGTACTTCAAAACATCAAAATTTAATATAAAAAACTATCGAAGTATAATTATACTATTATACAAAACCATTAAAAAAGAAATGTGACTTCGGCTAATTTGACATTTAGGCAGTGGAGTGTATGCTTTTCTCTAAAATTTTTTTAATGTGACACGTCATAATGACTACACCCTGCCTGATGGTAAGCAGTCGATGCAGTCCAAATATTCCTACTAATGTTTCTTCTTTAACTTAGCATTCTCTTGTGATTACGAATCACTTTAAGATATACGAAAAATTTGGGATAGAATTATAAAAGAATTTACCGTGATTTAAAGACATAAAATAACACAAAAGATAAAATTTTTAAATGAATTGACGTATTGTTAGGAATAAATGACCAAGGTATATAATATGAAAGGTAGTAATGGTGGTCTGTTGGGAGGTATATATACCAAAATTTACCAAAACAGCACATAAAAAACAGAAAACCAGCCGAAATATACATACACATTTTAAATATGCTGAGTTGGGTCATTTTGGTGCATCATGTAAACATTTATAAATTGTTTTTAGTTGTAATTTTTAATTGTATGGTGTACCAATAAACATTTCTATTAATATTATTATTAAATATAATATCGGTACAAACTGTAATAAAAGGGCGTTAATAAAAAAAATATTTTCGGTAGTCGCTTACATTGACATATCGCATGCTTAAAGGAACATCGACCCATTAATAGATAGGTCAGGTTTGAGTTACGTTCTTATTCTATTTCTTGCTGAGATCGAATCAATGTTAATCTAATGTTCAAAACACAAGCAGAACTACTAATTAATAAATCAGTATCAATTTAATGCGCTTACAAGTAGGACAAGTATTCTTTAGAAGATCTTCTTTTGTGATGTCCCAAAAATCGTCTTTTTTAGTTAAGTCACTATTCTATTAAGCATGCGATATGTCTGATATGGCTCTGAGATCGGTATACCTGTTCCCAGAATTTCTTCATAGCTTAGATTATTCGTACCCCAAGGCAAATATTTCAATGTATAAGCAATTACAAATTGAAATGTTAGTACGCATACCTATTGTACAACTTTGTGTAGTTACTGGCTTGATGGCGCGGTCTGAGATGTTATTATAACATCTCAGACCGATGTCATTATATAAAGTAAAGTAAAGTAAAAAGTTCTTTATTTCATAAACTATTACATAGCACTTGAAAACGTCAAAACAAAATATACATGAAAAAAAATTTTTTTTAATATCAACCTTGAAATCACGAAGCTTAGATTCACTTACATGCAAATAAATAAAAATTAGGTGTAAGTGCATCCAAGTGCCAGTTCCGAGCCCCCGCTCTGTGAGAAGAACTGACAAGAAACTCACATGCTATGCTCTTTTAAATTATTTTTATTACAAAACACACACAGTGTAAATTTGACGATACTGAAAGGGTCCCCCGAAGCTGTAACCAATAAAGTAGCACTAAGGGAACCTCCCATCACAGTCAAGTAAGTATGTATTGTGAAACTGAGCTGAGCCTGTACAATAAGGGATGGTCACGACAATGATCTGGTTGACTTTTTAGTCTAATATACACATACAAGTTGAAAATGTTAAGCCCAAGCTTGTTTATCCGATAAGTAATCATTAACAGCATAATACCCCTTTTATTAAAATAAATAATTTAAAGAATATTATAACGACCAATCCTTATGTAAATCAAAAGACACAGTCTTAAAGTAAAAACATCATGAAATACAGTTAGTGACATGGTTAACAAGACTAGCTCGAGGCTTATACAAAAAGTTGTGTCGAATTTGCAAACAATAACTTTTCTAATATTTTTACTTACTCATATTTCACTAAGTCTGCAGATGATATTTAAATTATGTAAATTTGCTTTACTTAATAATTTTTTCGTTTGGGTATGGTGTACACCCATATTACATACTGAGTCTAGTGTGGAGGTCAGAATATGTCTGTTAATTATACATATATACTCACGACCATTATCCCCGAAGAGGTAGTCAGAGACTAGGCAATAAGGACCGCAAAAGCAGTCCACTGTCACAGTCCACTCTTCACCAAATAACAACTGCACATGTGCTCAGCGCGATAAATAAATAAATAAATATTCTCGTACAATCACACCAAGTCTTTAGTTCCAAGATAAGTATTATGAAGAACTAGTGTTTTGGATACTAAAGAACGGATAAACATACTTAAATACTTTTTTTTTGTAAATACATACTTAATATACATAGAAAACACCCAGACCAGAACAAATATTCATATTCATGCTCACAAAGATTTGTCCTGTGTGGGAATCGAACCCACGACCTCTGGAGTGAAGTGCAGGTATACTGACCTCCACGCCATATCGGTCGTCAAATAGGTGGTGAGCCCGTCGCCGCTCTAAGCTGTTGGATGTATGTGCAGTCTTTAGTCCTTTAGTCGTCTTTTACGACACCCAAGGGAAGAGATGGGTTAGTAGTATTCTTTGAATGAGCCGCCACCACACAGTTAATTATTAATATAACAGAATAATAATATATAATATTCTGTTAATTATAATGTTGTGTTTCCAAATAAAAATTTAAAAAAACATTTGGAACTCGTGTTATAGTTACTGAATAACGGAAAAACAATCAAAATAGGTACAGTATTCCAAAAATTATAGAGACATACATAATTTTCTGTGGGTACCAAAAACATGTAGGTAGCAGAAGTTTTAGCAAAATTGGTTCAGTGTAAAAACTATTGCCTATTCCTGTGCAATCTAATGGTATCCTTGAATTAGATGTACAACTCGCACGAATCAACTGTGCACCCCGCTGGAATGCGACCCCTCTCCCGCTTCCCTGCGCGGCGCCCCGCATTCGCCGTAAGCGCTCAGTAGCAATAGCATCTAACGATTGCATGCATCTGAAATAAAATTGCGGCACAGAGGAGCAGCGTCGCATTTACTTATTATTACATACAAAAATGATCTTAGACTATCAAAAATTTCACCGCAATGAAAAATCTAGTGCCCTCATTTTTGTCTTCTTATAGTCAAGCTGTTATATCATATCAATCCATATGTATCAATTTTAAAGGGAAACGTCTAGAGTAAAATGACCTAGTATTGTGATGCCTTAACATTTTAATAAATGATAATTTTTTTTTTTTAACATTATTCTCTTTTTTTTTTTTGCTAACATGCTCTTCTAAATTACGTCACAGTGCGAGGTGCACACTTACTTCGTACGAGTTGTAAGTACGCAATCGCTGCTTCGAATATCGTAATCGTTAGTTCTGCACATTGATTGCCTAAAATTTGGCACAGTCAGTACTATTCCGTTCAATGTTAAAACACTAGAAATCCTTTCGCTTCAGCGTTGCCGTTTCGTGATTATGTTAATTTGTTTTAATGATTTTATTATTAATATTTGGAGCGCTCTTAGTTCTTGAGACCTTGGAAAGCATTATTATCATAAAGTTAAGCGATGACCCTGGTCAGTCTTTGGATGGGTGATCTTTTTAGGGTTCCATATCCAAAGGGTAAAAAACGGAACCCTATTACTAGGACTCCGCTGTCTGTCACCTCACCAATCTGTCACCAGGCTGTATCTCATTTATATTGAGTTATAGTGAGATAGTTTATATTCATAACGGCAGCAGTTAGACGGTTGAAATATTAACAGAATATTTAGTTATATATTCACTATATTAAATAAATAATTAAATTAATATATATAAGGAAGGCTCCCATACAACAAACGTGTTTCTTTTTCCTCGTTTTCGCTCAATATTGATAACGGCAACAGGTAGATGCTTAAAATATTCACAGAATATATAGTTATACGCCCGAACCCTTCGTGCGCGAGTCCGACTCACACTTGGCCGGTTTTTGTGTTATAAATAAATATTTCTGACACTTACACCAATTATTTAGTTCCAAGATAAGTATCATTATGAACTTGTGTTATGGATACTAAATAACGGATAAACATACATTAATTTTTTAATTGTAAATAAATACTTAATATACATAGAAAAACACCCGACCAAATACAAATACAAAAAATACAAAAAGTTTATTTCAGTTTCTTAGTCTACTACAGGCATAAGTGGTTGATGCTCCCTTTTAAGCTAAATTGCTTGTGATAGGCAGCACCGCTCTTCCATAGCATGGTTACAAAATAGACTAACCACCATAACAGTTTATAAATTAACGGCAACTAATATAATCTAAGACAATAAAAATAAAAATAATAAAAACATTAAAAATCAAATCGTTAACATAAGAATAAATATAAAAGGAATTTAAAACAGAAAATCATTAAAGGATTTAAAAAATTGTGTGTGTGTTTGTAAGTGTGAGTGTTTTTGTGAGTGTGGGTGTGTTTGTGAGTGTGTGTGTGTGCCTGTGTGTGCCACGAGTGCGAGTGTGTGTCAGGAGTGCGAGTGTGTGCCGCGAGTTACAGTGTGGTATAAATTATAATAAAATGTAATAAATAGTAGTCAACTTAACAAAAATTCTATTTCAGAATATTTTTTTGTTTTCAGCCACTCAGTAATTACATATTTACATCCTTTGTAATGTACGTTATAAATGTCAAGTTCCTTATTAACTTTATTATATAAGATATTAGCTCTGATGACATATTGCCTCCGCGCAAACGCAGACCTAGCTCGCGGTTGATGCACAACATTACGTTTTCTCCTGGCGTTGTTTACATTGTGTTTGTAAGGAAGAGATTTGTGTTTACTTAACACAGTGGACAAAATATATAATTTTCTAACAGTCAGTAATTTAGTTGAAGAGTAGAGTAAGTCTGTTGAATATTCTCGCGGCTTAAAATACATGATCTTGAGTAATGATCTCTGAGCTCTCTCTAAATCCAAAAATCGAGTTTTGTTCGCTCCCCCCCACACAGTTATGCAGTACGTCAAAACAGATTGCGCTAAAGATAAATATGTGAGACGTAAGAGCCGTTCAGAGGCTACATGTCTTAAAGTTTTAAATGTCCATATTAGTTTCCTCGTTCTATTCAAAAGTAGTTCAATATGTCTGTGCCATGACAGTCGTTGGTCAAGCATTACACCCAAGTATTTTGTATAGGTCACTTTTTTGAGTTCAGGACAAGAGCAAGATATTAAGGAATTTTGTACACATTGATGTATATTTATTTTAAAATCAGGGCATGGTTGACCATTATCGTACTTGCTAAAACAAATATAGTTACTTTTTTTAATATTGAGTGACAGTAGGTGCTTATTCAGCCAAGTAACGATCGTGGTCAGGCCAGCTTCGGTTCTTGATCTTAATGTTTTCCAATCTTTAGCTGCAAAAACAATTGCTGTATCATCAGCATACGAATATATTCTACCCCCGTCAACCTGCATGTTACATAAACCATTCATATATACGAGAAATAAGGTAGGACCCAGTACACTACCTTGAGGCACTCCATAGTTGACGGCACATTCAGAACTCAATGTTGATCCTACCCGAACTCTCGAGCTACGATTAGTTAAGTAACTTTCTAAAAGTTTGAATGGGTTTCCTCTAATGCCTACGTCATGGAGACTGCGTAGAAGAATCGATATAGACACCGTATCAAAGGCTTTTTTTAAATCCAGAAAGACAGCCAAACATTTTTTACCAGCATCAACATTTTCAACTATAGTGGAGGTCAAAGCTAAAATGGCGTCTTCCGTTGATAAGTTCTTTTGAAATCCGTATTGAGACTTTGAAAATATTTTATATTTCGAAAAATAATTCTGTAAACGTAAATTTATTAATTTTTCTAAAATTTTTGCCACTGCAGATATAACAGATATCGGTCTAAAATTCGATGGATCCGTTTTTCCTCCACTTTTATGTACGGGCGTAATAATGGTTTGCTTTAGTGTCGTCGGAAATATCCCCCACTCAAAGCATTGATTTATGAGATGAACTAGTATAGGTACAATCTCTTTGTATGCTAACTTTAAGAAGCGTGCCGGTATTCTGTCCCACCCAGGAGCACTGTCGGTCTTCATAGACATGATAATGGAATAGACCTCTCCAGGATCAGTACTCATGAGCACAAATGATGTCTCTTGGGACATACTAGCATCTGAACCAGTTTCTGCTCTGGGAATAGAAATATTTTTAGCCAATACCTCGCCAATAGTAGCAAAATAAGTATTAACTTTATCTAAAGACAATTTCGGTGTTTGTTCAATATGAAGAAGCTCTTGGTTATGTGATTTGGGTGCTTTACGCTGAGTTATATTATTAACAATGTTCCACAGTTTTTTTGGATTTTTAGTGGCTTTTTCTAATTGTGTTCTATCATAATCACGTTTTAACTTTTTTATAATTTTAGTGCAAAAATTACGGTAACGAACACAAAACAAATACTCATATTTATACACACAAATATTTGTCCTGTGTGGGAATCGAACCCACGACCTCAGGAGTGGAATGCGGGTATACTCGCCACCACGCCATATCGTCGGTCATAGTATCCTCTGACGTTCCACACAGCACCATTTAGAGTATCTACACGTTACAATGGAAAGGGTAGTAAAACAAGAAAGTAACTAACTAGTTATTGTTTATAAACACGTAATCTTATTACTTCAGTACAGAAAAAAATACTTAAAGGAAGATAAATATCCATCATGTTCATTCCTCTCATGTGGAAATCAAACTTATAACTTTCGGAACTAACAAGAGGTTGAGGGAATGTCATATGAGATAAGAGTGACTTTAAAGCCGATCAGACAAAAACATACCAAAAGCTGGCTGGCTGACAAATCTCCCCGATAGAGTCAACGACAGACTGACAAATCTGGAGAAAACCCACAACAGACATATTAACTGACAGAGAATCCATTTTGCTTTTATTTGTCTCAATTCCTTGATTATGTTACCGCCCATATCTCTTTGATTGTTGCTATAAAAATATAGTATTCCCATTTTGTTTGTATACAATTGACGAATCTAAATGATCCTTTTGATTTTAAAGACAATAAAGTATATTTTAGTTATTTTATTCCTCGAAAACACGAAATGGAACAAAGAAAAAATGGTTCGTATACAAAACATATTTATTATACCTAATTATCGACGGTTACCCTCTAACATAGATTAAGGCTCTTAAAGACAAAGACGCGCGCAAGCCATAGTTATAGAGAACGTGGAATTTCGATTTAGGTCACCATTAGTGATGTTCCGAATATCCGTATTCGTATCCGTATCTGCGGATATCCGAGGCAAAAGATAAATCCGTATCCGTATCCGTATCCGTTACTTTTCACGCGGATCTTTTACGGATCTTTTTCAGGTGATTAAGTAGAATTATTATATAAAAAACTCTTATTAAATGATAATTCTAATTAAGTAAATTAATACTGCGTGTCATATAAAGCTTAAACATTAGCTTACATGAGTGAGTAAAGACAGGAAAAATTAAAAAAGCTTGAAAAATTGAACAATCATAATTGAAATTAATGGTAAATTGTATTTCAAAAAAAGCAACTTCGCAGCTGAGAAAGAAAATAAACATCCGTATCCGTATCCGCGGATCTTTACACTAAATATCCGTATTCAGATCCGTATCCGCGGATATACATTTTTAACGATCCGGCACATCACTAGTCACCGTATAATAAACCTTGTTGCAAAAATCCCTTGCGTTACCTTCAGAGATTTATTGGCACTACGTGACCTGACACACCAACCAACACCATTCTCGGCTGTTTAATTCACCAGAAATGCATACTCTACGTGGGGTTTTCAACAGAATGCATTAATCTGAATACGGACCTGTATGTTCTGAGTAAAGGTGCTTTAAGATTCTGTCAGCGCAGTGGCTTACATAGAAGTGTTTGTAATGTGTATTAATTATTATACTTAGAATAAATCACTATGCAATGAGAGCTAAGTCAATTCAAGATTTCTATTATGATTTGAAAATTTGAAAAATTTCCGTTAATTTTGAAAAAAACTTCGTTTTGCAAGTTTCGGGTCGGTAACCTTTTTTACCTTTCTTAACGTGGCGTTTTTAAGAGAATATATTAATCAGATTACTGAGGTATATATTCTAAGTAAAGGTGCATTAATATTCTGTGAGCGCAGTGGCTTACATAGAAGTGTTTGTTTGATGACGACCGATATGGCGTGGTGGCGAGTATACCCACATTCCACTCCTGAGGTCGTGGGTTCGATTCCCACACAGGACAAATATTTGTGTGTATAAATATGAATATTTGTTCTGGTCTGGGTGTTTTTCTATGTATATTAAGTATGTATTTACAAAAAAAAAAAGTATTTTATTTTTATCCGTTATTTAGTATCCATAACACAAGTTCTTAATGATACTTATCTTGGAACTAAATAATTGGTGTGTCAGAAATATTTAAAAAAAAAAAAGTGTTTTAATGGTTGTTCATAGGCTCCTTCACAAGTGCTTCAGAATAACAACGAAAAAAAACTGTTTTAGTCGCGTAATAAAATAATATATGAGTGATGAATATGAGTCAAATACCCACACGTGTTAACGATATTAAACATTGTGTATCTGATTGATAAGTATAATTACATTAATTACCATTCTACTAGTTCTTTATATTCCTTGTAAGTTAACTATTATATAAATCAGTTCATTACTTTTTAGTGCTTAAATACATACATGCATACATTAATAACCCGACTGATCGATTATCACAAATTCGTAAACTATCGATGTTAACTATAACTATAAATATATTATAGTAGATATAGTTGTTTTTACGTTCTTTGTTTTTTTATTTATATTTTTATTCGTCAATCATTGTGTTCGCAAGTCGCTCCATGTAATAACTGAAATTCAGTCAAATCCGGTGGAACCATTGAGCAGACCCTGGGCCCTAAGCTTAAGTCTAGGGCAACCGGATAATGCTAGGATATGATAAATTGTTCTGTTCGCAAGATGTTCGCTTTCATTTAGCTCATTTACGTCCACAAATACGACTGGAAACCAATGTTCATCATCATATCATAGCATTATCCTGGTTGTTCCAGACTTCTGCCTAGGATACAAGGTCTGCTTACTGGTCTAACAGGATTTGGCTGAACTTCAGTTATTACATGAAGCGACTGCCGTCTGACCTCTACAACACAGAGGGAAACAACATTCTATGGTTAAACCCGTTGGCAGAATATTAGACTGACTTCCTAATGACGACTGCCATAGATGTTCATGACAGCCGAAAACAACGGCTTAGGCTGCCTGTCCACTGAAGCATAGCGAGGATGCAGAGCGGAGAAACGGACAAATATTAACCAATAAGATTTCATAAAATCTTCGCTCCTCTCCTGTCCGCTATTCCTATTGGATAATATTAGTCCGTTTCTCCGCTCCGCATCCTCGCTCCGTTTCAGTGGACAGGCAGCCTTAACGTGCTTTCGGAACGGAGCATGCGATAATTGCAAACCAAATGTTCTGTGGAGGATACTCGCGTTCATCATGTTGTATTCCTACGTGCACAGGGCTCCTACCAAGATCTGAGGAGTTCAAGCTAACCTCACCTGCAAGTGGTGCACCTGCCGATCAGCGGACGAGGCTCTGGCGAACATAAAAGTGCCCGTAAGCGGCAATAGGCTCTCCACTATGTGGGACAACTTGTATTTGGCGAAGTGTGGGCGTATAATATGCCTCTGCCTACCCCTTCGGGGAAACAGGCGTGAATGTATTTATGTATGTATTCCTACGTACGAACAAGACTTTAAAGTTCAAACCATAGTAACAAACACCAAGCAGGCACTTACATCAGAGCTGGGTCTTTGACCCTTTGACATTGTCCACATCTAATGACGTCACGCTCATCTCGTAGGTACAGATGGCGATCTGCCGCGAGTGATGAGAAACACGTTTTGTCATAATAAGGAAAATTACTGACTAAACAAAACTAATGAATTGCAACATTACGAAAGTTTCTTGCGAGTAGGAGAAACGTGCCTTTTTTTTAAATGCTATTTATGTCATTAATTAAGTAGACTAACGAAAGTGATTTATGATGGACAATTGAATAATAAAAATAATATATTCTCCCGAACAACACGTGCTGGTCTTCGAAACCGTACTCATACTATGCAGAATCTCAGCACTCGAGCCAAGAAATTTGGGAGGTCGTTTCTGTGCAAGACCACTAAGCTCTGGAATTCGCTGCCGGCTCATGTGTTTCCTGTTTCCTATGATCCCGGGTCTTTTAAGCGGGGCGCGAAACGGCATTTTAGCAGGCCGTCATGTGTGGATGCGCTTTATGGCGTGCTTATTTCACGTTATAAAGCGCTTTCATTTTCTTTTATTGGGCTGCATCGACTGCTTATCATCAGGCAGGATGTAGTCATTATGACGTGTAACATTAAAAAAAAAAAATCCACAGAAACTTAAGGTTAATACATATACGAATACAGCTTAAATCTAAGGTACATTAATATAGAGGACATCTGTTTCTGGACTTGATAAATAAATATCCGTATTCCAGAAAACAGCGCTCTTCCACAAAGTAGTAGCTACACTTATAAGCTAATTCTATTCCAAAATATTATCAAGAACCGACGCTTAGACAAATTACAAAAAGGGTGTGTGTATTGTCCTCCCTGTGTGTATATGATGGTGTTTGAATGATTGTAAAAGGTGTGTAGGTTCGAAAATAAGGACATATAGAATAGACGTATTGAGAGGGGAAGACCATGATAAATCTAGAAGGTTTTGGAGAAAGGGCTGGTCAAACCCTTAACCGACGGGCGTGTATGAGTAAGTTAATGAGTGTGAATGAAGCTAAGAGTGTGTGCCAAGATCGTAGCAAGTGGAAGGATGTGATCTCTGCCTATCCCTGTTCCCTACGAGAAGAGGCGTGACATTATGTATGTATGTATGTATGTAATTTTTCTCTCTATCACGCATGCACGCTCGAAACACAACGGACATACACGACACACACACACGACACACACACACACGACACACACACACACACGACACACACACACGACACACACGACATACACAACATACACAACACAAACGACACACACACACATGCACTCTTTTACCATGTATAGCATTGAAATGTTGTGAAATTTTTATTTTGGGAAGAAACTGGCTGCTGAAATACAGTTATATTACTAGTTTTGAAGCCAGGGTTTTTGTAAGAAAATTGTGAACTATATTTGGAATAAAGAAATATTATTATTATTATGTATTGTGTCATACTTTTATGCAACTAGCGCCATTTCGGAACTTATTTCAGTACATCTAACATGCACATGCACATGCAGTTGCAAATAAATAAATATTCTCTTACAATCACACCAATTATTTAGTTCCAAGATAAGTATCACTAAGAACTTGTGCTATGGATACTAAAGAACGGATAAACACACTTTAAATCTTTTTTTTGTAAATACATACTTAAAATACATAAGAAAACACCCAGACCAGAACAAATATTCATATTCATGCACACAAAGATTTGTCCTATGTGGGAATCGAACCCACGACTCCTGGAGTGAATTGCAAATATACTGACCTCTACGCCATATCGGTCGTCAAGTTATTGGTTTCTGTTATATCTTTGTTTTTTATGCCTTCGCAATAACCAGATTCTTTCTAACCCTTAAACAGGCAGAGAACGTTGAAAATATTCATTGGTTTTCGACCTGAAGTAACCGCATAAGAAAGAAAGAAAGAAATAATGACCACTGCCTGGTAAAGGGTTAAAAAGAATCTGGTTATTGCTTCTGATGTTAATGACCTTTATCAGCATATCGAGTCCTTAAGATACTATGTAGATAAAATATGTCTGCTATGTGATTACGATAATGTTTACACAAAGCCCATACAGGTAACATTGTCATATAAACAACTAGCTTTTGCCCGCGACTTCGTTCGCTTGGAATAGTGACTTCCGGCAGATTTTTGGTTTTACCCACATAGTTCCCGATCTCGCGGGGTTTTGGAGAAGTTTTCGCTCCCGCGGGGTTTTGGAGAAGTTTTCGCTCCCGCGGGATTTTTGGGATAAAAACTATCCTATGTCCTTTCTCGAGCTCCAAACTATGTCTGTACCAAATTTTATCCAAATCGGTTCAGTAGTTTAGGCGTGAAGAAAAGACAGACAGACAGAGTTACTTTCACATTTATAATATTAGTTTGGATTATTTATCTTCGTTGCAAAGCAGTAAATGCAATTATAAGTATAAAAACCGTTGTTGCTGTTGCTAATTTCCACTTAATTTTTTTTACCTCTAAGCCACTCTTGAAATTAGGCTTACCTGATGGAAAATAGTCACCGTAGCTCCCTTTAAAAATCGTTTCTCGTCGTATTCGACGAGCGCGGGTGCTTTAAGAAAACCTCGCCAGTATTTCCATACAATTTATAAGAACACCGTCAGAACATCAACTCTTGTTTCAGGAAACCTCCGCCACCTCCCAAGAAGATCTTCGAATACCTAAACAAGCACGTGGTAGGCCAGGAGTACGCCAAGAAAGTCCTCTCAGTGGCCGTATACAACCATTACAAGAGGATCTTCAACAACGTCACTAGCGGTACGCCCAGCGACGCACACCACCCTTTGCACCACACACACAGAGGTGAGATACTTACCCATTACAACACACACAGAGCTGAGATACTTACCCATGACACCACACATACAGAGGTGATATATTTACCCATTACACCACACGTCGCTGTTCAACATCCATTTGTAATTATATAGCCATTATCAGATTCTCTTGGATCTTTTACGTCTTCACGCCAGAAGAGGTAGCGCTTGCGCACTAAACACATTTATATCTATGAGTTCTTTAACAAAGTTTTCAGAGCCAAAGCCAACCTCATCTGCAAGTGGTGCACCTGCCGATCAACTGACAAGGCTCTGGAAATTTTAAAAATTCCCTGGTAAGCGGCAATGTGTTCGTTACTTATTACGGGAGACCAACACTAATTGCAAAAATGTGGGCGTATAATATGCTCCTGCCTAGCCTTCAGGGAAACAGGCGTGGTTCTTTATATACATAAGTTCCTTACTCTACATATTAGGTCGGGGAAAAAGTCTTTTCGCATAACGTAGGTATAAACTTATTATAAATTTTTTTTGACTGTACTATTTGTGTCTGGCTGGTTTTGGTAACATTAAAAAGGTTCCATTATAAAGAAAAGAAAAAAATAAAAAAAAGTTGTTTCCCGCTATTTTTCATTTGTTTTTCTCTCCGTAAAAATGAGTGAATCTAATGAAGAAATTCGATACATTTTAAAATTTTATTATAAAAAAGGCAAAAATGCAACTCAAGCAGTGAAAAAAATTTGTGATGTTTATGGACCTGATGCAGTGTCAGTAAGAGTAGCACAAATTTGGTTCAAACGTTTTCAGTCCGGAAATTTTGATGTTAAAGATGCACCTCGCTCTGGGCGCCCTGTTACGAATAAAATGGACGCCATTTTTGAAAGAGTGGAGCAAGATCGGCATATTAGTAGTTACGATGTAGCTGAAGAACTGGGAGTTGACCACAAAACAGTTTTGAGTCATTTGAAGAAAGCTGGTTATACAAAAAAGCTCGATATTTGGGTGCCACACGAGCTCACTCAAAGAAACTTAATGAACCGTGTACTCATTTGCGATTCATTATTGAGACGTAATGAAACCGAGCCGTTTTTGAAGAGATTGATAACTGGCGATGAAAAGTGGATCACGTACGACAAAGACGAAAAAGGTCGTGGTCGAAAGTTGGCCAGGCTTCACAGACTGTGGCCAAACCTGGCCTAACACGAAATAAGGTGATGCTGTGTGTATGGTGGGATTGGAAGGGCATTGTTTATTATGAGCTTTTACCGCCCGGCAAAACCATCGATTCTGATCTTTACTGCCAGCAACTGATGAGATTAAAGGAAGCAGTCGAGAGAAAACGGCCGGAATTGATCAACAGGAAGGGTGTGGTCTTTCATCACGATAACGCTAGACCACACACATCTTTAGCCACTCAGCAAAAATTAAGAGAGTTCGACTGGGAGGTCCTAGTGCATCCACCATATAGCCCTGACCTTGCGCCTTCAGATTTTCACCTGTTTCCGTCTCTGCAGAATTCTTTAGGTTCTGTAAGGTTGACCTCAAGAGAGGACTGCCAAAACTATTTGTCCCGTTTTTTTGATCAGAAGTCCCAAAGTTTCTACAGTAACGGGATAATGTCTCTGCCCACAAAATGGCAGAAAGTTATTCAACAAAACGGTACATATATATTGTAAATAAATGTAAATAAACTTTGAAAAAAATGTCTTGACTTTTCATACAAAAATACGAAAAGACTTTTTCCCCAACCTATTATACACGATTTAAAACAATTCTACAACAACAGCAAAATAAATTCGTGATCTGATTTTTTAAACTTCAATAGGTATTCGTCGTGACAAAAAAGTGGAATCAATTTTGTTGCACAACCGCCTGCTGCACTTTCACAATACACTTGCGTTTTCTACAAATTACAGTTTGATCTAAAATTGTGTCAAATAAGATGATTCTCGCTGCCAAATAGCGAAAGCGTGACTGGAACGATAAAATTCTATTGAATTCAACCTTTGGTTTTGTTTACTTGAAAGATAAAGATATAAAGATATAAATAAAACAAGAGATACTTTATTTCTAAATATAGACAAGTATAGGTAGCGGCACGTAAGTCTAGCGATGAACAAGGAAGGGATAGCTGCGCATATACTAATTAATAAATCAGTATAAATTTAATGCGCTTACAAGTAGGACAAGTACACTTTAGATCTTCTTTTGTGGTTTCTCAAAAATCGCCTTATTTGAGTTATGTCTAAATTCTATCGAGCATGCGACATCTTCTCAACATTACCAAGCCATGGTTTTTTTATTTGGATGAAATATCATCGTGGCCATCTCCCGCTGTGGGTAGAGCAGAAGGGTGTGTCAGACTTTTACCGACTAAAAACCATCCATGTTCCTTCTTTGATCTTCTATGTTCCGGGGCCGCGGTAACCCTTTTTGTACTGTCCCGCAAGCCAGGAAGGGCCCCAGGGCTCCGCAGAGTGCTGACATCATGAGGCGCGCGTGGATCACAAGCAAGCGCCTACTGTGGCTGGGAGTCTTCTCACGTCACCGTGGTGGATCCCCAAGCTATCTAAGCATACATTTCTAAATTCTCGTCACTACATCTTCTTTTCCACAATAAGGAACAGGCAGCCTGCATTGATTAGCGCACAGTCGCACGTAGTGGTGTGTCTCTGTCGTCTGGGGTTACTTCCCGATAAAGTTTTCTTTCCATCCTGCTGGTGGCCAGTGCGACCCCCTGGTAAAGCACTCCTGTCCCTTTCGCTGGTGGCTAGTGCGATTCCCTGGTATATCATCTCTCCCTCCATGTCTCATTTTCCTGATGACTACCTGTTCATCTTAAAAAAAAAACTTTACTACAAAATATGCTCAAACACATTAATGCTTGCTCTCAGGACGCGAATCCTTGACAGACATTTGCTCACATTGAAAATTGTGTGAAATAGCACCGGTTTGTTGAACCAGTTACTTTACCTTGGCCTTATAAGTAAATGTAAGCAACAAAGAAACAATTTGCGCTGGCTGACTAGACATTATCACAAACACACTAGCATCGCCCCGTGGCTTGTCCCGCGTGATCTCTTTTCAGTGATCAGTTTTACCCGAGTTACAAAAACCTAGCATCATACCTGAACTGAAAAAAACTTATTATAACTTGACCTATAATTATTTAAAATTAAAATTATGATAAATAAATATTTTCTCGCAGTTACACTAATGAACTTTTGTTATAAATACTAAATAACGGATAAACATACATAAATACTTTTTTTGTTAGCACATACTAAATACACATTAGGAAACACCTAGACCGAAACAAATAATCAAGTTCATGCACACAAAGATTTGTCCTATGTGGGGATAGAACCGACGACCTTAGAAAGTTAGAAGCGGAGTGCGGGTATACTCGCCACATCGGTCTTCAAAGTCCTTTGTCCCTAGGAACTTTCTTCTTGCTCAGATATTTTTCTACTCCTATAGTCATGAGACTTTGAAGCAATGCGTGAAAGAGTATTTATGCAGTCCGTCAAAAGTGGATGTCATGCCACAGAATAAATCGCTCTAAATTTATTTGGACGGCATCGACTGCTTAATAACAAAAAGGTATTATCGTGCTAGTATTAAAACGCATAGATTTTTTTTAATGTTCATAGTTACTACATCCTGCCTGCTCAGGCTAGTTGTGATTATTATTAATAATAATGAATTTATTTATTCTCTCTCCACAAAGGTTAAAACACATGTACATAATTAAGTTCCTTAAAGTAAACATAAGCTACCTGTACGGTGGTCCGCTTGCGGTTGTAAGCCGCCGCTCGCCACTCGAATAGTAAGAGGAAGGAGGGATGAGATGCTGTACCAGGGGGTACCCTGGCCACCAGCGGAGGGAAAATGAGTGCTGTACCAAGGGGTAGCCCTGACCACCAGCAGGAAGGGAAGGGAATGCTGTACCAGGGGGTACCCCGGCCACCATCAGTAAGGGAAGGAACTGTCCTGGGGTGTAGCCCCGGCCGACAGTAGTACATGCAGAGAGAGGAATGAGACCCGGACACGGACGGTTGAAATCTGATTTATTGCATATAATTGTATGGTTTTTATATGAATTATATGTTACATATAAAGAAATAAAGAATTGCAACGTCGGTGTAAAGTGCCGACGCTGCACGTGGATGTTGCAACTGGGCCGACTCGCCGCTGACCACGCTGACGCCAAGTCCAATGTACAAGATGTAGACTTGTACACCACCTTTGTGACTTTGGGACTGGTGTCTAAACTAGGGTAGTTCCCTGTGAGATAGATCACCAAAATAAGTATTGTATATTAATAATGTTGTTGTAGTGGCAATTGATGAAATCTCAATGACACTTTGATTAATAATAATAAGGCATGTACTCTATTGCACAATTATTTCAATATTCAACACTCCGGTTTTTGCTTTTTACGACATTACGTCTAAGATTATGGAGTTTAATATTGTGTGGCTTTCTGGCTAACTAGCAACAGGGCAGAGTCGAGACGTATTGGAGAGGCATTTGTCCAACGATGGACAGAAAAAAGCTGAAGCAGAAGAAAGTAGTTTTGTACAATTATCAAGCTCACTAAGAAGGCAATGAATTATATCTGTGCAAAGTTAAATTCAAATTCATATTCATTTATTCAAGTTTGGCTCAATAAAGCTCTTATGAACGTCAAAACTTAAAAACTAGCGCGCCCATTCACTGCGGACGGGAGCTTGATCGTAAAAGAATGCTAAATAAATGTTTATTTGCACCATAGTTTTGTAATGTATCCTTAAAATAATACAATCTACCCATTTATTAAAACTGTATGCAAACAATGTAGGTAGTTGGAAATAGTTTACATATGAATGAATGGGCAAGAAATCGTCAAGGTTAGTTTTGTTCTCCCTCCCGTTAAAAACCTTAATATGTAGTAATGTAGTAATGAAATTGAATGAATTTTATACAGTTTGTTTTTCACTAAATATGCAACAGGATGCTTTTTACTAAATAAGCAAGCTTTTTACTATATAAACTGTAAAAAACACGAAATCCGTGTTCTTATTAATTAAATGGAATTAATATTTTTCAATAGCTTTCACAAAAACCAAAAAACCTCATCCTGTTCTGCGCGTTAAAGGTCTAAAAACCAATTATAAAGAATGGATTTGGTATTTACGTCTGTCTCGCGGCGACAGTAACGTTCTTCAATCTTTATTTGCTTTCTACATGCACTATACTACCAAATTGTTGTAGAGCTGATACTTAAATAGCTGTGAAGCCTTGTGGAGCTGCTTACTCTTTTAATTTCAATCTTCCATACAATTCTTGCTTTATATCTGTATTAATAATTGGGAAATATAATACATATTTTACGACCGATATGGCGTGAAGGTCAGTATACCAGCAATCCGCTCCTGAGGTCGTGGGTTTGATTCCAACACAGGACAAATCTTTGTGTTACATGAATATTTGTTATGGGCTGGGTGATTTCTATGTATATTAAGTATGTATTTGCAAAAAAAAATGTATGTAAGTTTGTTTAACCGTTATTTAGTATCCATAACGCAAGTTCTTAATGATACTTAACTTGGGACTAAATAATTGGTGTCATTGTTAGAAATTATTTATTTACAAAAAAAATTAACATGTTAACAAGTTGAAAACCCTTTTTTTTTGTTGTTAAATACTTAATGTAACGTTAAGTAGTTACGTTTACACCCACGTTGTCTCAAGGCGCCACAAACGTTTCAAGACTTTGGTTTTCAGTTCAACTATTTACTTACTATATGTATTACAAACTAAGTCAAAAAGTCAACAATAATAGGTTATAATTTTTGCGCCCATTTAATAGACATTTCAATTTAGTAGCGCTTCTCATTTCGGCGTCAGTTCAATTATATTATTAAGTTACTAAGCGTGTAAAAGACAAATAATATAGAGTGGTGGTTTGTTCCAGACCTGCTACATTTAAGTCACGGCAACGGCGGCGGAGGAGGGGGCGGCGCAGAAGTGCTGGAGCGGCAGCACCACGAGCTCAGGCTCGACAAGAGCAACGTGCTGCTGTTGGGACCCACTGGATCTGGTGAGTCTTTCCTACTACACTTTTCATGGGAAACTACCACTATACCGAACAATGTAAACATGAGTTCTATGTTAGCGGTGGTGGTTTCCGCACTTAGTCCCTGTTATGGACCATTGTGCGTGAGCCTTTGCGGCCACATTTGCTCACTCCAGCCAGCCCACCTCTCTCCAGAAGCAGATCAGGTTTCCAAATCCGTGCAAAACTTCTCCAATGGTACTCGGCGATCCTAGGGTTACCTTCCTTATGTCAGCCACGCCTGTGCATTCCAGGAGCACGTGTGCGACCGTTTCCTCAGCCACCATACACGCTCTGCACAAAGGGCTGTCTGTGACTCCTATAGTGTGTAAATGTTTGTTCAGTGAGCAGTGCCCAGTGATGGTCCCCGCCACCAGGCGCAGGCTATTTCTGTCCAGTCGTAAAAGTCGCCTTGTTAGTTTTGCGTCTAGTGACGGCATGGCCTCCTTGGTCTGCCTGCAACCTGGAGTGGAGGACCACCACCCTTGGGATTGTGTGTGTGTTATGCTATGTAGCCAATTTCATAATTAATTAAAGGGAATGGGAACTATGGGTTCAGGTCCATAGACCGTCGCGATGGAGCCTTTCCTTGCCAGTTATGTAAACATGAGTGTGGACCTATAAGCAATTACCTCCAGCTAATAATATCTGTTTAGGGTATCTACCAAGACCAAAGGAGCCCAAGCCAACCTCACCTGCAAATGGTGCACCTGCCGATCAACTTACGAGGCTCTGGCGAACATAACAGTGCCCGATAAGCGGCAATAGGCTCGCCACCTATTACGTGGGACCAACTATATAACTGGCAAAGTGTGGGCGTATAATATGCTTCTGCCTACCCCTTCGAGGAAATAGGCGTGAATTTATATATGTATGTATGTTGTAATATCTGACATTACAAAGAGGACTTTTTTTTGTAGATTTGTTTGTTACGTTAACTCAAAGTTTAGTAGATGGATTGCGATAATTCTTGGCCATTAGAATGCTACATTATTCCTGAGTAACATATGCTATATTTTTCACTACAGTAAATTAGAGATTCCCCCTAAAACTTCAATAATGTAACCCTAACCCCTGTGCGGTCTACATATGTCAGTCACCAATAGGAGGTAAAAACCTCCTTTTGCCAAATATTATAATACTTTAGTAAACTTTTATCAAAGAATGCTGTATCTACAATGTTCGCCAACAAATATTTTATTGTGCTTAAAATGTCCTGTATCAGATTGAGATCTTTATCGATTTGGCACTGAATTCGTACATTCGTCATGCTTATGAATATCTTTTAACTGCATTAAAGCCTCGAATTTTCCTCATAATTTTCCGTTTATACTGTTATTTCAAAAGTAACAATAAAAATCTCTTTATCGTATAAAAAGCTTTTACCTGAGACGTCAATCGTACACATTTATACAATGCCTTGAATCACATGTAATCTATGTGTTACATCTTTTCCAGTGTTTCTTCGCATTTCACATGACTGTGTGTGAAGAGCGAATAAAGATTCCTTTGCAAGGGATTATGATGATACACTCTATGATGCTTGTGGTAATTGAAATTCTGCCAAATCTGGTGAGAACAGTAAGCAGACCCTGGGCCCTAAGCTTAAGTCCAGGGCAACCGGGATAATGCTAAGATGCTGATAATGATGGCGACTCTAATATAACTATTGATATTGTGGAAGGATAAGTAAGATTGTCAAAAAATTTGCGATTAAATATAATTTAAGAAAAGATCAATTTCAAACCGGCAATTGTATAGAGCTGTATAGGGTTCCTACCAAGACCAAAGGAGCCCAAGCCAACCTCACCTGCAAGTGAACAACGGACGAGGCTCTGGCGAACATAACAGTGCCCGGAAAGCGGCAATAGGCTCGTCACCTATTACGTGGGACCAACTATATAGTTGGCGAAGTGTGGGCGTATAATATGCCTCTGCATATACCACCTGTTACAAGGTATATAAATATAAGTTTAAAAATTATAGGTACAAGTCGCGGGCGGCTGCTAGTAAGAAATATTTTCTGTAAACGTTTATAATTTTTTTTTAGTTTATCTAATAAGAATTACTTATATTGTAGACGTAAACCTTGCAGTCTTGCACGTTTCTATAAATACGAAATAGACGTACTTGACCTAATGACAATGAGTTACTTAACCATTGTTAAGCGTGTTTGGGTGTTAATTTTGTTTGTACGACTAGTTTAATTCGGTATTGGTGTCGCATTTCCACGCCAATCAAATACAAGGCAGAGAAAAAAAAATTGGTTTGTTGTTCCAAGAGTGACATGAGACTTGAATAATTAGTAAAATATAAAATGAATTAATATTAATTGAATTAATTAATTTTAATTAATTGAATATTAATAATGAATTTACTACTAACATAGGATAAGTTTAAATTTATTTATTTAATAATTTATGCACATAAGGATCATACACAAAGAAAAAAGTTATGAAAGACTTGTACAACGGCACTGCTTATCCCTAAAAGGAAATTAAATTGTTTCTAACAAAAATGAGTCAAATTTTATACATGTAGAATTTTAGTCGAAATATTGACATTAAAGTCACGCCTGTTTCCCCGAAGGGGTAGGAAGCAGCATATTATACGCCCAATTTCGCCAGTTATATTGTTGGTCTCACGTAATAGGTGGCGAGCCTATTGCCGCTTACCGGGAGCTTTTATGATCGCGAGAGCCTCGTCCGTTGATCGGCAGTTGATCCTGAAGACCAAATCCAGGTCGCTTGAACCGTCTCATTATAGATGTACTGATTATTTATGACGACCGATTTAGCGTTGAGGTCAGTATACCTGCACTCGGCTCCTGATGTCGTGAGTTCGATTCCCTCACAGGAAAAATCTTTGTCTGCATGAGTATGAATATTTGTCCTGGTCTGGGTGTTACCTATGTATATTAAATAAGTATGTATTTACAAAAAAAAAAAAATAAGTATGTTTATCCGTTCTTTAGTATCCACCAAGGATATTTATTCACACAAAACTACTGAACCAATTTAAATAAAATTTTGTACACAGATAGTCTAAAGCCTGAGACATATGCTACTTTTTATTGCAAAAAAAAAGGTCTAAGGGATAGAAATAGGGGATCAAAGTTATATTGAAAAGTGTTCATTTTTGTTGTTATATTAAATATTTTATTGGGTTCATTAATATTAGCTGATATAAATATGATATTTAAATAAGATGCGCGATATAATCGAATTTTACGCGGACAAAGTCGCGAGCCAACCTCTCGTACCTGTATATCTGTAACAGCCTCATTCTCATTCACGTGTGTGAACTTAAAAAGTAAAACAATCATTGATATTACTGTTTTTAATTCTCATATTATTATTAACATAAATTAATTGTACTCATTGGTTGCACAACCGCAAGCCACACGTGTGCCCTGACACGTCTTGCATATCCAACAATTTCGACGGATAAATCATCATCACATATAATTATGTAAATCACTCGCCTTACCAACACTTTCTCACTTCGGCTTAACGATTACTTACCGCTTATGGATATAGGAAGACAAAGGAGTCTATAATAGGGAATATGGTCATAGTAAAAACAAAGCGATACCTTCACACGTAATCACCGTATAAGATTTGTATTTGAGTGTGCCCATTTTATCGCTGCTAAAGATGCGCCAGTTGCGCAGCGCTTAACGTGCTTTCCGAGGTACGGAGCAAGCGATAATTACTCACATAACTTCGAAAAGTCATAGGTGCACCAGGGTTTGAACCCGAGACCCTCCTCTGAATTTAAAGGCAAGGGGTCTCGCCGCTCCGAATAAAAATAAAATAAATAAATAAATAAATATTTCTGACACTTACACCAATTATTTAGTTCCAAGATAAGTATCATTAAGAACTTGTGTTATGGATACTAAATAACGGATAAACATACATAAATACTTTTTTTTTTTGTAAATACATACTTAATATACATCGAACCCACGACCTCAGGAGTGGAATGCGGGTATACTCGCCACCACGCCATATCGGTCGTCAAAATGTAAGATTAAGAACTATATACATTTTAATATTTAAGTTTTATGTTGGTGTAGATTAATGTATATTATTATTTTAAACTAATACCTATTTAAAATAAGAAGTAGCAGGCTACTAATTTCAAAGTACCTTATAAGGACGACGCAAAGAAGTACTTTAACTCATCGTTCTTTCAGCTATCTCATGGGTGTGGCTCTTAACGTGCATATTATCGTGATTGGAATAGCCAATGTTCATGATTCGCGGTAAATCTGTCTTGGACAGTTGAAAATGCTATTACCTAAGTTACTCGACATAAATAATATTTTCTTAACTATTAATTAACATTATGTTAATATTTATTAAGTACATCACTTAGAATCTAGCTAAAAATACGTTTACCCAACAGAAAGTTTATGCCGGGCTTGGGTAACACGTTCAGATTGAAATGTCCGTTAGCTTATATGCAGGTTTGAACTCGATCCCCGCCGGTGATAGTACGCAATCTCGATCCGATATACAATCTCATTGAGATCCGATGTAACGAAACTAATTAGGTTTTAAAACCTTGCATAAAATCGTGATTAACCATGGCAGGTAATGGCGAAATAATTGCCACCGGAAATTGATCTTTTACATGCAATTGAAACCATGCAGAAAACGAATGTTGTAATAATTTTTCAAATGAATTTAAATGAAAAAAATATTGTATGTCAATTTTGTTTGTAAAAGTGTAAGACGAATCTAAATGATTTTGTTGATCTTCAAGAAAATAAGGTATTTTTTATTAAATGAATTACATTTATGAAATTGCTCGTCTTTATCTGGTGTCGGCGTAGCATAGACATTCCTTTCATTATCCCCGTCCTTTCTTCTACTACACGTGCTGGTTTTACGAACCACCCTCATACTTTAACAGACTTGAACTCAAAATTTTATAAACTTTTCTGCTATAATTACATTGGACTTTGCGATTCTTAGCCGGCACATGTTTTTATATCACTTAGATTAACTTACACTTAATTATTTTTTGTTTTTAAATTGTTTTGTTGCATGTAAGTGAATCGAAGCTTCGTGATTTAGTGTAATAATATTTCGATATATTTTTTTATATTTTAATTATGACGTTTTCAAGTACTATGTATAATAGTTTATGAAATAAATATTTTTTTTACTTTACTTTTACTTTACTATAGTTATTCCGGTTACTGTGCCTGTTTCACGGTTGTCCGAACGATCTCAAATGTTTGTACTGCATCGAGTGCTTACCATCAGGTAGGACATACTGAAGTTACTCGTCACATTTAAAACAAAATTACTTACTCGTCATCGACTTATACATCCCTTTCACGATCATAATCTTCTTTCCACACTCAAACGACAAACACTCGCTTTCAAATGGACGCGTTGTGTGAGCTTGTAACGACTCAAGAGTGAGTGTACATCCAGACAAACCAGTTTCTATAGTAAGACTTGTTGCTACCAACTACTATCGTTGTAATCAAAACCGAAGCCTTATTTTAACGCGGTAGAGACCTAATCTTGTTGGTTGCCTAATAGTAAAATATGAATTAATTACAGTATGACCAATTTCTAATATTTTATAATTTTTTCAAAGCATTTCAAAGCCAAATTTTCATGATATGTCAATTTTTTAAAAATACGATTATTATTTATTGAAGGGTTTTTTTCATCATAGCCGATAGATAATGGGTTAAAAATCAGTAAGACTTCATGACTTAAACTAGCTATATTACTACTTGTGGTGTATTGTATATATTAAATAATCAGTTGTGACAGTTAAATACCACTGCTATTTTATGCCATTCTTGTGTGAGAGTGATTCTTTTACCCGATGACTATAATATACTATACTATATGTGTTTTTTTAAAAAAAATAATTTCTATAATATTCTCGGCATTTTCTATGAACTAATCTTGACACGCCCTTCTGTCCTCATTGAACTATGCTTTCGTCCCGCTCTCGCTGTTTTGATATAAACAACACTTATGTCACTGCGCAGCTCGGCGCCATATAAGTGAAAGTGCAAATTGGTCATTTGATGATGATGATCAAAATATCGTAACCATGGTAACCAGTTTATTACACAACTTTGTTATCAACGAATGTAACGCGTTCGTATCGGTTTTATCTACAATTATTGCATTTTACATCCCTTTAGAAAAGTTAATTTAGTATGTGGTTTTTGCAATATGCAAATTGAATTTTAAAAAATAGTGTAGATAAACTTTGTCGCACGTATTATTGTCGAATGATCGCATGGTCCCTTATAAAAATATGTCCAGTGCAAAATACTCTATCTAGCATGTGATAAAATAACATGTGGATAAAATGTTTTGGAAAACTTAATATATCTCAAGGACCATTCGGAACACCCATTACACGTGTATGTACTGTATTATTTTCGTTGTTGCCATCTAGCCAAATAATACACATATTTTGTGATCCAAAATAATAAAACATTGTTATTATTTGCGCGATTTTCATTTTGGCACTGAATAAGAAACACGTGTAAACTCTGTTACACGTTTGGATGACGAGTTTTATTAAAGTAAACACTTACCTAGTTGTCATTTATTAAGTCATTGCGTTCTCCTATAAATTAACGTGAGCAAGAGAATTAAATTTGCCAAACATGTCTGTATACCGGTATCCAATAACGCAAACTCTGTTCACCCCAGCGAACATGCAAAAATTGTAAGCTACGCTGTGATGACCTTGACTACAGAATTAAAGTAATATTCATACTAATATTATAAAGAGGCAGGATATTATATGTTTTGTAAACTGTGTGTGGATATATTTAAAAGAGCATAGCCTGTGAGTTTCTTGCCAGGGGACCTACCGCTGAGTTCGATGGCAATCGATTATAAGGCAAAATGGATTTCGAATTGATTCTGTCGTACCGCCGAACTCATGGAAATCGAAACAAAATGGCGTTCTCCATTTACCTATTGGTCTGCCAAGGACTGAAGGTTATGAATGAGAGGTGGCTGTCGGCAGATTCCCCGTTACGGATTAATGAACGTAAACAAAGTTTGATCTAGATGGATTACCGGTAATCCATCGAATTCGGCGGTAGGCCCCCTGTTCTTCTTACAGAGCGGTGGCTCGGAACTGGCACTTAGATTCACTTACGATTAATATTTTTTTGTTTATAAATTGTTTTGTTGCGTGTAAGTGAATCTAAGCTTCGTAATTTCAGTGTAATAATATTTCGATTGTTTTTTTTATATGTAATAACGAGCTGACCCGGCGAACTTTGTTCCGCCTTAATCGCAATAAATAAGCAGATTGTGTTTTTATTTTATTGGAAAAATTACAAAAAAATTAAATACCTACATTAATCATTCATTATTATTTCTGTATTTTAGTACAAAGTTGCTCTTCACTTCAGTACTTTGTGATACACGACATTTTTTGTTTTATTATTATTTATTGAGAAGCACGAAGTCGAACCATACTATTGCGGCGATGTTCACGTGCAATTTCTTGTTCTTCTTCAGTCCTTTCATTTCCAGTATTTCGTATTCTTCTTGCATTACGCCTTTGTCGGTAAAGATTCGATAGTCTTGTTCGCGGCATTATTAATTAAACTTCACTTCACTTCAATTACCCTAAAAAAATATTTCAAAACTCATATTCACATTCCCGCCAAGAAGTCAGAGATAGTTTGAATATTGATTTCTTACAAATATCAAATTGTCATCCATACGTCATTACATAGCTGTCATTTGCTTTTTGTTATTCCAAGTCTGATTCTTTTTTGTTATATCACGTTTTATAGTGACTGACGTTTCATGTCAAGTCACACGGGAACGCTGTCGAACGGGAAAAAAAGTATCCTATGTCCGTCTCCTGGCTCTAAGCTACTTCCCTACCAATTTTCATCCAAATCTGTTCTGCCGTTCTTGAGTTATAAGTGCTGTAACTAACACGACTTTCTTTTATATATATAGATGACGTTTTCAAGTACTATGTATAATAGTTTATGAAATAAATAGTTTTTTGATTTGGTATTGATAAAGAATTAACTCGTGGATAAATAGATCACCGATAGCCTAGTGGAAAGCAATTGGGGAGGTCTATGTTCAGCAGTGGACTTCGGATGGCTGAAATGATGATGATGATGATGATGATAGCCCAGTGGCGAGACCCATAGCCTTCAAATTCAGAGGGTATCGGGTTGAAACACTGGCTATGACTTATCGAAGTTACATACATACATTCACACCTGTCCCTGAAGGGGTAGGCAGAATCATATTATACGCCCACACTTCGCCAATTTTATAGTTGGTCCCACATAATAGGTGGCGAGCCTATTGACGCTTGCCGGGCACTGTTATGTTCGCCAGAGCCTCGTCCGTTGATCGGCAGTTGCATCACTTGCAGGTGAGATTGGCTTGGGCTCCTTAGGTCTTGGTAGGATCTCTATACACCTTTCCAATTTATGTGCGCAATAATGGCTTTCAAGAATATCTATGGCAGTCGTTATAGGAAGGCATTGCTTCTTACATCCTGGCACCTGGTTTACCCATAGAATGAAGTTTTCCTCTGGGTTGTGCGGAGCTCAGACGGCAGTCGCTCCGTGGATTAATTGAAATTCAGCCAAATCTAGTTAATCCAGTGAGCAAACCCTAGGCCATAAGCTTAGGTCTAGGGCAACCGGGATAACGCTAGGATTTGATGTAATTACTATCCCTGAGTAACATACGCTATATTCAATAATAGAAAAAAGACGGATCCCTTCGAAAACTCCAATATTGAATAATAAGCTAAGAAAGCGGAGCAAGAGCTTGCCACTAGTCATTAATATTGGTAAAATGTCTTAGAAGTTCTGATAGCTGCAATTTGAGCTCCTGGCGTGGCGACCTTCAGCATATCAGGCACCATGTCCTTATCAAGGACACATGTTGGATTACCAGCGAGTATTCGGGGTATATTCTCTTTCTTTTCTATGTTGCAAGCTTTACAAATATAAAATATATATAAAATTAGATAAAAGTCATTACAAAAAAAGAGTATGTAAAAACAAAAGTACAAAGAGGGGCTTATCTCTAGAAGAGATCTCTAGCAGTTATAACTTAAGTTAGGTACGGGATTAAATTTAGTTACAGATCCAAGTAAACAAAAAAGAAACTATAAAATTACCAAATTTCATCAACGTAACAAACTCTCTTTGGCTTTTATAATATTCGAATAGGATACTATTTCTCCGTCATTAAATTGGCATCTATCAACAAATACCAATTATATTACTCTGCAATCTCGAATAACACCACTTGTAGGCACCAGTTATGTGACGAGCGCATTCTCTCGATCTCTGCATTCTGTCCAGTCATCAGTGTTGAATAGATTTCCGATTCATAATGTTATAATGTTATGTAATGTTGGCACGCGTTTTGCGGTGAGTGCAGTTTTAGTGTCTCGTTTGGCAACAGCGATTTCCTTATTCTGATCTGTAAAATGTACTATGCCTGGTTGATATTTTAGTTACTGAGTTATGTGAAAGGCAGACATAGGAATATAATAAGTCAACTTTTAATAGGCATTAGCTACTGTTGATATCGAAAGACTAATCTACATAAATAACTTTGTAAAGAGTAAGGTTTCGAGAGCGGCGATAGCCCGATGGAGAGACCCCTTGCCTTTAAATTCAGAGGGTCTCGGGTTCAAACCGTGGTGGCGCACTTAAGACTTTTCGAAATTATGTGCGTAATTATCGCTTGCTCCGTGCCTCGGAAAGCATGTTAAGCAGTTGGTCCCGGCTGTCATGAACATCTATGGCAGTTGTTATTAGGAAGTCAGTGCCTTCTAACAGCCTGACAGCTAGTTTAACCATAGAATGATGTTTCCCTCTGGGTTGCGGAGGTCAGACGGCAGTCGCTCCACGTAATAACTGAAATTCAGTGAAATCTCGTTGAACCAGTGAGCAGACCCTGGGCCTTAAGCTTAAGTCTAGGGCAACCGGGATAATGCTAGGATATGATGTTGAAGAGTAAGGTTTCCACTGGAAAAAATAGACTATACAGGTTTTACTATACATCTCTCCTCCTCTTCTGGTCTTCTCTATATTCAAATAGTACAGCTGTGAAAACTTCAGAAACAGACAGAGCTGCATTTGTGTCTTTTATTTTGGTAAGAATGGCAATTGTAAAAACATTACCTGCAAGAACAAGTAACAGTTATTTGTTACATTGCTCGTTTCCAATTGCGATTAACTCTCCTCCTCTGAAAAAATTTATAAGTCTGTTATATCATCGCAATTTCTGTCCATTATTTTACAGGCAAGACCCTTCTAGCACAAACCATAGCGCAATGCCTAGACGTCCCGTTTGCGATCTGTGATTGCACGACGCTCACGCAAGCTGGTTACGTCGGAGAAGACATCGAAAGTGTCATCGCCAAATTACTACAGGATGCCAATTTCAAGTAAGTGGTTGGTTGGTTGGTTGGATTTTTTATGCGTTCCAAAAAAAGAACAACCTACAAGGAACTACCCCCCACGGTGGGAGGAGGGAGATAATGTCCCCGCATATCACACACCCAGTGTGTGTGGTTAAGACGGACTTGAACAACCTACTAACCTCTCCCTGTAATAGCCTTTAGTATTTCTACTGTAAAGGCGACATCTGAAGCGATCGGCATCTGGGAGGCACCGACGCGGCGCGCACTAAGCGAAATACTAGGTGGCGCGTGTTGGAATACGTCTTGGCTGAAGCGTAGCCAGTAGTCGCCTCTTACGACACCCTAGCTTCAGATTGGTTCTATTCTTAAGACGGAAACCACGTGGCTGACGACGCTAAAGACGAGAGTCAACCTAGCTTGACTGCCGATTGATATAGGACCGTTTGTTGCAGAAACTTAAAGTCCACAATCTTCTAGACAACAAGATTTCCAAACGTCATGGAAAATTAATAGGTCTACAATTATTAAGGGTACCTTCTGAATACGAGAGTCTTGATTAATATTAAACGTGGATTCTTGTTTTAGGATATTATAAATGGAATATTAGCGTGCATGTAGTTTATTGTGCAGCATATATAATTGTGCTAGTCTCTGAAACTGTAATGATCGTTTCTCAGTTCACACCAGAACATTATGTACTTTACTGCAATGTGTGTGCAAATATTTTTAAAGTGACAGACTGAATTCTACAGGCATATGCTAAGAAGCTTGACTATAAAAAATGTGTTGATATATTTTTTTAAATTGGTACAATCTTCTGTGATTGCAGTGTGGAAAGAGCACAGACAGGCATAGTGTTCCTCGATGAAGTGGACAAAATAGGCGCCGTGCCTGGGATACACCAGCTCAGAGACGTCGGTGGTAAGTGGCAGTTCTAGTTTTTAATATCCACCGGATCTGAAACTTAGCCAAATCTGGTTAAACCAGTGTGTCGACCCAAACTTAAGTCTACGGCAACCGGGATAATGCAAGGATATTGTTTGGGCCGACCCGATGTCACACTAAATAAATGGGGCGTCCCGGTGTCAGACAACCACAGGTGTTAAAATGAAAAACGTGTGTAGCTGCCGAGTGCGTTTATTACACTAACTTAATAATTCAGTTTCCAGTCACACGGTTACTCATGTATCGGGCGTCAGTTTTATGTCAATTAAACAAAGTAAAATAATGCATAAGAATGTTCGAGCTGACTCGTACAGATATTATGAATTAGTTTGAAGATAGTGTAATGTCTTATACATCATCAGAAGCAGAAGTAAACATATCATCAGAAAATTTTGTTGTTTATTGTTTCATAGTCTTAAGACATCATTCATAAGAATTTCGTAGATGCGATATGCAGGTGCGATGTTATTGTGTCTGGCGGCTAAAGACCGAATGCCCGCTTGGCCTCTGGACCTCTTCCCTCTCAAGCGGATTAGCGTCCGATAAACACTTCTTCGACACATGCACGCGGGTGCCTTGCATCAAAAGAAAACATTATATGAAACAATATCGCGAGCGGTCGCAAACCAGCTTGATAGGAAATGGCTCTTTATTTTTTTCTTTAATCACCATAAAGTTATAGATAGACAATAGGCAAAGCATTCTGACTTCAAACTAGATGGCGTTACTAGTATTTCTAATATATATTTTTATACATTAACAGTATAGGGTGGCTTCTAGCGTCCATGTTACAGGTTTCCAAGGTCACTTTATATGAACCCGTGGGTCCCCCCCCTAGGCGAGGGCGTGCTTCAGGGCATGCTGGAGATGCAAACCCGCTTGATAGGAAATGGCTCCTATAAAGTAGCTTCTAGCGTCCATGTAACAGGGGTCCCCCCCCCCCCTTATCTTATAGCGGGGGCCACAGACTAACCGTGGCGCACTTTGACCCTAATGCCCCCCCCCCTTCCCCCCCAGGCGAGGGCGTGCAGCAGGGCATGCTAAAGATGCTGGAGGGGGCCGTGGTGTCGGTGCCCGAGAGGAACTCGCGCAAGCTGCGGGGCGACGCCGTGCAGGTCGACACCACCAACATCCTGTTCGTGGCCAGCGGCGCCTACAACGGGCTCGACAAGTAATTACCCACCTCATTTACTATTTCCATCTAATCATTGCTGAAATGTAGCTGCGTATTCAATTATACTTCTTATTAAAAATTGAAGATTGCGTGTACGTCGATATATAATTTCAGTAAATTTTTCCGATTCCTAGATTAGTCCAACGACGCACCAACGAGAAGTACCTGGGATTCGGAGCGTGGGACAGCGGCGCGGGCCGCCGGGCCGCCACGCAGGCCGCCGACAACGACGGCGACCAGCACGCCGACCGCTGGCTGCGGCGCGTCACCGCGCGCGACCTCATCGACTTCGGCATGATACCGGTACAGACACACACACAGAGTCCGACACACATCATCCGACACATAGCCCCCGACACACAGAGTCCGACACACAGCGTCCGACACACAGCGTCCCCCGACCACCAGCACGCCGTAAAACGCAGAATTTGTCACCGATACGACACTACTCAGTAAAATTACTCGCCTTACGCACGCAGAAATTATTTGCTGGTTGATGTGTCTGCAACACAAGTTACCATTTTCTATTTAAATACATGGACAAGCGAGTTTCATTCTGAAAGTGATTGATTGGTATATTTTTGGTAAAACAGCGAGTTAATCAAATAACCTCTTTTCCAAAATTACGTGCTATTGAACATTATCGAAATGAAATCGGTGCAAAAAAAGTACAATGTGACCGCTTTATGTGTTAAAATATGCTTCATTGTAAGTTTCGCTTTGCTTAAAATCAATCAAAAATATAAAAATATCATTATGATCATTATTGCAACCACATAAAGTCCACTGCTGAACATTAGCCTCCCCGATAGATCATTCTGTTGAGGATATCTGCCCATAATCACCACGCAGGGGGCCTACCGCCGAGTTCGATGGCAATCGATTATAAGGCAAAATGGATTTCGAATTGATTCTGTCGTACCGCCGAACTCATGGAAATCGAAACAAAATGGCGTTCTCCATTTACCTATTGGCCTGTCACGGACTGAAGGTCATGAATGAGAGGTGGCTGTCGGCAGATTCCCCGGTACGGATTAATGAACGTAAACAAAGTTTGATCTATATGGATTACCGGTAATCCATCGAATTCGGCGGTAGGCCCCCAGGGCCGACGGGTTGGTGATCGCAGTTCCAGCCAGCATGCGGATTGACGCTACTGCCCATTATCCGGTAATATTGCCTTCATCGACTCTTACGACTCCCCATGAGATGAGAGGGAGTGGCATTATTCTAAGCCGGTACCACACGGCACATGTATATACCGCCCCAATATCAGATTTGAAACCCCTAGTTTTATTAAAAAGTGATACTAACGAATTGATGGGTTTTTTTTGCAGGAGTTCGTGGGCAGGTTTCCAGTGTTAGTACCCTTCCACAGTCTAAATGAAGATCTTCTCATACGGATACTCACAGAACCTAAAAATGCCATGGTGAGTCTTAAAGCCATTTATTTATTATTTGTTTTTGCCTGCGGAAATTCCAAAGTATATATTTGTGAAATATACAAAAAGAAGTGTCAATGCAATTTAAATCACAAAATTTTAGTCAACTGCAGACATTTTTAATAATGTTTGGTAAAATCATGAGTAGGGAGTATGATATCATCCATATATAAATCGTATCATATTTTATTTTATTTTTTTACAAAATTGTTAAATATGTTTTTAACTGAATTCGGTACAATGGGAATCCCTAAAGACATCAGTTAATAGTGCAAATGTCTTTCTGGGGTTACGAAAGCCGTTCTTTTTCTTTGTTGCATCTTGATAGTTTACTATAAATAAGCACATGTAATGTCTAATGTAATTAATAAATTGTTCCTATACTTATAAGTATAGGTTTGACCATCAAAATCTTAATGGCTTGTGCCGCCTTAAACTATAAGAACGCATGTCGCCAATTTAAAAAGTGCCACTCACTTGATTGTCGTATCGTAAGTTACTTATGCTAGTTCTTGGCTGTATGTACAACTAAGAGTTTGAGAATGTTGTCATTTATTAGGGACGACAAGTTATTCTTGTACAAAGTACAATTTTTTTTCACTTCCATACAATTCGGATATTACGAGCGCAAACGGCAATGCATTTAAAGTTTCTTCTTCACGGCCCGTGAGCGACTAAACTGCAAATTTGCAGTGGTGCCATACGATACATCAAGAGCCAGCGGTTTCACGCCCGCACATCACTTCTATTGTTATTGTTTTTACGATTTCTATGGGTTTGACAGACTACCTAATTTTATTTTATTTTTACCTTCTCTGGATAGATTTCCTATTCCAAAAATGTATATAGTTAATGTGAATGTATATTTTCGTTTCTTTATTAATTTCGTGTCGGGGCTTGAAGCTACGAGTCGTGTCGTGTTGTCAAATTCGCGATTAGGGGCTATCCATAAATGATGTCACACGTTTAGGGGGTCGGAGGGGGTTGACGAAGTGTGTCAATTGTCACACCGACAAGGGGATGGGAGGGATCCTAAATTTCGTGACGTCACATTTTAAAAACCAGGTCCTATGAAAATTTTGGAACTGCTGTTTTGATGTAATTATTTCTTGCTGTACAATTGCAACATATGTGACATCACACTAAGGAGGAGGGAGTCCCACAAGTGTGACCAGCTGTGACAAAAACGGAGGGGGGGTCAAAAATTACGGAATTCGTGTGATGTAATTTATGGATGACCCCTTAATAACTGCGAATTTCTTCCGTTTAGCGTATTGGGCTATAGACGAGTAAACGCGTCGGGTCGTAACTCACTGTTTGTGTACAGGTGGCCCAATACAAGCTGCTGTTCGCGATGGACAAATGCTCGCTGTCGTTCAGTGAGGCTATACACGAGTAAACGCGTCGGGTCGTAACTTACTGTTTGTGTGTACAGGTGGCCCAATACAAGCTACTGTTTGCGATGGACAAATGCTCGTTGTCATTCAGTGAGGCGGCGCTGCGGGCCGTGGCTGCCCTGGCCATGGAGCGCAAGACGGGCGCCCGGGGACTGCGGGCCATCATGGTAACCACACTGTCCTATATACAGGCAAACACCACAGCCTTAACATCTTGTTTACCGCCTCACGGCGCTCGTCCTGAATACTGGCTGTGGTTTATTATTAAATATATTTATCTATCATCTTCAGAAGCTAGACGAGGCCCCAGAAATTTGATTGGTCTTTGATTTTTAAAATTTGTCGGGTTCAAGCAACGATCCGCAGCAGAGCTAAATGCGTGGCTGCGGACGTAACCCAGAGCATTTCGGCCATAATAACCCTTCAGGTTGGTATGTGCCACGGGTTGGAGGTGGGTTTGTACTATATACAGGTCGTCCCACGGATAAGCCACATAGAGGAAAGTATCTTAAATATTGTAGATAGAACATTTGACTGAAAGAAAACATTATTTGAATTTCAAAAACAATTACATGGTTGAAACGGTAATCGAACCCGCTTCACGAGAAATAAAAATACCCTGCAACTTTATCATACCGATCGAAAGGCTTCACCATAAGGATTATTTTTTTGCTAAATAACAGAGTGTCAGAAATAAGAGAAAAACCATTATTAATCTTAACATTTTTAATACAAAACAGTGATTAGTATTAGGTACTTATGATAATGTCAGTTATATGTCCTTACGGAAATGTTAGCTTTTCATTAATCTAAACGAATTTTCACATCAAATGTTAAAACTAAGGGTTTTTCTTTTATTTCTGACACTCAGTTATGTAGCAAAAAATAATCCTTCTGATGAAGCCTTTCGATCGGTATGATAAAGTTGCAGGGTACTTTTTTTTCTCGTGTAGCGGGTTCGATTCCCGTTTCAACCGTGTAATTATTTAAAAATCTATGAATTCAATTTAAATTGTTTTTCAATTAAAATAATGTCTTCTTTCAGTCAAATGTTCCATCTACAATATTCAAGATACTTTCCTCTATGCGGCATATCCGTGGGACGCCCTGTATAGTCTGTGCCATATAAATCTGAATAAAATTTCATTCACATTTTAGACCTCATTACCATTACACAGGCAGACTTGTAAGTTAAACGAAAATGACAGTTTTCGGCACTCGGAAATGTTTCATTTCTAGTACTATTGTAGCTGGCGAAAGAAAAACCAACCTTGACGATTTCTTTGCCCTTTGTTTTACGATCAAGTGCCCGCCCGCAGTGAATAGGCGTGTTAGTTTTTAAATTCGACTTTCATAAGAGCTCTATTGAGCCAAACTTGAATAAATGATTTTGACTTAGAAACATATCTAGCACTATCCCGGTGGCTGGCGGGAGAAAAACCAACTTTTACGATTTCCTTGCCCTTTGTTTTACGATCAAGCGCCCGCGCACAGTGAATAGGCGCGTTAGTTTTTAAATTCGACTTTCATAAGAGCTCTATTGAGCCAAACTTGAATAAATTATTTTGACTTGACTTAATCTTGAGGCCCCGTGTCTGCTCAAAGGTCCAACTAAATTTGGGCGAATTGCAGTTATTACACGGAGCAGCTGCTGACTGACCTCCGCAAGCGCAAGAGGGAAATATCATAAGGTCAAAGCAGCAGTCAGACTATTAGAACGCACTGTCTTCCTAATAATGACTATCAGAGGTGTTCACGATAGCCGGAACGGCTTAACGTGCTTTCCGAGTAACTTAGAAAAGTCATAGTTACCTGGATTTGAACCCGAAACCCCTATTTGGAACATACCTCTATTATGACAGGAAGGTGCAACGCGTTAAATGATAGTTAATATTATTAGAAATTGTGTCGTATCGAAATGACCTATGAGAACTGAAGCGTGAATAAACTTATATAGTGCGGACTATACTCGGCCTATAAGTTGAACAAAAACTGCTGGTATCGGCGTGGAAACAATTGTAGTCTAAAGAAATCGACTTGACGCATGCGTGCGAGGAAAGCTTCGCTTGCTATAGTTACTAGCACCCCCCACGCCGCACTTCGGTTGAGACCTGATAATGTGGTACTGCGCATCCATAATCATTTGTTAACTTAAGCGCTACCAAAAGCAAATCTTTTGGACCGCAATTCCTAGGCCTTTTCAACCGCACTGTAGAAGATCTTCCTTCTAATTTGAAGCATCTCTACTTGATGTAAAAATATCGGTCTACATATTATACTTCCAGCAATAAATATGTAATATCCTTTTCGACTCTCTTCTTTAAATTTGAAAATGAACTTGTTTTACAGGAGAACCTCCTATTGGAAGTGATGTTCGAGATCCCCGGCTCCGACATCACATCCGTCCACATCCACGACGGCTGCGTCACGAGAGGAGAACCGGCCACACTGCGGCGGAGAGACACCGACGAACTAGACGACTGGCCCTCGGTGCGACTACAGAACTGTACGTAGATAGAGGCGGCAGACACCACGACGAACTAGACGACTGGCCCTCGGTGCGACTACAGAACTGTACGTAGATAGAGGCGGCAGACACCACGACGAACTAGACGACTGGCCCTCGGTGCGACTACAGAACTGTACGTAGATAGAGGCGGCAGACACCACGACGAACTAGACGACTGGCCCTCGGTGCGACTACAGAACTGTACGTAGATAGAGGCGGCAGACACCACGACGAACTAGACGACTGGCCCTCGGTGCGACTACAGAACTGTACGTAGATAGAGGCGGCAGACACCACGACGAACTAGACGACTGGCCCTCGGTGCTACTACAGAACTGTACGTAGATAGAGGCGGCAGACACCACGACGAACTAGACGACTGGCCCTCGGTGCTACTACAGAACTGTACGTAGATAGAGGCGGCAGACACCACGACCAACTAGACGACTGGCCCTCGGTGCTACTACAGAACTGTACGTAGATAGAGGCGGCAGACACCACGACGAACTAGACGACTGGCCCTCGGTGCTACTACAGAACTGTACGTAGATAGAGGCGGCAGACACCACGACGAACTAGACGACTGGCCCTCGGTGCTACTACAGAACTGTACGTAGATAGAGGCGGCAGACACCACGACCAACTAGACGACTGGCCCTCGGTGCGACTACAGAACTGTACGTAGATAGAGGCGGCCACAACGAAAAATACTTTATATATTATTAACGGAACCTGTTAATATCTCAGAAATATCTGATTACTTGTCTTGTTCGTCTCAAAGTAAATGCTTCCCTGTCGTGCCGAAGAACTTACCAAGATTCTGGATCGCGGCATCCTTTACTCGCACGATTTGTGGCACGAATGAAACCGTGAACAAGACCATTGTAATAAACAGTCGGAACTCTAGCTTTACTGAACGGTACCAACACAGCCATCATGTGTAATTCGCCAAGGGTCTAGTAGAGAGTCGATATGGATATAAATAGCACTTACAGATAAAGAGGAGGACAGTTGATTGCCAAACTGTCAAGAGCAGAGCAAAGTAAAAGACGGCCAAGCGCGTAGTAATATGTCAAAATCAAAAGGCAGTTACGGTTTTTTGTTCTAAACTACTACGAAATTTTTGTTTTGCATATTTTCTTGTTTACTAGTTGAACTTTTCATGTGTATACCGGTTTTAAATAATGAATTATACAATAAATACTTATTTTTTGTAAACTATTTGGCAAGGTATCCCGGCTATCACTAAATGTGGTAGTCGTTAAGCCATGTTACAGGCCTCATGGGCGGTTTGATAAATTCTAACAGGGTCAGCGTGGTGGAGTAACCTCACACCTTGATATGTGAGAGGAGGCTCGTGCTCAGTAGTTGGACGTTAATGGGCTGAGATGATGATGATGAAACAAGTTTTGTAAGATAATTGCGTGATCAATAATGTATCGTTATTTTGTTACAGAGAACGAAATCAACAATGCCGCAACCATCTTTCACCCAGTGCGTGCTGTGAGAGTGCAGTATGGTGGTTCCTAGACGAAATCTTACCCAAAAACTGAATTCAGACTTTATGCAACAGAACAAAAGTTTTTTATTCAATGACGGCTGAAAATTTGAATCGATTTTGTATATAAAAAAATGAAGAATAAAACTCATGCAATACACCACTGAGGTTTTATTACGTAGATAGTATAGGGGTTGCCTGGAAGAGATTGCTAAAAGCGATAAGGCTGGCCATTGTTTTTACTAGTTTTCCTTTATTACGAATGGTGTAAAAATGTAAATAAAGAAATAAAATTGATGATCTTTGTTTAGTAAAACTTCATATTTAAAACTTACGTAAAAGTTCATTCTATTCTGTAAAGTCTTAGTTCAGTTATAGAGCTTTGTATGAGATTAAAAAATCATTAGAGTACAATACTAAAATGTACTAAAGCATTTGTACTGTAAGTACATTGTTTGCATTATTACCCTAAGGTCTTAGGACTTATGACTTATTTTCGTATGACTCCATTGACGACATTTTTGTACAATTTCAAATTAAAAATTGTTTTTAGATAGTTAATTGTGCATTTCAGTAGTCATAATATTTTAAATAACCTATTTAGTTGACCGAGTCACTTAAATATCACCTCATAATTGAACAACCTAACCTAAAAGCAACAACTGAATGTGCCGTGAGCAATGATCGGAGCAAGTAGAGCTATTATGGTTAATTGGCCACAATTTTTTTTATGTAAATAGAGACATTCGTCTAGTTAATAACAGAAAATTTAACAGGTTATGTATACAATTGCGTGGTCTTCGATTTTTGTGTCAGAAAATTGTTATGATAAAACATTTTTTTGCTAATGTGTGTGTGATATTCCCATTATTTGTATATTTGGCAATTTTTGCTTACAAGGTGACTTTGATCATACACTATTATGTAAAAATTGCATAATGACATAAATATATTATTATTTATATTTGTACAGACTTTCAGCTCTATGCGAATGAATAAAAACGTACCACTATTTTTGAGCTAAAATTTGGAATGTCCACATTAATAAAACGCATCGCACACATACAAAATAACTCTACCCACTCCGATCACTGCTCATGAGCGTCAGCTTTAGAGTGATAATAGGGGCTCGGTAATTAGTTATCATTTGTTTTATCTAGTTTCCAGGTAGCATTTCTTTAGTTAGAGACTGAGATTGTATTGAAAACAAAAACAGTTAGGAATAAAACATTATTTACCTTAAGTAAATAGACAGTATTCAAGATAAATAATAAAAGACTTCACTAGGAGGTAAATCTCTTTGCGATAAGAGTGTTTTGCTTTCATATAGTGACGCCTTACGCACTTTGTTACTTAAGTTGCTGTAGCTAGTGAAATTACTGGGCATATAAACGGGTACTAATTTCTCGAGAACGCAATGCAGTGCCATTTGGGATTTATTTTAGCACTATTACTAGACATTTAAGGCCGCTTGTCCATTGAAGCGGAGCGAAGATGCGAAGCGGAGAAACGGACAAATATTAACCAATAGGTTTGCATAAAACCTTCGCATCTTTCTGTCCGTGAATCTCATTGGTTAATACTTCTCCGATTCGCCGCTCCGCATCCTCGCTCCGTTGCAGTGGACAGGCAGCCTTAATGTCATGAAAGCATAATTCAGAGCCAGAATATGGGTAGGCTTATCACTTAGCGTTCTTAGCTCCGCGATACTAAGTGGTCGGAAACGTTCACCGAAGTAAAGCAGAGTTGGCTGAGGTCACGCCTTGGATGGGTGACCGTTTGTGATGCATTTAATATCAAAATAATCCGTGGTTCGGAAGACACGTTAAGCTATTGGCCCCGGTTATCACTACATGTAGTAGTCACTAAGCCATGTTAGCTCTATAAGGTGACTTTTAAAATCTAACAGTATGCCACACACATGCTTCCGCTAATCCGCACAGGCTCCTGTAGAATTACCTAAATTTCTGATGTCCTATGCTCAGTTATGAAACGTTAATTGACTGAGATAATGGTTAATCGTGTTACTCTTATAAATAAAAGAGCTAGAGCGGCGATAGCCCATTGGCGAGACCCCTTGCCTTTATAATCAGAGGGTCTCGGGTTCAAACCCTGGTGGCTTCAAAACCTATAATTTTTAAAGTTATGTGCACGTTAAGCAGTTGGTCCCGGCTGTCATGTACATCTATGGCAGTCGTTATTAGGAAGTCAGTGCCTTCACAGACTGACAGCTGGTTTAACCATAGAACGATGTTTCCCTCTAGGTTGCGGAGGTCAGACGGCAGTCGCTCCACGTAATAACTGAAATTCAGTCAAATCTGGTGGAACCAGTGAGCAGACCCTGGGCCCTAAGCTTACGTCTGGGGCAACCGGGATAATGCTAGGATATGATGAATTATAAATAGAACAAATTCAATACAATCCTTCTCAATATTCTGAAGAAAAAAAAATGGAAACCTTAGTGATCCTTTTTAGTAGTTCCTTATGTGAAATAATGTAAAAAGATAATTTTAAAAATATGTTGTTCTCTAACCACCATACAACATTACCCTTGTGATGTAAAATACTGTAAATAATTAAAAAAAATAACGTTAATATTTAAGGTTTAATAAAATTTAAGTTCTTTTTGCCCTTCAATATGTTGTAAGTACGGAAAGATATTAGAAATAAAATATTCTTTATAAATATTGTTTTCAAATTCCCTACGGCCCATTCAACAATTTTTGATTTGACATTTAATATACGATATAATTTAATATATTTCTTATTATATTAATAAAATCAAAATGTTAAAGTTGTGGTGTGATTATTATAGCGAAACATATAGAAATTCAGTTCACTTATTAACAATAGATATATTTTTTTTATTACTACGCATGATATCATTATGGCACTTTTTACAACAATATCTCGGCTAACCCTAAGGTTGATTGGTAGAGAACGCTTAATGGCATTAAGTTCGCATGTAATAGGGCATTTTGTACATAACAAATGTACAAAGTTATAATTGTGTGCAATAAAAAAAATATAGGGGAAGTCGTCCAAACATAGCTATACTTTAAAATATTATAAGAAAATGACATCTGCTTTGCGAAAGAATGAGATAAAAATAAGAATAAACAGCCGCCATTTTGTTTTTTTTTTAAATGATTAATCTGGGTCTTTTTGTTTGATGTGTGATTTTAACGATATCGCAAACATAAAAATATATTAAGGCGGTTAGAAGTTATGTTGAAATAAAGAAAGTTACATATATAAAGAGTAACTATCAGAATCCTTCATTAAACTGTCATGAAATGAGCTTTGAATCAACAATAGCAAGGTTGAGGTCCGACCAAGAGCCATGAGATGTAATCCATAAAATAATAGATGTTGCTCTTTTAAACCATTAACCAATATGCAACCACCAACCCCTGAAGCCCAAACTGCCTTTAAGCTTATCCGCCACCAACTCTTGTCTAAAACGCAAAGAGTTCGAGGTATGAAAAGAGGCTTTTCAGGTACAACTGAAACGATTTAGGTGACCCTAATTCCAAAACACTATTTTTTTATGAAGATAATCTTAGAAATTTTTTTATTTATTGCTGTCAACTAGTAGATCTCGATACTTAGGTACGTATACTAGCTTAGCTAGGGCGGAGAGAGAGCGGATTTCGCTCCCTCTCCGGCTCCGCGGCCTCCTTCTGCGACATCACCACTTCGCCTCCCTCACACAGGCCATCGCCTCTCAGCCCCGCCTCCACACACCACGCCACACTCCTGCCTTCGCCAATGCGCACGTGGTAAAGTATGGCCCAAACCTTCTCACCTGGTTAGTGAGAGGAGGCTCTGTAGTAATACGTTAACTGGCTCGGATATTTATTTATTCATTCATAAAACTTACAACTATCTTTACAGGCACCAAACCTAATACGATAGAGTAGCTGAGCTTACAATACCTAAATATATGACTAAAAACTTTCACATAATTCTAACCTACTAATCACTAAACTACTACATTATTATCTACTGCAGAAGCAATAAATATTGATAAACTAACTTTATAAACAAGTCACAAGTGCCATAACTAGTTGAATCTTGCGTGGTTTAACAATATATTTATATATGATATCAATAAAGTTATAAGTACTGAAATATTTCTATTCCATGATCTTAATATATATAGATTTCTGGCAAATAGTGAGACTTAAAAATAAATGGGATGAATTTAGATAATTATAATCACATTACAGCTAAAGTTGAATAGTGTTAGCCTATTTTGAAATAAAATAAACATGGAAACGAAGTCAGTTAGTTTTAATTAAAATCTCCCCTACTCTTTAGCATTAATTGCATGTTTTTTAATATGTGTTAAAAACTCATAAAAGATATTTTTTTATTTATTATAAAAAAAGCCAAGTTCTGCTACTAGTTCTTGTAACAGGCGAAAATTTTACAAGAATATAAAGAAAATATTGTCTCGTACTTATATTAGAGCAAGAGTTTAGGCCTGTCGACATTCGTAATTTTATATTTACATATATACATACAACTTAGGCGACTTAACATGACAGACACCTGGGGGCCTACCGCCGAGTTCGATGGCAATCGATTATAAGGCAAAATGGATTTTGAATTGATTCTGTCGTACCGCCGAACTCATGGAAATCGAAACAAAATGGCGTTCTCCATTTACCTATTGGTCTGTCACGGACTGAAGGTCATGAATGAGAGGTGGCTGTCGGCAGATTCCCCGGTACGGATTAAGGAACGCAAAACAAAGTTTGATCTATATGGATTACCGGTAATCCATCGAATTCGGCGGTAGGCCCCCTGGCTCGTAACGCTACCCTCCTCCCACTACCCCGCGGCTAGCCCCGCTCTCATTATAAGTACAAGTTTCCGAGTTTTCCGAAAAAAGAGGTGAACCATGTTCAAAGACTTGAAAAAGACTACTGGGATAATGATCAACTACAAGAAGAAAATGAGATGAAAGAGAAAATTGAAGAAATCTGAGCAAGATGACTATAGCACTATGTCTGGTATAGAGGAATTGGGTGAGGGTGAACTTTAAACGCTATGCTCATACATAACATTATCTTAAATAAAAACATAAGTAGCTACCTACATTTATTTTTGTTTCATTTCTATAAAATATCGGTACTAATACTTTATCGATATTGACACTCACCCTGAAGAAGATCACCGTACGTGATCGAAACTAGTTTGACTACTCCAGATAAACAAAACGTTAGATTATTGTAATGAATATTCATTACAATAAAGTTAATTTATTGTAATGAATATTGTAGGTACCTATTGATTTTTTTTGCGCGCTGTACCTAATACAAACGTTATTTGAGTCAGGTGTCAAGTTAAGTCGCCCGAGTTATACATTCACGCCTGTTTCCCCGAAGTAGGCAGAGGCATATTATACGCCCACACTTCGCCAATTATATAGTTGGTCCCAAGTAATAGATGGCGAGCCTATTGCCGCTTAACGGGCACTGTTATGTTCGCCAGAGCCTCGTCCGTTGATCGGCAGGTGCACCACTTGCTACCGACGATAAAAAAAAAAAAAAAAAGGTGCACCACTTGCAGGTGAGGTAGGCTTGGGCTCGTTAGGTCTTGGTATGGTCCTTATTCACGTAATTTTATAAAGGCTCAAATTTCTGTATATATGGTCCGTATATATTTCAATATTCACATACATTTATTTTATATATACCTTATATAAAATAAATGTGTATGTATGTATGTATAATTATATAACTATTGTAAACGTCAAAATTAAATATAAAAAACAACACGCTAGAATCTCGAAGCTAAGATTCGCTTACATGCAACAAAACATGGCAAGAAACTCACAGGCTCTTTTGAATTATCATTTGGTTAGGTATACTCAAATTATAATCTTCTTTGTCTGTGACGTTACACAATGCAATACGTTATATAGCCGTCTGGTTATCTAGGGCGACTATGAGATTTTATGCAGCATGAAAAAAAACCAAGTAACTTCGAATAATCACTTTTATTAAATTTAAAAAAAAAAACTACAAAGAATGCGCTACAGAAATATGGGTAGGTATTTAAATAAGCATCAAAAAAAAAATTCACATCAAACCTAAAAAATAAAATTTTCTTATGTTCTTCTTATGGCAGCAATACCTTAATTATATTCATTTAATACAATATCAACAATTAAATGCTTAATTTTGTTGTTCATATTCAGTAAGTTTACTTTCGAAATTGTCGCGAAAACTACAGCTAGGGCTGGTGTATTTATTGAAATTTCCATAATTGAACACTTTTTTAAACAGTTATTCTATAAATGTTAACAGAAAAATAAAGTAAATTTAACTGCGCGGTCGTATTGTTTCGCCATATTTGTTGTTGTTTACACTAGCGCTGCAGGTGAAAAATAAAAGTACTAAATTTAAATCACCCGCCTGACTTAACGTCAGCCCAAACCAACGGGCTAACCATTCAATCAGCCGGGTGATTGAACGTTCAGTGACGACCATTCATTTTACAAGCGGGCTAGCCTTTTAACTAGGAGCCGGCTAACTACTTAATTAGCTGGCTGATTTAACCAATTGGCTGCGACATATATATGTTACAGCCAGAGTAATAAATCTGGATATTATGTATAATGGCTAGCCATTATATATAATATCTTCGATGACTTGGATAATGTAATAAAACACGTAGGTATGCGTTTAAAATTATAAAATTATAATATAGTAATATAGTAATTACAAAATAAAAACAAAAAAAGACCAAACTAATTTAGGTGGGCTGCAACTATTATAATAAAATGTTTTTAATAGTAAGAAAAAAAAATTACCTCATCATAACCAAAAAAGAGATACCTTCTCCTAATGGGTTAGGTTGAGGTTCTTTTTTTTTCTTACCATTAAAAAACATTTTATGCAGCCCACCTAAATTAGCTTGGAATAGGTCATAGACCGTATTTATTACTTGACTAACTTTGACACGTTATTATGAATTATGTTCAGACAAAGTGATTAATTTATTACTTTATCTAGTGAATTTGGCCATTATATATAATCACTATGACTGTAACATATATATAGCAAAGAGGCTGACTATTTCTGATTGCGCTATTCAGGATTTCATTCATCTGTAGGTACGTTTTATTCATCGCTTGTACTGTGTCGCCACAGACTTATTCAACAAATGAAGAAGCGGTGACTGTTACCTATAAGAAATAGACAACAAGCATATTACGAGTAGGTATATTATATTTAATTGATACGTCTTCCCCGTAAAGGTACGAGATTACAAAGCTATAATTTTGTAATAAATAATGAACAAACACGTAGGTTTCACTCATTTCTAAATAATAAAAAAAATCTTAAAACTAATTAAAAGATTTATATTTTTACATATACGCTCATACACAAACATCCGAAATGTAGAGGTTTTGTAACCTGACAAGTTTATCTTCGTATGTAGATACAAACGTACACCCCATGTGCATCAGACCACTAGAGCGCGTTTCTCTACAAACTGCTTAAAGCTTTCTGTCTTAACAATATCCAACAAAATCTCTACAGTGTTATATACGTCAATGTATCTAGTGTACAACGCCGCTGGGGTTAGTCTTAACATATTAGGTTCCCTGAAGTCAGGTACCACGCCTCTAGACTTCAAATCTAAGCTGATTCTATAACCTTCGTCATGCTTTAAGCATATGTGACCTCCTCTTTTACTGTCAATTTTAGAGTTTCCTATAGTAAATCCAAAAGAGGATAGCTTTTTCTCCATAAGAAACATCATGTAGTCTGTTATCAGCAAAGACTTCTTTCTAATATTAACAATGCCAGCCTCTAAGAACGTTTTCAAAGAGCCCTCTAATGTGGCCATCGAAAACATGTTCGGTGTGCCAATTTGCCAACCACTGGCGTCTTTTTCGTGATCATACTGTTGCAGCAAAAGGAATTGTGTCTGTTTATTATTTCCAAACCAACCACACAAACCTGGGATCTTGTCAAAATGTCTTCTGTTGCAATACGCCACTGATGTTGAGCCTGGACCTCCATTCAAGTATTTGTATGTGCACCAAACGGCAAAATCTGCATCCAAAGATTTCAGGTCTATGTCAATTGCTCCGACTGCGTGGCACATATCCCATCCAATAATAATGCCGCGCTCTTTTGCAGCTTCCGTAATTTTCTTCATGTTAACTATTTGTGCGTTTTTATAGAAAACTGTAGGCAATAGCACTAAGGCCACGTCAGGGGTCATGGCTTCTATGACATGATCCTCATTAAGAAAGTTGTCTACAAACTTAACGACTTTAACGGCGTCTTCTGGATTGTAACCTTTTAATCTAACTTGGCTATCTACAGCGTATCTATCCGTGGGAAAATTCATGTCATCTACAAGAATTTTGTATCTTTCTGTATTGGGTTTATACAATGTGCTGATAGCTTGATGTAGGCTTACTGTTGTACTGCCAGTTAAAACTAGCTCTTCTTTATCAGCTCCCACCAACGGTGCCATCAACTCTGCAATAACACTAGAGTATAAATAAAACTTGCTGTTTTCCACATTCCAAATTTTGACGCCATGCTTTTTCCACATTTCAATGACATTTAATATTACATCTTCGGCGTCTCTTGAGGCTAATCCCAGGGAGTTGCCGCACATGTAAATCTCATCATCATCCAAGTAGAATCTGTTTCTAAAATGTCCGAGTTTATCGTTGTTGTCGAGTCTCTGAGCGTAATCGACATTGTCTTCGTGAATTACATCCATTTTTGGAGTTAAACAGAAAATAAGATTTCGAAGATGTATTCGCAGAGTATCGAGAGTTTGGTTTTTTTGCGTATGATAAAGGTTTCGATCTTTTTCCGACTTAAATAGTTGAAAGATTTATCTTGTTTGTTGTCGCATGTACTATTTAAAAAAGGGCACGGTTACACTAAGTATTGTTTTTGTAAATAAAATTTACTTTTAAATTGGTAGGTAGAAAAGTCTGGCGGATTAAGGTAGCGGTTTTCGGTGTCACTGTGTTGCTATATAAAAACCTGTAGCTAGGTTTTACTACTGGGCAAAATAGACTTAACAATTGACGTTTTGGGGCTTTAAAGACTCATTCTGAACATGATAGGCAAGCATTTACGTGATTTACGTGATTATGTGCACAATATTGGTATAGTATAGGTATAGTCTCAAAGAAAAAAATGTTCTGATGCTGGGCAGAATACGTAGTTTTCATCTTTGATCAAGGTCTTTTTACATCCTGTATATTCGGCCTCAAAAGTATCTGATAATTTTATTACTTTGTTACTAGTAGTAGTCTAACTGGAAGACTAGTTTAGTGAGGTCATCATCATCATCTCAGCCCATTAAGTCCCACTACTGAGCACGAGCCTCCTCTCACATACCAAGGTGTGAGGGTATTGGGTCATACTCCACCACACTAACCCAGTGCGGATCGGCGGAGGCAGGTGTATGGCGTCCTGCTGTTAGAATTTTTCAAGCCGCCCATTAGGCCTCTAACATGGCTGAACGACTACCACATTTTGTGATAACCGGGACCAACGGCTTAACGTGCCTTCCGAAGCACGGAAGCGCTCGATATCAAATGCCACACAAACGGTCACCCATCCAAGGACTGACCTCTGTAGACTCTGCTGTACTTCGGTGATCGTTTCTGACCACCGAGCACCACAGAGCTACGAGCGTTTCCTTTCGTTTAGTGAAGTACAATTTAAATATTCGATAAGACAATTATAATATTTTATTGGTGCGACATAGTTGGTCAGTACCTACCAAGTATTCAGCTACTTATGAGGGCGACCGTACTATCGAAGAAAACCTTTCCCAATTCACAAATATGACCCAATGCGGGATCTTAACAGGTTGAGATATTAAAGACTCCTTTATTCAAAAATGCTCTTAGGTAACCTGCAGTGTGCGCTCGCCCTATTTTCCTGTTCGCCGTTTAGAAAATATTATTGCTAGAGTAATACGTATGATACGTAGAATCACCTACGTTATAAACATGTTATGAACTTAATTATAAATAACTACATTCTGTTCATCTATGAAAAGAGGAAGTTTATGAGATACCATACCTACTTATTAGAAAATCACTAATAATTCTCACTAACAGGAATGATTTATCGAGATCATATCACATGGCATTATTGATGTATTATTAATTTAGTTACTTTTTAATTTAGTGCAGTCAACTGGTGATTGTTTTAAACTATTACTGATAAAGGGATCCTACCAAGGCCTAAGGAGCCCAAGCCAACCTCACCTGCAAGTGGGGCACCTGCCAATCAACGGACGAGGCTCTGGCAAACATAACAGTGCCCGGTATGCGGCAATAGGCTCGCCCTCTATTACGTGGGACCAACTGTATAATTGGCAAAGTGTGGGCGTATAATATGCCTCTGCCTACAGCGCACAGGCGTGAATGTATGTATGTATGTATTACTGATATAAAAATTATCACCTTGGTATGTATGATAATATCACGCCTGTTTCCAGTGGGACCAAAAGTATTAATTGGCGAAATGAGGGCGTAAAATATGCCTCTGCCTAAAGTTCAAAGACGCGCAATAAGAATTGCCCAAGATCCCAGCCTTACATGCGATATTGAACCTTTAAGTCTAAGGAGAGATTTTTCCACCTTATATGTGTTCAACCGCTTGTATAATAAGGTGTATTTTAAAGAACTGATGATGATGCCAATGGCTTCAATATATTAATTGTATTATCGCACCGCTCGCAATTGGCATTAAATTAATCCCCACACCTCAGAAGTGACGAGAAGTGCGCGTACAGTGCGTTTCAAAAGAAACTTTCTGCCTAATACCATTGGGTTGTGGAAAGAGCTCTCTGGCGACGGTTTCCTATGTTATTACAGCATAGAGCTCTTCAAAAAGGTCATGAAACGGTTTTTAAAGGATCTGGTGTAGCAAGTGTCCATTTACGGGGTCCTGCTGACCAAAATTCATTTGGCAAAATTACACTTGACAAACAATACTTGGAAAAAAATGGTTTCGCCAATTGATCATTTTACTATTACAAATTACTCGCTTTTCCAAATGATCATCACTTAAATTTACATTTTATAAATAATTATTTAACAAGGTCAAAGTCAGGAGGCCAATGAGTGTGAATGAAGCTAAGAGTGTGTGCCAAGATCGTAGCAAGTGGAAGGATGTGATCTCTGCCTACCCCTACGGGAAAGAGGCGTGACATTATGTATGTATGTATTATTTAACATAACGAACATGAACAATGAGCAATTGATTTATCAGACAAAACTACTTTAGGTTTCAAAACGTTTGATAAATGTCCTTTAATCTTTTCAATTTAATACATAATGAGAACCAGGGCGAAACCTTCGATGATAGATTAGGTTGACGTGGTTTTTTTTGTTGACCATCACAAAATATTAGTTTTGACCTGTTATGATTGTATACTGTAACAACATATTTTGAACAAATGCTTAATTTGCGAAACATATTATTTGGTGAAATGAAAAAAGGACAATTGACATTTTAATATCTATGACATTTAACAAGTGCAGTGTTTGCTAATGAATCATTTGCTAAGTGATTTTTTGTAAGATGATACTTTTGTCAAATGTCTCGTTTGCCAAATGAACATTTGGTAAAACGTTGTTTGTCAAATGCCCATTTGTCAACAATGTATTTGTCAAACATTAGTAGTCCGTCCATATACATCTGCATTTGGCCTCTATTGAACATTACCGGTGCCTAATAACAGTCTGTCAACATTATTCTGTTTTTTCCACATTTTTATCTTTTAGACATTACTCGAATTACGTTTCTTGACATGAGCAATAAAAGTGATAGCATGATGCATTTTTTGTTGATAAGAATTGGGTTTTATTATGTCTGCGCTGTTCATGACTAAGGACCCCCCGCGATATTGTCTTCTTTACTCAATACTGTGAAACATTGAATAAAAGCCAACATGACTATATGAATTTATTTTTCTTATAACTTACCCATACCGTGAGGCTCGGGTCTAGAATAGTGTCACCCTCTTTCATCTCATGGGAAGTCGTAGGATAATGGGCAGCAGCACCATCCTGCGTACTGGCTTGAACTGCGATCACCAACCCGCCTGCCCATCGTTCTTTTGCTGATATGATGAAGATAATTATTAAAGTATGTGCGCAAATTTTGAATTGGTAAGTTACACGTCGCTGTACCCAGTAGCTCTAAAAAATAAGCAATTAGCACCGAGGTGGAGACTGTCAAAAGTTATGGTGTCATAAACAAAAGTAACTGTTGTTGTTGTATACTAAAGCTAGAGACAACAGGTATTTAAATACTTATTGAAGATTCCAGAAAAGTTTATATTCGAATATGAGCTTGCTCATAAGCCTGGGGCTGCAAATAAACATAACGCAGAGTTCTTTGTCTTTTTTTTATGTAGCAAGTTGTTTTAGCTAACACTAGCTAAGAGAAATAGTTGTGCAAGTTTCTTAATATTAGACGCTCTAGTCAAGTAGCGCTCCTAGATTTAAGTTAAGTGGCTTTCATAAATGCAATCAAGCTTTAAACAATTATTTAAGTTTTTTTTTAAATTTTCCACTTTTAGTTGATGTGTAATTGGTTGAAAAGTGGCCGTCCTCCCTCAAACAATTTACCTGCAAGTGGTTCACCTGCCGATCAACGGACGAGGCTCTGGCAAACACAACAGTGCCGGATAAGCGGCAATAGGCTCGCCACCTATTACGCGGGACCAATTATGTGATTGCCAAAGTGTGGGCGTATAAAATGCCTCTGCCTACCCTACTACTTCGGGGAAACAGGCGTGAATGTATTTATTTAAACTTTATCGCACAAATTAAAATAAAAATGTACAAAAGGCGAACTTAATGCTGCAAGGCATTCTCTACCAATGTCTCTACTAATGTATGTATGTAGATATAAAGACTCAGATGAAGTTAAAATTATCTGAGTATATAGATTGTAACTTATTTGGGTTCAATTCAACCTTTACTTGAAGCTAAGAATCTATTTTCTTTGGTCCTGAAATTTTCAAGATATGTAAGTATATTACAAATAACGCTTAATTTTCAAGAACCAGGGGAATCTAATGGAATACAGCTCTTTGTGTGTAAATGTGTTTATGCGTGTGTATTCACATATATTTTTTTTTCCTATATTTTATTATTAACATCAATTGCTTTTTATTTTATAGTTCTGTAAATTTTGTTAAAGATGGTTGGCGCTATTTGGGGGAGAATCATTCAGCAGTGGAGTGCATTTTCTGATTTATTGTTTCTCAAAATTATGGTAGCCATTAAGCCAAAAAGGAGAATATATTTTTAAAATAAATCTCTACTAACAAGGTAACCTTTGTTCTATGAGTTAAGTGGTAACTCTCGGAAACTACTACATCAATTATGGAAATACCTTTGTTTATAGAATGCTGCTGTTTTTGATAAATTATCATCCTCATATCAGCCATTTGAAGTCCACTGCTGAACATAGGCCTCCCCAATTGCTTTCCAGGTAGATCGATCCTTTGCCGCCTGCATCCACCGGCTCCCCGCCGCCCTGGACAGGTCATTGGTCCATCGCGTGGGGGGCCGCCCTCTATTACGCTTGCTGTTTCGTGGTCGCCATTCAAGAACCTTAACGCCCCATCGGCCGTCGGTTCTTCGAGCTATGTGCCCCGCCCACTGCCACTTCAGCTTGCAAACGCGCTTCGCTATGTCGGTCACTCTATTTCTCTAGTAGTAGATAAATATTTTTACAAAATATTGGATTAATAGTGTGATAATATTTTTTAATATATAGAGATATTTAAGGGAGTGATACCTTCTCTGCTGAAGGGTTAACCCACCTCTCACTACATTACACGTTTTATCAAATAATCTCTATGCTTTTTTTTTATTTCACTATCCAAAATAACATAACAATTTATTTCAACTTACTCTGTCGCCAAACAAAAAATAGGTTAATGGCGAATATAACACCTTTATTACATACATATTATGTTACTAATAAGATCATAAGCATTATTAGTCCTTCACTAGAGGTTAGGAACAGGCAAAACCAAACCGAAGACGTCAAAAAAGGTATTTTTTAATTAATTTTTATATATTGCTGTGCTGCAGCAAACAACTTCACTTGGTATGTGGTTAAATAATTAAGGTATAAGATATTTTCTAGTTTTCTTGCCATGCTAATTGCAGGCAAAAGTTTCCACGAACAATCTAAGAGTCCTTTGTCGCAGCACAACACAATTTGAATTGATAGTTTTGTGCTCCATTTTATTATAATTTTCTAATGCCATTACATATTTAATTTTCTGACTTATCGGTAGCACATTATATTTTTTAAATAACAATTTATTAATATTTTTATATCCCTTTTTCACATTTTTATCAACAGGTAATATTATTAATCTAACTTGTAAGTGCAATATTTTATCCAAATTACACTTGAAAGACAGCACATATGCTGTTAATCCATAATTGATCACTGCATCTGCTAAAGCGTAGTATATAGTGCTAATGTTTCATTCTTAGCAAAATAAATCTTAATTTATTATAGAGTGAAGAGGAAAAGGAAAATCAAAAAAGAGATGGGGTGAGCGCTCTCAGAATGATATCTACACACAAACTATCGCGCCTGTTTCCCCGAAGGGATAGGCAAAGGCGAACTGTACGCCCACATTTCGCCAATCATATTTTTGGTCCCACGTAATAGGTGGCAAGCCTATTGCCGTTTACCGGGAACTTTTATGTTTGCCAGAGCATCGTCTGTTGTTCGGCAAGTATACCACTTGTAGGTGAGATTGGCTTGGGCTCCTCATATCTTAGTAGGATGCCTAAACACCGTGGAATGATATATTTGAGAAAGAAGTGGATGAGTTGATGAGAAATCACCAATTAGAATGTACGGAAAAGACTCTGATGCCCCGATACAGATAAACTGGGAGCAGGTCCGATGGATGAGGATGATGATTAAGTGATGATGAATTCACAATATTATTATTTTTACATGACTCTGACACACCCTGTAACCTTCAGAAGGTAAATTCCGCACACAACTCTATATGTACCTACAGATGATAAATATTGCTGGAGATTATGTAGGCTCAGTGGTATTTACAAATTATTTAAACCTCCCACATACGCAGTTTCTGTAATTATTTATGAACATACAATTAGATAATATACAATACAAACAAACACATACGTACGACCTATGGTTAACCGGTCCACTGCAGTGATTTTTCTGTTAAATTATAATAAAAAAATTGTCTCATACAAGTTAAGAAAAAAATAAGGGTGTATAGGGTTCCTACCAAGACCTAAGGAGCCCAAGCCAACCTTACCTGCAAGTGGTGCACCTGCCGATCAACGGACGAGGCTTTGGCGAACATAACAGTGCCCGTTAAACGGCAATAGGCTTGCCACCTATAACGTGGGACCAACTAAATAATTGGCGACATATGGGCGTATAATATGCCTCTGTCTACCCTTTCGGGGAAACAGGCGAAACGGTATGTATGTTAAATAAATGGAATTCATCGCTTAATATTTTGTGGGTCATCTTCATAGTGGTCTTTAACTTGACGTGCTGTAAAAGTTGAATATCTCCCATTATGATGGCAGAAGGCCGCAAAGAAAATGTTGTCCACCCTGAGGTCCAGGACTTGGGAACCGTGGACAGGAATCTAAGAGAGACCCTCAGTCTCTGGTATGTGCGAGAGGATGATGGTGTTGTTGACGAAGAGGGGGATAGTCTACTGACGGGCACTTCCCTATTTTCTACAACCGTGTGTATTGGTTGTTCGGTTTCCGAATCCGCAGTGTGTCTCCATCCGGCAAAGGTCCAATACGGCAGCGAGAGTGACCGTTTCTATGGAGGGCTGCGGTTTCTCGCCGGTAGCGCGCTTCCATGCACCTAACAGTGGTGTTTGCTTTCGTATGCTGCAGCGTGGCAAGAAGTCTACGGATTTCCATTCTCCTCGTTCTGCTCTGCATCCAGCTGAGTTTGTAAATGCGAGGAGGGAAAGCAGTCTGAGCTTTGCCCGCTTTTGCTTTTTTGAGCTCAATATTCCATTAAAGAACATTAAATTACGAATAGACTACAAATTATGTTACGTATGGAAGTTTAGAGAAAATAATAGGAAATATACGGCAAACTATATAAAAAAGTACTTTTCCAAACATAACTAAATTTTACTTCACACCTCATTCTTCCGCACAATTCGCACAGTACACACCACAGCATGGGGCTCTTTATGAAGGGCGTGAAGCGGTTATTAATGGGTCGGCACCACGCTAGTGATGTGGTTGCAAGTGTCCACAGGCTGCTGTGACCAATTTCCATCAGGTCGCATAAGTGAAACCTAGTGGTATAAAAAAGAGACCAACACTTTTGTAATCATGAAAAAAATTTGACAAAAAATGACACTGTCCTTCACCAATGTCAATCATTGTGCCAAAAACTAGTATAATCAGAATGTTGTTATTGCGACCACCAGCTATCGCAAACACAAAATGTCTATTGAAGAGAAACCTCTCTCTGAGTTATCCTGTCGGGACGATGTGCTGGCCGAAGCCCGAGTATGGGCCTATGGAGGTGATGAGGTCCGAGCTCATGAACGGCACTAAAGTGGCCGCAGCCAAGCCTTTGGGAGCGCAGATTGGAGCCTGTACCATTATGTACCAGGTAAGTAAAAACTCGAAGCAAAAGAAAGTGAGAGAAGTGCTCATAGATTATCAAAGTAAAGCAGAGGTTAAAAGAGGTCAGTCCATGGATGGGTGTCTTTGGACGCTTCCGAGCCTCTTTAAGATGTTGGTACTAGGATGTAAAACGTTCAGCTAGGAGTCTTCAACGTATTTCGGCCCAAATTACTCCCAATGCCTACGGGGAGTCCCTTGTCGCATAGGAAATGATTAGCTAAAGATTGATAACCTCCCCATTATATTCTAGAACTATCCTGGTTGCCCTAGCCTTAAGCTTAGGGCCCAGGGTCTACTCACTTTTCTAATCAGATTTTGAATCTAATTATCGAAATTAAAGGATTGATAACCTAATACATAGTCACAATTTACGGATTTATGTCTAAGTTTCATAAACTATTTTTATCCCAAAATTTTAACCGACACGTAAAGATGTAAGTACACTTACTTATTGAAGATAACATTATGCATGTTTATTTTCTTAGGCCGGCTCCCGATACGAGATGAATGACGCTATAGGAGCCACCCACTTTCTCCGCGCCATGTCGATGGCTTCAGGCTGTGGGTTCACCTCATTCATCAAGTCCCGGTACCTCCAGCAGAATGGCGCTGCTCTAACTTGCACCTCTGATCGACAGACCATTGCTTACACGCTACGATGCCCCATCGTGTATTTTGCGGATCTGAAGCCTTTTTTGCTGGATACAGCGGCAAGGTATATTTAGTACTTCGTTAGTTTTCTAGAATTTAGTTTCGATTTCGACTTTTAGTTTCGGATTTTGCTTGAACGTTGTTAGGTAGTTTGTTTATTTCTATCACAATATAACCGATTTGAGCATCGGCGTAGCCTGTCTAATCTTAAAAATAATAATGATAATATATTGTATCGATTCCAATATCAATGACTCGTAATGGTTAGTAACAAAGGAACTTAAGAGCTATGTTAGTGTACATCTAATAAAATTTGAATTACAATAATTATGAGTTAAAATTTTGGTAATGACATGTCATCTTTATCTCATTAAAGGCACGCTACACCGTTGGTGTCCTCTTACAATTTCAGATAAGAGGCAAGTGGGCAAGCTTTTGTTACTATTTTTAAAGACAGTAAGATCTTCCACTGTTACTTTATACATTTATTGTAGAACATACATGCTCCTTGGTATGGTTCTCTAATCTTCAAAGACCCTGTACAGCATCTCTTTCCATAGCTGCCCGAGGCAGCACCCCCAAAACATTGGTCCTTTTCTTTCTCATATTTATTATGCAAGTGAACAGTAGCTGCTTACAAGTTTAGTAGTGATGATGGCATTTATAATTTGGGTCTACTGATACTTAATAACTAAAGGTTCCGTGTTACAGATGTTGCTACCACCCTTGGGAAATTGACGATGTAAGAAGTACTATCAGAGACGACTTGCAGAGAATAAATCCAGAAGAAATGGTGATGGACTTGATTCAGAAGGCTAGCTTCGGCGGAGCTCTTGCCAACTCGGTGTATTGTCCAGGAGGACGAATTGACGATATGTCTCAGGAGAATCTGAGGTGTTTTGTGACGACCTTCTTTAAGCCCGTCACCTGCAGCGTGGGGAGTGTTGGGGTTTGTTTTGAGGATGTGTTGAACCTGGCTGAAAAGATCGAGTTAAGAAGGGTTGGTGCGTCAAATTATATCTGTAGAATGTAGATACTATAGTCATTTTTTGAGTTTGAAAAAAGATAAAAACTAAATTAAGATTTGATTTTTAAACATAGGTAACGTTATAACTACACCGTAATCTATGAGGTAGGCGTTGATAAAATTAAAATTAAAATTAAAAATTCATTTATTCAGGTTTGGCTCAATAGAGCTCTTATGAATGTCATACTTATAAACTAACGCGCCCATTCACTGCGGGCGGGAGCTTGATCGTAAAAGAACGGGCAAGAAAATCGTCAAGGTTGGTTTTTTCTCCCGCCAGTTACAATTAAAATACATAATATTAAAACAATTGTGTTCTGCAGTCACAAGATTTGAAAAAAAAAAAAAGGGAGACAGAACTCTTATTTTACCAATATTAACATAATTACGGATAAACATAGTAGACATGAGCAAACGCGTTACGCTCAACCATATTTTAGGGAGCGCAACGATCCGACGCATGACGCTACCACCGCGGAAACATATAAGTGAGCGTGATATACTCAAGCTGGATAAAAGGATTTAAGTAAAAATAACATTAATATTAGAAGACTGAATTATTTTAAATGTGCTGCAAACCACAATTTTGTTACTGTAAAGTGGTATACCATATGGTATCAGTTAAGCTATGCAGCCATCAAAACAATTTCCAAGAAATCGTATATAAGCAGTCTTAATTAAAAATTAAAATTATAAAATTACATAGACAATGTGAATACTAGTAATCGTTATATTGTAAAGAGGGCCGCAGAACACAACTTTTATCATTGTAAATGTTACATCCAAGCGTTTTTGTCATTAACGTAATCATTAACCGTGTAATACCCTTTCTTGGTAAGTGATGTCTTAACGGTTTGCTTAAACTTTTCAAAAGGCAAATCTAAAATATCTTTTGGAATTTTGTTATAATATTGTATACCCTGCCCCATAAACGATTTGCGAATTTTATGCAGGCGTAAAAATGGATTTGATAATTTAATAATGGATTTAATAAATTAATCATTTAATAATTTAATAAATTTAATAATAAATAAATTCTTCTTGACTAGTACCTTTCTACATGATAAACACTTTTATTATGACATAAACACATTTGTTTGCCTTACTCTGATCCTGATTTTAATAAATAATAATATGTTTTTGTTGTCTTATGTATTTTCAAAGTATTGCAGAAGATTTACCGTTTTCTTCAAGCATTCATTAAACACAAAGTTTGTTCACCTATGCTGTTCCTTCTTATCACCTTAAAACCTTTTCTTATCACAATAATTTACTAGTATTATAAATAAGAAAATATTTTTTTAGGAAAGGCCCCCTTTGCCCTGTACTCCTGCGTCCTTCCATAAAGGAGGTTACCAATACCACGACCTTGGACCCGGAAGCGACACTTGGATCGCTCTGGCTGTTCCTGGGTGTGCTAGCTCTGACATCGCGTAAGTAGATAAACTAAATTTGTTCAAGGTAAAGAAGGACTTAGAGAGTACCTACCTAAGTAATATTATTCCTATTTATATGTAGACGGGGCATATACTTTATTCAGACCAACTTGGATTGCAAAGGCGGCGTGCTAGTTAGAGGAGCGGCCTTAGTTAGCCCTTTAATTTTTAGAGTTTATAGCTGTTCTGAGCGCTTCTGCTACGCGTTTCTAATATTTTAGTAACTCTTGACCAATAACCTTTATACCTTTGGCTTGTTGATAAATGTTTTTATTCAATGAGTGAATATTTTGATAAATAAATTTGTTTGTTTTATTAGAATCCTCTAATTATATTTTTGCATACCAGTTACTGGTGAAATATGCGGACTGTATTAAATTTTAAGACCACTTATGTACCATATTTTATGCGAAATAAAAAGTCTTTGTCTTTGTCAGATGTCTCCTAAAACACAATATAATAGCAGCGGCCTGCAGCATGGGCAACGTGCAGTCCGGGCAGCATTTCCTGGACCGCACGCCGCAGCCGCCCCTCGGGACCATGGCTGGGCCTGACGTCTACACATCGTATCGGGCCTTTAACATCTCGTACTGTGACACCGGGATATTTGGTCAGTATAAAAATAATAATATATAGCCTCAGAACAACGATGTTTTCAGAACCAACGCTAAAACGAGAGTCAACGTTTCAGCGTTGGTCGTGAAGACATCGTTGTTCTGAGGCTCCTATCTTACCTGAAGATGCCTTGTGTAAGGGCGAAACACGTATCGTGTCAAATAGTTTCTCGATTTTAATCCATAACTATATATTTTTTTCAAGCACACACTCATTCTTTTATGATAATTTTCTTTTTCCTCTCATTGCAGGAATAGTGGTAAAAACTCGCGCGTGTTCAGCTCAGCAGGCTGCAGCTTCTGCCGCCGAATTCCTGGCTAACATTGGCGATTTGAGCTGCCAGCAGATAGAGGTCGGGAAACGAAGACTTAGTGAGTTCCTTGCTTCAATATTGAGTGCACAAAAAAAGAACGAGACTGATATTAATTTTACTGTTTGTTTCTACTAGTGTCAGGGAAGACTTGTTTACTGATATCGGTGTTGAATAAAGTTGGAGTTAATAGAATTTATGGGTACTCCACCAATCTGCATTGGGTTCGCGCGTCCCAATATACCCTCTCACAGGTTTGCGAGAGGGACCCTTGCTCAGTAGTAGAACGTTGATGGGCTGAGATAATGATGTGTCAGGTTGTCGTTATCGGCCTAGAATAGTGCCATCCCCTCTTATTTCAGGGGGAGTCGTAAGAATCAACAAAGAGAAATCCTACTTGATTAGCTACTTCCTACTTTGACCTATGGGTAGCAAAATCATTCTGCCTTCTGGCTGCAACTCCGAACACCAACCCGCCTGCAACTCCGAACACCAACCCGCCTGCCCAGCGCGGTGATTATGGGAAAATACTCCCAATAGAATATAATCTATTGGGGAGGCTGATGTTCAACAGCGGACTTTATATGGCTGAAATGATGATAAAGATGAATAGTTACGTTGACATTTATAAGGTTTTCGACAAGACAATTAAAAAAAATAATAATAATAAATCTTTATGACGCATTCCAGTATTTACAGTAATAATTTACAATGACTACCGCACTAGGCAAAGCCTGTATCGCTGCCATCAACAATATGGTTTACTTAGGACTAAAGAGATAAAAAATCAAATACAAGAGTCAGTGCCGTAACTAGCTTTTTATGTACCCGGAGCGAGCTTTCAAAACTGCGCCCTTGCAAAATGCTCTGACCAGGCTCTGATAATACAGGCCTGGCCAAACAAAATGTGCCTAATAGCTACCATGCATGAGATGAAACTAGATACTATTCTGGTAATTTCTGTGCCCCTCCAGGGTCTGCGCCCTGTGCCTGGGCACTGCTGGCACCGTCCTAGTTACGGCACTGACAAGAGTTAAGTAAATCATTAATTATGACGTCTGTAGAAGTAAGCCTGAGCATCCACGACGGCGACTGCGTGCGCGTGTCGGAGGGGCTCGCTCTCCAGATCGCCAACAACATTCAACTTGATAGTGCCAAGAACACCATGGCCATGATCGATATCATCTCCGCCAACGATGTCATCACCACCGCCAAAATGCTTGGAGCGAAAAGTGAGTTTGCATTGACTATTCCGAAAAGGTCTTTCTGTGCTTATCTCAAAAAAACTGATCTCGCTTCTTTCTAGGGGAAAAGTGATCAATCAAACAAAACAAAACAAAAGTCAAGTGAAAAACGCTGTATTATTCATTTAGAAAATTCAATATAGGGGGCTCTGATAAAATTACATAATGAAAAGAGTACCTCTTGGGCATACAAACTCGGCTATCAAACTTTCCTTTCTTGTTCTGGAGGCTTAGACTAGGGGAAGCCCGGGCAAGAAGCATAGTGCGGGTAAGAAGAATAACTGATTTTTACAAAAATATATAATAGATGGCGCTAATAACGCTTTCTCAAGTCGTGACACATGCGACCGGCAACGCCATGACAGTTCGACCAAAACTATACGCGAGTGCATCTGTAGCGGAAGAAAAAAAAAAGAATTATCGTTGTTTTGTTACGATTTTCGTAAAGGTTTGTACACAAACTTTTTGTATTAGTCATCACTTGCATATAAATATGTTTTGTTTATTCCATTGCACGTTTATTTAAGTATTAATTGTGATCGTTACTTTTTGTTTACCTACTAAAAACATTTCAAGTCTTGACTTGTTTCTAATATCAGCGCGTTGGGCAAAATGGATATGGGTAAAACGGATAGGGTATCCGTTTTGCCCGTTTAGTTATTTCATTATCTCTTTCTTAAGCAAGAAATATTTTAACAGGCTTTTGACAACTAATGTTAATTTTAAACAGATCTCCGTAAACTTAAAGCGAGGTACATTTATTTTTTATATTTATTTTCAATGAAATCATAAAACTGCTATTTGTTTTAGATGGTGTTTCATTATAAACGAAAAAGATGATGGACAATCAATTAATTCAACCGCAAAGAAGTTTGGAATTCCATTTACAACTTTGCAGAGACATGTGAAGTCCGGCAATAAGTCGAAGAAATTGGGTAGGTTCACATCGGTTTTTAGTCCAAAACAAGAAGAAGATCTGTGCTTCTATCTAAAAAAATTAGATAGTTTATTTTTTGGGCTTACTCGTTCAGATTTTTTAGAACTAGTGTATAATTATGCAACAAGAAATCATATTTCTCATCCATTTAAAAATGGCAAAGCTGGAGACGACTGGTTTTCTGGTTTCAAGCGTCGACACCCAGAAATTGTACTAAGAGCACCTGAGCCAACATCATTGGCAAGAACAAGAGGCTTTAACAGACCTCAGGTAGAGTTATTTTATACTAATTTTTGGAACCTGATAGAAAAATACAATTTCGATGCAACTACAATATATAATATGGACGAGACCGGAATAAAGAGTAGTACGTCTAAACCACCCAAGGTTTTGTCTATCAAAGGTAAAAGGCAAGTCGGAGTAATATGTAGTGCAGAAAGAGGACAATTAACAACCGTCATATGTTGTTGTAATGCAGCTGGAACTTTTGTTCCACCCTTTTTCATATTTGCCCGCAAACGTATGCAAGAACGACTTCTAGATAATGCCCCACCAGGCTCACAAGCCACCGTTACTGACAACGGTTGGATACATGGAGAAGCTTTTTTGAATTGGTTGCAATTTTTCGTTGAGAAGGTTCGTCCAAGTGAGACCAGAAAAGTGTTACTGTTGCTCGATAATCACGAGTCGCATAAATTTTATCCGGCCTTGGAATTTGCAACAAAAAATCACATCATCTTTTTGTCATTTGCCCCACACACAACTGACCGGATGCAACCTCTAGATGTGGCTGTGTATGGGCCCCTTAAAAAATATTTTGAACAAGAGTTGAACACCTTTCAAAAAACGCACCCTGGCCGAATTGTAAACCAGTACGATATGGCAAAACTATTTGGGGGAGCGTATGTCAAAAGTGCGTCGGTTCAGAATGCAATTAATGGGTTTAAAAAACCGGGAATCTGGCCTTATGATCCAAATGTTTTTGGAGAAGAAGATTACGCTCCTTCAACTATGACCGACCGTCCTTTTCCTGACACACCATCTACTATGACTGAAGATACTGTAAATAATGCACCGTCAATAATGCCCATAGATCTTTTCAATGGTACATCGTCTACTATAAGCGCTTTAAATGATTCTCCAGCAACAAGAATGACGACAGACCCGGTTGCATCTGTTACCGCAGAGGTGGCAGCAGCTGAATCTTCCACACAGTCCGTTATAAATTCAGAAATAGAGAGAGAAAGGTCTACTACACCTTTGCCTGATTGCAATACGCTGGAAGAAGGATCAACTCATTCACTAGGAGAAAAACATCCGCCGCCATCAGCGAGCCTTACGCCATTTCAAATTAGACCTGTTCCAACTATGGCTGCTCCTAAAACAGGCCGCAAACACAAGAGGCAGAAATCAGAGGTGTTGACGTCTACTCCTGTCAAAGCTGAGCAAGCATTAAAATTTGAGAAGGCAAATATTAAGAAGACCAAGATTTCCGAGTTGGCAGGACCCAGCAAAACTAAAAATAAAATATCATCAGTCAAAAAACCAAACAAACAGCCGAAACCAGATTTTTATTGTTTAGTGTGCGCTGACAAATACACTGAACCACCAGCGGAAGATTGGATTCAGTGTAATCAGTGCAAAAGTTGGGCACATGAAGACTGCACTTCTTATTATGTAGGGGTTGGCAGTTACTTCTGTGATGAATGTGAAGACTGATGTAAGCTAATTCCACATTATCCTTTTTGCCCTTAGCGCGTATCCGTTTTGCCCGACCCCAACGGGCAAAACGAATAATTGATACTTTTTGCTAAGGCTTATAATTATTATAGAAATTGTTTAAGTTTTTTAATTTTAATGATTATTTTCCAAAGATGATTAAACATAGTACAAATAAAAAGTACAAAGAATTCTATTGATTATTAGATTGTGGTTTTATTTACACTACCCCTTAACATATTCGTCTTGCCCGGGCTTCCCCTATATAACAAGGTACTTTGGTCTACTGGACGAGGCCCTAATGGCACAATGGAAGAACTGAAAATTATGATAATAGAAATTTATATATTTATATTTTTTTTGGAAAACCAACTAACAGCTGACATGTGTACAAGTCATCTGCAATAACGAATTTGTTGCAACTCGAATGCATACAATAAAATAAGTGTATAGAATAATGAAATTGACAGCTAATATGTATATTTTCTATTATTTGTTTTGACATTTCAGGTCGATGCATGTCGGTAGCAGTAGTGGGAGATATTGGCGTAGTATCGCCGGGTAGGGAGATGCTGCTTGGCTACTGATACCAGTTTTGCTATAATTTATTATAATGTTTTACAATGTTAGTAAAATTGGTTTTATTTTCATTACCTATTAACTTATCTGAAAAATAAACTAAAGATAGCTTGAGCTAGTTCAAAAGAAATATTAGTGCCCTGTGCAACAAAATATTTTATCTTTGCGTCATTTGGTCTGTTTGTACTATATTATAATACCCGTCCACATAAAAACGTATGTCTCTGAAACGAAGACACTAAAGTTAATTTTGCCGAATTTATATGCCAACAAGGTAGTTTTAGAAAGTCCGCAACAGCACGGCTGAAGCACGGCGTCGCCTCGAATTCAGGCAACGGCTAGCCGCCAGCGCGCTGGCTATGTGTCGTCCGCAAGGTACAAGCTCGACACCTGCGCGCCGGCCGCGAGGTGCAAGCTTACAGCCCACGCGCCTTTACGGCAAACACCTCCAATATAATTTAAACTATTTAGGGAGGAGGCCAATGTTCAGCAGTAGACTTTATGAGGCTGACATAATGAATTACATATTCTAAACTACTTATTTAAACACACATTAATTAAATAAGGCAGAACATTTTATTCCTTGCACTTGAATTGTGACACACAGCCAGATTTAAACATTGTAATGTCAATGCCAGACCAGTGTCAAATTAGCGTTGGGGCTATTTTAGGAAGTTCTTTTTCCTAAAATAATTATTTTACTACATAATTAATAGTAATTTTATATACCAAATATGTTAAAATAGCTCTTCAAGAAGAATAAAATGATTAAATCTTTCCATAACTCCGTAAAATGTAAGTGCGAGAACAACATTGAAGAGGTTATGTATTACACAAAAATCTCCTTAAAATGTTTTGAACTTATTTATTCTTATTACCTATGTTTCAGATTTACGCCTGTTAAACTTCAAACCGGGCTTAACTGTGCTTCAAGAATGTAGTTCTAAGAGGATTCCTATAGAAAATGTGACTACTATACCTAAACTACAAACGGTAGCATTCGCTCCTAGATCTATAATTGAGATATTAGACAACGGTATTGCTGGCAAAATAAAACAAGATCCTATACCTTATGTTCCTATAATAAATCCGCGTTCAATTCTCCCACTTATCGACACTAACTGGAGGAAAGATGAAATTGGTTTACCAACGACAAAACATGAGGACATACAGGCCGCCAGGCTGATTGTAATAAGGAGGAAGAAAATGAAGAAGCATAAGCGCAGGAAACTGTGGAAGAGGATGAGGCATCGCTGGGCTCGGGTAATGTCCTTTCATAATTCTAACTAGGTGTGTTGTGTGATTTGCGTAGAAATGATAGCACTCAGAAGTATTGTAGGTGTGAAATTGAGTGATAGGGTTAGGGATGAAGTGAAAAGGGCCGAAGCTGGTGTAAAAGAAGATATAGTGACAAGAGTTGAGAAAGGTATGCTTAGGTTTGTTCATGTTGAGAGGATGAATGAAAGTAGATTAACGAAAGTGATTTATGATGGACAAGTGATTGGAAGTTTTGGGTGGGGAAGACCACATAAGACCTTCCATGACCAAATTCAAAAAAATTTTGAGAAAGAGCATGTCAAAAGTATCCTAAACCGATGGGCATGTATGAGGAGGTAAATGAGTGTGAATAAAGCTAAAAGTGTGTGCCGAGATCATAGCAAATGGAAGGATGTGATCTCTGCCTACCTCTACAGGAAAGAGGTGTGACATTATAATAACTAGAACACAATTGTTTTAATATTATGTATTTTAATTGTGACTGGCGGGAGAAAAAACCAACCTTGACGATTTTCTTGCCCGTTCTTTTACGATCAAGCTCCCGCCCGCAGTGAATGGGCGCGTTAGTTTATAAGTATGACATTCATAAGAGCTCTATTGAGCCAAACTTGAATAAATGAATTTTTAATTTTTTTAATTTTTAATTTTAATGTATGTATTTGGTGTCTCACTTTTTGTATACTAAAATTGAATAATTACTCCACTAATCACCAACAAATTGGCTTCTAGTTTCATCTTCCAATATTACATGAAAAATTCTTATTAGTAAAGTAAAAAAAGTAAAAAATTATTTATTTCATAAACTATTATACATAGTACTTGAAAACGTCATGATTACAAATGAAAAAAAAACAATCGAAATAATATTACACTAAATCACGAAGCTTAGATTCACTTACATGCAACAAAACAATTTAAAAACAAAAAATAATTAAGTGTAAGTGAATCTAAGTGCCAGTTCCGAGCCACCGCTCTGTAAGAAGAACTGGCAAGAAACTCAGAGGCTATGCTTTTTTAAATATGTCCATTAGTTTGGTACTAGAATTACAATCTTCATTTGTCTGTGAAGCTATACAATGCAATATAACATAACCTTAACAATATTTATGTTTTCAAGTCATTCATATTAGAATAGCCTGTATGAAACGGCAGTTTAATCCCAAGCATTTTTATCTGCCATATAGTCTTTAATAGAATAGTATCCCTTTGAAGACAGCTTGTGTTTTATTGTTAATTTAAATTTATTTAGGCTCAATTGCTGTATGTTGCTTGGGATTTTATTGTAGAATCGCACACATTGACCTTTAAAAGATTTGTTTATCTTTTGGAGCCTAGTGGCAGGTACAACTAATTTATGCTTATTCCTTGTGTTTAGGTTATGTACACAGCTTTTCTTACTAAATTGATCAGTATTCTTATGTACATAAACCAGGTTATCATAAATGAATTGACCGTATTACCGTAGAATTTGTATATTGTTTTTACTTAATACTCATTACTTATATTCTGTTCATTACTATTTGTTATGTACTAAGTTTTATAATGCAATGGATACAATAAATTTAAAGGTATAAAGCAGAAAGTCACTAAGGCGACATTTGGGCATTTTTTAAAAATAGAAACAGAATCAAATTCTTCAAATTTTCCTGCAATTTCAATCTTGTTGACTTGCCTATTATTTAAAATATGGAATCATAAATTAGAATTAACTCAGACCAAAACTAAGTTATGATTTCTACTTCTTGTTTACTAAAACTTTAAACTGTCTGTACTTTATGTGTATGTATTAATCGATCTATTCATTGAGTTTATGCGGAATATAATATCATACTATATCCACCAATGCCTGGGTTATATCAATCATCAAAAGGTCTATACGGATCCTACCAACCAAGAGCCCAAGCCAACCTCACCTGCAAGTGGTGCACCTGCTGATCAACCAATGAGGCTCTGGGTAACATATGAGTTCCCGGTAAGTGGCAATAGGCTCGCCACCACAGGAGCAACAATATAACTGGCGGAATGTGGGCATATAAGATGCCTTTGCCTACCCCTCGTAGGAAACAGGTGTTATATTAAGTTTATTTATTTATTATTTATTAGCCTTTATTGCCAACTTTCACAATATATAAGTATGTTGTAAGTATGTATGTTGAAATAACATGCTAGCTAATTGTTGTTGTTGGCGTGTTTTGCGACACAAAGGCCTCCTCCAGCTTTTTCCAGTCTTCTCTTATTGTAGCCATTCTTTGCCATAGTGGTCCTGCAATCTTTTTAATGTCATCCGACCAACGTTTTCTTTGTCTTCCTCTGTTTCTTTTTGTTTGAAATCTAGGTGTCCACTCTGTTATGTCCTTTGTCCATTTGTTTCTATTTTCTCTGAGCATGTGGCCTACCCATCTCCATTTTAGTTTTTTTATTTTGGTCTCGACATCTTCTATTTTTGTTATGCGTCTTATATCCATAGCCCTTTTTCTGTCTCTTTTTGTAAGGCCCAATATACTCCTTTCCATAGCTCTTTGACACGTGATTAGTTTTTGGTGTTGTTTTTGTGTGTTTGCCCAGGTCTGACAACCATAAGTTAATATTGGTAATATGCATGTTTGGTATATTTTTCTTTTTATTGTAGTGCTATATTGTTTACTTTTCATTATATCTTTAAGAGACCAATACCTTTTCCATGAGTTGGCAATCCGTCTTTCTATTTCTAGTGCCATTTGGTCGTGGAAAGCGATTAGTTGGCCCAAATATATATAGGAATTTACGTATTCTATTTCTTCCTCTTCTACTTTGATTTTTTCTTTACTAGATCTGTTTGTTATTATTTTAGTCTTTGTCTTGTTCATTGTTAAACCTACCTTTTTGCTTTCTTGTGACAGATCTCTTAGCATTGTTTGGAGGCTTTTTGCATTATCTGTTATAAGTACAATGTCATCTGCGAATTTTAGGTGGTTTAGGAGTGTTCCATTGATATTAATTCCTATATCGTCCCATTCCATTTTTCTAAAGACTTCTTCTAGTACCGAAGAGAAAAGTTTTGGCGAAAGTGGGTCTCCCTGTCTCACTCCTCTGCCTATTGGAAAAGTTTCCCCTTCGGATTCTAGCTTTATTCGTGCTGTGCTGTTTGAGTATACATTCTTTATTATTCTTATATATTTCTTTTCTATACCTTGGTTTTTCAAAGCTTCCCAAATTTTGTCATGCTCTAAAGAGTCAAATGCTTTATTATAGTCCACAAAAGCAATATACAGTGGGTAGTTATATTCTTGACATTTTTCGATCAGCTGTTTTATCACGTGTATGTGGTCTATTGTGGAAAAGCCAGATCTAAATCCAGCCTGTTCTCTTGATTGTTGTTCATCAAGTTTTTTTGTAATGCGATTTAGTATTATTTTTGAGAACACCTTATATATATTAGACATAAGGCTTATTGGGCGGTAGTTGCTTATTTCAGATCTGTCTCCTTTCTTATAAATGAGGGTTATAGTGCTTGTTGTCCATTGTGTGGGTATAGTTTCAGTGGTGAGGATAAGATTAAAAAGGTTGGTCAGCCTTTTGTTTGTTTCTGGCAGTGACGCTTTCATCATCTCGTTGGTTACTTGATCTGGTCCAGGGGCTTTTTCGTTTTTTTGCGTCTTTACAGCATACTGTGTTTCGCTTTCGAGAATATGAGGAGTTTCATCAGTGTTGTATTCAAGGTCTAGGTTACTTTCTAGGGTGTTTTTTGTTGAGTATAGTTTGCGATAGTAGTCTGTAGCGATCTTTAGGATTGGCTTTCTCCTTGTTTCTTGTTTATTATTTAGTTTCTTTACTTTCGGGATCCATAGCTTCTCACCTTTCAGTTCTTTTAGTGCTTTGTTTATACCTCCTGTTTTGGTTATGTGTTGTGTGATGATTCTGATCCTTCTACTGGACCTATCTTGTTTTATGCAGCTACTTATTCTTTTACTAATTTCAGTTATTTTTTGTCGTGTTATTTTATCTCTTCTGTTTTTTAGTAACTCTTTCCTTGTCTGTATTAGATCTAATGTTTTAGAGGTAAGTGTACTTTTATTTTTATTTAATTTAAATTTTTGCTTCACATTGTACATATCGTTTATTTCTATGTTATAAAGTTCTTGTGTTTTGTCTATTTCTTTAAATGCCTCTTGTGCCGTTCTGCAGGTTGTTGACATAGTATCTCCCTGGTTGAAGTGTTTCCTCTGTTTCTTTTGTTCTTTGTATGATAGGGTTGCTCTGACCATGCGGTGATTGGTATTGAAGTTAAAGTTATGTATTATGCTTACGTCTTTGAATGATTTGGGTCGATTGCTTATTATAAAATCTATTTCGTTTCGGTAAGTCCCGTCTGGTGATATCCAGGTCCATTTCTTAGTAGGTTTTTTCTTAAAGAGACTGTTCATAATGGTTAGGTTGTTCTCGAGTGCCATATTTACGATTCTCTTCCCATTTTTGCTTCTTGTCCTTATGCCAAAGTTTCCTATTACATCCTCCTCGCCTTGTTTCTGTTTACCTATTTGACCATTAAAGTCCCCCATGACGATAATGTTTTTGTGAGTAGTCTCTAGTGTAGTCGAGAGTTGGTTGTAGAACTCGTCTTTTATTGTTTCATCTGCTGCTTCCGTCGGTGCATAAACTTGAATTATGGTCCATTTGTTTTTATAACCTTGCAGATGTATATTCAATACAGCGATTCTTTCAGATATGCCTTTAAACTCTAGGATTTGTTTCTTTAGATGTTTTTTCACCATGAAACCCACTCCATATTGTCCCTTTGTTTCACCTATGTAGTACATAATATAATTATCATGTTCTTCAATCTGATTTCCTACTCGTCTTACTTCGCATAGGCCTAGGATATCCCATTTGATATTTTCTAAAGCTGTTTCTAGTTCAACAAGTTTTTCTGTTGTTCTTAGTGAAAGTGTATTTAGGGTGGCTATGTATATATTGTTAGGTTCTTTTTTTGACAGTTTATTTGCTGAAGGGTAGTGGTCGTCTTCCCCCACGGTGACCAACCGGCTTGGGGTGCATGTTTCAAAAGTTAATTTAGATAAAGTTGTGGTAAATGGTTTGATTTGGTTCAGGTTGCCGGTGGTCGTTACAAGTTTTTTGGGTTCTCGGGCAGTGAAGTTGATCTACCTCGTTCGACATAGTCAAGTATATTAGGTTTTATTATTTCTTTTGTTGTAGATTTGGCAAGTGGAGGTCTTGAATTTTCTTTTGTGTTTACTTTTTTCTTTGTTGAGGAGTTGGGTGAGCCTGATTCTTCCCTTCTTCTTTTGTCTCTATTTTTGTCCGTTGGTTTCTTTACTATTAATTTATCATATTTTAGAAAGGCTATATTTCCCTTCTTCCTTTCTTCTTCAACTTGTGGTTGTAGCTGCTTCCGCTTTTCGAGAACTTCTCTAGAGTAGTCCTCTTTTACATTTATTCCTGGTGGAAAATTGGCCTTATTTTTCAGTATCGCGTGTTTTTTCCATATAGACGTAATGGAGACTACGACGGGGCGGTTTTTTTTGTTGATAAATTTGCCAATTCTATACATATTACTGATTTCATTACTATCAAGATGTGTTCCTGTTTCTATCACTGTTTCTTTGATGTAATCTATCAGCTCGGCTTCCGATTTTCCAATCTCCTCTATTCCAAAAAAGACCAGATTATATTTTCTTTTCTCTTTTTCTATGGTGTTAAGTTTTTGCTCAAGTGTAAATACTTTGGATTTGAGTTGAGTATTCTCTTCAGTTATTATTTTGATTCTCTCGTCTAGCGCTTCCATGACATTTTTTGTCACTGACGCAGTAATGAGTTTAGTTTGTTGGTTTAATTTCTCATCCAATTTTAATAACAACAATTCCATACTTTTCTCCATTTTAGGGTAAAATTTTGTGGTATGGCAATATTTTTTTGTTGTTGGTAACACTGCAACACTAACTGTCATCAGCTGTCACTTCAGACGTTTGTTATGTTGGTCGCACTGATAAACTGACTGACTGACATTAACTGTCACTTGAGACGTTTGTTTGTTATGTTGGTCGCACTGATAAGTGATGAGTTGCACTTTTAGGTTATATTGAGTGAATAGTTATTGCAGTTTTTACACTAAAACAAATGTGTTTTGCACTGTTATCACTTTCTAGTTTTCACTTTTATTGACTATTTTAATGGATTTTGCGTCATAGCACCTTTAAATTATACTGTTTCCACTGATATTAATTATTATTTGCGGAGGACTTTGACGTACGTGTTTACAATATGATCGCCGGAACCGGAATCGTTATATTAAGTATGTATGTTTAAAAAGGGGTATATGTAAGTCTCTTGTAAAGCTTCAATACTATTGTCAGGGTCTTAGCCAGAAATTTATGCAGTAGCAGTAGGCTGAAAAGCCCACTAACCACAATGAGTACGGCTCTGCTTTGAACAAGTTGTGCAATACATTGTTTCTCTTTCTGTAAAGAAGCAAAACGGTCATTGCATTGTGATTATATGCAAAATTGGTAAACTGTGACTTTGAGAGACTATGTACACTAAATATTATAACTATGTAGAAACTGTTGTGTTTGTAATGTTTTAATTATTGACTAAAATAAAATACGTTATTGGATTAAAATATATAAAAAATATAAGTAAACTCTTGTCTATATCCTTGCAGGGTGTCACATGTAGACCTAATATATTTACCATCTATGCTTAATGGAATGTGACATGCAATAAAAGATTTTTTAATATTTGGTTGCATTTTTCACTAATAGCAATTAGAATATTTCGTTATAATTTTTATTTTTAAAAGATGATTGGTCTAAATATCATTATACGTAGTCATATTAATAAAAAAAACTCTACCCTCATTACAGGTAAAGCAACGCAGGCGTCAAGTCAAAGAGAAGATTTTCCAAACCCAACTCCTGGCTATGATAAAGGAGGCCGACCAGTTCTCTGCTGAGAAGTATGTAGCGGACAAACTAGAGAAGGCCAACCACAATCCTCTGCCCACCAGGTGGCGCCACAAGCGGTTGCCCGAGTTCATTATCAGGCAGCTCCTCGGTATTGACAAGAAGATCAATTACAAACACACTGATGTCTACAAAGCTTAATAATTTAAGAGTGAAGTTACCAGTTAACAAGAAGCTTTTTTAAAGTATATAACTGAATTTCATATTCCAGCCAGCACCAGAGCAAGCGCAAGGTAAAATTTATCAAGTGGTTTTCGACCTTGGTGGTTTTTTGTTTGGTCAGAACATTATATCCCATTAATCAACCAACATACATACATACAATCAACATATACAGTTGTTTGGCCCACAACTTGCAGGTGAGGTTGGTTTGGGCTCTTCAGATGTTAGTAGGATGCCTATACCAAATAAGGGTTAAATAGTCTCAACTCAAAATATTCCTTTGTTAGTTTTAAAATGTTAGTACTCCTGGCACTTAATGAATGACCAATCTGTGCGTTATGAAATTCCATTGTCGTTTATGTGGTAAAGAGAAAGAATTAGACCTGTGGCATGTAACACATGAATCAGCAAGTCACCATATAAATAATGCTGGATAAGTTTACTAATCCCTTCCATTCTCATCGAGGGTTTTGTAGTTACTGCATACATATATTGTAACAAATTCTAGAAAGTTTTGATGCGTTATAGCTTTGAACTAGTGGTTAATATATATTTAATATAGTTGTTAAACGAAAAATCATGAATATTTTGAGAGCTAAAGGTTAGTACTGGTGACTTCCATTGTGTAGTGTCGTGTTGTGTTATAATCGTAGCAAAATACATTTAGTGTTAAACAAAATATAATTGTTTTATTTATGTACTAATGCAGTAAGTTTCTTTAATTGTATTAGATTTTAAAACGTAATTTAAAAAAAGCTGAGATTAGTTTCATGAGGCATTCTTCTCAATCTCGTTGCCTTTATGGAAGCCTCTTTAGAGTCATCGACAGACTAACTGACTGACGGACAATCCCCTCATCTTTAGAATCACGACAGGCTGACTGACAGATCCTCCCTATAAAAGTAACCGACACTGACAAATCTTGAAAAAAAAACCACAACAGACAGATAAACTGACAAATGTAAAAAATTCTGACAAAAAGTCCATTTCTTGATTATGGTACCGCTCTATCTATTTCATTGTTGTAATTATCGAATTTCCATTTTGTATTTAAAAATTTGACGAATCTATATGATCCTGTTGATCTTAAAGACCATAAAGTATATTTTATTTTATTTTAGTGTGCGGCTGAAAAGGGATGATTAAAAGAATGTTTATTAAGATTAGATATGTATTTATGGACATCTTACACATCGCCTCTAATCCCTAACTAAACAATCCTTGTACTCTAAGGTAGTAGATGATAAATAAACTTACTTGTACTGACTTTTTTGTAGATACATTATAGAAAACATCCAGACCAACACTGACTCATAATCAATCAATTTGTCCTGTGTGGTAATCGCACCCACGGCTTTAGAAGATGGGAGTACCTGTAGGTGGGTTACTTATTGAAACGCATAACGTTTTTCGTCATAAACTAGAAATCATAATGTAAATGGCCATAATCTTCACTTGGCGAGCCTATTGCCGCTTACCGGGAACTTGTATGTTCGCCAGAGCATCGTCTGTTGATCGGCAGGTGCACCACTTGCAGATGAGGTTGGCTTGGGCTCCTTAAGTCTTGATAGGACCCGCAAACATACAGTATCACTAATAGTAAAATGATAGCTAGTGAAAGAAAGCCCCCCCCAAAAGATCCCACACTAAAATCTCATGTTAAAACTCGAAGGCAATGCAGAAATAAGTCTTACTGCTAACTTAACTTTGTACCTAATAGCGGCTCTCTCTCTCTTTACTCAACTGAAAGCCGTCGGTGGGGTCGGTGTCCTTCCAGGGGGGTCTTAGGAGTTGGGGGCCCCTAATGTCTAACTATCTATAGACCCTCCGCGAAGTATGCCACATACGTCGGTAGTGGCATAAGGAGGAACATTTCTGTTACACTTTATTTTTTTTAATGTGACATGTCATAATGACTACACACTTCGCCTCTCTGAGGAGGTTCTCCCGGTTCTGATCCGGGGGACGTTGGCCGCGGGCGGAGTGTCAGAAGCTTTAAACCTTGGCACTGGCCCCCCGCCCCTTTTTCAACAGCGGTGGGCGTCGTCGGAACATTTTTAGTGGGTAGGACTGGTCTGCCGCAGTGAGCCCCACACTTCACTCTCGGTCCCTCTTTGGCCGGGAAGCAGTGCGCAAAGGCATTTTGTTACCGACATAAATGAAAAAAAAGGGTGGTATGGCATTTTTGAAGAACAACTATAAATAAGTCATAGTTATAGTCACCTGATAACAAATTCCCATTCCACTTATACAAAGCTGTATCAAACGAGGGGCACAAAGGCGAAAGCGAGTCGTTAGCGTTAATATTTTGTCTGGGGTGTGTTTTCGCTTTGTAGACTTTGGGCGGCTACGATCAAATCGAGCCCTTACCGCCAGTTTGTCGTAAGCGACAATTGCTAACTTTTACAGAAGATTTTTCTTTAACTATTAATCCTTTATTGCGCATAAAAATATAATCACATTACAAAAATCGTATGTAAAAACAAAAGTACAAAGATCCAAAAGCGCAATAAAGGATTAATAATAAACAAAAATTAAAGAAAAATCTTCTTCAAAAGTTAGCAATTGTCGCTTACGACAAACTGGCGGTAAGGGCTCGAAATTATAATTCGCGCGCTCAGCTAAACGTAAGTTTTGTTGTTTATGTGATTATAGGTATATATATTGACGACCGATATGGCGTGGAGGCGAGTATACCACTCCACTCCTGAGGTCGTGGGTTCGATTCCCACACAGGACAAATAAATAGTGTGCATAAATATGAATATTTGTTCTGGTCTGGGTGTTTTCCTATGTATATTATGTCTGTACAAAAAAAAAAAGGCTTTATTTATGTTTATCTGTTATTTGTATCCATAACACAAGTACTTAATGATACTTATCTTGGAACTAAATAATTGGTGTAAGTGTCAGAAATATTTAATTCTTTATTTATAGGTTGAGGTTGATGTATGTGTCGCTTTGTAGACTTGGGGCGGCTATGTAAATTGTAGGTTATTCACGCGTGCAGCTAAACGTAAGTTTTTATGTGATTATAGGTTGATTCGATGTGATAATTGGTGGTAGAGTGGCCTTTCGCGGCGGTGGACCTTATTCAAGAAATGCCGATTATGCCTGCCGTTCTTAATCAGCAGCTATCTAATGCAGGAAGTTTATAATAAGTGAAAACATCCAATTATGGATAGATACGATATACCTCGTATGCATGAACTTGTGTCTGACGAAGTACCATATAATACCGTATAATAGTAAGTTGTCTTTATTAGAAGTGATATTCCTAATATTCGGGAATGAATAATCGCTTCACACTGTTTCGGATTCCTAGCTTACGGAAAGGTGTTGTAATGTCATTCTTGATATGCATAGTTGTATTGAGGTGCCAACTGGCATGTATACCAAGATTGCTAACTAGCAAATACTCTGAAAGAGTGAGTCCATTCCTATATCCTATATTAGTTCAAATAGGACTCAACAGATGGCGTTTATACCTATTTAAATAGCGCTAACGAGTGATAGCATTGTATTGGTGGATGTGGTAAGACAAAAACTTTATTTTTTAAAACAGGAGCTTAGAATCAATTTAAAAAATAAAATTGCAATATTTTTGCATTTACGCGGGCCTGAAACGCAATCACAACAGAAAAGTTCAAGGAGTCCATCGAAGTCTTCGATATCTCAGCGCTTAGAGCCGTGGACCGGTTATCTGATGGTCGTAGGTTCGAAATTCGTCTCATATCTATTTATATCATTCTAAATGACACGACAATCTTTTCACGCCCCGAAAAAAGGCCCTTAACGTACAGAGGCAGATCTACGACTGGCGCATCTTTAACAGCCATAAATTTTGTTAGTGTTGCGTGCTTCGGACGACGCATACGTTTGTGCGCGCTCACATACAAATAACCTGTGTTCCTGTTGTCCCCATTGACGCTATCCCCATGATGGGGACAACGGGAAGTCATGAAATTTCATTCCCTATGTCCCCATTGGCGTTTTCCCTCTATGGGGACACCAGGAAGTCATATAATATACTTCCTGTTGTCCCCATTAACATAGGTAAAATAAAAAAAATAAGATTTTGATTAATTATTTATTGATTATTAGTTTTGATGACATGTTATGTGAAAAAATGTAATAAAAGAACTTGAAGAAATAACACAACTTAAATGTTGTAAACGTTATCATCACAATCATTTATTTGAATCGCAAATCCACAATGTTTATTTGGAACATAGGACCAACATTATAAATTTACAAAAAAATGTTAAGTAGTCATTTTTCTGGTTTTAAAATCAACAGAGATAACATGGCGGATTTTAAGGATTTGCTATATTCCTCTTTATTAATATCACAGGAATCAACATATACCTACAGACGGGTAAAGAAAACATATCCTTTTCAAGGTCACTTGCCTTAGCATAGTTAACTACACTAGGAAACAGGGTTATTGTAATGATTGTTATTGTGGTTATTAAAGTAAAGTAAAGTAAAGTAAAGTAAAAAAATTATTTATTTCATAAACTATTATACATAGTACTTGAAAACGTCATGATTACAAATGAAAAAAAAATACAATCGAAATAATATTACACTAAATCACGAAGCTTAGATTCACTTACAGGCAAAAAAACAATTTAAAAACAAAAAATAATTAAGTGTAAGTGAATCTAAGTGCCAGTTCCGAGCCACCGCTCTGTAAGAAGAACTGGCAAGAAACTCACAGGCTATGCTCTTTTAAATATGTCCATTAGTTTGGTACTAGAATTACAATCTTCATTTGTCTGTGAAGCTATACAATGCAATATAACATAACCTTAACAATATTTATTTTTTCAAGTCATTCATATTAGAATAGCCTGTATGAAACGGCAGCTTAATCCCAAGCACTTTTATCCGCCACATAGTCTTTAACAGAATAGTATCCCTTTGAAGACAGCTTGTTTTTTATGGTTAATTTAAATTTATTTAGGCTCAATTGCTGTATGTTGCTTGGGATTTTATTGTAGAATCGTACACATTGACCTTTAAAAGATTTGTTTATCTTTTGGAGCCTAGTGGCAGGTACAACTAATTTATGCTTATTCCTTGTGTTTAGGTTATGTATACAGCTTTTCTTACTAAATTGATCAGTATTCTTATGTACATAAACCAGGTTATCATAAATGAATTGACCGGCCACTGTCAAAATACCAATTTCTTTAAACTTTTCCCTTAGTGAATGTCCACACGGGAGATTATAAATTGCTCGAATAGCCCTCTTCTGCAGCACAAAGATAGTTTGAATGTCTGCGGCACAACCCCACAGAAGAATACCATAGGACATAACACTATGGAAATAGCTATGATAAACTAGCCTAGCTGTTACAACGTCTGTTAATTGGCGAATTTTCTTTACCGCGAATGCTGCAGAGCTAAGTCTACTCGACAATTCACCAATATGTGGGCCCCACTGTAGCTTAGAGTCTAAAGTAATCCCTATAAACTTGGTAGTATCCACAAGGGTCAACTCATCCTCCTTTACCATAATAGTAGAGTTTGCCTGTCTGACGTTAGGCATCACGAATTTAATACATTTCGTTTTAGCCCCATTTAATAGCAAATTGTTAACGTCAAACCAGTGCACCACCTTCGAGATCGCACTGTTTACTTCGTCTAAATTCTGATTTCGTTTTAACTTAAACAATAATGATGTATCATCAGCAAACAAAACTATCTCGTGGTTTTCTTTAATAAAATATGGCAAATCATTAATATAAATCAAAAACAAAAACGGACCGAGAATCGAGCCCTGCGGTACCCCCATTTTTACAACAGACCCCTGAGATCGCTTTCCATTAACCTCAACCCTTTGAATCCTATCACTTAGATATGAAGTGAGAAGATCCAATGCGGAGTTTCTTATTCCGTAATATTCTAATTTTTTTATCAATGCTTCATGAGGAACACAGTCAAAAGCTTTGGACAGATCGCAAAAAATACCTAAAGCGTCCAAAGAATTTTCCCAAGCATCAAATATATGTTTTAAAAGCTCAACACCTGCATCGGTTGTAGAGCGACCCTTAGTGAATCCAAATTGTTTCGAATGCATTAATCCATTTTTATTGAAAAATATTAACATCTGATTGTAAATGAGTTTTTCAAAAATTTTACTAAATGTAGGCAGCACTGAGATAGGTCGAAAATTTGTTGGGTCTGTTGTACTGCCTGATTTATATAAAGGAATGATTTTACTTTCTTTCATTAGATCGGGAAATTTGCCGCAATCTACACATTTATTAAATATTAGAGCCAAACTGTGCGCCACCGAAACAATGATAGGCTTGGTAACTACGATGGAATTGCCCCAGAGGTCTGCAGCTTTCTTAACACTAAGAGTATTGAATGTCTTAATTATATCCATAGATGTAACATGACTAAACGTAAAATCTACTGTACATATATTCACGTTATCTTTCAAAATAGACTCCGCTAAAGTGGGCGAACAATTTAAAGCTTTTGTGATAGACACTGGAATATTAGTAAAAAAGTTTTCGAAAGCATTGGCTACATCTAAGTCAGATTTAAGAGTTTTTTTATCAATGTTGAGTTTAAACTCAGTATTATAATTTTTACTTTTTCCCGTTTCACTATTAATAATATTCCAGGTCATTTTAATCTTATCATCACAATTTTTTATTTTAGAGCTTAAATAATAAGACTTTGCCGTATGACATGCTTTTCTAAATATTTTAGAATATTTTCTTACATAATTATAAAATTGTTCACTGTTGTTTAATTTTTTCTCATCATACAGTTCATACAGCCTCTTTCTACATTTATGTAGCCCAGGAGTAGCCCATTCACTAAAGGTAGCTTTATTATTTACCTTAACCGTTCTGGGAGTAAATATTGATTTAAATGTGTTAGAAAAGCTGCTGAAAAAATCATTATATAAAAAATTTGGGTCACAGCTTTCATCTATAAAAGGTAAACTATAGCATAATAATTTACTGTTAAACCTCTCAAAACGATTATTGGTTTTTGGTACAAATGTAATAGTTTTTTTAGCTACAGTTTCATTTTTACAAATAAAAGACATTTGTTGTCCGCAATGATCTGAATCTAATTGATTAATAATTTTTTTATTGTTATCACTTAGCATAATATTTGTAAAAATGTTATCTAAGCAAGTAGCAGAAGTAGCAGTAATTCTTGTTGGCTCCAGAAACAAATTAACCAAATTATGAGATTTAAAAAGTGCCTTTAATCTTGTACATGGACTGGAACACTCTAACAAATTAACATTAAAATCTCCACACACAATAACTTTTTTATTACTTTTACAAAATTTTCCTAAGGCTTTATCCATAATACCTTCAAATAAATCATATGAAGCTGAAGGCGGTCTGTACACACTCAATACAATAAACTGCTGCATTTCTATACAGGCCATTTCTATAATACGTTCAACAGAGAGATTGACTATATCATGGCGCTCCTTGAATTTAAACTGTTTATTTACTATAATTAATGATCCGCCATGTATAGCACCACTCCTGCAGAACGAACTACCTAACAGGTGACTGTTGAAATTGAACATGAGCTGGTTACAATTTAGCCAATGTTCAGTAATACACAAAATATCAATATGATTATCGCTCATGAACAATTCAATTTCCAGTTCCTTGCCCAATATTCCTCTAATGTTCTGGTGAATCAGGTTGATTACACCATTTTGTTTCTGCTGTGTGTACTTTTTATTGCCAGAAAAAGAGTTCTCTTTTGTCTTAACATTATTAATAATATTATTGTTTTAGGCGACCAACACAACTTTAAAGACTTATGTTTTAAAAACGTGACTCTAGGTCTAGGAGATTTGTCCTATTACCATTAGTTTCTATCGATCCCGGCAAACGATTAATAAACGTTGTGTGTGTAGCTGCGGTTTTAAAGACAAAAAACAGGCTGGCTTTAATAATGAAAAGTTCCAATCCTATTTGGTAGGGGTTGAAAGGGATTTTTGATAAAATCCCTTAATACTTCAACACCAATAAAAATATATATTTTTTAATCTTATTCAGTTCCTCTAATCTCATTTAAAAATACGTCTATGGGGACACCGGGCATTAAATTTAATTATTTTATTTAATTCCGTTGTCCCCATTAACAGGGACACAGCCAATGGGGATAAAAGGAAAAAAATTTATAAATTTTTATACAGTTCCACTGTCCCCATTCAATGGGGACAGCGTCAATGGGGACAACAGGAACACAAGACAAATAATGTTCGGTTTATCGTCATATATCGTCCTTATTTGTTTCTACTATAGTTTGATGTAGAAAATCCTCCCAATGACTTGCACTCGGCTCTTGGGGGCAGGAAATAAGTAAGTATGTATGTATTACTCAACTGGGTAGGTAAATAGTGAGAACACATAAGTAGGCCGCACACGTAAGAAATCTTACGCTATTCAATCTAGGTAGTTGGAATTAAGGGGGATCGCCCTACGTGAAGTATTTATTAAGATGAGGCCACGAGAACAGCGCATCTGTGGCTAATAACTGGGCAAGTTTTACTGTACTGATGAATCGAGGCTGTCGTTGGACTGGTACCAAGAAACTTAGCGACATCTCTGCCAAATAGTCTTACTGTACTTAATTGTTAGTAGGTATGTTGTTTCTCGAGATGATTGTCGTGTAAGAAATGTTATTACTTAATGTGCTGTAATTTTGTGACTTGGTATTGATTTAAAGGTTTTTTTATTTGATGCGACTTTGAGAGGGGATATTGAGTTCCACCAGTTTAGTATCATCTAAGGTGTCAGGTCTTCCGCTTACGTCATCATAAAATCATACGTCAGCCTTTTCAACTCCGATAAACAAGATTTTTTTTAATAATGTTCTTGTAAGACTCACTTGTTTTCACTCTCGTTTCAGCGTTGGTCGTGAAGACATCGTTGTTCTGACTCTTTTTTTTTAGAGATTTTACCTTAAGTTGCCCCGTGTAAGGGCGAAACACGTGTTAAATAGTTTCTCGATTTTTCGGGAAATTATAGTAGCGCGGGAATTGTAACAAAGATATTTCTAATCCATCACTTGATCTTGTAACAGTTTTTACAAACCTATATATAAAGTAGACACATTTAGTAGCCTGGTAGAAACACACAAATTTAAATGGGTAACTAATTTTTCTTTCTGCGTTCAGTACTTACATGATAACAAAACTAAAACTTAATAAACTCTGTTAATCCAAAGGAAATTGATTTCCCAAGATACGAGCTTTGCTTAGTTTGAATACCACTGGAAACAATATAGAATGCGAATATTTACTCAATTTGTAAGCTTAGTTTTAATATAGTGTATAATTGAGTTACAATAAATACTTTTTTAGTATTATTTTCATTCTTTCTTTCTATATTTTAAATAATGGCTTCGTACGTCTGGCACATTTAGCCAGTGTCAAGTAAGTGATATTTTAATAATATATAATTCATAGTAAATGAGAATGAGTGGTGATAAAAATGATAAATGGTAAATGAGATACCCTCCCCTAAGCCCCTTGAGTCCTCAGTAAAGATGTGGGACTATACTGAGAACATGGACTCCTTGAGAGAAAATTTAAAAAGTGATGTTGCACCGTTTTGTTCGATTTACCAACACTCATGTATATTCACAAACACTTGACGGTTAATAATCCACCGTTATTACACATTAATGTAAGAAATATCACAAATCTTAGAAAATTAAACAAAACTACGCAGACATGACGCTTCACTTTCCCGCCAAGAAGTATGCTCTTATTTTCATTCATTTAACATAAAACTTGGTATGCGTAACGTGATTTTTTTTTTGTCTTTTGGACATCTGTAGATTTGTTTAATACCAAAAAGTTTTTAGTGTTTTACAAGTATTTTAGTATAGAAGATGGAATAACACAAAAGAATTATTACACATGAGTTACTAAGCCCCAGCAGTGGCTTGTCTTCTAAGTCGTATTTTTATATTTGTCGGCTGAAAAGATTACTCTCAACATATCGTAGGTGTATTTAGAGACGTGTGGAACTCCGTACACAATTTCTTTAATGCTCTGTTTGCAAAAACGGGACTATGTTGGCCTCACTGGCTGATAACAGGACTGTCACGCCGAAAATCGCCCCTGATATGGCATCTTATCCCTTCTTCCTCATATTGTGCGAGTGGCGAGCGGCGGCTTATAACCGCATGCGGACTGCCGTATATATTGGTCCTTCGAACCACATTGAACCTTTTTCTCTAACACTATGGTCACGTTTGGTATAAAATATAAGGTTGTTGTTGCGGCACCTAGGTGCTACAAAATATAAAGTGAGTAATATGGAATATCTATACTTATTTAACTTGAAAGTCAACCATTTTTATTACAAAAATATTCTATAGTTACCTTATATTTAATTCCTACATTACTGTAACGCTTATATTTTATGGGACAAAGAATAATAAACACATAACATAAGTCTTATACATATAGACATAATTTAACATATTTATCTTTTAACAATAGCTTAACTCTGCCGCCCCTTTCGTGGCCCTACTTCCGACTCGGTTGCTAAAGAAACCGGCATTGGGCTACACTACGCGCGTGATTAATCACAAACTCTTCAGGGCATTACATACATTTATCTCTCGCAAACTGCTATTTATTTAGAAAGTACCTGCCTCCATAATATCAGCTAGCTAATATATATAGATGAAAGAAGTGAAGAGGAAAAAGCTCGTATAACGGTGATATAAAGAAATAAAAAAATATTTATATTCCATTACTGCCAACTATTCGTTATTTGCCATGTCGAATACAAGGAAGTCAAATTGCTTGATATGCACTGAAACAGAGTTCACTAAAATCAATCCTTGGATGGGTGACCATTTAATAGTTTGTGTGCTATTTCATAGCTAGTGCTTGTTTCGAAAGGCAAGTTTGGCCTCTGTGCTAGTCGTTAAACCAGGTCTTATAGGAGCAGTTTGAACAAAATCTAACGATGAGACGCCAAACGTCTGTTTTTACTATTGATATAGCCAAGAGTTTTAGAAGGGGAAATATAGCAAATCACCACGACAGCAACGACGAGTTGGTGATCGCAGCATTATAGCCGGTCAAATTGGCTTCTATCGTCGCCTGTAGATCTACAACCTCACCGAACATTACCCTCCCCGTGACGTTTGTCCGTTGAGAAGCTTTCAGAATGCTTACCTCTGCTAGAGCCTAGCACTTATTTGATGGCGGCACTTACTCGCCATGTCTTAAGGCCGTCATAAGGTTTAGGGTTTTTCATTAGGATGACGATGCCATTGGACAACCGCCCTGTTAACCCCACCGCCTCGGTCCGGGACTGCTTATTTAGGTTACCCTATATTCACAGCTATCCTACATATTATTATATTTTTTTTTTTCTCTATTATTTTAAATTATTTGGTGCATGTTGTGACACCTTAAAATGCTGTACATTTAACTTTTATATAGTGTATTTTGATGTTTAGATGTAAGAAATAATGTAACAGCTACTGGTTGTCCATAATTAAATAAATAAATAAATAAATATTAGGTCGGGGAAAAAGTCTTTTCGCATAACGTAGGTATAAACTTATTATAAAATTTTTTTGACTGTACTATTTGTGTCTGGCTGGTTTTGGTAACATTAAAAAGGTTCCATTATAAAGAAAAGAAAAAAATGAAAAAAAGTTGTTTCCCGCTATTTTTCATTTGTTTTTCTCTCCGTAAAAATGAGTGAATCTAATGAAGAAATTCGATACATTTTAAAATTTTATTATAAAAAAGGCAAAAATGCAACTCAAGCAGTGAAAAAAATTTGTGATGTTTATGGACCTGATGCAGTGTCAGTAAGAGTAGCACAAATTTGGTTCAAACGTTTTCAGTCCGGAAATTTTGATGTTAAAGATGCACCTCGCTCTGGTCCCCCTGTTACGAATAAAATGGACGCCATTTTTGAAAGAGTGGAGCAAGATCGGCATATTAGTAGTTACGATGTAGCTGAAGAACTGGGAATTGACCACAAAACAGTTTTGACCCATTTGAAGAAAGCTGGTTATACAAAAAAGCTCGATATTTGGGTGCCACACGAGCTCACTCAAAGAAACTTAATGAACCGTGTACTCATTTGCGATTCATTATTGAGACGTAATGAAACCGAGCCGTTTTTGAAGAGATTGATAACTGGCGATGAAAAGTGGATCACGTACGACAAGAACGTGCGAAAAAGGTCGTGGTCGAAAGTTGGCCAGGCTTCACAGACTGTGGCCAAACCTGGCCTAACACGAAATAAGGTGATGCTGTGTGTATGGTGGGATTGGAAGGGCATTGTTTATTATGAGCTTTTACCGCCCGGCAAAACCATCGATTCTGATCTTTACTGCCAGCAACTGATGAGATTAAAGGAAGCAGTCGAGAGAAAACGGCCGGAATTGATCAACAGGAAGGGTGTGGTCTTTCATCACGATAACGCTAGACCACACACATCTTTAGCCACTCAGCAAAAATTAAGAGAGTTCGACTGGGAGGTCCTAGTGCATCCACCATATAGCCCTGACCTTGCGCCTTCAGATTTTCACCTGTTTCGGTCTCTGCAGAATTCTTTAGGTTCTGTAAGGTTGACCTCAAGAGAGGACTGCCAAAACTATTTGTCCCGTTTTTTTGATCAGAAGTCCCAAAGTTTCTACCGTAACGGGATAATGTCTCTGCCCACAAAATGGCAGAAAGTTATTCAACAAAACGGTACATATATATTGTAAATAAATGTAAATAAACTTTGAAAAAAATGTCTTGACTTTTCATACAAAAATACGAAAAGACTTTTTCCCCAACCTATTATTATTGGCCGTATCACTATCCGCCACCTGTGACCCGGTAGGTAGGTAGGTAAATATCATAAATGGTGGTCAGGGAAGCTTCTACTTTTCACGTTGTATAATTTATTGATTCAGGCGTTACTTTGCGGAAATCCATTGTAAGCACGAGAGTTCTCTCGTTTCAGCGTTGGTTGTGAAGACATCGTTGTTCTGAGGCTCCTATCTTACTTAAAGATGCCCTGTGTAAGGGCGAAACATGTGTCGTGTTGAATAGTTTCTCGATTTTTCGGGAAATTATAGTAGCGCGGGAATTGTTACAAACATATTTTTAATCCATCATTTGTTTTCACGTTGTGATTACAAAAATAAATTAGACATTTATTAGTGATAGTGATACGTCCAATAATACATAGGATAGCTGCGAATAAGTAAAGCTAGAAGGAGCGACACATTGTCATAAAATTTGGCACTTAAAACTTAGATGTTACCGTAAAATTTGAAGATTAAATATTTGAAAACCGATTTCTAAATTGAAAAATTATGATCAGGACCTTGAAATATTAAAGACCTATCTTAAAACACTTACCATGAGGTCGAAGCTTTTTCTGTTTACTACATTCGACGTGATTTATGTGTATGAGGAATTATTTGCTCCGATTTACAGCTAATCAACTTATCTAGTACTAAATGTTTTTGAGCTAAGGGATCATCCATAAATTACGTCACACGAATTTCGTGAACTTTTGACTCCCCCTCCGTCTTTGTCAAAGCTGGTTACACTTATGAGACTCCTTCCTCTTAGTGTGATGTCACATATTTTGCAATTGTACAGCAAGAAATGATTACATTAAAACAGTAGTTCCAAAATGTTTATAGGACCTGGATTTTGAAATGTGGCATCACGAAATTTAGGATCCCTCCCATCCCCTTGTCACACCATGTCACACTTCGTCAACCCCCTCCCTCCCCATTAATGTGTGACGTAATTTATGGATAGCCCCTAAGTTGTGAAACCACACTTAGTATTAACAGACTTAGTATAAGCGACAGTTCAGAACTAAGTTTATTTTGAATTTTAAAAATTATACGTATATGAATTAAAAATAAAAGGATACCTCATTAGTTTTAAAAATTAATACACGAGTAATTGTATGACATTTTAATAATATATGAATTACATTTGTTACGTTTACTGCGATAAATAAGAAAACATTTTTGGATATATTTGGAATAAATCCTCAACAGTATAGTATAAAAATTCTAATAATCACCTGAGGAAGCCAGCACCAGTTAACAAATTGATTGTCTGAACTCATGTAAGGTCTCCTTTTGACGTACGACAAAAGGTTATTTTTATTTAAATCGTGCCCTATCCGTTCCGATTGTATAATTATTGTGACAAAGTTAATCTGTGTGCTATAAAAAGAAGATAAAAAAAACTCTTTACATCACAACTTTTCTCGATAGTAATATTAATAGTTATAATAGCAATTATTATGGCAAGAGGACTAGAAAATATCTTATACCTAAATTATTTAACCACATACCGAGTGAAATTGTTTGCTGCAGCACAGCAGTATATAGAAACAGGTTAAAGAAATACCTTATTGATGTTTTTGATTCTGGCTGTTCCTAACCTCTTATGAAAGATTAATTATTATGCTTGTGATCTTGTTAGTTACATAATATGTTAATTTTAAAAAGGTGTTATATTCGCCATTAAACTATTAAGTATATAGTTTGGCGATAGACTAAGTTTCAAAAAATGTTATGTTATTTTGAATAGTCAAATAAAAAAAATAAAAAATATAGGTTTATTATGGGATTCTTTAGATATTGTATACAATGTTACCGAAATGTCTTTAAAAAATTTCCATTAATTTTGCCATTTGTCCTAGTTCCTGCTAAAATAAGATATTTTTAATCGTAAAACTAATGCACTGAATTACCAGCGAAAAAATAAAAGAATAAAATTAGCTTCAGCTCATTTAAACGTAGACGTGCTGGCATGTTTTACTACGAGAATTACGAGAAGGCATAAAAAACGGGCTGCGGAAGACAGGAAAGTCTTACTTGGAGCCGATGGCGACCACAAACCTAGCAGGACGCACACATTATGCTGAAGGGGCAGGATGTAGCAATCAGTCTAGTGTGATGATTTAGGAGGCCACAGAACGAGCGAGAAACGCTTTGAAAAACAATTGAAAATATTGTTATTATTTAAGTGTAAAGTTCAGTGACCCCTGATAAACTGAGAAACAACATGAATTAGAGTACGTAGGGTCAATAACGAAATTTCTTTCAAATTTTGTTCGTTTCCGAGTTTCGTTTACACTTATTTAATTAAGTTATAATAATATTGTATATCAAATATAATGAGATATTTCATACTCTTAACGTTAACACATACTCTCTTCTACTAAAAAAAATTGGTTGCTTGTAAAGTCGGTATACGGGCGAAAGTTTTACGTGACAACGACTTTGAGTGGTAAAATAATTTTAATGTGAATATTCATTCGTATAGCAGGAAGAAGGATGAAATAATAGTAACAATTTAAAACATTTATTTATACAAAGAATTATATTTGAGAATTATAACCATGCCCGAGTGGAAGGGACGCGTGCCTCTCACTCGCTCTCATTGTGAGCGCATAACGTGAGCGGAGCGTAACGCAGTTTCTTGAAGTGTCACCCGGCAAACCAATTTATAAGACGTTCTCACGTCAATAAACTAATAATCAGTTATCTCTTATTATTAAACATAAACAATATACTTTTCGATCAAAAGAATATTATAGACATATTATGTAATGTCAGAACATGTTTGTTTTTAATGACAGCATCTTTAACAATTTTGTCAAACCAAAGATACATTTTCATTACCATTGTAATCTTTCTTGATATATTTATGTACGTCATTTTCATTCATAATTATATTGAAGAACCGTGTCTCCTATTATTTACACTCTGTAGATATTCAATTCTTTTATCAAGGTGTAGTTTGCTATAATTTATACATTAATGGTACTAAATATGTAGCTTTGTTCTTACAAAGTTTGAGATCCGTGCAAAGTAGAACATTACGACATCCCGTACATCTGGCTAAACTAGGCTTATAAATAACACTTGTGAAATGATGTTCAGGGATCCTACCAAGACCTAAGGAGCCCAAGCCAACCTCACCTGCAAGTGGTGCATCTGCCGATCAACGGACGAGGCTCTGGCGAACATAACAGTGCCCGGTAAGCGGCAATAGGCTTGCCACCTATTATTACGTGGGACCGACGATGTATTTGGCGAAGTGTGGGCGAATAATATAATAATAATAATAATAATAAGCCCCCTAAAACCCAACCATACGTCCGAGTCGAACGTCTGACACACGTGGGGGGCGGACACACGAAAAGTTTTACTGACGTGGCTAACGTGGCAATGGTAACCCATTTAACATGGAGACGAGAAGTAAAAGTAAACGCATAGGACCGCTTCCCGGGGGTGATCGCCGGGGCACACCTGGAGCTGACGCTGGGTGTTACAGCATGCGAACCGTCAGCGGTGAGGAGTTGAGCAGGCGGGCTCCCACCACACAAGATACTACAGCCGACATCATACATATACAAACAGTCAATAGTCCAATTTCAGAACCATTTAGTCCCAGTACAGTTTCTTATACACCCTCCATTCCTTCACCACCGTCTAGTACTAACACCAATTCACCCATACCAATTTTGGATGTTGCGCGGGAGGTGAACACCTTTCTACCCGCGTCCACCAAAGCTGGAAAACCTAGAGTACGTATGAGCTGGAGCGATGATGTAAACAAATTTATAATACGTACCTACTATCACATCACGAAGTTAGAAACAGACATGACAATATACCGTAAGCGATTACATGAACTTTTTATTCAACAATACCCTAGCATTAAAGTATCTGAACAGAGAATTTCAGATCAAAGAAGAGCAATAGTTAGAAATAAGCTATTATCCTTAGAAGTAATTGATCAAATAAAAGAAGAAGTAAGATTTCAACTACACGAAGACTTAAATAGCCAGTCAGACATTATAGTAGTTCCGGCAATAAACACCCAAAGCACATATAGAGGTCAAAGTCAAAGGGTAAACTCAAACACACCACCACTTTCACAAATAATTCCAATATCACATACATCCACACAAACTGAGACAATGACGTTATCACCTGAAAACGATATAGAAACCCCTGTGGCACACAGAAACCCAACAACACAATTAGATTTGCAAGAAATACAAGATAAGTTCCTAACAGCGCTAGCACAATACTCAGGCATGGACCCAAAATGTAGACCAAAATTACCAAAATTAAATTATAGCCCGAAACTTTTTCAGCTCATTAATTTGTTTAATCAAAATATACTTCACCAGTTTATAACTCATGAAACACAACTAGGAGACATACACACACTTGTTTATTGTACAGCATTGATAATATCTGAAGAACTTAATTGCAAAATTAGAGATGGCCCGACCCGAAAAAGAGTAGAAGATAAGAAACCACCGTGGCAACAGAGGCTAGAAAAAGATATGGAAAAATTAAGAGCAGATTGTGGTAGACTCACCCAATATATAAATAATAATAGATCACACAAAGTAGTAAAGCGAGTAGAAACAAATTTTAAGAATATGACTGTTCATACCAGGCACGAAAATAACAATAAAAAACCCGAAGAATTCCTAGATACTTTGAAACAAAAACTAATTTTAAAAGCTCATAGACTTAAACGATATAAAAAAGCTCAACAACGACGATATGATAATATTACATTCGCTACAAATGAGAAACTATTCTATAGAAATCTTCAAAAACCGACACAAGCTGACATTACTGACGATAATATAATCTTTCCTACAGCACAAGAGCTCGAAACATTTTGGGCAGGATTATGGGAGGAACAAGTAGATGATAACAATAGTGCCAAGTGGATATCTTCAGAAAAATCTAAGTGGGCCGCCATAGAAGAAATGAATTTCACCGAAGTCAGTGAATCTGATATTACAATCATAACTGCTAAACTACATAATTGGAAATCACCTGGTATCGACAAAATCCACAATTTTTGGCTTAAAAAATTAATATCACTACACAAACCCATAGCAAAAAGTTTCACAGAAATTATTTTAGGACAACAGACAATTCCTGAATTTTTAGCTACAGGTGTAACCTACATGCTCCCAAAATCAAAATACTCACCCCAAGCTTCACAGTATAGACCTATCACATGCCTTCCCACAATTTACAAAATATTAACCTCTGTGATTGCTTCAAAAATCAGCAAACATATCGAACTGCACAATATAATAGCTGAAGAACAAAAGGGATGCAGGCGAGGCCACATGGGGTGCAAAGAACAGTTAACTATAGACTCTGCTATTCATAAACATGCAACCACAAAGAATAGAAATTTACATTGTACATTTATCGATTACCAAAAAGCCTTTGATAGTGTTCCCCATTCTTGGTTGGTACAAGCTCTGCAAATATATAAAATAAATCCAAAAATTATAGATTTTCTAAAATGTATTATGACCCAATGGAAAACTACTTTAATCCTAAACACCCCTCAAGACTCAATTAAAACCCGCCAAATATATATTAAAAAAGGTATTTATCAAGGAGATTCGTTGAGCCCTTTGTGGTTTTGCCTCGCTCTGAATCCACTGTCACAATTGCTTCATAGTTGCCGGGCTGGTTATTGTCTCAACCTACCTTCAGAAAAAATTATACTATCTCATCTTATCTATATGGACGACATCAAATTATACGCTAAATCTGAAAAAGAAATGAAAGTTTTAATAGAAACTACCACTAACTTCAGTAAAGACATAAATATGAAATTCGGTTTTGATAAATGTAAGACAGTTCATATTATAAGAGGCAAGATACAGCCCGGCGATTATGCCGTCAATAATACTAATACAATAGCCGCAATGGAAGCAACAGATTTATATAAATATTTAGGGTACGAGCAATTTAAAGGTATCAATCACACAGTCACCAAAGCAAAACTAACAACGGAATATAAAACAAGAATAAATACAATTTGCAAATCTCAGCTCTCTGGTAAAAACCTAATCAAAGCATTAAATACCTACGCAATCCCAGTTTTAACTTATTCATTCGGGGTAATCAAATGGTCGAAAACAGACACAGAGCAGATAGAACGTATCACACGCACCACACTCACGAAACATAATAAATTACACCCAAAATCTGCGATTGAAAGATTAACTATCAAAAGACAGGACGGAGGACGAGGACTGATAGACATATATCGTCTCTGGGAAAAACAAATTGTAAAGCTAAAATCATTCTTTCACACAAAATCGAATACTAGTAACATACATAAGGCAATAGTTTTAAATGATATAAATTACACTCCTCTTAACCTACACGAAAATTTACAAGATCCTATAAGCGTAGATTCACTGAAGCAAAAAGTTGATAACTGGAAAAAGAAAACCCTACACGGTAGACATCCTTACGACTTAGAGCAACCGCATATCGACGCAATAGCATCAAATAAATGGCTCAAAATAGGTAGTTTGTTTCCAGAGACTGAAGGCTTTATAATAGCTATTCAAGACCAAATAATTAATACCAAAAACTATAGGAAGTTTATACTAAAAGACCCCACCATAACAAACGATAAATGCCGTAAATGCCATAGCCAACCGGAAACTATTCAACACATAACTGGAGCATGCACTACACTCACACAAACAGATTACACTCACAGACACAACCAAATAGCTAACATCATTCACCAAAAACTAGCATACAAATATAAACTCATCCCATACGCAAATACTCCTTATTATAAATATACACCACAAATAATATTAGAAGATTCCTGCTATAAGATGTATTATGACCGAGCCATCCTAACAGACCGAACCATTCATTACAATAGGCCAGATATAACCCTTCAGGACAAACGTAATAAAATCACCTATTTAATAGATATTGCAGTTCCGAATACGCACAACCTACAAAAGACTATTACTGAAAAAATTCACAAATATGCCGAACTATCAGAAGAAGTCAAAAGAATATGGCATCAAGGAAAAGTATACACAGTGCCCATAGTCCTATCAACCACTGGTGTAATACCTAACCACCTCCACAAAAATTTTAAGTTACTTGACCTCAAAGACACTTTATACATTTCTCTGCAGAAAGCTGCCATTTTAAATACCTGCAGAATTGTCCGTAAGTTCCTTCAAATAGACGAAAATTATTTCACAGGAAACACCACCGCACACTCAACATCTTCGTAAAACATAAACACAACACACTATATTTACTTGGCAGCCGCCCGTAAATATAGTTCGACCAGCTTAGGCTGAGATTTTTCCAAAAAGAGTACTCCAAAATAATAATAATAATTTTTATTTCAGGCAGAGCCCATAGTATTAGTAACAGTTATTCTTATTTGCTAATGTTAGTGTTAGTATAGTTAGTAATATACCCGTTCATGGAAACAGGCGTAAATGTATGTATGTATGTGTACTTTTTTATATACAACAAGATGGGGAGCTGGGGAGTGGTCACCACAGCCAAAAGACGCTTGCAATATCAGAGGCATTACTAAAGCGTTGCAGATTTATTTTAAGCCATCAATAAGTAACTTACGAACCTTTTCTTTCTTCATTGGTTTTTTTACATATCACAAAGTTGCGCCCAACAATACAGGCATTCTGCTGATTTTTTTATTCCATTTCCAAAAAGGATCCCTAAACACCATAAAAAAGTATTAACTACGAAAGAAAAAGTACGTTATGTAACTATCTTATTGTAGCCCAACATGTCGACGAGGCGAGAAGCTCATGAAATTCAATGCGGGCGAGGGGCCGTAAAACCAGCCAACCAGCGGCAACTCGCGCTTGACCCTTCCTCGTTTAATTCAGCACTGACCTTTGACTGCCGTTATCCTGGCACTTCTACCGTAGTGATTAGTTATCTGCTTTTATGGCATTTACATTAACCAATCACCGGAATTTCAGTTGGTTGCTGCCTCATAGCCCATAGTGGAAGTGGATCTTCACATTAAAGTTACATTTTATACTATACGTACTGACGACCGATATACGCCGTGGCGAGTATATCCGCACTCCACTCCTGAGGTCGTGGGTTCGATTCCCACACAGGACAAATATTTGTGTCTATAAATATGAATATTTGTTCTGGTCTGGGTGTTTTTCTATGTATATTAAGTATGTATTTACAAATAAAAAAGTATTTATGTATGTTTATCCATTAATTAATATCCATAACACAAGTTCTTAATGATACCTATCTTGGAACTAAATAATTGGTGTAAGTGACAGAACTATCATACTATTATTATAACTTTGCTGCGCATAGTATCAAGTACTTCCTAACTACGTAGTATTTATAGACTTGTACGTATTGTATAGTAAAGTAAGTAAAAAGTTCTTTATTTCATAAACTATTACATAGCACTTGAAAACGTCAAAACAAAGTATACATGAAAAAAAATTTATATCAACCCTGAAATCACGAAGCTTAGATTCACTTACATGCAAATTAATAAAAATTAGGTGTAAGTGAATCTAAGTGCCAGTTCCGAGCCTCCGCTCTGTGAGAAGAACTGACAAGAAACTCACAGGCTATGCTCTTTTAAATTATTTTTATTACATGACACACACAGTGTAAATTTGATGATACTGAAAGGGTCCCCCGAAGCTGTATCCAATAAAGTAGCACTAAGGGAACCTTCCATCACAGTCAACTAAGTATGTATTGTGAAACTGAGCTGAGCCTGTACAATAAGGGATGGTCACGACAATGATCTGGTTGACTTTTTATTCTAATATACACATACAAGTTGAAAATGTTAAGCCCAAGCTTGTTTATCCGATAAGTAATCATTAACAGCATAATACCCCTTTTGAAGAAACTGCTTTTTAACTACAGTTTTATCTTATCTATCTATCGTATCTTCAAACAAATGAGTGTAATGCAAAAACATTTTAAATCAAATTAAGAGCTGCTGTGCAAACCGGCCTAAGTAACACAATACATAAACAAAATTAGACAATATCACACAAATAAAAAACAATAAAATCAAAGTGGTTTTAATCAAAAGATTAATAACGTGTCATGTTAACTGTCACATGATGCTGCTGCTTCTGCTGGTACAGCAGCCCTGGTGTTCTTGCAGCTTCTTTCATGCATGCAAGAAATAAATATAAATATTTTCTGAAAACTATACCAATTATTTAGTTTCAAGATAAGTATTATTAAGAACTTGTGTAATGGATTCTTAATAACGGATAAACATTTTTTTTTTTTTTTTGTAAATATATACTTAATATACATAGGAACACACCTAGACCAGCACACATATTCATTTTCATGCACACAAAGATTTGTTCTGCGTGGGAATCGAACCCACGACCTTAGGAGAGGAGAGCGGGTATTCTCACCACCACGCCATATCGGTCGTCAATGCAATGTATTTCATATCTTTGTAAATTGTAAAACCACACCAAGTACACCTAAACTTAAACCTAGTATTATCATGTACTGCGATGAGGTAGGACATGGCATGGGCTCATTGTTAAACTCATACCTAAAGGGACATAGCGCAATCAGCAATTGTTTGCCTTATAGTAGTCTTAAAAATATTTCTAAACAAATTTTAATGGACAGTAATATACATTCACAGGCAACACTGCTAATTCTTATTGGAAATAGGGGAACAGTGAACAAAAGTGATTTAATACAATTTTATGAAGCTTTAAACTCACTTAAAGTGAAAGAAATTATTATGTTCACTTTCCCCTATTCTCAGCATTTGTCAAAGTCCGAAAATGACCGAAGATACATACTCAATTTATCTTTGTACAACCTATGTACCTATAGTAATAAATGTAGAATAATTGACACTAACAGTATTGTTAGAAATAATTATTTATTGACCAAAGGTAGGTTTTACCTTTCCAATTATTTTAAACGACAAATAGTTTTGTCACTATTATATTTAATTGACATTAATACCAAGAATATGGTACAATCTGCTTCTATTGAGCACTCCGACATAAATAATTCATTATTTGACAATTTAAACTAGGTGTTAAGACAAAAGAGAACTGTTTTTCTGGCAATAAAAAGTACACAAAGCAGAAACAAAATGATGTAATCAACCTGATTCACCAAAACATTAGAGGAATATTGGGCAAGGAACTGGAAATTGAATTGTTCATGAGCGATAATCATATTGATATTTTGTGTATTACTGAACATTGGCTTAATTGTAACCAGCTCATGTTCAATTTCAACAGTCACCTGTTAGGTAGTTCGTTTTGCAGGAGTGGTGCTATACATGGCGGATCATTAATTATAGTAAATAAACAGTTTAAATTCAAGGAGCGCCATGATATAGTCAATCTCTCTGTTGAACGTATTATAGAAATGGCCTGTATAGAAATGCAGCAGTTTATTGTATTGAGTGTGTACAGACCTCCTTCAGCTTCATATGATTTATTTGAAGGTATTATGGATAAAGCCTTAGGAAAATTTTGTAAAAGTAATAAAAAAGTTATTGTGTGTGGAGATTTTAATGTTAATTTGTTAGAGTGTTCCAGTCCATGTACAAGATTAAAGGCACTTTTTAAATCTCATAATTTGGTTAATTTGTTTCTGGAGCCAACAAGAATTACTGCTACTTCTGCTACTTGCTTAGATAACATTTTTACAAATATTATGCTAAGTGATAACAATAAAAAAATTATTAATCAATTAGATTCAGATCATTGCGGACAACAAATGTCTTTTATTTGTAAAAATGAAACTGTAGCTAAAAAAACTATTACATTTGTACCAAAAACCAATAATCGTTTTGAGAGGTTTAACAGTAAATTATTATGCTATAGTTTACCTTTTATAGATGAAAGCTGTGACCCAAATTTTTTATATAATGATTTTTTCAGCAGCTTTTCTAACACATTTAAATCAATATTTACTCCCAGAACGGTTAAGGTAAATAATAAAGCTACCTTTAGTGAATGGGCTACTCCTGGGCTACATAAAAGTAGAAAGAGGCTGTATGAACTGTATGATGAGAAAAAATTAAACAACAGTGAACAATTTTATAATTATGTAAGAAAATATTCTAAAATATTTAGAAAAGCATGTCATACGGCCAAGTCTTATTATTTAAGCTCTAAAATAAAAAATTGTGATGATAAGATTAAAATGACCTGGAATATTATTAATAGTGAAACGGGAAAAAGTAAAAATTATAATACTGAGTTTAAACTTAATATTGATAAAAAAATTCTTACATCTGACTTAGATGTAGCCAATGCTTTCGAAAACTTTTTTACTAATATTCCAGTGTCTATCACAAAAGATTTAAATTGTTCGCCCACTTTAGCGGAGTCTATTTTGAAAGATAACGTGAATATATGTACAGTAGATTTTACGTTTTGTCATGTTACATCTATGGATATAATTAAGACATTCAATACTCTTAGTGTTAAGAAAGCTGCAGACCTCTGGGGCAATTCCATAGTAGTTACCAAGCCTATCATTGTTTCGGTGGCGCACAGTTTGGCTCTAATATTTAATAAATGTGTAGATTGCGGCAAATTTCCCGATCTAATGAAAGAAAGTAAAATCATTCCATTATATAAATCGGGCAGTACAACAGACCCAACAAATTTTCGACCTATCTCAGTGCTGCCTACATTTAGTAAAATTTTTGAAAAACTTGTTTACAACCAGATGTTAATATTTTTCAATAAAAATGGATTAATGCATTCAAAACAATTTGGATTCACTAAGGGTCGCTCTACAACCGATGCAGGTGTTGAGCTTTTAAAACATATATTTGATGCTTGGGATAATTCTTTGGACGCTTTAGGTATTTTTTGCGATCTGTCCAAAGCTTTTGACTGTGTTCCTCATGAAGCATTGATAAAAAAATTAGAATATTACGGAATAAGAAACTCCGCATTGAATCTTCTCACTTCATATCTAAGTGATAGGATTCAAAGGGTTGAGGTTAATGGAAAGCGATCTCAGGGGTCTGTTGTAAAAATGGGGGTACCGCAGGGCTCGATTCTCGGTCCGTTTTTGTTTTTGATTTATATGAATGATTTGCCATATTTTGTTAAAGAAAACCACGAGATAGTTTTGTTTGCTGATGATACATCATTATTGTTTAAGTTAAAACGAAATCAGAATTTAGACGAAGTAAACAGTGCGATCTCGAAGGTGGTGCACTGGTTTGACGTTAACAATTTGCTATTAAATGGGGCTAAAACGAAATGTATTAAATTCGTGACGCCTAACGTCAGACAGGCAAACTCTACTATTATGGTAAAGGAGGATGAGTTGACCCTTGTGGATACTACCAAGTTTTTAGGGATTACTTTAGACTCTAAGCTACAGTGGGGCCCACATATTGGTGAATTGTCGAGTAGACTTAGCTCTGCAGCATTCGCGGTAAAGAAAATTCGCCAATTAACAGACGTTGTAACAGCTAGGCTAGTTTATCATAGCTATTTCCATAGTGTTATGTCCTATGGTATTCTTCTGTGGGGTTGTGCCGCAGACATTCAAACAATCTTTGTGCTGCAGAAGAGGGCTATTCGAGCAATTTATAATCTCCCGTGTGGACATTCACTAAGGGAAAAGTTTAAAGAAATTGGTATTTTAACAGTGGCCGGTCAATTCATTTATGATAACCTGGTTTATGTACACAAGAATACTGATCAATTTAGTAAGAAAAGCTGTGTACATAACCTAAACACAAGGAATAAGCATAAATTAGTTGTACCTGCCACTAGGCTCCAAAAGATAAACAAATCTTTTAAAGGTCAATGTGTGCGATTCTACAATAAAATCCCAAGCAACATACAGCAATTGAGCCTAAATAAATTTAAATTAAAAATAAAACACAAGCTGTCTTCAAAGGGATATTATTCTATTAAAGACTATATGGCAGATAAAAATGCTTGGGATTAAACTGCCGTTTCATACAGGCTATTCTAATATGAATGACTTGAAAACATAAATATTGTTAAGGTTATGTTATATTGCATTGTATAGCTTCACAGACAAATGAAGATTGTAATTCTAGTACCAAACTAATGGACATATTTAAAAGAGCATAGCCTGTGAGTTTCTTGCCAGTTCTTCTTACAGAGCGGTGGCTCGGAACTGGCACTAAGATTCACTTACACTTAATTATTTTTTATTTTTAAATTGTTTTGTTGCATGTAAGTGAATCTAAGCTTCGTGATTTAGTGTAATATTATTTCGATTGTTTTTTTTTTTTCATTTGTGATCATGACGTTTTCAAGTACTATGTATAATAGTTTATGAAATAAATATTTTTTTTTTACTTTTTTTACTTTTTTACATATAAGTACTTTTTTGATTTTGTAGGCATTTTATTTTAATACTTTTATATACCTACCGTAAAAAAAAGTCTTTCTAAAACTGTGATTTAAGATAATGTGTTTATCAATATGTACATTATTTCTTTATCGGCTGCAGGAAAGTACATAATCGATCAATCAATGATATAAAATACACTGAAAACGATAGTACTCAGCTCTTAAATTTTACGTTTTATAATTTTTTATTAATACTTACATAAAACCACACGCCTGTTGCTTGGAAAGAATAGGCATGTTAAACGCCCTAATATTTATTTATTATTTATTTTATTATTTATTACAAAAGGCCTCTGGTTTTAACTGCTAGTGCATTGTATAGCGTCACAGGCAAATGACGATTGTAACTAACCAATCGATAATTTAAAAGAGCACATAGCCTGTAAGTTTCTTGCTAGTTCTTCTTACAGAGCGGTGGCTCGGAACTGGCACTTAAATTCACTTACACTTAAATATTTTTTGTTTTTTTAATTGTTTGGTTGAGAGTGAATCTAAGCTTCGTGATTTTAGTATTATTATATTTTAATTGTTTTTTTTTATTTTTTTATAATTTTGACGTTTTCAAGTACTATGTAATAGTTTATGAAATAAAAAGTTTTTTCATTTTAATTTTAATTTTTTAGTACTTGTAGTGATAACTGGGAGCAACGGCTTGACGCAAATTTCGAAGTATTATGACGCTAGATACTTCACGACGTACAACAATCAAACTCTAAGAGGCAGATCCAGCCTTCAAGAACTTTTGACGACCGATATGGCGTGGTGGCGAGTATACCCGCATTCCACTCCTGAGGTCGTGGGTTCGATTCCCACACAGGACAAATATTTTTGTGTATAAATATGCATATTTGTTCTTGTCTGGGTGTTTTTCTATGCATATTAAGTATGTATTTACAAAAAAAAGTATTTATGTATGTTTATCCGTTACTTAGTATCCATAACACAAGTTCTTAATGATACTTATCTTGAAACTAAATAATTGGTGTAAGTGTCAGAAAATATTTTTTATTTTTTAAGAAAGGTTATGGTCACAGCTACCCGAAATTCATAGACTACTTCATCATAAGGTTGCCTCCCGTCCTTGTTTCTCCGGATTCATCTTAGTGTAAAAAACGCTTAGGGAGCGTCCAAGCCGTTTAATACTTATAGTCCAAAGTTATAAGTTTAGAAGTCACCAGTGGGCAAAACTTGAAAATGCGGAGTCACATGTCTGTTAGGGTTGTGGGCATGCCTATCGTGTGGCCACCACACCACAACTGTGGACCTATTCAAGAATTGATTAATGTGAACTATGCTTTACCTCTTTGATTTTGGCGACCACCTAATATCACTGTACTACAAGCAACCTTCGATAGTGATATCTAATAAAAGATAAATGTGAAAGATAGCGAATCTCCGCAAACAATAAGCAATATAAATTTATATATACTTTACTTTTAAATATGTATAGGGATCCTACTAACATCTAAAGGGTCCAAGCCAACCTCACCTGCAAGTGGTGCACTTGCTGATCAACAGACGAGGCTCTGGCGAACGTAACAGATCCCGGCAAGCGGCAATAGGCTCGCCACTTATTACGTGAAACCGACAATGTAATTGGCGAAGTGAGCGCGTATAATATGCCTCTGCCTACCCATTCGGGGAAACAGGCGTGAATGTATGTAATTAAATCTAAAACGGTTACCGATGTTTTCTAACTTTGGTGACCTTCACGGTAGTAAATCAAAATAAAATTAAATGTGCCTGGTTTACCTTACCGAATGTAAGGCTTGTTCAAACCAGTGTTAAGGTTCGAGATGATGAAATAGAATTAATAAATAAAACAATTTTTTTGGGTATAACACTAGACTCAAAACTGCAACGGGGGTCTCACATCGGGCATGTATGTATGCATGTTTGTTTGTATGTATGTATGTATGTATGTATGTATGTATGTTTGTATGTATGTATGTATGTATGTATGTATGTTTGTATGTATGTATGTATGTATGTATTTATGTATGTATGTATTTATGTATGGTTACTAAGATTTCTATTTGTATTGTACACAATAGAACAACAAATATTATGGAAATAATATACCGATTGTGACAGGAAGAACCTTGACGAGCTCTTTCCGGAAACATCTCGGACCAAGGTCTTGCTTTGAGCCGGTGCTTATGGACATACTTAGACATTAATAACTTTACATATAATAACATATACTTGATTGTCTTTAAGATCAACAGGATCATTTAGATTCGACAAATTTTTACACACAAAATGGAAATTCGATAATTTTTATCTTAACAACAATTAAACAGATATGAGCGGTACCATAATCAAGAAAAAGAAGCAAATGGATTCTTTGTCAAGGTTTGTCAGTTTATCTGTCTGTTGTGGTTTTTCTTAAGATTGGTCAGTCTGTCGGTGACATAAGAGTAGGGGGGATCGGTCAGTCAGCCTGTCGTGATTTTAGAATCAAAGGGGGGAGGGGATTGTCCGTCAGTCAAGCAGTGTGCCGGTGACTCTGTCGAGGCTACCAAAAAGGCAACAACGATATTGAGAAAAATGCCTCAAGAAACTCATCTCGGCTTTTTAAAATTATGTCTTGAATTCTAATACAATCAAAAAAAAATATTAAGAGTACCGCTGTTGTTCTTAAAACTACCAATATCTAAAGATTAAGAAAGAAAGGAGCAATTTATGCCACTAACATAACATATAAGACAACCGGCAAAAAGCGTCTGCTTAATTTGTCAAGAATTCCTTATCATCATATAATTATCTCCCACTACCACTACTACTAGCACAGGCCTCCTCCTCTACAAAAGTGGGAGGTTTTGAGACCTACTCAACCACGGGGGCCCAGCGGATTGGAGGCAGACCAAATTCAATGTTAATTCATTTACTAATGTAAAGCAAGTTGCAGTAGGCAACGCTGTACATCCCCCCCGGACAGGTCTTTATCTTGTCGTGGTAGGGGCTACCTACCTCCCGGAGGCCGGGAAAAGGTAACACCCAGAGATTGGCGACCCTGGGTGCCCTTAGTACGGACTACCAGGGAGAAACTAAGACGGACCTATGAAGGGCGCAGTGGGCGGGTCAGAAGGTCCCTTTCAGCAGCGCCAGAAGGATCTTAGGCAGTGGGGGCCGGGGGCCCTTTCCGTCTAGCTATAGACCCCCCAGAAGTCGGCCAGTCACGTCATGGCCGCAAAAAGAGGTAGGGAGGGGGCGACACACTGCGCCTCTCTGAGGAAGTCCTCCCGGTTCTAATCCGGGGGACGTTGGCCGCGGGCGGGGTGCCAGAAACTACAAATCCCCTGGTGCTGGCCCCCCGCCCCTTCTTCAACAGCGGTGGGCGTCGTTGGAAGATTTTTAGTGGGTAGGACTGCGGCGGTCGCGTCTGCCGCAGTGAGCCCCACACCCCCTCCCGGTCTCCCCCTTTAGGCCGGGAGACAGTGCGTAAATGCATTTTGTTACCGACGTAAATCAAAAAAAAAAAAAAGGGGTCCTCGCTGTCTAACCATGGACCCTCCGGGAAGTCGGCCGCTCACGCCATGGTCGCACGGGGAGGTAGGAGGGGCGCGTCCACTGCGCCTCTATCAGGAGGTCCTCTTGGTTTTGGTCCGAAGGGCGTTGGCCGCAGGCGGGGGGTCAGAAGCGGCGGGCGTCGTCGGAAGATTTTTAGTTGGTATTACTATCAAATATATATATGCAATACCAAATTAATGCAAGCGATATGGACCGTGGAATGAACACAGCAACAAACTCACCCACTCATTATCGCCTGTATCTGTAATGCCGTTTCAAGCGACGCTTGAAAGACGGGACCATAGGCCGGCAGAGAATTTGAAAGACTTACATAGGAACGACTTCCCAAAATTCACATTTAATTTAAAAACTCAAGAAGCGTCACTTCATTAAAGCTAAAATAAATTAGGTTCTGTCTCCGACTCTGCGAGCAGCTAAGAATTAGTATAGAATTAAGGACTATTGTTTTATCATCTTGTAAGCCACTTTCATCTCATCTTGCACTTTAAATAATATTAATGTAGAATTAATTCAAGTAAAGTAAAGTAAAGTAAAAAAATATTTATTTCATAAACTATTATACATAGTACTTGAAAACGTTATGATTAAAAATGAAAAATAACAATCGAAATAATATTACACTAAATCACGAAGCTTAGATTCACTTACATGCAACAAAACAATTTAAAAACAAAAAATAATTAAGTGTAAGTGAATCTAAGTGCCAGTTCTGAGCCACCGCTCTGTAAGAAGAACTGGCAAGAAACTCACAGGCTATGCTCTTTTAAATATGTCCAGGTTAGATTAGGTTCACCATTGCTTTTTTATCTGTACTCTCTCTCGCCCGGGGGACCTACCGCCGAATTCGATGGATTACCGGTAATCCATCTAGATCAAACTTTATTTTGCGTTCATTAATCCGTACCGGGGAATCTGCCGACAGCCACCTCTCATTCATGACCTTCAGTCCGTGACAGACCAATAGGTAAATGGAGAACGCCATTTTGTTTCGATTTCCATAAGTTCGGCGGTACGACAGAATCAATTTGAAATCCATTTTGCCTTATAATCGATTGCCATCGAACTCGGCGGTAGGCCCCCGTGAGCATGTACGATCTTTGAACGTACAGCAAGTAACTATGTCGCGTGTCAGCATTTTGACCCGACTCGCATGTTCTAACTCTTGGCGTAATTTTAAATTCCTTTTATTCATTTATTTGTGTACTTAGTGTTTTAACGATCATCATACCAATCACACGTATTCAGGCCCCTCTTCCCCACTGGGCACTATGGGCACGTGCCCAGGGCCCCGCGATCTAATGGGGCCCCCTAGTTCCTGCCAGATCACCAAATGATAACCGATATTTAGGTATTACCGAAAAACATTAATTTTGAAAAATCTGATGATAATGACTTACTCCAATACCTACTTGCTTATTAGCTTTAGCTTGCTGCATGCGCATAGCTATACCGTGTACAACTTTCTCAAGGTCATAGAGGCCCCATGATCCTAACGTGCCCAGGGCCTCAAATAGTTTAAAAACGGCCCTGCACGTATTCACTCACACCATTTACAATTTAGTCTTTTGCTCTCTTTCATTGTTCTCGTCTAATAAACCCTCAGTAATTCTTACCAGTGATTTTATATTCACCAACCCTTTCTTTAAGTGTACAATACACTACTAATTTTCTAAGGCGTCTTTATACGCATATAATGTCGCAAAGGAAAAAACCTCTAAGATATCATTAAAATAATAAACACTTAACACAAATTACAAAAAAAAATAAAAAAAATTGACAGACATTATTTAACAAACAAATTTGATGTATGACTTGACGTTACTATTTGATTATAGATAATTATATTCGCGCTTGTTTTGTACTGGCCGTGCGGTAAGACGCGCGCACACTGATAGATTTTTCGGGCAACTTTTGTTTCCAAACTACTTTTATTAAGGTAATAATAATCCTTTATTGCACAAAAATATTCAAAAAAAATCAATATTCAAGAACTTTTTATTTCATAAACTATTACATAGTATTTGAAAACGTCAAAATTATAACAAATATTAAAAAAAAACAAAATATAATTATACTGAAATCACGAAGCTTATAGATTCACTTGCAACCAAACAATTAAAAAATATATATATATTTAAGTGTAAGTGAATTTAAGTAGGTATATAATAATTTTAAATTTTACATGAGATATATAAAAATCATGTACAAAGGTACTTAATTCCTAGCGCTGAATGCGGCCAGGAGAGGGATAAAATATTGGTGGCGTGCGTGTGGGATTTCTAAGTTGCTCAATTAATTCATTGATATTTAATTGTAATTTATTTTTTTATTTTTTGTAGGTTGTTTTACTAAAACTCGTTACAAACCGTTTACCTGACAGGGGAGAAAAGTGATACCTACTGATAAGTTTCTCGTTTATTACGGAACTTACAAAAAATTGATTGAATTCCTTCGTACTTCTTTTAAACTTGTTTTCGTATAAAGGTTATGTTTAATTTTACAAGAAACTGTAGCTGACAATAATAATTAAATAAATACAATAAAATTTGATAATATGTAGCTCTATTGGTGGTGCGGGGCTAGATGATAAACCTAAATGAAAACAATTTATAATTTATTGATTCAGGCGTTACTTTGCAAAAATCCATTGTATTAAAAATATCTTTGTAACAATTCCCGCGCTACTATAATTTCCCGAAAATTCGAGAAACTATTCAACACGACACGTGCTTCGCCCTTACACAGGGCATCTTCAGGTAAGATAGGAGCCTCAGAACAACGATGTCTTCACGACCAACGCTGAAACGAGAGACTCTCTAAATGAAAACATTCCACGATGATGTCAAGATTTTTCATAAAGAAACTTTAATTTCGTATTAAGCAACTTTTATCGCTAGCATGTCGTTGCCTTTACATATGTCTAGATAGCAACTTATGAAGAATTTTGTTTTTAATAATCAGACACGATTGACCTTCACTTTAGTTTGGAATTGGATAACATTAAAGACGAACGCGAAGTAAGTTTTTTTTGTTCCCAGATTTTATAAAACAATGTTATTGCATGTATATAAAAGATATGAAAGTGTTTGTGAAAGATTTTTAGTAAATGCTCTACCTACTTTTGATGCATACAAAATTAATTATAAAGTATAAATAAAAAAACCATATTATGCTAAAACGATCTGAATATTTAGTAGATGTATTTTATAAAACGATTTAATTACATTTAAGAAGTGAAATATCAGTTGACGAGAACTAAAGTGTGATTGTACGTATCGTTAATATAAATATAAAAGACCTATCTTGTTTTGCAAAATCGTACAACACAATACAGTGAAGGCAGAGGATGAGCAGGAGAATCCTAGTGCGTGTTGTATAATAGAGAATATTCTGGGAAACTGTTTGAAATATGACATGAAAATTTTTAAACAATAATGTAATAATATAGGTATATAGGGACATTTAAATTATATATGCACAATAATTATTAATTAATAAAATAATAAATAAACTATATTTTGATTTAGGACATTGATGTTGTGAATTATTTAATTTTTATGTAAAATTGTAAAAAAGGACCTAGTATGCTTCCTCTCTCCTAAGTTTGCCGTGCCCAACAGGGTCCATAATTGTAACTTGTGTAGATGTAAGACCTTATGTAAAACATTATGGAGTGCAATAAACATTGAATTGAATTGAAATCCCTCATGCAGGGAGATGATCTTTACACCTTAGAAATGATTGGATCGTTTCAAAAGACACATTCTGCGTCGTATCATTCAGAAGCTCCAATAATTACTCTAAGTTATTCTAATAATCAGGACTAATGGAGTAACATGCTTTTTAAATCTCGTTATTAAATGCCAAGCTCCTGCCTTAGTGAAAGCTTCGGAATGACGCCTTGCATGAATAAATGAATTTTAATTTTGAACGCAAACTGTAAAACTTCCGTCATCATTGTCTTACTCGCGAAGCGCTTGAAGCTCTGCGGAGTTCGGTGTTCGATGGGTGACCGTTTGTGTGGCATTTGATATCGAGCGCTTCCGTGCTTCGGAAGGCACGATAAGCCGTTGGTCCCGGATATCACTAAATGTGGTAGTCGTTAAGCCATGTTAGAGGCCTCATGGGCGGCTTGAAAAATTCTAACAGCAGGACGCCATACACCTGCCTCCGCCAATCCGCACTGGGTCAGCGTGGTGGAGTATGACCCAATACCCTCGCACCTTGATATGTGTGAGGAGGCTCGTGCTCATTAGTGGGACGTTAATGGGCTGTGATGATGATGATGATCATTGTCTTACTACATTAATGTTCCACTATGAGCATAAGCCACTTGACACGAACCAAGCTGTGAAAGATTTAGATTATACTCCACCAAGCAGACCCAGTGAACCATGTGATCCTGTGAACTATCCATATATTTAGAAAGTCAGTTTCATACGCTTCGATCTCTTAATGTTTTATGTAGTTTTGGGTTGAATATATCCTCAAAGAGTTCTATCACCTCATGTAATGCCCAAGGGTGTCGTAGATGGTGACTAAAGGAAGAATATCTCGTCTTGTGCCAATGTCTAGCCACCTCTCACTATTTAACGCCATTTATCTAATCTAGAAATATCTGTGCTTAAAGTGAACTTTGCTAAATGTACAAAAATCTGTTATAAATTATTTTATTAAATAATTTATTGATTCAGACGTTACTTTACGGAAATCCATTGTAAGCAACAGCAGCGTTGTTCGTGAAGACATCGTTGTTCTGAGGCTCCTATCTTACCTGAAGATGCCCTGTGTAAGGGCGAAACACGTGTCGTGTTGAATAGTTTCTCGATTTTTCTTCGAGAAATTATAGTAGCGCGGGTTTGTCTGTAAAGTTTGTCTCAATAGAGCTCTTATGAAAGTCAAAATTACGAAACTTAAAAACTTGCGCGTCCCTCACTGCGGCTAGGAGCTTGATCGCAGCCATCGTTTCACTCAACCATATTTTAGGGAACGTAACGACCCGACGCATGACGCCACCACGATGTCAACTTTTTCAACCTCAAAAGAGACATGTAAGCGTGAGAGTATGTATTAAAATGAGGCGTCATACAATTTCAACATACATAAATTCACGCCTGTTTCCCCAAAGGGATAGGCAGAGGCATATTATACGCCCACACTTCGCCAATTATATAGTTGGTCCCACGTAATAGGTGGCGAACCTATTGCCGCTTACCGGGCATTGTTATGTCCGCCAGAGCCTCGTCCGTTGATCGGCAGGTGCACCACTTACAGGTGAGGTTGGTCCTTTGGTCTTGATAGGAACCCTATTCCCCCCGAGAGGTCTCTACCTTGGCGTGGTAGGGGATTTTTAGTGGGTATTACTGCTGGCAGTCGCGTCTGCCGGTGGTGAGTCCCACACCCCCTTTCGGTCCCCCTTTGGCCGGAAGGCAGTGCGTAAACGCATTTTGTTATTGACGTAAAACAAAAAATAATGGTAGGAACCCATACACCCTATACACACCTACACATGTATATACAAAACATATTATTTTGCAGCTAGTTCACAATGTTACCCTTGTTCCTTGCTCTGCTGGTGGTGGCGGGGTTGTGGGTGTACATAAAGTGGTCAAACGTGAAGAGCTACTGGAAGGTGCGTGGGGTGCCCTTCGACGAGCCTCACTTCATTCTGGGGAGTCTTACCTTTCTGCAGAAAAAGAATGCAGTAAGTACAAATTTTCCTGATTTAACGTTTCTCTGGTGAACGGCCTCCAACGCGATGGACCGATGATCTGATCAATGCGGCGGGAAGCCGGTAGATGCAGGCGACTCAGTATCACTCAAAGTCTAAATCTATTGGGGAGGCTTTTGTTCAGTCTAAAGTAAAGTAAAGTAAAAAGTTCTTTATTTCATAAACTATTACATAGCACTTGAAAACGTCAAAACAAAATATACATGAAATATTTTTTTTATATTAACCCTGAAATCACGAAGCTTAGATTCACTTACATGCAAATAATTAAAAATTAGGTGTAAGTGAATCTAAGTGCCAGTTCCGAGCCCCCGCTCTGTGAGAAGAACTGACAAGAAACTCACAGGCTATGCTCTTTTACATTATTATTATTATAAAACACACACGGTGTAAATTTGAAGATACTGAAAGGGTCCCCCGAAAATGTAACCAATAAAGTAGCACTAAGGGAACCTTCCATCACAGTCAAGTAAGTATGTATTGTGAAACTGAGCTGAGCCTGTACAATAAGGGATGGTCACGACAATGATCTGGTTGACTTTTTATTCTAATATACACATACAAGTTGAAGCGCTCGTAGCTCTGCGGAAGTAAACACCGAAGTAAAGCAGAGTTTACAGAGGTCAGTCCTTGGATGGGTGACCGTTTGTGTGGCATTTGATATCGAGCGCTTCCTTGCTTCGGAAGGCACGTTAAGCCGTTGGTCCCGGTTATCACTAAATGTGGTAGTCGTTGAGCCATGTTAGAGGCCTAATGGGCGGCTTGATAAATTCTAACAGCAGGACGCCATACACCTGCCTCCGCCAATCCGCACTGGGTCCGCGTGGTGGAGTATGACCCAATACCCTCGCACCTTTGTATGTGAGAAGAGGCTCGTGCTCAGTAGTGGGACGTTTATGGGCTGAGATGATGATGATGATGATGAAGTTGAAAATGTTAAGCCCAAGCTTGTTTATCCGATAAGTAGTCTAGTTTAGTGCATGTACAGTGCCGTGTGGTACCGGTCTAGAAAAGTGCCATCCCCCTCCCATCTCACGGAGAGTCGACGATAAGAAATCCTACCGGATGATGAGCAGCACCGTGGTCCTGCGTACTGGCTGGAACTACGATCACCAACCCGCCTGCAAAGCTTGGTGATTATGGGCCACAACCCCCATTAAACGTTAATTACTGGGGAGGCCAATGTTTTATCAAACTGAAATGATGCATTACATACAAACATTTACGCCTGTTTCCCCGAAGGGGTTGTACGTTGACATAACTTTATAGTTAGTTAACTGTGGCGGGTAAATAATGTTAAACTTATATAGAAATAAGTAGTTTCTAATGATACTAATAGATGGCACTGTGCCCAGTTAGATCGCGTAGGTGTTTTGTTTTTTCGTAGTAATAAGACCAACTGGTTGTAATTTCTTATTTGAGTATCCGTCAACCAATAAACCGTGTTGTGCAAAGTTGTCTTTTATTAAGCAACCAAGCCTTCCCTCGACTACTATCTAGAACCCTAGGTTACCTAGGGTTAGAACAGGGGTAGGCAGAGGCATATTATTATGCCTATCTCGTCTTACTTATATATCCTCTACTCAATCCTGTAATCTGCGTCCTTCTGATACCTTGATGTCCCCGCGCATATGTCCAAAAAATATCATGAGTCCTTTAACCTTTAGGCTATCCGTCTCTGGAATTCCTTACCTGTTTCCATTAGACAGGCTCAGACATTGAACTCTTTTAAGGACAGGGTGAAGTCTTACTTTTTAAATATGTCTGATTAGTTTGCATAATTATTTTTTCTATATTATATATAGATTTTATATTATGTATTGTATTGTATAATGTGTATATATATATTTGTACATTTGTGTATTTTATTCATATTTAACAAATAGTTTTAGTGTTTATTCCTTTAAAAGTTTTACTGCTTTCCTGTTCTCTCCTTTGCGTCGGGTTGTCTGGAAGAGATCGCTTTTAGCGATAAGACCGCCTAGATTGGCTTTTTCATTGTGTTTCAATATTCATTGTAATCTGTAGTTTTTAAGTTATTTCGGTCAATAAAGAGTATATCTATCTATCTACGCCCACACTTGGCCAATTATATAGTTGGTCCTATGTAATAGGTGGCGAGCCTATTGCCGCTTATAGGGCACTGTTTTGATCGGTTGCAGCTGAGCTTGCAGGTGAGGTTGCCTTGGGCTTCTTAGGTCTTGTTAGGATCCCTATGCACCCTATGAGCTGATGATGATGATGATGATTATTATACAGGCATGTCTTTGAATATGTATGTCTGTAACGGATGTTTTGATATGAATTTTTTTTATAATGCATTAGCTTCTGCTAATGGCCTTAGTCAATGTCACAGTAGATATAGCAAAAATATAAGACATCTTTCCTTAACTTATTTTAAAAATTCCACAGGCATTATGGATGAGAGAAATTTACGAAAATTTCAAAGCTCCTTACGTCGGCATCTGGCTGTTCTGGAGACCAGCCCTGGTCGTCAACTGTCCCAAAATTGGTCAGAGAATACTCGTGAAGGACTTCGACGTGTTTAGGAACCGATTGGTTGGCACTGGTATATCGAAAGGGGATCCTATTGGAGGCCTCAATATATTTGCAGTGAATGTAAGTACTTTTTACATCACCTTATATAGTAATACGAGCATTTTTTTCAGACTATGGCCCTTTAGTATCGTTAGTACTAACAATTTTATTAAGACTGTTCGTACTTAGCTTTAATATAAAGCAATTCAATTCAATTCAATTCAATGTTTATTGCACTCCATAATGTTTTACACAAGGTCTTACATCTATACAAGTTACAATTATGGACCCTGTTGGGCACGGCAAACTTAGGAGAGAGGAAGCATACTAGGTCCTTTTTTTTTAGCATGTAGGGGCTTATTTCAAAACAAAATCTAAAGTTAAACCAGGTTTAAATCTTATGCTGTCAGTCACTTTTATTTGATAAAATGAATACAGTGACAGCAGTAGTTAAAATTTTATTTTATTTTTCATTTATTCAAAATCCACAGCCCTTAAAGATATATAACAGAATTTTGTTTGAAGCTAATGACGGATTTTATATACACAGGTTTAAAGTATATTACGCGATAACTATCAGAGGAGGTTTATAAGGACATATTAGGTATGCCTGTATAGGTACTATATGAGGTAGGCACAAATAAGAAATACACTATAATTACACACACGCACTAAGTATATATATACATAGAAATATATAGAAAATGCGCTCGTAGCTCTGCGGTGCTTGGTGGTCGGAAACGATCACCGAAGTACAGCAGATTTTACAGAGGTCAGTCCTTGGATGGGTGACCGTTTGTGTGGCATTTGATATCGAGCGCTTCCGTGCTTCGGAAGGCACGTTAAGTCGTTGGTCCCGGTTATCACTAAATGTGGTAGTCGTTAAGCCATGTTAGAGGCCTAATGGGCGGCTTATAAAATTCTAACAGCAGGACGCCATGCACCTGCCTTCGCCAATCCGCACTGGGTCAGCGTGGTGGAGTATGACCCAATACCCTCACACCTTGATATGTGAGAGTAGGCTCGTGCTCAGTAGTGGGACGTTAATGGGCTGTGATGATGATAATCTGGCTAATAATGTTTCACTTTGTATACGATACTTATGAAAATAGGTTTATATAATTTCTGACGACCAATATGGCGTGGTGGCGAGTATACCTCAACTCCACTTCTGAGGTCGTGAGTTCGGTTTCCACACAGGATTAATCTTTGTGTGCTTAAAACATGAATATTTGTTTATCCGTTATTTAGTATCCATAACACAAGTTCATATTGATACTTATCTTGGAACTAAATAATTGTTGCAATCGTCAGAAAATATTTATTTATTTGTTAGAAAAATATTCTGTCTAAGTGTTTATACGTTCACAAGTATCCATAGCACAAGTTCTTGATAATTATCTTGGAACTTAATAATTAGTGTCATTGTAAGAGAATATTCATTTTATTTATTTAATCTCATATGTAACTCTACCAGCAGACGAACGTTTTATGGAGGGTTAACATATTGGCCACATTTCACCAACTATATTGCTGGCCCACGTAATAGGTGGCGAGCCTATTGCCTCTTACCGGAAGCTTGTATGTTCGCCAGAGCCTCGTCCGTTAATCTGCAGGTGCACCACTTGCAGGTGAGGTTGACTTGGAGTCAAGTTGGTAGCAACCCCATTCACCCAATAATATATGCTAAAATACAAACGATTTTAACTAATAATAATAACAATCTTTATTGAAACCATAAAATTTTTTACAAACAATTTCAAAGTATACTTTAATTTTATTGATGAACCTTGACATTCTTACGTAAAGATAACGTTTGATATTTTCAAATGCTTTTAACTATCAACGCAAATATGTCTTCATACCTATTTAAGTATATTAGTTTAAAGTGTATTCAAGCTTTCGTTTTTGAAATCGTAACTAGTCACCCGAGAAACTCAGTGTTGTAAGTCTTTAAACCACTCAAATTCATAAAAGTAAAAAGTAAAAAAAATATTTATTTCATAAACTATTATACAAAGAACTTGAAAACGTCATGATTACAAATGAAAAAAAAATACAATCGAAATAATATTACACTAAATCACGAAGCTTAGATTCACTTACATGCAACAAAACAATTTAAAAACAATATAATTTAACATAACACGAGTCATGGCTGGTATTGCATGCACTTCGGCACACATGCAATTATTTCCAAGATAAGTATTATTAAGAAGTTGTGTTATGGATACTAAATAACGAATAAATAAATAAATATTCTCTTACAATCACACCAATTCTTTAGTTCCAAGATAAGTATCACTAAGAACTTGTGTTATGGATACTAAAGAACGGATAAACATACTTAAATACTTTTTTTTTGCAAATACATACTTAATATACATAGGAAAACACCCAGACCAGAACAAATATTCATGTTCATGCACACAATGATTTGTCCTGTGTGGGAATCGAACCCACGACCTCTGGAGTGAAGTGCAGGTATACTGACAAAATAAACATAAAAATAAATATAATAATTATAAATGTACATAAACACGTTAATTCATTGGGACCGGTTATTAGCATATTATATAATAAAGTCAAAGTCAAAGTCAAAAATACTTTATTTCATAAACTATTACATAGTACTTGAAAACGTCAAAATTACAAAAAAATAACAAAAACAAATAAAATATAACTATACTAAAATCACGAAGCTTAGATTCACTTGCAACCAAATAATTTAAAAAAACAAAAAACATTTAAGTGCAAGCGAATCTAAGTGCCAGTTCCGAGCCACCGCTCTGTAAGAAGAACTGGCAAGAAACTCACAGGCTATGCTCTTTTAAATTATCGATTGGTTAGTAACAATCTTCATTTGTCTGTGACGCTATACAATGCAACATAATATAACAATATTCATGCTTTAAGTCATTCATATTAGAATAGCCTGTATGAAACGGCGGTTTAATCCCAAGCATTTTTATCAGCCATATAGTCTTTAATAGAATAATATCCCTTTGAAGACAGCTTGCGTTTTATTGTTAATTTAAATTTATTTAGGCTTAATTGCTGTATATTGCTTGGGATTTTATTATAGAATCGCACACATTGACCTTTAAAAGATTTGTTAATTTTTTGGAGCCTAGTGGCAGGTACAACTAGTTTATGCTTATTTCTTGTGTTTAGGTTATGTATATCACTTTTCTTACTCAATTTATCAAAATTTTTGTGTACATATACTAGGTTTTCATAAACAAACTGACCCGCCACTGTCAAAATACCAATTTCTTTAAATTTATCCCTTAGTGAATGTCTACATGGTAGATTATAAATTGCTCGTATGGCCCTCTTCTGCAGTACAAAAATATTTTGAATATCTGCGGCACAACCCCACAGAAGAATACCATACGACATAACACTATGAAAATAGCAATGATAAACAAGCCTAGCTGTTTCAACGTCTGTTAATTGGCGAATTTTCTTTACCGCGTATGCAGCAGAGCTGAGTCTATTCGACAATTCACCAATATGTGGGCCCCACTGTAACTTAGAATCTAATATAACACCCAAAAATTTGGTAGTATCCACAAGGGTCAACTCATCTTCCTTTATTTTAATAGTGGTGTTTACTTGTCTGACGTTAGGCGTCACGAATTTAATGCATTTCGTTTTAGCCCCATTTAATAATAAATTGTTAACGTCAAACCAGTGCACCACCTTTGAGATCGCATTGTTTACATCGTCTGGGTTCTGATATCGCTTTATTTTAAATAATAATGATGTATCATCAGCAAACAATACTATCTCGTGATTTTCCTTTACCAAATGTGGCAAATCATTAATATAAATTAAAAACAAAAACGGGCCGAGAATCGAGCCCTGCGGTACCCCCATTTTTACTACAGAACCCTGAGATCGCTTTCCATTAACTTCGACCCTTTGAATCCTATTACTTAAGTAAGAAGTAAGAAGATCCAATGCGGAGCCTCTTATTCCATAATAATCTAATTTTTTTATCAATGTTAACGTAATAGTATATTACGTTATAAGATACATATTTTAACAGCAGTACGCCACACACTTTTATATTTATTTTGACACGTCATAATGACCACATCCTGCCTGATGGTAAGCAGTCGATGCATTACAAATAAAAAAAATTAAAGCGCTTTATAACGTGAAATAAGCACGGTATAAAGCGCATCCACTAATGACGGCCTGCTAAAATGCGGTTTCACGCCCCGCTTAAAAGACCCGGGATCATAGGAAATAGGATACGCATGAGCCGGCAGCGAGTTCCAGAGCTTAGTGGTCTTGCTCAGAAACGACTTCCCAAATTTCTTAGTTCGAGTGCTGATAGTCTGCACAGGGGGCCTACCGCCGAGTTCGATGGCAATCGATTATAAGTCAAAATGGATTACGAATTGATTCTGTCGTACCGCCGAACTCATGGAAATCGAAACAAAATGGTGTTCTTCATTTACCTATTGGTCTGTCACGGACTGAAGGTCATGAATGAGAGGTGGCTGTCGGCAGATTCCCCGGTACGTATTAATGAACGTAAACAAAGTTTGACCCCCTGTATGAGGTTCTAAGACCAGCACGTGTTGTTCGGGAGCGGAAAGGAGAGGGCGGGATGAGATCGAAAAGCTCCTTATATTACCGTCGCTTATACAATAAGGTATAGAATGTATAATTGGTTACTGAGAGGAGACCCGTGGTTATAAGTGGGATTTTAATAGGCTAATGAAGATAATTATCACCAAACTATATTGCTTCCAGGATCCTATATGGACTTCGATGAGAAGGCGACTGACTCCCACCTTCACCTCGGCCAAGCTGAAAGCACTCCACGGCCTGTTCTACCAGAAAGCTGGTGAAATTGTTAAAAGAATAGACAATGATCAAAAGGCTGGCATTGCTACTGAGTTGAGGGTACCAACTTTTTAAACTATTGCATAGCTTCTATAGCGGGCCTTGAGCGTGGAGACCAAATCCAGAAATTTCGTAACGAAAAAAACCTAACACCCCCCGGCACAGCGGTGATACTTTTTAGTTTTTCCATCTATCGATAAATAGCAGAACTTTTAATGACTTTTTGAAATATCACGCTTGTCTCTTTAGTTCAGCAAGCCTTCTCTAGGTGGCATTGGTTGTATCGGCGTTACTGCGTGACTCGTGCGGTAATCTAGTGACTCATGCCTGCTTAGAGTTTCAAGTTTTGCTTAGAAAAAATACTGCATAAATAAAATAAATAAATAATTATAATGGTATAAGTTGATAAAAAATGCTATGCAGTAGATTTACTGCGGAAGTCTCCGAGTGCCACACGTCTTTTTTAATAATCAAAAACGAGGCTTTATACAAAAATTGTTTTATAAGCATGGCGTACCGTTGAGCGTTATTGAAAGTAAGTTTTTATTACAATCCCTTCTGAAAACAACGAGCTTCACAATAACTTGAATGATAACTCTAGGAATATAACACACCCACATTTCGCCAAATATCTAACACCAGTACTGAGAACTTAAAGATTCCCCGTAATAGGTGGTAAGGCTATTGCCGCTTACCGGGATTTTTTTTGTTTGCTAGAGCCTCGTCCGTTAGTCGGCTTGTAGAATCACTTGTAGATGAAGTTAGCTTGGGTTCCTAAGAACGAGGAAGGAGGGGCGCGTCCACTGCGCCTCTCTGAGGTGGTCCTCCCGGTTTTGGTCCGGGGGACGTTGGCCGCAGGCGGGGTGTCAGACGCTACAACCCAGGTACTGGCCCCCGCCTCTTTCTCAACAAGCGGCGGGCGTAGTCGGAAGATTCCCACCCCCCCTTTCGGTCCCCCTTTGGCCGGAAGGCAGTGCGTAAACGCATTTTGTTGACGACGTAAAACAAAAAAAAAAGGGTTACTAAGGTCTTCATAGGATCTCTTTACATAAATAATACAATGAAACGTTCTTTCAGTATATGTTTACCGACTACACTACCGACGTGATTGGTATAGCTGCCTTCGGAGTTGGCAGCGACGCCACCCTCACGAGCGAGGGTCCCATGCGGTCCGTTACCAAGGACTTCATGGAGTTCAGCGTCTATCGGGGCATCGAGTGGGGCAGCATCTTCTTCTTACCTGAACTGGCATGCTTCTTCAAGTAATTATGACGTTAAACGTTTTAATTTAGATAGATTATTATCAGACAGATTCCTGAAGTAAAGAATGGTTCAAAGAGGTCAGTCACCGTTAATGTACATAGTTTAATATACACACACACATATATATATATGTGTGTTGTGTGTCTTATTTGAATTGTAAGAATGTATAATATGCATATATTTGTAAAAAAATCTGTATATTTATAAGTTTTTCTTTTGGGTTCAGACTGAAAACCAGCGCCGGGTCTACCCTGTGTGCCTGGCATATGTTGAGGCTGACACCCATTGCCAACACCTAAGACTATTAATATATTGTTTTATGTGACTTGTGTATGTTTTGTTCTGTGTGGCAATAAATGTATTTTTATTTTTAAAGTACGTGAAGCGATTGAAGAAAAAGAAAAATTTAAAAGATTTTTTTCATCATCGACTCAGGCAGCTTCAGATCGATCGACTTGAAAAGCGGATGTCATTGGAGTTGCCGAATATTAATGAATGATTAGTTTTAATAGGTTAATAAGATATGGAAATAGTTAAGATTGTACAAAAGTAATCTGTTATACGGACCAGACATACAAAGCTCTTTAGTTGTAGGTTAGTTCACGCACACTAGTTATGCTCAAACCTCTGTGATACATCGCCTGAATAAAACTTATAACGATAAGTTTACTTCATTAGATTTATTCTGTTTGTCACTTTCTTTCTTTAGGAAAGTCATTGGCCAGATTATAGCCAATGCCAAATAGTAATATATGATGTAAATTAAATGTTTACATTTATTTATTGGAATATATTATTATGTGTATCTGTTTTTGCATTTTCTATATGTATATATATACTTTGTGCGTGAGTGTAATGTTTTATAGTGTGTTTCTTAATTGTGCCTACCTCATATAATACCTTACCTATTCCTAATATATCCTTATAAACCTCCTCTGATAGTTATCGCGTAATATACTTTAAACCTGTGTATACAAAATCCGTCATTAGCTGTAAGTTTCAAACAAAATTCTGTAATTTATCCTTAAGAGCTGTGGATTTTGAATAAATGAAAAAAATAAAATAAATATATTTAACTACAACAGTATTTATCTGTTTTAGATTCCAGTTATTCCCTAAGAAATCTGTGGACTACTTCAGATCAGTGTTCAAAACAATCGTTGCTCAACGTGGAGGATACACCAATGTCGGAAAGGAGAATGATCTTCTTGACTTTTTGAGGAAAGTGAAAAGCGAAGCAATTGCCAATGGCGAAGGTAATGTAGAATATTAATTAGAAATCTTCAACAAACAATTAAAATGAAAGCAAACAATTAGAAACACCACACATGTTTTCTATGACAGTGAAAAATAAACTTTAATACTATTGATGCGTTCTTTGTCAAATTCAATGTACATATAGTTATGTTATTATACCATTTTTTTTAAATTAAATTTATTAAGGCAACAAACAGCGTTTACAATGTATCTTTTAAACTACTTTTACCATGCTGGTTACGTTATTGTAAAGCCAGCACCGTTATCCACTAATTCAATACATTTAAACTAACAGTTACTATAATTTAATATAATCTATAACATAACAAACAGAACAGGAGAGAAAAAAAGGTGTAATATGATATATCATCATCATATCCTAGCATTATCCCGGTTGCCCTAGACTTAAGCTTAGGGCCCAGGGTCTGCTCACTGGTTTAACCAATTTGATTGAATTTCAGTTATTATGTGGAGCGACTGCCGTCTGACCTCCGCAACCCAGAGGGAAACATTCTATGGTTAACCTAGCTGTCAGTCTGTCAGAAGGCACTGACTTCCTAATAATGACTGCCATAGATGTTCATGATAGCCGGGACCAACAGCTCAACGTGCTTTCCGAGGCACAGAGCAAGCGATAATTACGCATATAACTTCGAAAAGTCAAGGGTTTGAACCCGAGACCCTCTGAATTTAAAGGCATGGGGTCTCGCCACTGGGCTATCCCCGCTCTATATATAATATTACATATTATATCAATTACAAAAGAGAAAACAAAAATTATAGATACATATAACGTTAATCATCAATCAGGAAACATTATCGCGCCAATTGATTAATAATAAATGTTAAAATTATTTTTATTGTTGACAAAATATTTTTGAATTTATAGAGATGGATGAAGATTTACTAATCGCCCAGGCAGCCGTGTTCCTCCAAGCTGGCTTCGATACTTCGGCATCAGCGCTAACTTTCGCCACCTACGAATTGGCTTTCCGGCCAGACTTACAGGTAAATATTAATAAATTGATTAATCAATAACTTCAGCGTTTATATAACGCACGGAGACATAATAATAAGCCTTGTGATTAAAAAACTGTGGTCTAGTTAAGTAAAATTATTGTTTTTAATTAGGTAGTTAATTGTTGTAGTAGTACGTTATAATTTTTCACATACCCAGTATTTTTTCTAAAACATATAAAATATTTTTGTTTAATTTTCAGGACAAAATATATCAAGAGTTAATGGAAACTAAAAATAAGCTGGGAGATCAAGAATTGGATGCGTACACCCTCGGGAGCCTGGTCAACTTAACCTGCACAACTAAAGGTACTATAATGGCTTAAACTTGATAAAGCAAAAAAATAATTTTTTGCCGTAAAGTTTACAAAAAGAAGGTTACATTGGCCCCACACTAGGCAAGCCTGTCTTGTGGGTACCCGATACGTTTTAAAACTGTCCACATACAATGCTCGGGCGACGTCAAATTAAAATTAAAATAAACAAAAGAAGTAAAAAACAAAAATCTTAAGTCTAAAGTATGAACACAATATTCATATTTGGAATGTTAACATTTTGCCCTCTTAGGTATTAGCAGTTTAGATTATATTTATACAATCAATAATAAAGGCAACCAATAAATACTCCGGATATCTGTGCCTCTAATTTATAAATAAGATTAAATACGCAAATATATTACATATTTAAAATATATTACATATTGTTCAATATCATTAAAATAACGTTTAAAAATTTTAAGTTGTCTATTCCGTTCTTGGTTCGAGATGAATTTCTGATAGATGTCAAGTCAAAGTCCACTGGTCTTTGCTCAAACAAAATGAGGTAAGAAAATTATCATGGAATAGCTCCTGCTGCCAATAAGAGATTATGAGAAATTAGGACGCCACATAGGTTATGATGACATAATAACGAAAAATGCTTTTAACAGTTGGAGTTAAAATTTCAATGCTTTACGGGTGAACGAACAGAAATATAATGAGCCAATCGAGCATTTCAGAAGATCCATGAGGCACTTCAATAATTCTACCAAAAGTAAATTCTTAAAACGAATGACGAATTTGTTCGTAAATATAGTAGTTAATATTTTATTTGGTCTTTTCAGAAACTTTAAGGAAATACAGCCCTCTAGGATGGCTCGACAGGGTAGCAAGCGCAGACTACAAGATAGACGAAAACCTGACCATACCCGCGGGCACGACTGTGTATGTGAACGCCATAGGCATGCACTACGACCCGGAGTTCTATCCCGAACCAGAGAAATTCAAACCTGAGAGATTTATGACCGAGAACGAGGACTCTAACCCTCCTCCTTACATGCCTTTTGGGGAAGGTCCTAGGAACTGTGTTGGTAAGTAGTCACGTCTTGTTCATGTTCAGACTGAAGTAAGTATTATCTTCATAGACAAAGTTCTAAATTAAAACTACTGTCTTTTAAATAAATATTGGCCCACACATTTGAATTTACACAAAATTAGCACTCTATATATAATAAATAATAATAATAATGAATAACCAATTATTTAGTTCCAAGTTAAGTATTATTAAGAACTTGTGTTACGGATACTAAATAACGGATGAACAAACATAAATACGTTTTTTTGTAAAATCATACTTAATATACTAGAACAAATATTCCTGTTTCAGCACACAAAGATTTGTCATGTGTGGGAATTGAACTCATGTTCATTGAACATGTTCAGGATTCTGTCGGGACTAGATCTCATTCTGCTTAGAAGTGAGCCCGTCTTTTTGCGAATTATCGCGCAAAAAGTATCGACTCTGGCCTCTGCAAACATCGCCGATACACTGCCGCATAACGGCCACCTATGGAGCCCCATTTATAATCACATCTATGTCTTGACATATTGATCTAGGTGGTCTTTGGACTTCGCTTACTTCACTACCAACTCCCAATCTGCTGGTACAAATCCATATAACTATTCAGTCTTAGTGGCTGGTCACCTCACACCATTGTACATGTTTGATCTTGAGATTTCTGTACTAAAGGTACCCTTTTTGTAGGAATGCGCTTCGGATACCACTCCGTATGGTACGGCCTGTCGTCTATCATCATGAACTACAAGATTGAACCTCTGCCCGAAGCCAAGAAGCCCAACGACTGCGAGATCGAGAAAAAGGGACTCTTACTTATACCCGGGGAACCTTTTTACGTCAACTTTGTATCTAGAAACTAAAATATACATTTTGAATTAAATTAATTTGTTTGTTGATTTATTTTTATAGTAATAATAAATAAAATATTGTAATTATTACTACCAACATTTTAGAAGCCCAAACCAACCTCACCTGCAAGTGCCCCTTTTTTTTTTATTATCGTCTTTTCTTTCGACGACGCCCACCGCTGTTACAATAAAAATAAATTGGCCTATTACAGCAATAGGAGTGGACATGCTTGCTTTATCCACATACAAATCTTAGATAGGCCTGGTCTGCGAATTGCCACCTGGAGCGGTTATCTTCACCCAATCAAACTACCACACCAGGCCAAACCTGCCCTGTGGAAGGTTAATATATTCATTTTCCAGATAATTTCCGGTGACTACTTAAAATAAATACTCTTTGCTCGCAATTCTAAATAAACTAGATGAGAAGAAATTCCTGGTAAGCGGCAATAAGCTCGCCACCTATTACGTGGACCCAACTTTATAATTTGTGGAATGTGGGCGTATAATATGCCTATCCTATTTATTTTATTTTTGTAGTTTTTAATGGTAAATTTGGCCCCTGCTGAAAATCAGTGCAGGGGGTTTGCTTACTGATTCACTGCAAATACTGAGCAGGGGCCTTTTTAGATATCATGCAACCTTTACGTGTCCTATGTATTGTATTATTTCTTTATTATATTGTGTATGTTGTCTGATATTAAAATAAATATTTTTTCATTTCTATCCCTTCGGAGAAACAGGCGTGATTTATGTATGTGTATAGAAATATAACTATAAAAGTTTATGTTACCCTACACCGGTGGAAGTGTGTGTGAAGGCTAATGATAAATGCTTTAAGCTAAAAGTATGTGCCACGATGGTAAGTCGTAAAAGGTTGCGTTCTTGCGAGACTCGTCGTACGTAAACCATTCAAAGCGGGTCTGTTTCTGTTGCTCCGTTAATTCACTTATGCTTTACCTTATAAAATCGTATTTTTATTACTGTTGATATATATTATATTATTTTAAAAGTGCGATTTCGCCGTACGTAAGCCATTCAAAGCGGGTCTGTTTCTGTTGCTCCGTTAATTCACTTATGCTTTACCTTATATAATGGTATTTTTTTACTGGTGATATTATATTATTTTAAAAGTGAGATTTCTTATCTATCTGCTGAATATGTTTGTTGAGTTTTGAAAAAAAAAGATACAAGAGAAATTAAAGTGCAAACGACCGATATATTGCAGTCGACCCTGACCTACGACAAGTCGCAAGAAGGTGCAGAGGTGAGTCATTATTTTTCGACCCGTCTCGCAATTGCCGCTGAGTATTCTCGTCGTGTCATCGTTGCTGTCATTTGGGCGCACCCCCTGACCCCCGCTGCCCGCTATCACTACTCATCATCATCATCATCATCATTTCAGCCATCTGAAGTCCACTGCTGAACATAGGCCTCCCCAATTGCTTTCCACATAGATCGATTCTTTGCCTTCTGCACCCACCGGCTCCCCGCCGCCCTGACCAGATCATCGGTCCATCGCGTTGGGGGCCGCCCTCTACTACGTTTGCTGATTCGTGGTCGCCATTCAAGAACCTTAACGCCCCATCGGTCGTCGGTTCTTCGAGCTATGTGCCCCGCCCATTGCCACTTCAGCCTGCAAACGCGCTTCGCTATGTCGGTCACTCTGGTTCTCCTACGGATTTCCTCATTTCTGATTCTATCACGTAGGGACACTCCGAGCATAGCTCTCTCCATTGCACGCTGAGCGACTTTGAGCTTCCTTATGAGGCCCATAGTCAGGCACCACCCATAGTCAGGCATCACTACTCGTTTGATATTAAATACGAGGAGCACGTCGACTTGTAACAGATCTGGTGATATACATAATCGGCGTATGACTTTATGGTTGTCATGGTGCGTTGAGCAGTGATGGTTACTTCCTAACCAGTTCAAGGTGCAATAACTTCTTATGTGCAAATTTAACAATCAAAAAGTTGTAGTCGTTGTTCGTTCCGGGACTTGTTTCTGTTGCCAAAAAAGGACACCGAAATCGGTTAAACTCATTACCAGGAGTACTAAGTTTAACGAGAGATTTTCGAGAAATAGATACGAGCGACACACACGGTCGCAGTATATACGATACATTGCAAGATACTGTAGACACCCCTCTTTATGGCAGTAACCACCATACGACAAGAAAAAGCGCTATCAATTGTATTGAGGAGAAAAATATCTGTGTGTGTGGTAAAGAGTCTATGTAAAGAAAGATTATAAGGGGGGAAGAAAAATGTACAACATTTACATAAATATGGCCATAAATGTCTAGAATATAATATAATGTAATGATTGTTAATTATTTGCAACGCTGATAATTTAAAATTAATACAAATCTCAAATTCTAGTCCCCAAGAGACAGGATTACCTAGTTTGGGGACTACCAGTGAATCAATGTTGTATCACTTTTTGGCAATAAATGTTTTATTTTATTATTATTTTTTATTTTTTTATTTTATCATTTTATATTTATATGCGGCGATAAATTTGTATCAACATCAGGGTTGCCATCGGTAAAAAATATCCCTCATACATATTACGCAGCTGAAAACCTCATGATTGGGATTCTTCTAACATTTAGCCCCAGCCAACCTCACCTGCAAGTGGTGCACCTGCTGATCAACAGATGAGGCTCTGGCGAACCGAATAGATCCCGGCAAGCGGCCATAGGCTCGCCACTTATTACGTGGAACCTATAATGTAATTGGCGAAGAATGGGCGTATAATATGCCTCTGCCTACCCCTTCGGGGAAACAGGCGAGAGTTTATGTGTGTACGAAAACCTCGTACATTTATTACTTTATTTTATTAATTTTATTTTCTAGTTAACAAAACTATAGCAATTTTATAACTTAACTTCTGAAAGTCACAATCAAGCCTAATATTACTAACTAAACTACTAAACTTTAGGACTTTTTACTCAATTAAATAAACTATCTTGCAAGTTTCCTACTAATAAAAAGTCACTTTATATATTATATGATTAGGTCTTTGTTATTATGAGGCCAACATAGTAACGAAGTGAAGAATATGAAAATATAAAAGCCGCGTAAATTGATACTCATCCATTCATCATATGAAATTATATTATACTTTATTGTCTATAAGATCAAAAGGATCGTATAGATTTTAACGCGCAAAATGGAAATTCGATATTTTTTTTACAACAATGAAAGAGATATGAGCGGTACCATAATCAAGAAATAAAAGCAAAGTCAGAATTTGTCAAGGTTTGTCAGTTTATCTGGTTGTTGTGGCTTTTTCTCAAGATTTGTCAGTCTGTCGGTGACTCTAACGAGGCTTCCAAAAGGCAAGATTGAGAAGAATGCCTCAAGAAACTCATCTCATATCATTATACCACGGGTAAAAGTAATATATTCTCCAAGTGTTAGACTATTCCTTTAAATACACAGTTTCGTTTGTTTCTACATGTTCTGATAGATGCCACTCGTTTTATATTTATATAATGGTGATGCAAAATGTTCGTATGGCCGTACATAACTGTACAAGGTAGATTATTGTCCTCGTACCACTAATCTCGTATTCGTACGAGGTACCTCGTACGGTTGGCAACTCCGAATCAACATTGGTTGTGAATTTGAGAGTGGTATGGGGACTAAAAATATTAAAAGGACTGGAGTCGCCAACTAAACTTATAAAAACATTATCGATTTCAGGATGTTCAAAGGAAAAGTAAGTATTGACAATATAAGATTTGACGACCGATATGGCGTGGAGGCGAGTATACCCGCACTCCACTCCTGAGGTCGTGGGTTCGATTCCCACACAGGACAAATATTTGTGTGTATAAATATGAATATATGTTCTGGTCTGGGTGTTTTCCTATGTATATTAAGTATGTATTTACAAAAAAAAAAAGTATTTAAGTATGTTTATCCGTTATTTAGTATCCATAACACAAGTTCTTAATGATACTTATCTTGGGACTAAATAATTGGTGTAAGTGTCAGAAATATTTATTTATTATTATTTATTAATATAGGTATGTATTTTACTTAGGTGAGAAACTGAATGCAATCAGAATCCAAATTTGTTACTGTGATAATTGTAACAGCATAACTTAAATGTAATTTTTTTTTATGTGACACGTCATAATGACTACATCCTGCCTGATGGTAAGCAGTCGATGCAGTCCAATAAAAAAAATGAAAGCGCTTTATAACGTGAGATTATTCTCTTAAAAGCAGAAAACACCTGTCACCGGTCCATTCATTTCATATGATATACCATATCTTTCTCTTAATTATACTATGTCGTAACATCGAGTTTATACTTGTCGTGCTGTAGTTATATGTTTCCTCGCACAATTAACATATATTATGTTGTAAGAAAAAAGTAACTGGTTCTTGACTTTGGTACTCTCAAGTTTTAAAATATTAAGTATTAAGTAATCTCCATCTATCTATCCATACGGGAATAAGGCGTAATAATATTTATTTACATACATACATTCACGCCTGTTTCCCCAAAGGGGTAGGCAGAGGCATATTATACGCCCACACTTCGCCAATTATATAGTTAGTCCCACGTAATAGGTGGCGAGCCTATTGCCGCTTACTAGGCACTGTTATGTTCGCCAGTGCCAAAAAAAACGAAGCATGATTATATTATTTAAAAAAAGGGAAGCCACCAACGCGAGAAAATATGTATTTGAAGTTAGTTCATATGTAGTTTATATTCTAGAAAATCACTGTAAGTGTGACTAGTCTTAGTTGGCTTGAAGTAGTTCATTGTTTACGATATTACTATTAATTAAGATAACACTTATTTATATGACTGGAAGAACAATCTATAAATTTTAGTGTAGTGACAGTTATTATTAAGATCGGACGCCACAGTAAGTAGAACATTAATATATTGTTATCAATCGATAGACTTCATCACAGCCCATTAACGTCCCACTACTGAGCACGAGCCTCCTCACACATATCAAGGTGTGAGGGTATTGGGTCATACTCCACCACGCTGACGCAGTGCGGATTGGCGGAGGCAGGTGTATGGCGTCCTGCTGTTAGAATTTTTCAAGCCGCCCATTAGGCCTCTAACATGGCTTAACGACTACCACATTTAGTGATAACCGGGACCAACGGCTTAACGTGTCTTCCGAAGCACGGAAGCGCTCGATATCAAATGCCACACAAACGGTCACCCATTCAAGGACTGACCTCTGTAAACTCTGCTGTAATGGGCTTTGGTGATCGTTTCCGACCACCGAACACCGCAGAGCTACGAGCGCTTCACATTTTGAACAGTTTTGTGTAATTAAGTTTTTTTTATTATTTTAATTAGGACTACAAACAGTTACATAATGTAAAATATTAAAAAGCTAAAACTAAATTTAATTCATTGCGTAACCAGCGACGTTATCCAGGACAGAATGTTAAACATATGAAACGAAACTTAACTTAATCAATTATACACATATTGCTTAATTTAATAATACATACAATAATATTTTATCCTGGGATACAAGAAGGTTGATAGGATTAGATTTATGTATACATTTAAAAATAAATAAAGCCAGTAAAAAACACTGTGTGCTTTATTCTACTGGTGCCAATGCTTGCAATATCTCCCGCTTAAACTTATGTGGAGAGAGTGCAAATATGTCAATGCCCTTTGTGTCATTGACAGAATTTACGATACGTGAGAGAGGTACGCGTTTACCTGCATTCGTATTCGAGCAATCAGTGATAAATAGGCTGTGCGGACGAGACTCTCTAGTTCGTTGAAAAAAACTGGGTGTGCAATATTTTAAATTTCTTATCAAAACCGCCGTGCAAAAGCTTGTACAAAAACGAATAATCAAGAACCTTCGGATCTTAAGAGAGTGCATGGAAAATTTGTTCAAAAGGTATTTGTATGACTTATGTGAGGAGCCTTAGAACAACGATGTCTTCACGACCTATCTTACCTGAAGATGCCCTGTGTAAGGGCAATACACGTGTCGTGTTGAATAGTTTCTCGATTTTTCGGGAAATTATAGTAGAGCGCGGGAATTGTTACAAAGATATTTGTAATCCATCAGGCTCACCAATACTTTAATGATCAAGGGTATATTTTTAATTCCTGTAAAGTGTAATTTTTCTTGGCAATGAATTAAATTGAGAAGGACGGACGACTGTAACCCGATGGACGCGGTTTCCAGTAGACCTGAAAGAACTTTACTTTATTATTACATTTGATTTTCCATTACCATTCTGCTTTTATTTCTGTCTCTTTCTTTTTCTGGATTATGGTACAGCCCACACATCTTTTATGTAATGTTATCCATTACTAATATAATAATTATGTTGTATTTCCATTTTTTGTGTTGGAATTTGACGAATCCTAAAAAGCCTGTATAAGAGCAATCTGTAATGTTGACATCATGACGTCCTGTAGGCCTTTGTTTAAAAACCTTAAAATATGAACTGTTGCATCCTTATATATATACGAGATTTGTGTTTTTGTTCGGTCACATCCCGAATTGTATCAAAAAGAGCGTAGAGATACAAGTAGGTATATCCAAATAAACTGACTCTGCCAATCATGTCTACTGCATCTTATGCGAAGAACAGCTATGTCATGTCTATGAAAGTCTACAATAGGCTCGACAATAACCTTAAGCTGATGCCATTGAATAAATTCAAAGTTCATTTAAAACAATGGCTTGTTGATGAATGTTTTTATTCACTGAGTGAATATTTTAAACAATAAATTTATGTTTGTTATATTAGAATCCTCTAATTGTATTTTTGCGTACCAGTTACTGGTGAAATATGCGGACTGTATTAAATTTTAAGACCACTCATGTACCATATTTTATGTAAAATAAAAAGTCTTTGTCTTTGTCGAATATTAATGATATTGTTGATCTCAAACACAATAAAGTATATTTTTACTTATTTATTTTAGAGAAATTCTATTTCAGGTAAAAGATGTTACCTTTACTCCTTGCCTTAGTAGTGGTACTGGGCATCTGGGTGTGTGTCAAATGGTCAAGTGTCAAAGGATACTGGAAGGTGCGAGATATTCCTTACGATGCTCCTCACTTTATCTGGGGAAGCCTCACTTTTCTGCAGAAAAAGAACCCGGTAAGTTATATACAGACAGTTGTACCTTTAAGGTTCTTTCCCTTCCGATTTTATCATTAACTAGAGATTATTAAATGGGGCTCTTAAAAAGACCATACAAAGGTTTTCAAGATGTCAAGAGAATGTCACTAGTCATTCTCCTGGTTTTGCTAGCATCCGTAGTCTGCATATGGCATAGACATTTTCTAGTAGGTTTTCTGTTTCTGCAGAGTTAGAAATCTCGAGCCGCCTAATGAGGCCTCCAATTAGGCTGAATGACTACGACATTGAGTTACAGCCGGGACCAGCGGCTTAACGTTCCTTTTGCTCTGGTCTTAGACTGACCTTTTTACGACGGTAACAAAATGAATGTACGCACTGCCTAAACGGGGGATTCAGAGGGACTAAACCACCGGCAGACACTACCGCCAACAGTCATACCCACTAAAATCTTCCGACGACGCCCCCTGCTAGTTGACAGAAGGGGGCGGGGGGTGAGTACAGTAGCGTTTGACACCCTGCCCGCGGCCAACGTCCCCCGGGCCAGAACAGGGAGGACCTCCTTAGACCCCTCTCGTACCTCCGTGTGCAACCATAGCGTGTGACTTCGTGTCGGGACTATGGTTAGACAGCAAGAGACCCCTGACCTGCCAACTAAAACTCTTCTGGCGCTGCTTTACGAGCCCTCCTGCCCGGCCGCTGCGCCTGTGAAGGGCCCCTTTTAGTTCCCCCAGGTAGTCAGTACTAAGGGCACCCAGAGTAGCCAGCCTCTGAGAGTTACTTTTCCGGACGGCCCTATCAGCCCTCACCACTTCTGTAATTATCACTCGCAGAGTTTGCGAGCTGCTTTTACATGCTTAGTGTGAAATACTCATCCTGCGGCGATCTGCAGTCTCAGCCAGTAAATTATAAATCTTTATGGTATTCTGATGTAAAAGTTAATGAAGTTTCATTAAAATCTATTTATGCAAACGTTTGCAAATATTAGTAAGAATGTAAATTTTGTCCCGTTTTACAGGCAATATGGATGCGCGAAATCTATGAAAAGTTCAAAGCTCCTTACGTTGGTATCTGGCTATTTTGGAGACCAGCACTGGTCATTAACTGTCCAAAAATCAGTCACAGAATCCTCGTCAAGGACTTTGATGTCTTCAGAAACAGACATCTAGGAACAGGCATCGCAGATGTTGATCCATTGGGTGGACTCAATATTTTTACAGTAAACGTAAGTGCAAAACCTAGTACTACTTAAAAACATTTTATTTCTAAACTATAGAAGTTGGAGGTTTAAAACAAAAGAAATGTTTTGTAGCAAATATTTTCACCTTTCTATAAAACTAGTAAAACAGAATACTAGTGACATTTTAACGGGGTCCCTTTCATTGGCATAATATGTTTTGTCCTAAAATGGATTGGCATAATGAAATTGGCATAATTTATTTAGCATAATATAAATTTGGCCGAATTTTGTTTTAGCATAATATGTACAGTGGCATAATTATTATTTAGCATAATGCATTAATGCATAATTTTTTTGGCACAATTTTTTTAGGCATAATGGAAAGTTGCATAACAGTATTTTATTATATAGAGTAAAAGTAGGTTTAGGTGCGGCGGGGGTGGCCCTTGGGCCACCCGTAAGCCGCTTTTTAATGACCTTACATGAATGCAATTATGTTTTTGTATTTATAATAATAGGTATTTTCGTTATGGTAAAACTCCATTATGCCTTTTGAAATTTATGGTTAATTATTTTATGCCTAATCATGTTTATGCTTATTGCATTTATGCAAATAAAATTATGCTAAAAACTGTTATGCTTATTAGTATTAGTATTATGCGAAATTATAATTAGTAGTAATTACATTAAGCTAACTTATTTTATGCTTAAAATTTTTATGCTTTTTGACAGTGAACCCATTTTAACTTATACTTTTTGGACGGGACGTGGGAGGGAAAACATTGACACGGGAACGTAAATAGAGCGCTGTAAATAGAAGATTTTATGTCATAGGCAGAGGATATTCCTGCAAAGCCTAACTGGTAGCCACTAAAGTCTGGTCGTACTTGCGAAGACCAAATACAAACCTGAGGACCTAATTTTATAGGCTTTCCAGCTGGCGGTGTATTCTTCAATAAGGGTGTATAGGGTCCTATTAACATCTGAGGAGGTCAAGCCAACCTAACTTGCATGTGGTGAACATGCTGAACAACGAACGGCTCTAGCGTACATAAAAGTTTCCAGGAAGCGGCAATAGGCTCGCAACCTATTACGTGGCTCCTAATTGGCGAAATGTGGGCGTATAATAAGCCTCTGCCTCTCCTTTCGGGGAAACAGTCGTGATGTTATGTATGTATGTATCTTAAAAGACACATAAATGGTCACACATCCACTGACCTCTGTGCTATGATGGAGCTAAGAGCGATATACAATGATAATTTTTGTCTTATTTTGCTAGTAAACAAAATATTATAAATTCTGCATAAGAATACTATAAACAGATTATTTATTGCTCTTTGAACATTGGAAATGATATCTGTCTTTCAACGGGCCAAGCCAAGACGTTGACTCTGAGATTGTGTAGTATTCAATAATATTACTGTAATAGAAGCGCTAGTAACTCCGCGGACCTAGATCAGCGTAAAGATTTCTGAAGTAAAGTAGAGTTAAAAGAGGTCCTTTGATGAGTCCTCTCCGACAGTTCTCCACATTGGCGTAGGGGGGCGCAGCGGTGGGCCATCAGGGACCGTCCACCAGCGCCAGGAGGGTCTAAGGCGGCAGGTTCAGAGGCCCCTTCTGCTGTCTAACCATGGACTCTCCGAGAAGTCCGCCACACACGATGTGGTCGCACAAGGAGGTAGGAGGTAGGAGTAGGAGGAGACACCGCGTATAATTAATTGAAATGATGTGACAAAAACTGTCAATTGGCGTATAGGATATATTTTTTACTGTGATAATAAGATTTTACACAACAGTCTTTTTTGGGTCATGAACGCAAAGTTATCATTATTGGCGAAAGTTTTATTGGCGAAATGATAATTTTTGTTTGCAAATGTTGGTTGAATCTTTAATAACGTATTATTGCGTGTAAAACATCCAAAATTCATATAGCATTATTACTTCAAAGATATGAATTTTAAAGAGATTTTTTTTCGCTCTCTTATAATGTGACGGTTTGATGATTTCGCCATTTTAGATTTAAAGTATCGATATTGGCGTCCTACTGTTAGCTTTTTAAGCAGTCTAATAGGGCCTATAAATGCTTTATTACTACCTATTATAACCGGGACCAACAATCTTAAAATGCCACACAATCAGTCACTCATCAAAGGACTCTTTTTTTTTTGTTTTACGTCGTTAACAAAATGCGTTTATGCACTTTTACGTTTACGTCCAACACCCCCTTCTGGCCAAAGGGGGACCGAAAGGAGATGTGAAAATCACGACTGGCAGACGCGACTGCCAGCAGTATTACCCACTCAAAATCTTCCAACGACGCCCGCCGTATGTTGAGAAAAAGGCGGAGGCCAATACCTGGGTTGCATCGTCTGACACCCCGCCTGCGGCCAACGTCCCCCGGACCAAAACCGGGAGGACCTCCTCAAAGAGGCGCAGTGGATTCGCCCCTCCTATCTCCCTGTGCGACCATAGCGTGTGTGGCCTACTTCCCGAAGGGTCCATGGTTAGACAGCAGTGGCCCCACTGCCCCCGATGCCTTAGACCCTCCTGGCGCTGCTGGACGGTCCTTCTTGGCCCGCCGCTGCGCCCTCCACAGGTCCCTCTTGGCCCGCCCTCTGCGCCCGCCACAGGTCCCTCTTTACCTTTTCCCGGCTTCGGGAGGTACTCAGCCCCACTACCACGCCAAGGTGGAGACCGGTGCGGGGGGGTCTTTGCCAAGCATGTGGTGGAGTATGACCCGAATCTCTTTCACATTGGGTCGTAATAGAAGGTCAGCTGTAGGATGTTTTTGGTCGAAGATGGTGATTATGAACAATGAGTTAATTGGATTCACAGGATCCCACATGGAGTACGATAAGAAAGCGTTTGACATCAATATTCACTTCGGCAAAGCTGAAAGGACTTCACGGTCTTTATTCCTCGAAATCCAAGGAACTGATGAAAAGAATAGACAACGATTTAAGAAAGGACAATTCAATGGAGTTAAGGGTAATATTTTGTAATATTTGTATGTAAATCTATCAAAGAGAGACCTGAAGGGGAAGACTATAGTGACATAGAATACTTATTATAAAGAGACTGAGGAACACATTAACGTTCCTTTCATTTTTAGATGCATTTCCATAAGTAAGGTACCTAATATGGAACAAAACAAATATTTTCCTTAAAATTATTGCATATCATTATTTGTAATTACATGATTGATTGAATTATCTACTGAGATAATAGATATTTAATTGTATTACAATTTTACAGTCAAAGTCAAATTGTTTATTGCATAAACTTTTTCTAATTTGAATTTAAAAAATGGCATTTCATATCGTTTCCTGATTTTTATCAAGAAGTTCCTTGATTCTGTTTGTTCTCATTCCAGTCTTTGTTCGCTGACTACACCACTGATATTATTGGCATAACAGCTTTTGGAGTTGGCAGTGACGCTACCCTTACCGGGGAAAGTGCCATAAGGTCCATCACAAAGGACTTCATGAAGTTCAGCACCTATCGCGGCCTCGGATGGTGCAGTATTTTCTTTTTCCCAGAATTGGTTAATATTTTCAGGTAAGCCTATTTTTTGGTGGTCTACTATCAGATAAGTTTCTGTACTAATTCACTACTGTTATGATTGTTATTACTGTTATGTTGACGACCGATGTGGCGTGGTGGCGAGTATACCCGCACTCCACTCCTGAGGTCGTGGGTTCTGATTCCCACACAGGACAAATATTTGTGTCTATAAATATGAATATATGTTCTGGTCTGGGTGTTTTCCTATGTAAGTATATTAAGTATATATTTACAAATAAAAAGTATTTATGTAAGTTTATCCGTTTATTAGTATCCATAACACAAGTTCTTAATGATACTTATCTTGGAACTAAATAATTGGTGTAAGTGTCAGAAATATTTATTATTATTATTTATTATTACTGTTTAATTCGGAACTTCTTTGTTTTTGTCTTATGCGGCCAATATATTATTCATTATAAACAATTTCAATAAAAACAGACTCAATTAACTTTTTCGTGTGTGGTAAACAGTAAGAGCTGTAAAGTTGAAATAATTGCCTGAGAATTTTATGAAATTCTCGCCGAAGTATTTTTGGATCAAGCATGCTATAATGAATTTGTTTTGAAGTCGGAAACCGGGACTCGAAACATTTAAGCTAGTAATTTTTTATGAAATTTATATCTTATTTTATAGATTTCACTTCTACCCAAAGAAATCAGAAAATTACTTTAAAGAGGTGTACAAGCAAATAGTTAAACAGAGAGGAGGTTATTGTAAGGTTGAGAAGGAATCAGACCTTCTTGATATTCTACGAACAATAAAGAGTGGAGCGATAGAGGAAGGAACCGGTACGATTTTAACATAATATGTACATAATCGCACGCCCATGTATTTTGAGTGTACAGAAAGCTTATTGGAACAATTAGAAAGGTATATTTTATAAAGTTGTAGAAAAGATCACTTTTTTCACAGTGTTTTGCTCTCTCAGAGCAAAAAAACCCACTGAGCCGTAGCCATTCTGCAGCGCTGCGACACATATGCACACTATGCGAATGCTTTACGTTTAGTTTTATATGTATGTGTGTCTTTCGTTGCAATAAATAGTTTATCTATTTAGCTATCACTTTTAGCTCATAGATAAAGATATAGATTTTTTTTAATTGGGGCAAAAACTTACCTTTATGTTCCATTATGTTTTGCAAAATACATATATGTCAATTATCTTTAACACACGGACTTGTGTATTCCATAAAATAAGCACTTTTCACTATGTATTAGGTAATAGATAAAACTCACATTTTCACACTTCCGAGTGGAAATGAGGAGCGTGGCCTCCTGCTGCACCGCTAAACTGAGCTCACGTCAAGTCACGGGGTTCTCACTTACTCGTTCCCATAGTTTTAGCAATTCAGCGTAATATGCGCCCGAGTTGTCAGATTGCTTTCCACTCGGAAATAATATAATTTAGGGATCTGTAGGTCTAGTATTAAGCAAATTATTTTTTAAATTATTTTTTATGTGTAATGACTGTTTGTATCCTGAATAGAATAAATAAATAATATACATACAATCTCAGGCATATTTTAAGCCCACATTTCACCAAATTGACTGATGGTCCCACGTAATCGGTGGCGAGCCTATTGCTGCATACCTTTAATTTCCCTCAGAGCGTCGTCTGTTGATCGGCAGGGCTCAGATGTTAGTAGGAAGCCTATACACCCTATAGCTTATAAATAAATATCTCATAGATATCTAGACGAAACTGACTAAATAACTGTAGATCTTATAAATATCTACTAAAAAGTCCGCGACACACTATACCTATCTATGTCAAGTGAGGCACAACAACCATTTTTTAATTTAAAATTCTTGAATTTTTTTTTGGACTTTATTTAAACGCATTTATTTTACTTATACTATTAATCCTTATCAAAATTTCATAACTAAGTGTTAGTTTATGTAGATAATATTTGGTCTTGGAATGATCACAATTGGTCGTTTGGTTTTGAAGTTATGGCGAAATTAAATTATTACGATTTCTGCTGCACGGCGCCCTATCACGTCTCCCGACTTCGACAACAAACCAGTTTTTTTGTTACCTATAGAGAAGCTGTACAATAATATTTTCATCATTTTTTAATTAGATTTAAATATTTTCATCATTTGTTAATGATGAAAATATTTGGGTTTTATAGAATATCTATTTTCTCATTAAAAACCATTCAGTCACTTACATGAGAAATTTAAATAAATGTGGGTAAGGATAAATCTGTCGAGTAGGAAAAAAAAAAATTGGGAGCAGTCTATTTAAATGTAATTAATACTAAGTTTTCACTTCTACCGGCAGTCCCGGAGTGCAACCCGTTGTTTTGGGATAGATAACTAAAGCGATTATTGTAGAGCTTCTCTATAAACATTTTAACATCCACATAAAGAGAATCTATGCAGCCTGCGGATATTGACTGCGTCGTCGATGTTAGTGTTGGTGTCTGTAAATTGACCTGGGAATCATTTTGCTGACCGTGTCTTTTCTGGGTAGGCATTTTGCAGCGGTAACCGACATCCACGCGGGCGGAGCCGCAGGCGACCGCTATTATAAAATATAGATGAAATTAGACCATAGTTTACTGCACATCGAGCCTTTCAGGAAGATGATAACCGCCATTTTGCATATTTTACAAAGGAAGTTTTTATTAAAATATTTCTTAAAAAATATATGATTTTTTTTGCATCAGTTTGATTTTTTTTACTACATGTTTTATCGGCTTCTCCTTGTTTATTCAAATGCTAAGATTTGACTCTGAATGAACATACTCTTGTCAATGTGGTTGTAATAGTACAATAGTTTATTGGGATTATTGGCGCTTACGATGATTATTTATTTATAATTAGAACAACTTACAAAACACTCACAAAGACAAGGATCAAACACAAAAGTTAATGGCTCAAACAATAGTGCAGTTTCCATTACAAGTTGCCACGACTTTTACACGTATACTAAAAAATTACAAGGTATAGCAAACTAAATACTAAAAAACACATTTTGTTTATCCTTATGTTGAGACACAAGTGTAAGCTTAACAAGTATAAAAGCCTTAACATAACAGATTAAGTAAGTTAGATAAGAAGTGTAAAAACCAATGTAATAGTTAATGTTCTTCCTATAAGGCTCGAAATGTTTTTGAATATTACAGATATGGACGAAAACTTGTTAATATCACAAGCAGCAATAATACTTTTTGCTGGCTTTGATACTTCAGCATCGGCACTCACTTTTTCTACTTATGAACTGGCTCACCATCCTGAAGTACAGGTAATCATTATTCTTTAAGACTTTAATGCCATTTGCATTATACTAAGATAAAAGTTCATGGACATTATATTAATACGGTTGTCCAAGTTTAACATGAGTAGCCTTTATGATCGCAGACGAATCTCTGACCTTTGTTTTCTACATAAAATAATTCATAATAAAATAAATTGCAACAATCTTCTACAAAGAGTTCAGCTAAAGGTACCTTATTCTTATCCTAGACATAGAATCGATAAATTATTTCATACGATTTTTTGTAGGACCAATTTGGGTCGTAAATCACCTATTAACAGAATCCTCGATCAGTACAATACTCTCCAAAATCAAGATTCAAATGTTGACATATTTGGTAATAGGTTTGACAACTTTAAAACTATATTAAAAAATACTTTTGTTTGCTCCTAACTTCCCAGTCTTTAAATAATTGTAACACATAGCTATTGTTTGAAATTGTTTACATAGTTTATAGTTAAATATTTATATAAAATACTTTATTATAGTAAATGTTATGTACACCGTAATTGTTAAGTATATCAGATGTAAGCCCATTAAAATAAAAATGTTTTTATAATGTGTAATATGCTTAATGTGGTTGTGCTAAATAAATAAATAAATATATAAATAAATAAATAAATAAATACTTTGGTAGTAGGTATTTATCGTCGACGTTAAAAACTATGAAAAAATTTATGAATGATTTACAATAGTAGTTGTGTGTGTTGGTACCTACACTAATGTATGGAAGCGAATGTTGGTTATGGCAGAAGAAACATGAGATTAAGATTAATGCAATAGAGATGAGAGCACTCAGATGTATTCTTGGTGTGAAATTGAGTGATAGGATAAGGAATGAAGTGATAAGGGTTGAAGCTGGTGTAAAAGAAGATATAGTGACAAGAATTGAGAAAGGAATGCTTAGATGGTTTGGTCATGTTGAGAGGGTAAATGAAAGTAGATTAACCAAAGTGATTTATGATGGACAAGTGGATGGAAGTGTTGGGAGGGGAAGACCACGCAAGACCTTCCATGACCAAATACAAAAATTTTAGAGAAAGGGCAGAAAAAGTACCCTAAACCGACGGGCGTGTATGAGGAGTCTAATGAATGTGAATGAAGCTAAAAGTGTGTGCCAAGATCGTAGCTTGCTAAGTGGAAGGATGTGATCTCTGCCTACCCCTACGGGAAAGAGGCGTGACATTATGTATGTATGTATGTACAATAATAACGTTTAAGGAATAATTTCGCACAAATAAAGACTTGTACAAAAGGAGAACTTAATGCTACTTAGCATTCTGCAGTTTGTACCAGTTTTATCTGAAATATCTAAATCTAGATCCTAAAGTTTGTACTTTATGTAGCTGCTATAATTATAAATTTGTAACTTAATATGAAGCGCTCGTAGCTCTGCGGTGCTCGGTGGTCGGAAACGATCGCCGAAGTACAGCAGAGTTTACAGAGGTCAGTCCTTGGATGGGTGACCGTTTGTGTGGCATTTGACATCGAGCGCTTCCGTGCTTCGGAAGGCACGTTAAGCCGTTGGTCCCGGTTATCACTAAATGTGGTAGTCGTTAAGCCACGTTAGAGGCCTAATGGGCGGCTTGAAAAATTCTAACAGCAGGACGCCATACACCTGCCTCCGCCAATCCGCACTGGGTCAGCGTGGTGGAGTATAACCCAACACCCGCACACTTTGATATGTGTGAGGAGGCTCGTGTTTAGTAGTGGGCCGTTAATGGGCTGTGATGATGATGATGAACTTAATATAGATAAAGATTTATCTAAAATCAAATTGAATAATAACGTTTAAAAAAATCTCAGTACTAAATTCCGTTTGTAATAGGCCAAAATTTTGTGGTAAACTTTTATGATTATTAGGTAGGTATAGCTGGATCCGGTAGGTGGTGCTTCTATCGGGAAATGGAAGTCGGATAATCTAACTATTAATAGATGTTACTAAGATATCATTTATGTCATCTCGCCTTACTAGTTTCAATAAGGCGTATTTTTCTAAATGACTTCCACTTATAGTGATTTGTATTCTTGCCAGTTCTTCTTACAGAGCGGTAACTCAAAACTAGCACTTAGATTCACTTACACTTACATATTTTTTTGTTTTTAAATTGTTTTGTTGCATGTAAGTGAATCAAAGCTTTGTGAATTCAGTGTAATAATATTTCGATTGTTTTTATATTTATATTTAATTTTGACGTTTTCAAGTACTATGTTTTTTTTTTAATGTGACACGTCATAATGACTACATCCTGCCTGATGATTAGCAGTCGATGCAGTTCAATAAGGAAATGAAATCGCTTTATAACGTGAAATAAGCACGGTATAAAGCGCATCCACTCATGACGGCCTGCTAAAATGCCGTTTCACGCCCCGCTTAAAAGACCCGGGATCATAGAAAATAGGAAACACATGAGCCGGCAACGAATTCCAGAGCTTAGTGGTCTTGCACAGAAACGACCTCCCAAATTTCTTGGTTGGAGTGCTGATATTCTGCACAGTATGAGGATAGTTTCGAAGTAATAGTTTATGAAATATAAATGATTTTTGATTGATTGATTATATGTGGACTTTGCCTCATATGGGTGCCCAATAGATTTGCATGCAATATTTTTTCAACTTTATTTTCAATGTTTTTTTGTCCCATTTATAATTAAAAACAATTTTTTATAGGAAAAACTCTACAAAGAATTAATTGAAGTAAAGGAAAGTTTAGGCGATAAGGAATTGGATGGAACTGTACTACGGAACTTAGTATATTTGAATTGCGTTATTAAAGGTAAGGGTTTTAGATTTTTTTATTTAAATTTAGTTGCACATATACATAATAGACCAATATTAGCCGACCCAATCTTCGTAGATATTATTTACGGTTACGGTTGCTCTTTAGGAGCAATGACATTCATATAAAATACTAACATTATTGAGATTTTAATGATTATTGTACTTTTCTGTAGTTGCACTAAACTAAAACGTTAGTGTGGCACAACAGCAGTGGCAAAGTTATCAACGTCAGTGAAAGTATAAATAAATAAAATAAATAAAATAAATAAAATAAATAAAATAAATAAAATAAATAAAATAAATAAAATAAATAAAATAAATAAAATAAATAAAATAAATAAAATAAATAAAATAAATAAAATAAATAAAATAAAATAAATAAATAAAAAAATAAAATAAATAAAATAAATAAATAAAATAGATAAAATAAATAAAATAAATAAAATAAATAAAATAAATAAAATAAATAAAATAAATAAAATAAATAAAATAAATAAAATAAATAAAATAAATAAAATAAATAAAATAAATAAAATAAATAAAATAAATAAAATAAATAAATATTCTCTTACAATCACACCAATTCTTTAGTTCCAAGATAAGTATCACTAAGAACTTGTGTTATGGATACTAAAGAACGGATAAACATACTTAAACACTTTTTTTTTGTAAATACATACTTAATATACATAGGAAAACACCCAGACCAGAACAAATATTCTTGTTCATGCACACAATGATTTGTCCTGTGTGGGAATCGAATCCACGACCTCTGGAGTGAAGTGCAGGTATACTGACCTCCACGCCAAATCTGTCGTCAAAAGTATATAAGTTCGCTGTCGAAGTAGTAAGTTAAAATCGCGTAGTACAAATTTGCGATTGTGTTTCTTGCTGGATGAAAACTGTGCTGGTTGATATCTAATGGTACACAAACGATCACCCATTCAAGAACAGACCCACAAAATCATAATTTTCATTTCCCAATTTACAATTACAATTCCACGACGTGCCAGTCTAGTTCAGAATAGAAAGACATTCACACTTCCCACATGCAGGAGTCGTCTCGGTTTTCACTCTCCTTTGTATCGAATGTGCTCATTTTATAACTCAATGCGCTTCTATTATGATATCTTTAACGGTTCTGTGGCCTCGGCAAAAAAATATATTAATGACATTATTTCTAAAAAGGTTATTTAATTCGTAATGGTTTATATGTTATTTCATTTGTAACTTACTGCAGTTTTAGTATAAGTAATTGTCGATTATTATAGCATGCTGTGCTTATAACTAGTAGGGGCAATTTGAAGTACGTGTTATAAATTAAGCTACTAATGAACCCAGTTTTATAAGACTATTAAAAAAATTTAAAAAAAATTAACTTCTAACGAATTAAAAAAAATTCAGCTTCAGCGAATGGTTATCCACCAAACAGTCTTTCATGGGACTACCAATAAAATTACATACATTATTCCGTTAAATGCTACGTACAAAGCTCCGTAAAATTTACAAAGCGTTGCATATTTTGACAAGAAAATTACTTTGTATTAACTGAAATTTATAATATTAAAAGTCATAATCCTTCATAATCATGCTCTTACTTATAAAAAGTAACCTTAGCATGCACACAATAAAAATAATATTTAAAAAAAGCGGTTAACTCAAAACAAATTTAGGAACTTTTTTTTAAAGTTAAAGAAGAGAGATATATGAGTCATCATCTCAGCCCATAAACGTCCCACTACTGAGCACGAGCCTCCTCTCATATACCAAGACAAAGACAAAGACAAAGACTTTTTATTTCACATAAAATATGGTAAATAAGTGGTCTTAAAATTTAATACAGTCCGCATATTTCACCAGTAACTGGTATGCAAAAATATAATTAGATGATTCTAATAAAACAAACTTAAATTTATTGTTCAGTTCAGTGCGAGGGTATTGGGTCATACTCCACCACGCGGACCCAGTGCGGATTGGCGGAGGCAGGTGTATGGCGTCCTGCTGTTAGAATTTATCAAGCCGCCCATTAGGCCTCTAAGATAGCTTAACGACTACCACATTTAGTGATAACCGGGACCAACGGCTTAACGTGCCCTCCTAAGCACGGAAGCGCTCGATATCAAATGCCACACAAACGGTCACCCATCCAAGGACTGACCTCTGTAAACTCTGCTGTACTTCGGTGATCGTTTCGGACCACCGAGGACCGCAGAGCTACGAGCGCTTCTGATATATGAGATATAGGAGTATGATCTTTAAAACCTATAGTACATCATTATTTAAGGTGTCTTGAAGCGTTACGAACGGAGTCAAATAATTTACTCACCTTCGTTTGTTTAAGAAACCTTGAGAAAATACAGTCCTATGGGTTGGCTGGACAGAATCGCAAGCAGAGACTACAAGATTGATGAAAACCTGACGATACCCGCTGGCACTCCATTGTATGTGAACGCAATCGGCATGCATTACGACCCACAGTATTACCCAGAGCCCACTGAGTACAGGCCGGAGAGATTTCTGCCCGAAAATGAGAACGCAAATGTTCCTTTCATGCCTTTTGGAGATGGACCTAGAAATTGCATAGGTACGTTCAAAAATCTGAATATTTTTCGGAACTAGTACTAGACTTAAAGATCTCCATTATACTTCATGATACCAACAAAAAGCTTTAAGTTCTGAAAAGTGTATTGTACTTTGGACAATTCGATTCATCCCATGAACCAAATGCTTTTGTACGAAATTCTCATAAAAAAAACAACACAGATCTTAAAACCTCTACAGCAGATAATACTGTTACTATCCCAGCTTGTGCCTTTATAGCTGAAGGTCAGACGTAATCCTTATGAAGGCTAATATAATTATTACTATGTCAGGCATTAACCTTCCTCTTTTGGCCATAGTTCCACTGATTATATATCCCTAAAGCTTAAGAGTATCAATCAAGAGCACGCTCCAGGGCTCGTTCAATATTATAAATAAAGATCTCTTATCCAGATTGTTTTATACCATGTTGTTGTTTTCTACAAGTGGAATCATCATCACCATCTCAGCCCACCACTGAACATGGTCTACCTTCTTATTAACCAATATGAGTAGAATTCAGGTCACACTCCACCTCGTAGACTTGGAGCGGATTTGCAGAGGCAAAATTGAGAAGAGGATGAAGCGAGAGGGTGTGTCCGACTTTCACTGACTGAAAACCATCCATGTTGCTTCTTAAGCCTGCTATGTCCCGAGGCCTTGGTAACCCTTTCGAATCCCAGCCCCGGCAGGCTTGACCCCCTCCCAGGGGGCCCCTCACTGAACTGTGTAGGCCTTAGTATTCAACATGTTTCTAACAAGAAACATGTTGGATACTAAAATAAATTACAAATGCTACCGTGTTGATTTTGTGATATGTTGAATACTATCAAAATACTGCTGTTAGAAACATGTTGAATACTGAAATAAATTACAAATACTGCCGTGTTGATTTTGTGATATGTTGAATACTAACACAATACTGCTGTTAGAAACATGTTGAATACTGAAATAAATTACAACTGCTGCCGTGTTGATTTTGTGATATGTTGAATACTGGCATAATTCCTTTAATTTCTGTTCCAGTAATAAATATTTGTAATTTGTGTACAGAAGAAATTATTGAACATTTATTAATAAATAAATAAAAAATAAATAAATAAATTTAATATGTTTTCAGGAATGCGTTTCGCATACCACACTGTATGGTATGCCTTATCATCGCTGGTGTTAAATTATAAGGTTGAAACACTTCCTAACGCTAAAAAACCTTCAGAATGTGAGATAGAGAAGAGGGGATTGCTCATTACGCCTGGAGAACCATTTCACGTGAAGTTTATACCAAGAAACTAGTATCATGCCATAAAAAGATTTGTTATTAAATAAATGATAAACTTTTACTAAAAATAAAGTTTCGAGTATCAAATATGACCTTTGTGTTACTGAAAACATTCCTATGATGACGATTAATAATTAAAATGTTATTTATATGATGTAACTTAGTAAAGGTAAGTTCATAAATACATATGTATCCTACCATCATCTAAGGAGCCCAAACCAACCTCAACTGCAAATGGTGCACCTACCGATCAACGGACAAGTCTCTGGCAAATATAGAAGTTCCCGGTAAGCGGCTTGTTGCTGACCAACACTACAATAGGCAAAATGTGGGCACGTTATATGCCTCTGCATACCCCTTCGGGGAAAAAGGCGTGATTTTATGTCAGTATATAAATTATAATAATATACATTATTAGACTTGGCAGGAAACTCGCTAAAACTATAACAAAAATGGCGATAAAGCCCACGTTAGTAATTACAGGCCCATTTCCATTCTTCCAATTTTTGCCAAGGTTTTTGAGCAGCTGCTTTGTCCTATCCTCTCTTGGCACTTTAAACACCTGATAGATTATAGCCAGCATGGCTTCACTAAAAATCTTTTATCTTATTTCTTAAAGACAGACATTCTAATTTGCTTTTCAATGATGTAACTCCATTTGTTCTTGTTTGGTATTGTGTATTGAAACTGTAACTTTAGGAATTTTAATTTCAATTTTTTTTTTGTTTATAATCTTTTAATTGCACTGTCCGCGCTCGTGTTATCGGTCATTGAACCGCCGCCGTGCTAACTTTTCTACAAAATGACGAGTGAAGTAAAGTGCATATCTTGTAATATTGTTATTGACGAACTACTAGCGTATGTTCAAAATAAAGTGTCTGTGGCCGATGAGGCAAGTCTCGTAAAAATCTGCGCGTCTGTGTTCACAAGTGAGCAAATTCAAAAATCAAAAACGTTATTATTGGAATCGCTGTCATCTGAGGTGCGCAGTAAGGTTCGAAAAGGGAAAGGCAAGGAAAACCGCGTATTAAATGACATTATTGGAATTTTTAAAGGAACTGATCCGGATTTACTACCAATTTTTGTTGCCCGCGATCTTAACAAATTGCCGCCTATAACTTTCGATCATCTTGATGTATCACAGTTACTGAAAGACCTGGCGTTAGTACAGGCTGATATTAAAATCATAAAATCATCGTACGTGACTCACGAGGCACTGGATGACATGAAAAAGGAGTGTGAGGAAAAATATTTGTCACACAAAGTGCACGGTAAGGCAAATGTAAACACCAAACCAACAAACCAGGAGGGTGAATATTGTGGTGAAATTCCTATTTTATTAACAAATAAAAGTTCGAATCATCAGAACACTAACATTATTTCATTGGAGGGTGTTGAGGGAAAAAGTGTAACGGCGATCCAAACTGCTACAGCGAGAACGAAGCGAGCGGGTAGCGTTGAAACAAGGCGCAATACGTCACTGCATCAACCGGTTACCGTTACCTCAAGCAAGTTAAACGAACAGCTGACTCATAATAGTTATCCGCTGAGTAAATCGTATGCTTACGCTGTATCGGACGAAACTGTAGCTAATGACGGTTTCACATTAGTGCGAAGGAAACAAAAACCTAAAAATAGGTTTATAGGATCTTTAGGAAAGGGCGAAATCGAGTCTGACGAGAAATTTAAAGCGGCGGACCGAAAGATACCTATGTTTATAAATGTACACAGAGATGTTTCAGAGTCGGACATAATTACCTATATACGGAAAAAAACAGGAGAAAAAGTTGACCTTGAGAAAATTAATATAAAAAGGCAATGCGAACACAATGCCTACAAATTTTTCGTTTACAACAGTTACTCCCTATGTACCTGGATGAAAAACTGTGGCCACAGGGCATTGTATTTCGCCGTTTTATACATTATAAAATGAAGCGTATTGATTCAGCGCTAAAGCGATTGGATAACGGTAGTCAACCAACACACAATGAATGATAATGTTTTCAAGTTTGTGACCTTTAACTGTAAGAGTGTCAAGCGCTCCGCTCCAAACATTCGTAAGCTATGTGAGCAATTTGATGTGGTTGCTCTTCAAGAGACATGGCTGCTACCAGAAGATATCCCTTTTCTAGACGGCTTAAGCGACGAGTTCAGCTGCACGGGAGTATCGGCAGTGGACACCTCGGCGGGTATGCTGCGGGGACGGCCTTACGGGGGCGTAGCTCTCCTGTGGAGGCGAAGCGTTTTTCAGGATGTGACGATAGTTCAGTGCGGTAACCCTCGTGTTTGTGCGATTAAAATAAACTTAAAAGAAAAATCTCTTTTAGTGTGTAGTGTTTATATGCCGACAGATACCACTGCCAACTTAACGGATTTTACAAACATCTTGGGCTTGGTGAGTGCTATTATTCTCAATAACAATACAGATTGTGTGTTCGTGTTAGGAGATTTTAACGCACACCCGTCGGAACAATTTTATTACGAGTTAAATGATTTTTGTAGTGAACAAACATGGAAATGTATCGATGTAGAATTTTTAGGTATACAGTCGAATGCATATACATTTCTGAGCGACGCGAATGGGTCCAAACGTTGGCTTGATCATTGTTTAGTAACAGAAGCGGCCGGGAATTCGGTTAGAAATGTGTATGTTCTCTATGATGTCATATGGTCAGACCACTTTCCATTAGTGATCGAATGCTGTTTAGATGTAATTGTTCCGAAAAAATGTGTTTCCAATATATGTATAAATAGGGTTGTGTGGGGGGAAAGATGTCAAAGTCAAATAGAATTATATCAAAGAGAATGTCATAAGAGACTGAAACTTATTGACTTCCCACACGAATTGGGTGATTGTTGTGAAACTGTTTGTAAAGATTTGACACATATTAATGTGATAGATAAGCTGTATTCAGACATCGTGCAGGCTTTGAATGAGGCGGCTGTAGTAGGTCGGGAGGGCGATAAGCGGCGTTCTAAAAGGGTCGTGATAGGTTGGAATAGACATGTCGCTGACGCGCACAGGGCCGCAAAGGCAAAATTTACGTTATGGGTCTGGCACGGGAAGCCGGGCTCCGGTTTGATTTTTGAGGAGATGTGTGAGGCTAGAAGAATTTTTAAATCGAGGTTGAAGTGGTGTCAAGACCATGAAGACCAAGTGAAAATGGATATTCTGGCCTCGCACCACTCCAAAGGTGACTTTCGCGGATTTTGGAAGCATACTAACAAATTACAAGGCAGGCCGGGTGTCCCTGTGAGTGTCGGTGGCAGGACTGATCCGCAGGAGATAGCTGATCTCTTCGTGCAGCACTTTTTTGTTAAGTCGCCCTTGGGTCCCTCATGTTCGGGGTTTGATGCTGAGCCCGGTACGGCAGTAGAGGTTAAATTCACAGCTAAAGATATTGCGAAGAGCATTAGAACAATGTCAAAGGGTAAATCCCCGGGCCATGACGGGCTGAGCATCGAGCATCTGCAGCATGCGGGCCCGCACCTGCCGCGAGTGCTGGCTATGTTGTATGGGTTTTGTACAAATCACAGTTATTTGCCTTTTGAGATGATGAGAACGTTGGTCATACCTATCGCAAAAAATAGGACCGGAGATCTCTCAGATCGAAACAATTACAGGCCCATATCACTGGCAACAGTAATAGCTAAGGTGTTTGACAGCATGCTTAATGACTACCTAAATAAACATGTTAATATCCATAGTAATCAGTTCGGATTCCGACCTGGTTTATCAACGGAGAGTGCAGTGCTATGTCTTAAGCATGCTGTCAACTACTACACAAAGAGAGGGACGCCTGTTTACGCTTGCTTTCTCGACCTTTCCCGAGCTTTCGATCTAGTTAATTATGATCTGTTATGGATGAAGCTAGATAAAGAGAAAATACCGAAGGAAATAACAAATATATTTAAGTTCTGGTACGGCCATCAAACGAATGTTGTACGATGGGCTGGAAGCTTGTCGCATCCCTTTGAGTTGGAATGTGGGGTGAGACAAGGGGGTCTGACTTCGCCTACGCTTTTCAATTTGTATGTTAACGAACTGGTAGGCGAGCTCAGCAGGACCAGAGTCGGTTGTTACATAGACGGCATCAGTGTCAACAATATTAGCTACGCAGACGACATGGGGCTGCTGAGTGCGTCTATCTGTGGTCTTAGGAAACTTTTAAAAATATGCGAAGACTATGCTCGAACTCATGGATTATTGTATAATTGTACGAAGTCAGAAGTCATGGTTTTTGAGGCAGGTGGTAAGGACTTAGATAATATACCACAGGTAAAACTGAACGGGCTGCCATTAAAACGTGTCAACACATTTAAATATCTTGGTCACATAATAACCCCCTGCCTTAGCGATGACTCTGACATTGAGAGAGAGCGAAGGGCGCTGTCTAGACGGGCAAATATGCTGGCCCGCAGATTCGCACGGTGCTCACTTAAAGTAAAGATTTGTCTGTTTCGGGCCTACTGCACAACATTTTACACGTGCAGCCTGTGGGTCAATTATACGCAGAAGGTCTACGGCGCCCTCCGCGTTCAATATAACAACGCATTTAGGGTGTTGGTTGGGCTGCCCCGTTTCTGTAGCGCATCGGGGATGTTCGCTGACGCACAGGTAAACTGTTTTTACGCTACCATGCGTAAGAGGTGTGCATCTCTAGTTTCTCGGGTGCGGGGTAGCTCCAATCCAATTCTAAATATGATTGCAAACCGCCTAGATTGCACATATGTGAATCGCTGCAGTGCTATATCACATGGTATGGTACTGCGGTGAGTCACAGTGAGGCGTATTTATGATTAGATGTTAATAATTAGTTTTTAAGTTTATTAACATAGTTCATAAGTTGTACTAACATTTTGAGTCCTGGTCACTTGAATAAAGAATATTATTATTATTATTATTATTATTGCATGCTGTATTCGCCCATAGTAAAAATGACATTTAGCTTAATACTGCTATAATTAAATCTTTTGTTTTTATTGTTAATGTTTATTAATAATCACCCATTTAAATAAAATTAAAAAAAAAATCTAACAATTATACCCGTTGTATTATGGATACTAAATAACGGATAAACATACTTAATTTTTTTATTTTTATAAACACATACTTAATATACATATAAAAACCCACACCAGAACTAATATTCATGTTCATGCACACAAATATTTGTCCTGTGTGGCTTACGTCGGTAACAAAATGCATTTACGCACTGTCTCCCGGCCAAAGGGGGACCGAGAGAGGTGTGTGGGACTTACCACCGGCAGACACGACCGCCAGCAGTAATACCCACTAAAAATCTTCCGAAGACGCCCGCCGCTTGTTGAGAAAGAGGCGGGTGGCCAGTACCTGGGTTGCAGCTCTGACACCCCGCCCGCGGCCAACGTCCCCCGGACCAAAACCGGGAGGACCTCCTCAGAGAGACGCAGTAGACGCGCCCCTCCTACCTCCTTGTGCGACCATAGCGTGTGTGGCCGACTTCTCGGAGGGTCCATGGTTAGACAGCAGGGGCCCCCTGCCCCCGCTGCCTAGGACCCTCCTGGTGCTGCTTGACGGGCCCTCCTGGCCCGCCTGCTGCGCCCTCCACAGGTCCCTCTTTGTTTCCCCCCGGTAGTCGTACTGACGACGGGCATATAATATAAGGGCACCCAGAGTCGCCAATCTCTGAGTGTTACCTTTTCCCTAGCGCCTTCTGCGCCCTACCGGGAGGTAGTCAGCCCCCCACCACGACAAGGTGGAGACCAGTCCGCGGGGATACTAACCCGTCTGCCCAGCGTAGTGATTATAGTTATTTACCCCTAATGCAAACAAAAACAAAATAAATCAAATAAAATATACTTTATTGTCTTTAAGATCAACAGGATCATTTAGATTCGTTAAATTTTTATATACAAAAAGAAAATTCCATAATTTTTCTTCTTAACAACAATGAAAGAGATATGAGCGGTACTGTAACCAATTGGAAAGGCCTTCTAGAGTTAGATATACTATTTCTATACATCAGAAAAAAGAAACAAGACAAATTCCTCAGCAGTTCGCGAACAAGCTAATAATGTAGTGTGTATAGGCTATAAAAGTCGACGGTAGTGAGCCCCACCGATTTATTTACCAATAATAAACATAAGGACAGGGCGCAAATCGACTGGAATGACCCTTTTCCCTGCTTGTATCTCGGACAAAATAAATACAGACGAAACTAGTAAGGGTCAGCGGTGTCAGGATTTATTAGTTCACTTTTAGTTACTTTCGTCTGGAACTGGCCAATGAGGATAGGGGGCTTGGGATAACATAATCCAGTCTCTTATTTCTCGTCGTTGATATGTGTTTTTCGTTTCGGATTTTCTGTAATTTGGGGAACTCCTTTATTTTTTGTTGTCATTGAAATTCATACATGCTTGAAACACTCGTGTGGATGAACAAGGTGCATTTGAACACTGCAATTCATCATCATCTCAGCCCATTAACGTCCCACTACTAAGCACGAGCCTCCTCTCATATACCAAGGTGCGAGGGTATTGGGTCATACTCCACCACGCTGACCCAGTGCGGATTGGCAGGCAGGTGTATGGCGTCCTGCTGTTAGAATTTTTCAAGCCGCCCATTAGGCCTCTAACATGGCTTAACGACTACCAGATTTAGTGATAACTGGGACCAACTGCTTAACGTGCCTTCCGAAGCACGGAAGCGCTCGGTATCAAATGCCACACAAACGGTCACCCATCCAAGGACTGACCACTGTAAACTCTGCTGTATTTCGGTGATCGTTTCTGACCACAGAGCACCGCAGAGCTACGAACACTGCAATTGGTACCTTTAAATTAATATTATATTATAATAAGGTCCGTACATATGAAATTGATGTTTTACATGGAATAAGGAAATCTATTTTGTTTTACAATTTATTTATTACACAATCAAAGTATGTATGTTTGGAAAAAACTGCGGGAGCGAGAATCAACAAAATTAAGGCGTTTTGGACTGCCACATCTGAATTGAATTCTTTTGCAACTAATAAATTATATAAATTCCGAAAAAAAGTGGTAATCGGTTGGGGCAAGGTCCGGGGAGTATGGTGGGTTGGGGAGACATTCCAGTACCTAGCTCCATTAGTTTCGCCAATCTCGGTTCAGTTGTTGGCAATATAGATCTGCCGTGTTCGTCTGACCAGATCTTAAGAAGCTGTAATGGATGACACCAACACTGGTCCACCATACACTAACCAGTAACTTTTTTTGGGTCAACTTTCGCTTGGGACACGTTTTGGTCGGTCCACCTGGGTTCAACCACTCTCCCGACCGACAGGTCTCCACCTTGGCGTGGTGGGGGGGGGCTGAGTTACTCCCGGAGGCCGGGAAAAGATAACACCCAGAGGTTGGCGAGTCTGGGTGCCCTTAGTACTGACTAACTAAGAAGGACCTATGGAGGGCGCAGCGGGCGGGCCTGGGGGCAGGGAGCCCCTGCTTAGAATTTTTCAAGTCCCTCCAAACTGCTACAAAGCTAGACATTACAACAAATATTATTGAGTTATTTTTATTATATTTTAATCAGTTAAGTTTAGGTACAGCTCAAGTATTATATTATAAAGATTAAACCGCTACGAAGCTGGACATACACTGTAAACTCCCAACAACACAGGTCACCGAACAAGTATTTTTTTACTTCATGTTGAACTTCTTAATTAAGAATTCGACGCCTTATTGACGTGGATTAATGGATCGTGGACATTGTATTTATTTTCCTGCTTAATACTCAACTACGGTCTTTATTTACGAAATTAGTTGATAAAATGTCTACGAAGGAAACGTTATTTAGAAGTTTTGATTGATGACACTACTTTTTTTATGAGTCAGAGCTGTTTGTTGTACAAGAGTCAAGTGGGATCGAGTGTGGAGTATTCTTCCCATCTTTGGGATGGTTCTGCTAAGTAACGCCTCGACGCACTTGATGGACTGTAAAGGCCAGCGGTTCGCATTATAGGGGACGTTGAGATTACAGCCTCTCTCAAAGGATTGCCTCTCTCAGTGTCTTCTACCGGAACTACTACGGCGAGTGTTCTGAGGAGCTTTTCGATCTCATCCCGCCCTCTCCTTCCCTCTCCCGAACAACACGTGCTGGTCTTAGAAACCATCCTCATATTGTGCAGACTATCAGAACTCGATTCAAGAAATTTGGTAAGTGCTTCCTGTGTAAGACCATTAAGCTCTGGATTTCGCTGCCGGCTTTCTATTTCCTGTAATCCATTCAAGATTTAAACATTTTAAGCGGGACGTGAAACGGCTTTGTACCGTGCTTACACACCGCAACCACTGCATCGATTGCTTGCCATCAGGCAAGATTGTAGTTATTATGACGTGTCAGAATAAAAATAGCCTTTTTAAGCAGTGAGCAGGCCCGACCTTATTTGTGTAGACATTTATAAATTATTATAAGGTGTAGGTTTGGGTTATAACTTATTGTTTGCCATTTTTGTGTATGATTAATTACCATTACCAGCAAGCGATTACGTTTGTTTCACACTGGGTACCTAATAACTGAAATTCAGCCAAATCTGGATGGACCTGGGTCCTTATCAAACCACGTTCTACCGTTTGCCTCAGTTGTAACTTTGATAGTAAGTTTCAGGTCCTATAAATAGAAACTCGTGTTGAAATGGGTACTGACCAGCCAGTTACGGGGCGTAATGTAACATTCGCAATGAGCAACAGCGGCAATCAGCGTCAGCTGAAATCCGTGTAACATTGTACTTTTGGACTACTTGCTTGGGCCACTGGCCAAAAATGTGGTCAGTCGCTATCTTTTAGAGTCTTAATACGTTAATGTCGCAAGATGGCGTTAGATGTTGATTTATTGCTGCAACGATTAATTGAATTGCAAAGGTAAGTAAGTAGGTATGTTTCAAAAGTTGCGAATAACTTCATATTTTTTGTTTTCGAAAAGTTACTCAAACCCATTCATGTAATTCATATTATAACGACGTTTATTTATGGAGTGGAGGTCGATATATCTGTTTTTACCTACATCAAGTTATATAGGTAAAATTCGATTCCTCTTGTAGATTCTATATGAAGGACAAGACTTGACCGCCCGTAATGAATGGACACGTTAGTATCAAGTAATTACGACGGTCATAAGGACTCCAATGGTGCCCCAATTGAATATAGCATTTTCATTATTATTTTCATTTCATATTTAAAACAAAAAATAGATAGGTATTATATTAAAATAGATCTAACAAAGTTACTTTTTGCAATAACGTTAAAAACAACAATCAGTCATAATTTGGAAGATTCCTATTGTTATATTACTTATGAATAGCAACCGTAACCCCTTGGGCTATTGGTCGTCTAAATAATGGAGGTTAATAATTTGTTATTGAATTGGAGGTTGGCGCCTCGCCAGCTGGCGTTGCGTCAGCCCTCCCAATACTAACGCTATCTTCGTTATAGTAACGTTATAACGTTATTAATGTATTATTGAAAATAATATTTGCATACGGCTTAGCGCGCTCTATTCTGGCTGCGTTACTGATAATATTATTTGAAATCAACTGTTTGTACATCTCATGTTTCATGATTTAATTACTATTCTCGTGATTGGCTCTGTGTCGCATTTCTAGTTGGACGGTTATTTTATTATAACTTACTTATACATACAATAATCTAACGCTTATAAATCGCATTCCAGGAGGCAGACATCTAGCTACAACTATAAAGGAATGTGAAATCTTTTTTATTTTATATTTTTCCATTAAATATTTTTAATTAAACTTGTATTTGTGTAAATTAGAATAAAGAGTCAACCAGATCATTATCGTGACCATCCCCTATTGTACAAATTCAGCTCAGTTTCACATTACATACTTACTTGACTGTGATGGAAGGTATTCACTGTGCGTGTTTTGTATTATTATAATTGATTGATAATTTAAAAGAGCATAGCTTGTGAGTTTCTTGTCAATTCTTCTCACAGAGCGGGGACTCGAAACTGGTACTTAGATTTAATTTTTATTTATTTGCATGTAAGTGAATCTAAGCTTTGTGATTTCAGTGTAGTAATATTTAGTTTTTTTTAAGCTATTGCATAGCTTCTATCGCGGGCGTTAAACGTGGAGACCGAATCCAGAAATTCCTTAACGAAGAAAAAACCTAACACCCCCCACTCCGACCGGACAGCGGTAATACTTTTTAGTTTTTCCATCTATCGATAAATAGCTGAACATTTAATGACTTTTTGAAATATCACGCTTGTCTCTTTAGTTCTCTTTAGATCTGGTGGCTAAAATTTGTTTTCTTATAGGTTACTACGCTCAAAGTATAGGTAACTTGAATTAATATCAAAGAAAAAAAAAAGAAAAATAAAACTGCATAAATAAAATACATAATTATAATTGCATAAGTTGATATAAAAAATGCTATGCAATAGCTTTATTTAATTTATATTTTGTTTTGACATTTTCAAGTGCTATGTAATAGTTTATGATATAAAGGACTTTTTACTTTATTGCTACTGTACCAAGGTTCACTTTTAGCTTAAAGATGTCTAAGTGAAGCGTGACGAGTGGTGAGAGTTGGTTAAATGGAAAGTACCATATTTTCTTAGTCGTGTTCTATGACACTCTCGGGTAAGACATGATGTGGAAGAAGTTACTCACACATTGCATTGAAATTCGATGAGCAATATAGGTTGCCTGGAAGATATCGAAAGCCGCCAATTGTATCGCTTTTCTTTTGCAATAGTTTTCTTGTTCTCATAAGTGTCAAGAGATGGCGCTGTAGTCATTTCAATCGCGTAGCCGTTTGTTCAATCCATTATTAATAAAGGACTCATAGAGCGTAATTTTTCAATTAAAACTATTATAATTTACCTATGTATGTAATAGATACATATTGAGTTTCATTTTACGCAAAAATCAAGATATGGGACAGTATGGGACCCTTATCTAACTTTATTCACTTGTTTTTATTTAATTTGGTGTACAATATTTTTTTTTTATCTCAATCTAGTTATACTGTAGATCGGAATACCAGCGCTATGGTTCGAGCTGAGAAATGGACCTTTTACTGGTCTACGTATTCTAGATCGGGTTTTTTTTTTTTGTGTTCTTTGTTTTCTGTTGGCATTATTATGCCTTTAAAACTTCATGAATATTAATATAAGTACTTACCTAATTGTGTGAACCAAATAAATCATTTTATTCTTATACTTAAATCTATATTAATGTACCCATCACTTAAGGCCGAGGACGTGATTCTTCAATAGGGGGAATTGTTGTTTTTTCCGTGCTTGAATATAAATATTTTTCTGAAGATGACTGTTTTTACGAAATGAACAGCAATAAAGGCTATTTTATTGAATTTATTTATTATAATGGGTGTTTCTGCAGAGCAATAACAGAGAGGGATGACAGACAAGTCACTAGCGGGACTTAACAAAGCATTACACTAATGTGGAAGAAAAGTATCTTTTGAGTACTTATAATATTGAAAAGCGATAGTGGTATTTAAAAAGTGACAGCGCCATCTAGGCATAGATAGTACAACTATTGTATGAATAATTTTTTTTACGTTTACATTTTTAGACTGAGGGAATGGAGTTATAAATAAGTTGTTATCACCTGTACCTAATGAATAAATAAATAAATACATATTAACATTTTTGAATTAGCGTCAAGAAAGTGGACTAAAAGCGATGTACATATTAACAAATTATTCATTAAAGGCATATTTTTAATGTGAAAATATTTATTGTTTCATAAATATGTCAAAGAAAATAATAAAAACAAGTGCGAGTCGAACTCGCCCACGTAGGGTTTTGTACCGTTATGTATACAATGGCATTGAATTTTTTTAAATCTAATGCTCAATTCGAAAAATGATGGACGTGTAATAATATCTCTTTTGTTGTATGAGAGCCCCTTTAAATTTGTATTTTATTCTGTTTTTTAGTATTAGTTGTTATAGTGGCAATAAAAAACATCATCTATAAAAATGTCAACTACCACGGTTCATGAGATACAGCCTGCTGGAAGACGGACGGACGGACAGCGGAGTCTTAATAATAGTATCCCTTTTTCCCCTTTGGGTACGGACTCCTAAAAAGAACATAAGATGATATTTAATTTTGGTTGTGAGAGGAGGCCTCGTCAAAGTCGTGAAACATTTATAAGCGGCTATGCAATTTTTTTTTGCTTTTCTTCATTCTGAAGCACTTCACTTAAACCTAGAACGGTATGTAATGAAAGAGGCAGAATGTCAAATACTTTTACGAGAATCTTTGCGTAAACAGTAAAGGTTAAAGACATTACAGTAAAAATAATTACAGCCAAATATTTTGTACAAGTCAGCGCATAACTCGCCCCGGGGTGAAAACGGTTAGATGTCTGTACGAGCTCACAAGGAAATATTTTAGATTCCTATTGTCTTTGTAAATAGAAATTAATTATTATAATGTTTAATTTAAAGTGGAAATTAAAATTATGATTATTACAAAAAAGTTTTGACTCGCGTGATCTGATCACCAGCACCATTATGTGCGGTGCAGGGCCAATTTGGATTATTCTTAAACTTCGTAACGAATAAAGGTAAAAACTTCGATTTTATCATAATTATTCAGCACAATCATTATTACCATACACTAAGTTTAAAAAAAAAAATTAAAGCCATTAATTCCGTGATATAAGCACGGCTACAAGCGTGACATATGACATAGGATCTGGAAAACACGTGCACCAATTCAGAAGGTCTTTTAGATGATCAACTTATTAAACTTGGTTCGAGGGCTAATAGTCAAATCAAATCAAATCAAATACTTTTTATTTCATAAACTATTACATAGTACTTGAAAACGTCAAAATTATAAAAAAATACCAAAAACAAATAAAATATAATTATACTAAAATCACGAAGCTTAGATTCACTTGCAACCAAACAATTTAAAAAAAACAAAAAATATTTAAGTGTAAGCGAATCTAAGTTCCGAGCCACCGCTCTGTAAGAAGAACTGGCAAGAAACTCACAGGCTATGCTCTTTTTAATAATAGTCCTCGAAGGGAATCAACCCACGACCTCAGAAAGAGTGCATATCGGTTGTCAAAATTATTAAGTAATATTTTCACTGCAGCGAATATTAACTACTAAAAATTATAACTTTTATTCTCGCTTTTCGTTAACATGAAAAGCAATGCTCTTTTTCTTATACCATCCCATATTCAGTTTGTGCCGCGAAGTCCCAGAGCGCCTTCGCAAGCTGTTCTGTACACATCTCATGGCTAACAGAGAGTTCATAAATGTCAATATTGCAAATTGGGACGCGGCAAAAATTTGTGAAATGGTTTTTAGAAGGTCGCCAGCATGCTACGTGCAAACGTCGGTTACAAATTTCCATTAGAGAGGCTAAGTAGTTCTCAAGTGCCAAGTTGTAAAATAAAAAATATAATCCAGTATGAATATATAAGTGAGGTCGTTTATTCAATTCAATACAATTATTTCAGCTCTCGTACAATGTCATACATATCTTATAACATTATAAAAAATCTAAATCGTTTATTTAAGTTTAGCTTCATTCGAGTCTTAGAACGCCTCTTTATTAAAAATTCTTATAAACTTTTAATGAAATAATTATTAATTAGTAAAATGTTGAGCAGCAATTTTATTGTTATTGTTAAAAAGTCAGCATAAAAAACCACATAATTGAAAAAGCACTAGTTTTTCCCGACACCAAGAAAGATTGGGGACGTCGACAAGTTACGTGGAGTTTTACTATGAAACAAGACCTGGAACGAGCCCAACGCGACCGAATAGATACCCATAGACAACACAGAATAGATAATCCTGGCGCTACGAGAATAATCGGAATTATAAAGAAAAAGTAGAAACATATAAATTACAAATCAATAAGCTCTGCTTATTTTGGAGCTACACAGCGATAGTTGGATAAGAACTTTTATTTACCAATAGTATAGCAGTTTATCCGCACTGTGCCCAGTGATAGTGGCACCCGATGTGATACTCCAGGGTGTCATAGAAAGCGGATAAAGAATGACACAAGGTTCTGTGTCAATATAGGCAAAGTGCCAGCCACCTCTTCGAGTTATAGGATTTAGATAGGAGAAGAATATAGGGAGGTTATCCTTATCCAAAGTATACTTTTTCTCCCTAGATAGAGTGTATTTTTTATAGAGTTACAGCTATATATTCGCCAACTTTAAGTGGGTTATCACGCCCATCACTCCGTAATTACCTTATTTGTATAAATTCAGCTCGATGCCTATCTCCCTACTTAGAATTATTTAGTTTTTATTTAAAAATTTATGTACACACAAAACATATAAAGGAAACAAAAATTATACAACAATGTACAATGGAGCTGCTTATTCCAAAAGGCTTTCTCTTCCAGCAGTCCGAAATAAGAAAAAAACAAAAATTATTATTTCTTAAAGGAATTATTGTTAAAAGAAACTCTTCCACAAACATTATATTTGCCACTGCAGTGAGACTGTTCAGCATTGCCTGTGGTATGTATTTTTATGCATGGTGTGAACTCCCACGGGGCCCTACTCGAAGAATGGGCCCACGGAATGGTATACGCTATTTACTCTCACAATTTTATGGAGACTCATGCCGTTATCTACGAGGGTATTGTGTTGTGTACGTTGCTTGGACGATGTACTTTATCTTTAAAACTTTATTAAAACACCTGTTATCTTAAGAATTTGTATTCATTTTGTTTCTCATGTATTCTGATTTAATTCTCTTCTTGATTGCCTACTCTGTTTTGCATTCTAAAGATTAGAGTAATATGTAAGCAATGTTACTGGTTGTATAATTATTTAATACATTAGAGTACGAAATGAGAGTATGAATAATATGAGAATATGCTATACGCTTTAAGTGTTGTTGGTAATGATACTGTGTAACTCTTGTTTGTTCCTACTAAATATTAAAATAAAAATGATTGAGTCGGTTTTTGATATTGACATCCTGTAAATATGTTATAGACGTGGACTAATTTTTAGTAATAACTGAAACTTAGCCAAATCTAATAAAAACAGTAAGCAGGCCCTGTGCCCTAAGCTTAAGTCCAAGGCAACCAGGATAATGCTAGGATATGATGAAAACAGACTGACTGATTGCCGGACAATCCCCTCCCCCCTTTAGAATCATGACAGGCTAACTGAGAAGTCCCCCCAATAAAAGTCACTGACAGACTGACAAATCTTGAGAAACAAAAACACTACAGACAAATTAACTGAAAATCCTTGGCAAAGAATCCATTTTATTTCTTGATTATGGTGCCGCTCATATCTCTTTCGTTGATGTCAAAAATATATATGTATTTTCATTTAGTTCGTTTGTAATTGACGAATCTAAATGATTCTGTTGATCTTAAAGACAATCTTAATATATATAAATCTCGTGTTACAATGTTTGTCCTCAATGGACTCCTAAACCACTTAACCGATTATAATAAAATTCGCACACCATGTGCAGTTCGATCCAACTTGAGCGATAGGATAGTTTAAATCTCAAATTATAGGCGCAATTTTAATTTATTGTTAATTAATTGTCTGTTATTATTTGACAGTTACAATTATCTGTTAACTCCAAATGATTCTAACAGATGTCGATACCTTTCGACTGGGTTGAGTAAGTAATCAATAGATGGCGCTGCTATGGTAAATCTACGAACGTGTCATATAAGCTACATTTTAACAGCATCATATAATGTAATATAACAAAAACTTTAGCCACAGCAACGCGTGGCCGGGTCAGCTAGTAAAGTATATGTTATTTCATTTTAGATGATGGACCATTAAGTTACCTAGGAAAGAACGCCACTGATCTTTCTGTTACTTTTAAAGTGTGCTATAAAGATAAAAGATATAAAAAATACATTCATACATAAATTCACGTCCGTTTCCCCGAAGGAGTGGGCAGATAGAAATAAGGTACTTGGAAAACAGTTCGCTCGAGTTGACGAATAGACGAACGGACATAGGACGCCTAGTAATAAGGCACCCTTTGTGTACGCAACCCTAAAAATCACATTACGTCGCCTCCCACGAAACTTTATAGCCAAATAGAGTTCATTTAAATTATAAAGCGATAAATACATTTGGGCGGGTGCCGGGATGAAACCCGTTTGGACCGCTTTACACTTCGCCGGGTCCGGATCGGATGTCGAACAGAGGGATGGCTGTAACGGATATTATACCTTATTGTGTGATTATAACCTTTGAATAGGGAATAAGGAACCTGGAAGGGAATATAAAAGAATTGTTTTTCTCGAAAGATGGTTGGACGATCTTATAAAGGTCGCAGTATCTCACTGGATGCCAGCCGCCTACAATTGATCAAAGTAATTTATTCAAGTTCGGCTCAATAAAGCTTCTGTGAACGTCAACTTAAAAACTAACGCGGTACAAATCTTTCAACTGACACATTGGAAAGCTATAAGGGTAGGCCTCCCTTATAACAATGGGCAATGGGCAATGTTAAGCTTTCATAGTTATAATGATAAACTAGACAAAGAATTGACTACACATACAAATACAAGGAAATATATCCTTTATTGTACATAAAAAAATTACAAAATTGTCAAATGTTTTAGAGATCAAGTACAAAGGTGGGCTTCTTTCTTAAATAAATCCCTTCCAGCCAACCTTAGCTGTAGTGAGAGAGATAGTTAGTAGGCGTAAGTTACTAATTTGTGTTGTCAAACGGCTTTGCTTCAGCTTAACTTAGCTAAATGATAAACAATGCTTTTTGAAGATATTTCAAATATGGTGTGCAGTTAAAAAGAAAATAAAGTGCTTAAAATTTCTTATGCCTATTGTGAAAGGATTCTTGTGATTACGTTGCGGATACGTCCAAGTGTACCCGATTCATAGGACGTATAGCAGATCTAAATTAAAAAGGTAAGTAAATATCAATCAGTAATGTGACACCAAAGTCACCAAATAAGCAATCGACGGAATTTACACTGGTTTATGAAGTGTAGGTATGCAAACGATGGACAATTTCAGCGTTAAGGTCTCAGCACACATATGGGATCGGAAAGGGATCGTAACCGTAACGCCTTTCGCCTCGCTGTCAACCAGGCGTCAACCTACCGTATGCACGTAACGAAAGCGTATTAGCAGCGCTTGTACGTCAACTCGGCTACGGCTAGGCGACACCGCGCTTACGCCTCGCCGCCCCCTGGCTGACTCTTTAGCAGGCAAGTCGCGGGAGGGGAAATGGGAAAGGGTGGACGAAGAGATGTGAGCTCGGGTACGGAGAGACGTAAGCGCGGGGACGGAGAAACGTAAGCGCGGGGACGATGAGCCGTAAGCGCGGGAATTTAAGTTCGGAGCCTGTTCCGAGGCGAGGCGATTACGTTATTATTCCGATTAGTGTGCGTTGCAGTAGGGAGTTTAATACAAACCATTCTGAACGGCTCGAGGCGATACGGTGACGATCCCTTTCCGATCCCATATGTGTGCTGAGACCTTTAGTCGTAAAGACATTGTTGTTCTGAGGCAGATATTTCACCTGATGTTGAATTGTATAATTTTTTTTTTGGAAATTATAGTTGCGCAGCATTTTTCACAAAGATATTTTTAATCCATTACTTGCTTACAATGATTCCCGCAAAGTAACGCCTGAATCAAGAAATTTTGTGTCGGTATATCGAAACTTCATGCGGATATTAATCCGATCTCGTGTCCCATCACTAAACTGAGCTATACCAAGCCTGCAACTTATAGGTCCTTTGATAATGGAGACAAATTTAAATCCCATCATCATGTCCTCGCTTTGTCGCGATCATAAGCCGCTATTGAGTTTATAAGTAAGCTATATTAAACTTAAAAGCTTCTTTACTTAAAAAACTCTTTAAGGCTGCATAGCAAATTATTTTAAAGTTCCTTTAAGGTACTGTGATGATGACCTACACAAAAATAATATATACATACATTCACACCTGTAGCCCCGAAGGGTAGGCAGGGACATATTATACGCCCACACTTCGTCAATTACATTATAGGTCCCACGTAATAGGTTGCGAGCCTATTGCCGCTTGCCGGGCACTGTTATGTTCGCCAGAGTCTCGTTCGTTGAGACCACTTGCAGATGAGGTTGGCTTGGGCTCCTTAGGTCCTAGTAGGAACCGTATACAAAAAATTGCTAATGAAAAAAAATATACATACACTGAAAACTGAATTTACAACTGAGTTTACAGAGGTCAGTCTTTGGATCACCCGACCGTTTGTGTGGCATTTGATATCGAGCGCTTCCGTGCTTCGGAACGCACGTTAAGCCGTTGGTCCCGGTTATCACTAAATGTGGAAGTCGTAAAGCCATGTTAGAGGCCTAATGGGCGGCTTGATAAATTCTAACAGCAGGACGCCATACACCTGCCTCCGCCATTCCGCACTGGGTCAGCGTGGTGGGGTATGACCCAATACCCTCACACCATGATTTGTGAGAGGAGGCTCGTGCTCAGTGGTGGGACGTTATTGGGCTGAAATGATGATGATGATATGTCTTCAAATCTTTAGGATCAATGTCATACCAACGATATGAGCGTGTGTACGAATCTACCATTTCTGACTGTATGAGAATGATACATATTACGTCATTGTAGACGTTAGTCCTTTGGAGAATCTATCCAGTTCGGAATTTTGTGTTAAACTTTTGTTTTAAGGCTTTGATGTTAGACTGTATGAGAATGATACATATTACGTCATTGTAGACGTTAGTCCTTTGGAGAATCTATCCAGTTCGGAATTTTGTGTTAAACTTTTGTTTTAAGGCTTTGATGTTAAGACTGGACTTGATTTTTACTTTCTTTTATCAAATAAAACTTACATTTAACTAAAGCAATGATCTAGCCTGGCTGGCCCAAATATAACCTTAACCTTTGAAAAAGTATCATTAAGCGTTATTAGTTCTGTTTTCTAGAACTAGTTTTTGGTACTATTTTCGACATATTCTCCCCAAAAGATTTTTTTTGCACGTATAAAAATTAATTGAAAAATCCGATATTTTTTTAAAAAAAGTAGGTAAAGTACAAAAAAATTGTCTCTTTTCAGAATGTTAAAAATATTGATAACTAACCAATTAGAAGCTACAAATGAACCTGAGAGCTATGCCATTTCCATACGTCCACTTGTTTTCTGGTTAACATACAGTTTCTGTTGTAAAAGCATTCGACGACCGATATGGCGTAGAGGTCAGTATACCTACACTCCACTCCTGCGGTCGTGGGTTCGACTCCTACACAGGACAAATCTTTGTGTGCTTGGGTACATTTTGTGTTTACTTATAACCCTATGTATATTGACATAATTTGAACTTAATGCAGTTAGGGTAGAGAAACAATGAAAAACATTTAAACGTGCTTAGTCAAAGGGTTAATTACTTTGTTCACTCCATATTTCACTCAAAATCGAAATTAAGTAAACATTTTATGGCGACATTTTAAATTTGAATAAATAAATAAATATCCTCTTAATAGGTTGGGGAAAAAGTCTTTTCGTATTTTTGTATGAAAAGTCAAGACATTTTTTTCAAAGTTTATTTACATTTATTTACAATATATATGTACCGTTTTGTTGAATAACTTTCTGCCATTTTGTGGGCAGAGACATTATCCCGTTACTGTAGAAACTTTGGGACTTCTGATCAAAAAAACGGGACAAATAGTTTTGGCAGTCCTCTCTTGAGGTCAACCTTACAGAACCTAAAGAATTCTGCAGAGACCGAAACAGGTGAAAATCTGAAGGTGCAAGGTCAGGGCTATATGGTGGATGCACTAGGACCTCCCAGTCGAACTCTCTTAATTTTTGCTGAGTGGCTAAAGATGTGTGTGGTCTAGCGTTATCGTGATGAAAGACCACACCCTTCCTGTTGATCAATTCCGGCCGTTTTCTCTCGACTGCTTCCTTTAATCTCATCAGTTGCTGGCAGTAAAGTTTAGAATCGATGGTTTTGCCGGGCGGTAAAAGCTCATAATAAACAATGCCAACTTTCGATCACGACCTTTTTCGCACGTTCTTGTCGTACGTGATCCACTTTTCATCGCCAGTTATCAATCTCTTCAAAAACGGCTCGGTTTCATTACGTCTCAATAATGAATCGCAAATGAGTACACGGTTCATTAAGTTTCTTTGAGTGAGCTCGTGTGGCACCCAAATATCGAGCTTTTTTGTATAACCAGCTTTCTTCAAATGGGTCAAAACTGTTTTGTGGTCAATTCCCAGTTCTTCAGCTACATCGTAACTACTAATATGCCGATCTTGCTCCACTCTTTCAAAAATGGCGTCCATTTTATTCGTAACAGGGCGACCAGAGCGAGGTGCATCTTTAACATCAAAATTTCCGGACTGAAAACGTTTGAACCAAATTTGTGCTACTCTTACTGACACTGCATCAGGTCCATAAACATCACAAATTTTTTTCACTGCTTGAGTTGCATTTTTGCCTTTTTTATAATAAAATTTTAAAATGTATCGAATTTCTTCATTAGATTCACTCATTTTAACGGAGAGAAAAACAAATGAAAAATAGCGGGAAACAACTTTTTTTTATTTTTTTCTTTTCTTTATAATGTAACCTTTTTAATGTTACCAAAACCAGCCAGACACAAATAGTACAGTCAAAAAAAATTTATAATAAGTTTATACCTACGTTATGCGAAAAGACTTTTTCCCCGACCTAATACAATGACACCAATTATTTAGCTCCAAGATAAGTATCATTACGAACTTGTGTTATGGATACTAAAGAACGGATAAACATACTTATATACTTTTTTTTGTAAATACATACTTCATATACATAGAAAATACCCAGACCAGAACAAATATATGTGTTCATGCACACAAAGATTTGTCCTGTGTGGGAATCGAACCCACGACCTCAGGAGTGGAGTGTAGGTATACTGACCTCTACGCCAAATCGGTCGTCAAAATACTTGACCAAAAAATGTTATTACAATATAAAAGAGTTTTTCGAGGACAGAACTGACCTGTAACACAGTATGAAATATAAATAAATAAATAATAATTCAATTATTATATGTTAAAGTAAATAGTATAAATAAATCCAATCGATAATTTAAAAGAGCATAGCCTGTGAGTTACTTGCCAGTTCTTCTTACAGAGCGGTGGCTAGATTCGCTTGCACTTAAATGTTTTTTGTTTTTTTAAATTATTTGGTTGCAAGTGAATCTAAGCTTCGTGATTTTAGTATAGTTATATTTTATTTGTTTTTGTTATTTTTTTATAATTTTGACGTTTTCAAGTACTATGTAATAGTTTATGAAATAAAGTATTTTTGACTTTTTGACTTTGACTTTAAAACGGAAAAACAATAATAGAGGTGTATATGAGTATAATAATATATATAAGTACATAGATAAATAATATAATATAAGATTAATTAAATAGTATATAAGTAATTTTATATTAAAATTGTGTTGCTGCGCCCTAACAGGGTATCATGTATGTACCTTTACCTTTTATAACATCCTATGTAAAATCCGCTGGCTAAATCTAACGTGGTAAAGTATTGGCATTTACCAAGTTTATCCAATACGTCTGTGATATTAGGGATCGGATATTTATCGTCAATTGTTTTCTCATTTACTTTCCTAAAGTCGACGACAAGACGCCATTTAACTTTGCCTGATGCATCTGCCTTCTTGGGAACGACCCAAATAGGTGAGCTCCATGCAGAGTCTGAAGGCCTAATGATATCTTGTTCGAGCATCTTCTCGATCTGGTCACGAACCTCTTGTCGGTGGACATACGGATATCGATAAGTTTTGCTATGTATTGGTATTTCATCAGTGGTTCTTATTTTATGCTTTATCTTGTTGGTGAACGTCAATGGTTCTCCCTCAAGGTAAAACACATCCGCGAAGTTAGCAGATAGAGTTCGTAAGTTAGCTAATTCTTCCGGTAATTTATTGATTCAGGCGTTACTTTGCGGAAATCCATTGTAAGCAAGTGATGGATTAAAAATATCTTTGTAACAATTCCCGCGCTACTATAATTTCCCGAAAAATCGAGAAACTATTCAACACGACACGTGTTTCGCCCTTACACAGGGCATCTTCAGGTAAGATAGGAGCCTCAGAACAACGATGTCTTCACGACCAACGCTGAAACGAGAGTGAGCAGCTGAGCGTATTCGAGCGTATTTATACCCTTACCCACTTCCGCCATCAACGTCCGCCACGTCATCGCGGTCTGAGTCAGAGTGACCGTTATGAAATTTCTGAACCATACGTAATAGAGGTGATCTAGAGAACGTATTTTGTTCGTTCAGCAGTAGGTTTTGATCATTGTGTTTAATTATTTCTAGATTTTCCAATACACACAACCGTAGACCTTTTTCATGTATATGTAAAATTTCAAAATTATGATTATTACTCAAGGTGTGCCCAGAGTCGATAAGGTGTTTGGCAAAATGAGATTTGTCTGGACAATTATGCCTATAAGCAGCTATATGCTCCTTATACCTGGTTTCAAAGTTGCGTCCAGTTTGCCCTATATAGACACTGTGACAAACCTCACAAGTTAATTTATATATACCCGACTTTTTACTATTTTCTATGCGATCCTTTCCGTTACAAAGACGACTAAGTGAGTTTTTAGTTTTGAACGCTGTATTTATTTCATTATTCTTAAGCAGTTTTGAAATCTGTCTACTAACTGAGCCCATATAAGTTAAACTGCCTGTATATTTAGTAATCTTGTCGCTGTCTAAAGCACACAACATCGATCTTACAATACTCTGTTGTTTACTTTTAATCAAATTATCAACCAAAGTAGTATCATATCCATTATTAATTGCTAACTGATAAATTGTGTTCAATTCTTTATCATAGTTAATGGACGACATAGGTATGGTCATTAAACGATGAATGTAACTTCTAAACGCTGCTAATTTATGTTGGATGGGATGGCACGAGGATGCTGGAATAGTAGTGTCGGTATGAGTTGGTTTTCTGAATATTTGAAAATCGTGTTTATTTCCGACTCTTGAAATAGTTAAATCAAGGAAATTAAGTGAGCTGTTTTCCTCTATTTCTAATTTAAACTTTATTTTCGGATGTATTTTGTTGATTTTATCAACAAATATATTTAATTGCCGAATAGTGCCTAACCAACATAAAATTATGTCATCCACATATCTGTAATAATATAATATGTTACTACTTCTATTCAAAATATGCTTATTCTCAAAGTTATCCATAAAAATATCAGCCATTAACGGAGAGAGGGGAGAACCCATAGCCAAACCTTCTTTCTGTTTGTAATAGTGGTCATTAAACCTGAAATAGTTTTGTTCCATACAAAGTCTAGTTAAATGAATTAAATCACCCATTTCTCCCGGATGTGTACATTTTCTCTCAAAAAGGCTTTCCAGTATTTTTAAACACTCTTCATACGGTACATTAGTGAAGAGGCTTTCGACATCTAAAGACACTAACTTAGCAGATCTTGGCAACTCAATGTCTTTTATTCTATTTACTAAATCTAAACTATTTTTTAAAGAATAAAGTGGGTTAAATGAAGATTTTGTTTTTAAAAGAGTATTTAAATGCTTTGAAAGTTTATATGCCGGTGCACCTATGTAAGAAACTACAGGCCGAACTGGTATATCATCTTTATGTATTTTCGGCAATCCATATAATAATGGGGTTCTTGGATTCATTGGAAGAATATTTTTAAGAGACTTAGGAGAAATGTGTGTCGCACTTTTTAGTGCCGTTTTAATATTTCGTTTCAGCGTTGGTCGTGAAGACATCGTTGTTCTGAGGCTCCTATCTTACCTGAAGATGCCCTGTGTAAGGGCGAAACACGTGTCGTGTTGAATAGTTTCTCGATTTTTCGGGAAATTATAGTAGCGCGGGAATTGTTACAAAGATATTTTTAATCCATCACTTGCTTTAATTCTTCCGGGTTCAAATGTTCGGTACGAAGACGAGATAAAACTTTTTCTATTCGGTCTGATGAAATAGCAGTATGTTCGCAATCAATATTATTTAATTCGGCAGAAATAGGATAGTCCATAGAAAAGATTATGTCATTGGATGAGGTGTTAGTTAACTCAACCCAACCACGGTTATCTTTAACTTTAGTTAAACACTCGGAAATTAAACAGTTACATATTACTTGGCTTGGCACCAATACGTCACCGTCTTGGCTATTAATAGGTAAACGAACTAACTTTGAGGACTTAGCTGGTATAATTTCTTCGTATAAATTCGCGTTACGTGAATCATACATATGTATCGGTATTTTTGCGTTGCGAGTCAAAAGAAATTTATTTTTAAGATCGATATTTGAATCCCAGGTGTCAAGTAAATCGAAGCCAATAAGACCATCGAAATACTTATGAAAATCATAAACGAACCAGGTAACATTACTTTTCTCTTTAAATTCATCAAAGCTGGGTAAGGTTATGGAATGATCGCTTGTACTGGTAGCGTGTACATTAGTCACTTGAAAGGGTTCATAATTAAGTGGAACATGACTGAAATATTTTTGGACTGCCTGAGGGTTGATAAAAGATTGATTGGCTCCTGTATCTAATAAAAGTTTTAATGGGGGATCACTAATTTGAATGTAACCAAGCTGCCTTTGAATATGAAAATTAACTTCTATTTTGGTTTGTCGGATTTCGGGGCTTTCTGAAAATTTACCTCATCAGATGAGGAAGCATTATGGCTGATCTCTTCTACCGTGGGGATCTCCGTGGCCTGGTCTTGCTCAAACTCGTAATAACAATCAGGATGGTACTCATAGGTATTATAATCTGGGTAGAAATCGTACGGATTATATTCATATGCAGAGTTAGCTTCGTAGCTATAATTAAGGTCATTAAAGTTTACTTCGCGACTTTTAAAGTAGTTGGTTGGTGGTGGGTTGCCAAACCTTCGCCAATCATGGCCAGAAGGCGGTAATGGCTTAGGAGTGAAAGGGGCTACGCCGCTCATGGGACGTTGAGCACCAAAATTATAAGAGGGCTGTTGGGGCCTATTGGTCATAGCCAGGGTCTCCGCCCTGCACCGGACACTGTGGTGCGGTGGCGTAGAGACGCTCAGACGCAGGCTCTGGGCACATGGCGGCGGCAGCTCTTGAGGAGTGCCGAGGGTGCTGAAGGTTCGAGGCGCCGTATCCTCGAGGCGGTTGGGCCCATCTTGGAGGGATGGGTCGGCCGTCGGTGGGGGTCGATGACCTTCCGGCTCACGCAGGTACTTTCCGGGCACGGGTGCTTTGGGAAGTATCTGTGTGACGTCGCCGGGGGGGAGTCGACCCGGTGTTGCCACCACTGTGACTGCGCGGAAGACACCGCGCAGCACACTTTGGTGGCGTGCCCTGCGTGGGCGGGGCCGCGGTCGACGTTAGCCGCGGCCCTGGGTGGAGTGGCTCTCTCGCTGCCGACCATCATGCAAAAGATGGTCGACAGCGAGACGGCGTGGGAGGTTATGGCCTCCTTCTGCGAAGTGGTGATGTCGCAGAAGGAGGCCGCGGAGCGGGAGAGGGAGCGGGATCCGCTCTCTCTCCGGCTACGCCGTTGGCGCAGCGGGCGGGCCAGGAGGGCCCGTCAGGCAGCGCCCGGGGGGTCTTAGGCGGCGGGGGCAGGGGGCCCCTTCCGTCTCGCCATAGACCCCCCCCGAAGTCGGCCAGTTACGCCATGGCCGCACATAGAGGTAGGGGGGGCGCTGCAAATTGCGCCTTCCTGAGGAGGTCTCCCCGGTTCTGATCCGGGGGACGTTGGCCGCTGGCGGGGTACCAGAAGCTACAAACCCGGGCACTGGTGCCTCGCCCCTTTTCAACAGCGGTGGGCGTCGCCTGAAGTTTTTTAGTGGGTAGGACTGCGGTGGTCGCGTCGGCCGCAGTGAGCCCCACACCCCCTCCCGGTCTTCCCCTTTTGGCCGGGAGACAGTGCGTAAGCAGCATTTTTTTACAGACGATAATAAAAAAAAAAAAAAAAAAAGGGGCCTATTGGTCATTCTGAAGACGTTACTCTGAGGGTTATAGTTAGGGGGAGGAGCTCTGAACATCTGCTGAGTTCTAGAGAGCCCATGAGGAGGCTGCATTTGCTGCATGTTATTTGGCCACCATCCTTGAATCGGTTGTGGTGGCATAGGCATATGTCTGGATGGACCAGGAATATTAGAGTTATAGAGTCTAGACTGGCTAGGCATATTAAATGCTAGCGTTTTTTGAGAAAAGTTATTCAAAGGTATTTTAAAGTTTGGGGTCTGATTAAATGACGACGACTGTACCCATTCCTTTCTACTCGGGCCTTCATTACGCTGTTGCAAATAAAGGGTGTTAAGTTCCTCCTGAACAAATTCCAGGGCCTTTTCCATAGTTGCTGGTCTCATGCAACGGACTCTAGAGCCTAAGAGATCCTTCAAACCGCGTAAGTAAGCTTGAAGGGTAAGTTTACTATAGAGAGTTCGCTTGGCCTCTACAGTTGTAGGAACGGAATCGTTTAGAGTTATATAGGTCATAATGGTACTATATAAATTTTGGCAACGTTCATAAAACTCTTGAGGAGAGCTCGAACCTTGGGACTGCATAGACAAATCGCTATATAAAGCGGTCTCATCGCGATGGTCTGCAAATTGTTAATCAAAGCACTGCGTATACCACTCCATGAATCGGGGTTACCACCAGAGTTAATTAATCTAGCCGCGGGTCCCGTAACCTTGTTAAGTATGCCGTTTATCAGAGCTAAATTATTTAAATCGTTCCCGGGTCCTACTTTAAAATGAGCAACTATTATACTGTCACATAGATTAATAAAACGCGTTAAAACGTGAGGGTTTCCGTCAAATTCCGGTAAAAGCCTAAGCGACTTATATATTACGTCAATATCTTCATAAGCCATGATCTCGCTTAGATTTCTACTATCGTCTATAGCACCGACCCTACTAGATAGCCTACTAACACGCGTACGCGAGCTTCTCGGATGAAAAATCTTGGCGGTTAAAATATAACGAAACACACGAATAAATCACACACGAATTAAAATATATAGAAAACACAAAAATCACACATAAAAAGTAAGTAAATTGAAAGAAAGTAATATAAAAGAAAGTAAGATAAAAAAGGGTAAGATAAAATATACGTAATAAAGATAAGGATTATCAGGACTTGGAATAATCAAGGACTGATATATAAATCACTAGGAAGTAATATGGTAAGGATTTGAAAGGATTTCAAAGTACTTACAGCATATTATCTGCTAATCACCTTCTTTACGGAATCGAGGTCTGGATTCACCTTCGCTGCGACCACTTGTAGGTTCACGATAGTCACGATGGTTCGATATGAGAAGCCTTTGACTATCCGTCACGACTGCGCCAAAGATATATGGTCACAGCTCAAGTTGTAAAAAAAATGATTTTATTTTTATAACTTTATTAATAAGAAATAATAATACAGAAGTTGAAGCTTGGCCGATGTTAGGTACAAGAATGAATTACATTTTATTTAATTAAAATAACATGATCAATTTATGACGACAATTGCAACACGAGGCGCGGTGTCAGCGTTTCCTGTTGTTGTCTCTTGTAATGCGAATATGAGGGCATAGCTGCGTTCGCACTATTCACATACTAGCGCTGCGTAACACGTTCACAAACAATTAACGGTTAATAATCCACCGTTAATAGAAATATCACAAATTATAGAAAACAAAACAAAACTGCAGACATGACTCTTCACTTTCCCGCCAAGAAGTCAGTTCGTACAGCTGATCACGGCACTACTAGCGCCACACACTGCAAACCTTACCCGTAATCTCTGTGCACATCCATATACGGAGTTCTAAACTGCCTGCCCAATATCCCATACACCGGCGTTTATTTACAAAGATACCTTCAACAACAAAATTCTGATTGGAAAATAAAATTATACAGTGAACGAAGAAAACAAAAAAAAAAACAATTACTTAGTTCTTTGCATCTCTGAGCAGACGCCGATATTAAAATATCATGAATATTCAATATTTTTAGTCTAAAGGATTTTTCGGTAAATTGTTTTAGCCTTTGATGACGTAATGGCATTAAGTTCACTACGGCCGACATCAGCAGCTGGTTTTGATTAAAATTGGGGTTTTTATGACGCGATTACAGCCTTTGTGCCAAATCGGATTTGAGGTGGAGTGGAACACTTTTTTCAGATTTATCACGATTTTAATAAGCATATTGAGAATTTTGGACTATTTTGTTTTTCAATAATATTAAGTACTTTTTTAAATATTTATTTATATTTTTTCCTGACAATTACACCAATTATTTAGTTCCAAGATAAGTATCATTAAGAACTTGTGTTATGGATACTAAACAACGGATAAACATACTTAAATACTTTTTTTTGTAAATACATACTTAATATACATAGGAAAACACCCAGACAAGAACAAGTATTCATGTTCATGTACACAAAGATTTGGCCTGTATGGGAATCGAACCCACGACCTCTGGAGTGAAGTGTAGGTATGCTTAACTCCACGCCATATCGGTCGTAAAAACCTTTTTTTAAATATGCGAATAGTTTGTCTTACTCTCGGTAAGCGTACATACATTCAATCACGCCTGTGTCCCCGAAGGGGTAGGCAGAGGCATATTATACGCCCACACTTCGCCAATTATATAGTTGGTCCCACGTAATAGATGGCGAGCCTATTGCCGCTTATCGGGCACTGTTATGTTCGCCAGAGCCTCGTCCGTTGATGCACCACTTGCAGGTGAGGTTGGCTTGGGCTCCTTAGGTCTAGGTAGGATCCCTATACACCCTGCTAATATTTAGTGACGGAAAAACCGAACTGATTCATTGACACTGATGCCGCTGATGAAAAATATATCATACGTGAAAGCGTTCGTGCCATTAAAAAAAAACAATGCATGCGCCCGCGCTATGTTCGGACACGCGAAGTACATGCATTTGTGTGATGTATTCTATATTTATATCTGTGTATGAAACAATGTTATTTAACTCATTTTAAGCAGTTATCTAATTGCATTTTAATTATTCTGTATCAATAATGTGTAATTAAACATTTCTCTCTCTGTTCATAATAATTTAATATCAATATTCTCGCATATAAAATTACTAGCTTTTCCCCGAGTGAGATTCAATTATGTGTATATCTAAAGAAAGAAAGAAAATAATTTATTCTGTGATACATGATACATTGGTTTACAAAAAAACAAAAATAGACGTACAAGCCTATAACTTAAAACTATGCGTACCAAAGTTAAACATTTCAACATATAAAATTTTGCATATATAAAACGAAAAAACACCACTTAAACGTACAATTTGTTAAAAATATATAATAATACGGATATAACAAAAAATCAAATAAACAAGAAAACATTAGAGCAAAGGAGACAGCTAAATAAACTTAACTTAATACCCTTCTGGGAACATAATAAATGACTTCTATAAAGCGAACGGAACGATCTCAAAGTTTTACAATTTCTAATGGGTGGGGCTTCCACAAAATGCTGCTGAGCCGTGTCTTGGACAAATAAGTCTAGATGCCATCCGAATCGTGCGATGAGAGAACATTAACTTGGAGTACAGGTAGAAGGGTGACCCAGTTTACACAATGCCAAACAGTAGACAGGCAAAGTGATGAGAGCGTCCAGACCCCATATTTCATAGATTGCTCCGGTTAAGGAATGGTGTTATATGAGCTCCGTCAGAATATAGAACGCTTCGATTCACAAAATGCCTAGGCGAATTTCGTATTTTTTATTTAGCATGTAACTTTCACCGTGGTCTGAAGCAGTACTTGCGAAGCTCGGAAGGGCTTGATACTAAATGCCACACAAACGGTCACCCATCCAAGGACTGACCTCTGTAAAATCTGCTTAGCTTTATACGATATCAATACCTACTACGCAGCTCTTTCTTTACTAACTAAATAAACACTATTAGAAAACCACGCACTAGGTATTATAACAAATAGACTTCTTGAAACTAAAATACGAAACTCTAAAATCGTGGTTTTTAGTTTTGAATCGGATGTTCTGCACAAAAGAACGGAACATTACGCCGCATATGTAAATTTTAAAAATGTTCTTTAGTAGAAAGCGAGTGCATGCAGAATTTACGGAAATAAAAATGGCGGAGTCTCGCAGAAAAATGTACTCGAGAGTAATGCGGTTTGTGAACAAACTCCCTACGTAGCTTTATATTAAATGTGCATTAAATATTATAATATAAACACATATTAACCATCATCTTCTTTTCAGCCAAAGAAGGTTCACTGCAGAACATTGCCCTCCAAAATACATTTCATCATCATCTCAGCCCATTAACGTCCCACTACTGAGCACGAGCCTCCTCTCACATACAAAGGTGCGAGGGTATTGGGTCATACTCCACCACGCGGACCCAGTGCGGATTGGCGGAGGCATGTGTATGGCGTCCTGCTGTTAGAATTTATCAAGCCGCCCATTAGGCCTCTAACATGGCTTTACGACTACCACATTTAGTGATAACCGGGACCAACGGCTTAACGTGCCTTCCGAAGCACGGAAGCGCTCGATATCAAAATGCCACACAAACGGTCACCCATCCAAGGACTGACCTCAATAAACTCTGCTGTACTTTCTTGATCGTATCCGACCACCGAGCACCGCAGAGCTACGAGCGCTTCCTAAAATAAATTTAATCGCCTAAAATACATTTAATTGGGTCTATTTGCCCAAAATCACCATGTTGGGCAGGCGGGTTGGTGATCGTAGTTATGACGAGTACGCAGAATGACGCTGCTGCCGGTACGATTCCAGATCCGGTAGGATTTCCCTTCAAATTCAAAAATCATTTATTCCAGTTTGGCTTAATTGAGCTCTTATAAATGTAATACTTATAAACTAACGCTGCGGACGGGAGCTTGATTTTAAAAGAAAGGTCAAGAAAATCGTCAGCTTTTATTAATATTAACAAATATTATGCCTTATGGAATTTTTTGCAGATTAATACATTAATAAGTCTGTTAAGTAGTAAGTAAGTAAGTAATTTGATATGTGTACAAACATGTACAGCTTAGTATTACTTATAAATAAATAAATAAGTAGCCGCGGTTTCAGCAGCTTTAATTTTCGGAAAACGTGACTATTGTGAGGCATGATCCTGTATGGAAAACCACATAAGCTATTTGAAGTACTTGTCCTGCGTCTTTTTTTGCATAAACATTGTAAGGCGAAACAATATGGAAGAAAGAAAGGCATACTTTTGCAGTGTTTAATCTTCCAAATATTCCTTTACTGATTATGTGAAAAAAGTGGTTCGAGTTTTAAGCAAGTGATGGATTAAAAATATCTTTGTCATATTTCCCGCGCTACTATGATTTCCCGAAAAATCGAAAAATTATTCAACACGACACGTGTTTCGCTCTTACACAGGGCATCTTCAGGTAAGATAGGAGCCTCAGAACAACGATGTCTTCACGACCAACGCTGAAACGAGTGTTCACTCTCGTTAGCGCGGGAATCATTACAAAGATATTTTTAATCCATCACTTGCTTACAATGGATTTCCGCAAAGTAACGCCTGAATCAATAAATTATTGTATGAGTTTTATTTTAAATTATGTGTGTGTAATTAGTATCGCACCGCCTATATGAGCATGCCGTAGTATGAAGTGCGCCTTTTGTTATACTTTTAAGTGTGCAAAGATTAAAGAAAAATTAAAAGAATCTTTGTTAATAAGCATATTTTTTCAAGTTCAATATCTTTTACATTCTCCAGAAAGTCCCCGGGGAATAGTCGACGCCATCTTAAAACCGAAAGAGGCGAATCTAACTTACATTATTTTTATCTGTAGTGTAGGTGTGACTTGTACCTATCTTGTTTTTATTTTAATTTAAAAAAGGTGAGCACAGTGCGGTATTCAGACATATCATAAATTTTATTTAAACTTCTACACTATGATTGCAAGAAAAACCAAAATAGCAAGCTAGCTTTGTGTGACAGTGGGTTTGTTATCTTTTGAAGTTTGTTCTTACGCCTATACCACAGTACGATCGACTGGTGTCAATGTGTGTCGAGGCTAGCTTTCGCACTCAAGGGAAACTAGGCAAGATTCTATTCCCTTAAATTAAAAAAAAAATATTTATTAAAAATAATTTTCTTAAAAACCAGATTCGTGCAGTTATGAACGCTTAAAAATAACGAATAATTAAGTACTTTACTGACTAACTAAGAAATTATGTGTACTTCAATATATGAATAGGTACGGTACTTCAATATATTATCTGGTAGACTATAAAATAATATCAAGCTACAATGTCACTGTGCTTTAACTTTTTTTATAAGTTTTATTAAAATATGCCAGTCATTTCAATAAAAAACATACATATATGATATCACTATCAATACACATTAATTTAATTTTGATAATTCTAATAATTATGTATATTTTCTTTTCTGTGACGTGTAATGTTGTATTACCAATAAATGAGTATTTAAGTATTCACGCCCGCTTCCCCAAAGGGGTAGGCAGAGACATATTATACGCCCACATTTCGTGAGGTTGGCTTTGGCTCCTTATATCTTGGTAGGAACCCAATACACCCATTACTAAGAATATGCAATAAAAAATCAGGCAGATATATTGTTTTACCATTTAAATTGAAAGATAATCTTTTATCTCTTAATAAAATTAAATTATAGCCAAGCTACGCATTCCAAAAATAATATTAAAACGCTAATAAAAACAATAATGTCCAAATACGTCCCATCGTCGTCGCAGGCAAAGAAGGCAATCTCCAGGGTGAGTGGAAATTGATTTTGCTGTAGCCACGGGCGCGGAAGGGGGTGCGGGGTGTGCGGTGCGGAGGGGAGAAAACATACATAATTATCAAACATATAAAAATGCCCTACTATAACGGTGGAACGGTCGTTCTAAAAGCTTCTGAGCTTTATTTAAATTTAAAGTACCCTTCATTTTTTTTTCACTTCCCTTACAACAGTGCGTAGTTTACTTAAACTGCCAGAGTGTACGATTGTGCATATCATCATTGTATTAGTCTATTAAAGTCCCACTACTGAGCACGGGCCTGTTTTCACTAACAAAGAAGCTATAACATGCCACACAAATGGTCACTCATCCAAAGACTGATCTCGGTGAAATCTGCCTTACATCAGTGACCGTTTCTGCTAGTACAGGGGAGCTACGAGTGCTACATTCATACAAAAAATCACGCCTGTTCCCGTGAAAGGGGCCTACCCTTTAGAGGCATATTGTATGCCCATATTTCACTATTTATATTGTTGGTCCTACGTAATAGGTGGCGAGCCTATTGCCGCTTACCGTGCACTGTTATGTTCGCCAGAGCCTAGTCCGTTGATCGGCAGGTGCACCACTTGCAGGTGAGGTTTACTTGGGTTCCTAAGATCTTGGAAGGATCCCCATACACGATAAACGATACGAGCCATACGAGCGCTTCATGCGGTCCTGAAGGCTGCAAGAGTGAGTGCCATCAAGTGGTATACACAAAGACATTTAACTATTACTATAGACAGGACATAGAGATCAAAACTGTAATCCACAACTTATTACCAAGTGGTAACAAGTCGCTTAGTTTGATTTTATGCGCCCTCGAGTGTAGTGGTGTTTGTGCGTGAACAGATTTGTCAAATTCTATAGAAAATATGCCAAATTGCTTATTGCGATATTGCAAATCCCGTTATGGTAAAATGGCTGAACGTGATTTCAGTTTATTTTCGTAAGTATTTTTTATATTTACTCAATAATCAGACAATATAATAATTTCCAATGATTTGTTCTAGAACATTACCTATTACCTTTCCCGACCTCTAGCGGTAAAAAGCAAAAGCACTATTTTTAGGATCTCGCCACACTTGTCGATGCGGAAGTAGATGATTAAGTGATGTTCAAGTGATGTCGTTTTATTTATCGATTAATGTAATAGCTAAATAATACTATAAGACTGTATTAAATCTCTTTGGGTATACAAGATCGTCTGTTAATAGACATTGTCACTGAATGTATTTTCTTACGCGTGCGCGCGCGCGCACAAACACACACAAATACACCCACACACTCACACGCACACAAACACACGCACGCACGCACACACTTCTTAAAAATAATATAAGCGTAACACAGAAAAAGTTTTGTATTATTTAGAAACTGTCGTTACAGAAGTTCTCAGCTTGATGCAAGGAGAACGCAGTAAAAAGTATTCTTCTTAGTTCACGTCACACGCCTTGCTTTCATATTTCACTTTAGTTAAACTCACAACCTTGGAGGGGCTTGAATATTTCACTTTTAAAGTTGATATATGTAGATTTTCCCCAGTACTTTATAATTTTCCTTATTCATGAATGCGATGTTGACGTGATCATCTTCCTAGCATTTATCCTGGTTAAGCTCTACTTTAATCTAATTAACTTTACGCCAGGGTCTGCTCTCAGGTCTTAGAGTTATCTAAGTTTGAGATAGACCATTAACTTGTATACGACTTGAAAGGAAAAATTCAATAAGCTTATATAATCTAGCATTAAAAATTATAAATACCTTTTGCTAATGGTAATAAAACTTATAATATTCAGAAAACACTTATTCAATGTCATACGTATACGATTTGTCAAGTATGGGAATGGAAACCGTTGTCTTTGGAGCAAAATTCAAAATCATTTATTCAAGTTTGGCTCAATAGAGCTCTTATGAAGGTCAAACTTAAAATTTAACGCGCCCATTCACTGCGGGCTTGATCGTAAAAGAACGGGCAAGAAAATCGTCATGTTTGGTTTTTTCTCCCGCCAGTTACAAGAAAATGTACGCGCTATATTGATCGTCTATCGTCGTCAAATGCAGCGATATTGATTTTAAGTTTATAGAAAAGTTGAAGAACAAACTTTCGATAACATTTGGAACTTAAATAACACGCTCGTTGCTTTGAAGAGAAGCAGAATGAGTTCGTTGCAGTTCGGACAGCGCTTTAGAGTTCGCGCTCTGAGCGGGGGCTAGCGGAGTTGGCGTAGAGTTCTTTCAACCATAGTTAAAAAAAAAGTAGGACATCTTCATACCTACGCTGCAGTGACGTTAACAAATGCTTCGGAATGAAATCAAGCTTGTACAAATGAAATTTAATTTTGACGACGCACATATGTCCAGAAACAGATGTCCTTTATACTAATTGTACCTTAGATTTTAAGCTGTACTTGTATATGTATTAATCTTAAGTTTTTGTGGAAATAAATATATATTATTGTATTGACAAAAATTATAGCTGCTAAAGGTACAACTTGACTATGCATTTTTGACGATTCAATAAACCATACGCGACATCTCTACGTGTTTAGGCTATAACCGCACGCTCGGGCTTTGAGTTGGCTTACTGATTCGCTTTTTACTATGCCCGGAAATCAGCTTCAAGCTGTATCTCAAGTTCAATGTACTGAGATCTTGTCGAGCGTAACTTTGGTGTTCGAATAAAATAATTTAATAGCTTTTTTTGGCAATTCGGTTGAAATGACAATTTTAACAGTTTTTTTTTGGCAATTCGGTTGAAATGACAATTTTAACAGCTTTTTTTGGCAATTCGGTTGAAATGACAATTTTAACAGCTTTTTTTTGGCAATTCGGTTGAAATGAAAATTTTGTTGAATACTTATTTGATGATTGAAGAAATGTGGAAATAATTGGAAGAGGAATCTACCCAGTTTGGGGGTTTTAAACACTTTAACAGGCTGGTGGACTAATTTTATTTGTTTTTACCAGTTTAGTCAATTCAATACATACATACATAATGTCACGCCTCTTTCTCGTAGGGGTAGGCAGAGATCACATCCTTCCACTTGCTACGATCTTGGCACACACTTAATACAATACTATGCTTATGTAAAGTATATAAGCATTATTAAAAACGGACTAGTGCTAGTTGAACTCTTGTTGTTACTTACTATGTTATCTGTTGTATTGTATATATGTATCATCTTTATGTAAACAAAGCAGTCGGAATAAAACATGACTCAAAATACCGTAGTATTGTAAGCAAGTGTTTTTGTTGAATATTTATTCACAAACCTATTCGACCAATCTCTATGACTCAATACTCAATACTTTATTGCGTTCCACAATGGTTTTAAAAGGTGGTGAATATTACAATTTGGTACATTTGTGGACCCTGTCGGGCACAGCATAGTGTAGGAGAGAGGAGGAAGGGCGCCGTATAATTCTTATTATTAACTTACTATTATTAAATTACCGTTATTAAATTATTGTTATCTAATTAATATTTATTTAGTGAGTATGTATCAAATGATGTCAGTAGATATAAACAATATTATAACAGTTAGTATAGGTAAAAACATTAAATAAAAATGTAGCAATAATGTCACATTATATGTTATTACAGTTACATGTAAAAGAGTTAATATATTAAATGATAAAATAAAATAATGTAAATAGTATGTCATTAGGTATTATTATTAGTCAGTATTAGTATTGAGAATAAGATATGTATATTATTATTTTCATATATTGAATTATTTATTAACGTTAAACTATTTACCCACAAAATTATTTAATACGATGTACGACGTACAGTGTACTTGGCTGATGACGATGGACTACGAAGACCAAGGAACTTTTTTTTTTTCGGATGGAAAATCATCTAATGACCTTCTGCTTCTTACTACTTCTTGTGCCTGCTACGTCCAGCGGCCGCGGTAACCCTTTCGGACAGTCCCGCAGCAAGACCAAGGGCCTGCATGTCAGGTTTAGTTTAAGTACGAATTCCCGTCCCAAATATTACAAAATACTTTCAGTGGTAATTTTTAGCAATAACCAAATAATTTCAGGTAATTTTTAGCATAAACCAAGAGCCCAATGCAAGTTTATATCAACCCTTTATAAAATACTTTAAAAATACACTAAATAAATTCAAAACACTCATAACGTACATGTTTCCCTCCTCACCTCAAAATGAGCTCGACAAAATGCAAATATATTCAAAAATAAAAATAGTATTGCGTCTCGGCTCCGGGCCGCCGAAGTTCCGCCATTTGCATTCCCAATGGGATCCGCAACTCGATGCCGGAAGCGGCGGCACTTATGCAAAAATCACCACGACTAAGTACCGGTTACTACTATTAACAACCGTACTCGGTGACGATTCTCGTATTCGTTTGATACTCTTTGCTATTTTTTAGTATATAATAATATGTTATAATATTTGCGGAGGTCATTCTCATACACTGCAGTCGGATAAGGGTAATTTCGACCTGCTGCCCTTTCTTTAACAAAATAAAAAGATATACTTATGTCAGTTTCGAATAACAATTATTATTTTGTTAGTGTAAGAAGATACCGCTATGCACTAGACGAAAGTTGTACTTATACTTACCACACTGACAGTTGGGTATTAAATATGCTGTTACGTTTTAAGGTTTTTCTCGATGGCTTTATACAAAAGCGACCACGATTTCTAGGTTTTTAAAATAAAATGCCAGTCTGTCTTTTATTGCTGCGGGACTGTCCGAAAGCTGCGGGACTATCCGAAAGGGTCACCGCGGCCTCGGGACGTAGCAGGCACAAGAAGGATCATGGATGGTTTTTAGTCAGTAAAAGTCTGTCACACCCTCCCGCTCCACCCACAGCGGAAGAAGGTGATTATTTTCCATCCAAAGAAAAAAGGCTGTCTTTTAATAAAGTTATTGAAAGTTTGTTTCAAAGCTTTTGTCGTTTTATTTAAGATCTATGATGGATATCGCGAATTAGCAAACATGTACCGCGCTTTTGGCTGAGCTCCTTAATTTTTTTAGCAGAATCAGCTGTTGACTGACACCGATTGACTCCATAAATAGCCGTGGGCAAGTTGTACCAAGCCTGCAGTTGCTAGACGGTGAAATAATGTATACTTTGGCATAACATTGTTAGTTTCGACGCAGCTGGTCGTAGCACTGAGATTCAGATTTAGTTTAAATCTAGTGAAGTAGTGACTGTAGTTCTCCTGTACGAGTACATGTCACTAAACTCTTTGTAACCGGTTTGACTAGGGTGGCGCCCTGGGTTGTATAGATTCACAAGTCAACTGGGTCTGATAATTTGGGATGAGAAAAAAATGGAAAATTAATTAAAACTTAACCATCCTATAAAACGTTCTGACAATATAAACTTTTCATTGTATCCATGGCTGTCATTGCTGTCCATCGTTTGACAATTAGCATGATATATATATATATATATATATATATATATATATATATATATGAATAATTTTAATAACACAGGACAACGGTCTGTTCCCGGTTCTGATCCAGAAGACCTTTGGCACTGGCCCCCCGCCCATTTTCAACAGCGGTGGGCGTCGTCGGTAGATTTTTAGTGGGTAGGACTGCCGGCGGTTGCGTCTGCCGCTGTGAGCTCCACACTCTGCTCTCGGTCCTCTTTTGGCCAGGGGGCCTACCGCCGAGTTCGATGGCAATCGATTATAAGGCAAAATGGATTTCGAATTGATTCTGTCGTACCGCCAAACTAATGGAAATCGAAACAAAATGGCGTTCTCCATTTACCTATTGGTCTGTCACGGACTGAAGGTCATAAATGAGAGGTGGCTGTCGGCAGATTCCCCGGTACGGAATAATGAACGTAAACAATAATCCATCGAATTCGGCGGTAGGCCCCCAGGAGGCAGTTTGTTACCGACGTAAATATATAAAAAAAGGACAACGGTCTGTCGTCAACTAGTCCAATGTAACGAAACGCTTAAAGATATTTAACACACGTGCAGATTAATGAAATCCTGAATCGCGCAAACGGAATTACAACACCAAACCATCATCAGTTGGGCCGCGGCTTCCGTGCACATCCATCTTTTTAGTAGGGAGTACCATCCGCTTTTTACAAATTCCACAAACCAAGGTCATACTCCACCAAGCAGACACATTCAGGACGAGGACCCAGTGCAGTTTCGCACGGAAGCAGGTATAAGGTGTGGCATATATTCAAAAGGAACTTACACCACACGCAAATTGGCGGCCTGCTGAAAGGTTTTAACTTTTAAAGCTGCCCAATTAGGCCTCTAACACGGCTTAACGACTACCACATTTAGTGATAACCGGGACCAATGTCTTAAAGTGCCTTCTGAAGCAAGGAGGCGCACGATATTAAATGTCACCTGAGTCGCATTCACCGGATTCCCGCCGCCTTGAGCAAATCTCAAAAAAGCTTGTGACTGCTAAATTCACCCCTACAACTAGAGACTGTATCATATATTTTCTTTAAATAAAACTTAAGTGTCTCATACAGTTTTTTGGTAGTACTATATCGCCTTGATAGCTGCTAGGGTCTGTTGTGTATGCGCCAAATGGGAGATTTTATCGCGGCCTTAGTTATTTCGGCGCGTTCTTACTGCACCTTGGGATTTCGCCTTAGGATTGTTCGTTACAGTTTGAATGTCTGTTGACGCAACCTTGTCAATAGATGACGCTGTACTATTATGATCAGTTTCTGATTCGCGCTATTATTATTTGTTTGTATAATATATAGTTATAAATGTAAAAATTTAGCAATGTCAAAGTTGGGAAGGTAACTTTCGTTTATTAGTCTATCCTTCAATCCGTATTGTATATGAGTATTTAGATTCGCGTCAATCCAATGATGGTTTCGTAATTCGTAACCCGAATTAGTATACGCGTTGCTTATATAATACTACCTTACAGAGAAAGCTTTTAATCTTTAAGCCACCAGGTTTGTAGACACAATTCATCGGAGTACGATTAAACCCTTGAAAAGTTTAGGGGTTTTTGATAGACAAAAGTTCCCGGTAATTTTTGAGATTAAAGTAATTAGTTTGATAAATTGCCAATTTCATACGAAAGGACCACATAGTTTTAATATTCGTGACAGTGCGTATGTACGTACCTGCATTGCATAATTGCCTGTGTACCCAAAAAGGTAGACCGAGAGGCATATTATACACCCACACTTCGCCAATTACATTGTTGGTCCCACGTAATAGGTGCCGAGCCTATTGCCGCTTACCGGACTCTGTTATGTTCGCCAGAGCCTCATCCGTTCATCAGCAGGTGCACCACTTGCAGGTGAGGTTGGCTTGGGCTCCTCAGATCTTGGTAGAATCCCTATAACACCCTTGCTAATAAATATTCTTATACCTATTCTTATTTCAATAGATTAAAATGTTATCGCACAAATGAAAATTGTACAAAAGGCAAACTTAATGCTACGAGACGTTCTCCACCTTTGAATAACATTATATCAATCTAAAAATATGAAATCATTGTACAAATCCCGAACCCTTACTAAATACATTGTTACAAGAGAACAAACAAAAATTCGCATTTACATTAGTGACTGTTGAGTACAATTCTAAAACAATGTAATTAACTTCACTCAAAGTAATTTCCTTTTATGTTGAATTTTTTGTTGTAAAACAATATTGTAGACGAAGAGGTAACAAAGGCTGGGGCCTTAGGGCTTTCTAGTCAAATTTACAAAGCTTCATAATTTTGAGTCCTTTGCTTGATAAATAGGTGAACCCAAAAGCGTGACTCTTCAAGACTAGTTTTCAGAGATCTATATAAAGGTGACCTTTTATAAAGCATTTGATATCGAGCGCATTAATTGAACCGCTGTTCTTGGAAATCACTACAAGTGTTAATCGTTAAGCCAAGTCTTGAAGTCAAGGTTCATTGGGCGGGTTCAAAAATCTAACAGCAGGACGCCACACATTTCCTACGCTGATTCCGCTCTTTCTGGTTTTTCCGATATATAAATTTCCGATTCCAAGTTTTACGCTGCAGATGCTCTACAAATGTGTTGGAGAAGAAGAAAGCTTGGAGTACCGTGGACAGAGTTTTATCCCAACAACTAGCATGTATCTTCAAGAACTTCGCATCAAACGTCGTCTATCAGTTTTGGTTCAGGCTTGCATTCTCAAAAAGTAGGTACTTGAGGTCTCAAGACGGAATGATTGCTCTTAAGAGCTCCTAGTTGTCGCGGGGAGATTAAAGGGCACTAGGTCACGCGGAAAGTCGCCCATGAGTTGAAAAAATCAAATCAAGTCTGCTGTGGTCGTTTTTTGGGATCGGCTAGACCCCTTGCCTTTAAATTCAGAGGGTCTCGGGTTCGAATCCTGTGACATTTCAAAGTTATGTGCGTAATTATCGCTTGCTCCGATCCTCGAAAAGCACGCTAAGCCGTTGGTCCCGGCTGTCATGAACATCTATGACAGTCGTTATTAAGAAGTCAGTGCCTTTTAACAGACTGACAGCTGGTTTAACTATAGAATGATGTTTCCCTCTAGGTTGCGGAGGTCAGACGGCAGTCACTCCACGTAATAACTGAAATTCAGCCAAATCTCGTTGAACCATTGAGCAGACCCTGGGCCCTAAGCTTAAGTCTAGGGCAATCGGGACAATTCTGGGATATGATGATGATGATGTGGTCGTTCTTTGTATGAGTGCACCAAAATCACCAAAAGAGAGAGATGGCATAATGATTTGAGGCGAGAAACATCTGCCCATAATTAAATGAATACTTTACTGTGACCTCGACCTCTCTGACAAGATCGTTGCGAAGGAAAGAAGAATGCCGCTAAGGACTTCTTGGCGGGAAAGTGAAGCGTCACGTCTGCAGTTTTGTTTTATTTTCTAAAATTTGTGTTATTTCGGACATAATGTGTAATAACGGTGGATTATTAACCGTTTAGTGTTAGTTGGTTTAGTGGTAAATCAAATAAAACAGTGCAACATCACTTTTCAATTCTATCAAGAAGTCCAAGTAAGATCTCAGTATAGTCCCACATCTTTACTGAGGACTCAAAGGGTTTATGGGGAGGCATCTCATTTGTCATTTTTATCACCACTCATTCTCATTAACTATAATTTTTATATTATTAATATATCACTTACTTGACACTGGCTAAATGTGCAAAACGCACAAAGCCATTATTTAAAAGAAAAATAAAAAAAATTGCTAGTTTAAAAAAAAAGAGCTAGTTATTTTTTTTCGTTGGATGTAAATATTAAGCAGTATGTACCACCTTTTGTACTAAAACAGCCACATTGGTACGTAATAAACATAATGGTGAAATAATCCTACTGTACTAATATAAACCTAAATATAATCACAATCTCAGCAAGAAAATAGGAGAAATTTATTGCGCCATGTCGTCGGAAAGGGCCAGTGCGCACTTCCGGGCTTTAACGATGTTTGTTATCTGATAAACACTAGTTATGTTATTCGCTTTAGTAGTATGAAAATAACAAATTAAAGGTGACGGTACTTTAGACAAGAAAAACCTTTAATAGACAATCGTTATAGAATAATAAAAAAATAGGCTCGCCAAAAACGTAATTTTTAATATATATTTTTTAATGTGCCTGCAAAAATGCCGTTTCACGCCCCGCTTAAAAGACCCAGGATCATAGGAAATAGGAAACACATGAGCCGGCAGCGAATTCCAGAGCTTGTCATCATCCCGTAGGGCTCTTACGACTCCCCGTGAGCTAAGAGGGGCACTATTCTAGGCCGGTACCACGTAAAAAAAGAAAAAAAAGTACTTAAGTGTTAAATAGTTATTAGATAGATAAGAAAAAAAAGATTTATATTATGTTATATTATATTTATTATATAATTATATTATATTATGTTATTTGGTTATCAAAATTACACGTCACAGATAATAAAAACATAACTACTATAAATATAAATTTAAATGTCCAAAATAATGTTCATTAAAATAAAGAAATTGTCACATCAGATTTAAATAATATTATGACGAATTTATATTATTTATTTATGTTTTGAAATAGTTAAAAATTACATTCATTTTTTAATGAAATCATTGATGTCAAAACGTTTGCTCACAAACTTATTTTTTCAACCTCTCTTTAAAGGCAGGCAGGCTACTTCATCAGGTCGTTCGTCCATATTGCTGGTGGCCATCTCACGCTACGTTACCCATGAAAGGGTCTCGATTCCAGAACTTTTCAGCCCTAACGGCCGTCAGTTCTTTGTCAGATAGTTTTAATCACCCGTCATGGGATGTACATAGGGTGTATAGGGATCCTACCAAGATCTGAGGAGCACAAGCCAACCTCACCTGCAAGTGGTGCACCTGCCGATCAACGGACGAGGCTTTGTCGAACATAAATATGCCCGGAAAGCGGCAATAAGCTCGCCACCGATTACGTTGGACCAACAATATAAACGGCAAATTGTGGGCGTATAGTATGCCTCTGCCTACCCCTTCGGGGAAACAGGCGTGATATTATGTATGTATGGGATGTACATATTAATTGCCACGATAACAGAAATCAATATTGTAAAACTAAAAAGCCCTCGTACAAGAAATATTATTTGATTACCCTGATTTCTCGACTTCAACGTTGCGTAATGTTGAAGTCGAGAAATCAGCCGTACAACAACCGTAATGTAAATAAATGTCGTCGAATATCTACACCGCGTACTTTTATTGTACATACCTAGTACTTTTTCAGCTTGTTTGGTGGCTGACCGTTACTGCTTAGATGTCCTCTGAACAGCCAACCCAGAAAAGATATTCCAAAAAAACTACAACAAAACTACAGTAGGTACGTAATGGATAATCGCAAGATAGCACATAAGACAAGCCTAAGAAACATGATCTGGAGGCCAGTCACGGCGCGCGCCTATTTGCCGAGCTATTTGGGAGGTCCGGTAACGACCAGATAAAACCGGAACGACCATCGTCTTCTACACAGCCAAGTGGCGAGAGTAGAACGTCTCAAAAAAGAGCTTCTTAGTCTATACTGCGGTTGCAGAAATTCATTCATTCATCTTATGCTGAAGAAATTTTGAGAGGTCCGGCTAGAACCAGATTAAACTGCATCAAAGGTTTAACGACACTAGAATTTCCCAGAGCTCCAATGTCAGAAATATGTCTCAGAGCTTTAATTTCAGTAGAATATCTCAGAAGTTTAATGTCACTAGTATGTCTCAGAGGTTTAATATCAGTACAATGTCTCAGAGCTTCAATGTCAGTAGAATTTCTCAGAAGTTTAATGTCACGCAGAGGTCTAACTATACTAAAATCTCCGTGCTTCATTGTTACCAGAATGTCTTAAAGGTTGTATGTCACTAGGTATGTCTGCGATTATTACACATTAGTATATTATAACTTACTTCTCCGCTTCTGTCCGTAGTGTATAGACGTGTTAATTTTTAGGTTGTATTGACATTCAAATTGAATAAATAATTTTTCGTTTCTTTCAAATATTTATATCCAGTGCTGGCGACCTTGAAATAAAACCGGAAAGACAATTGTCATTGACAAAGATGGAATGATAATAAGTTCTTCGCGAATATACGATCTATGCCCCCATCCACAGGACACAACGTAATAAGCATTACCATAGTAACGATTGGTCTAAGCAAAGAGTATAAGTCATACTGTTATATTTGTACTGTGACTATAGTCCAAACTTGTGATAGAAAAATTAAATATACCCACATTTTTCAGGAAGACCTTGAACTCTTTTTCATTAATAAGATAGAAGTTGTAAAAACATATAAAATAATGTAAGTTGTGTTTTAAAACTAACATCGATAGAATTTGTTAAATTAAATTTAAGTCTTGTGGATTTGTAATGTAGGATTTAATGATAATAATTCCAACTATTTTATAATGTTTTTTGCAATACCCTTGCAGGGTTCATGTTTTAGAACCAGTATTTATATGTAACATTAAGATCTTTATGTACAACATGACGCAAATAAAGAACTATGAACTATGCTAAATATGTATAATTAAAGTTAAATATACCGCCGTAGCCAATTAGACACGGGCTAGGACAGAATAGGTATTATGACAAAACGATATCTAAAGTTAGACCATATTTAAAACGAGCGCTGTCACTGTTTTCATCTTATCAAACGAAAGTAACAGCATTAGGTTTAATCTTTGTGTAACTTTAGATCTCGTCTAATTGGCTACAGCGGTATATTTAACTTTATTTGTAAATATTTATCCACAATACTTCAATTTTGCTTAACAATTTAAATCGATGTTAGTTTCAAAACACAATGAACTTAAAAAAAAAAATTAATTATTTAACTTGAAATTTCCTTACATTATTTTGTTTTATAGTATACCACAGTCGGAAGTCGTCAAAGAACAAAAAATGTTCATCATCATCATCTTTGTTCTGTTTTCGGGTTTCTCGGTTCATTATTAGCTTAAATAATCACTACATAGTATAAAATAAAGTTACTTTCCGCTATCTGTCTCTATGTTTGCTGTACTCATTCACTCATATCTTATCTAAGCATAGTTAGATCTTTTACTACGCAATGGATTTTGATGCGGTTTTTTAATACATAAAGTGATTTAAGAGGAAAGTTTCTGTATGACAAAGTCGCGGGCCGCCGCTAGTTTACTTATAATTTTAATTATTTTATTCTTTTTGAACCATGTCGTTCAAAAATAATAGATGAGGCTATGTGATAGAAAACATAAATAAATAAATATTCTCTTACAATCACACCAATTATTTAGTTCCAAGATAAGTATCATTAAGAACTCGTGTTATGGATACTAAATAACGGATAAACATACATAAATACTTTTTTTTTTGTAAATAGATACTTAAGATACATAGGAGAACACCCAGACCAGAACAAATATTCATGTTCATGCACACAAAGATTTGTCCTGTGTGGGAATCGAACCCACGACCTCTCGAGTGAAGTGCAGATATACTGACCTCCACGCCATATCGGTCGTCAAACATATTATATAACAATAGGCGATGGAGTCTATATTATACCCCAAATCACGTAACTTGATATTAATATAATTTGTAATCGTTTAAATTATAAATTCCGATATCTATTATATCGTTTCTGCATTAATTATTTGTTAATGTTTCATAATACTTCCACAGTATAATTGATACACCGCTGGAAACTTATTAAAACTATTTTAACAAAGCTTTGAATTGATGTTTTTTTATTCTTTTAGTTCATTGTTTTACACACAATGTGGGAAAGAAAAATTATAACAATTTTGGAATTAAAATTATTAGAACGAAATTACAGTCAATTTATAGTCATAAAAAACCTTATTATACTAGGAAGTCTTTTAGCCTTTTATAAAATAAACAGACGTCCTCTACGTTTTTAATAACATAAATTCTATCATTTTGCCTTAAGAGGGGGTGTATAGGAATCTTATAAAGACCTAAGGAGCCCAAGCAAACCTAACCTGCAAGTGGTGCACCTGCCGATCAACGGACGAGGCTCTGGCGAACATAACAGTGCGCGGTGAGCGGCAAAAGGCCCGCCACCTATTACGTGGAACCAACTATTAACTGGCGAAGTGTGGGCGTATAATATGCCTCTGCATACCCCTTCGGGGAAACAGGCGTGAAAGTATGTATGTATGTTGCCTTAAGAGTCCTCATCTGGTGTTCCATAGTCTCGTAGATTAAGTGGGCTCAAAAAGTTATCGATAAAAAAAAATCATTGCTTAGTCGACTCTTCTAATGCTTCCAGTTTTTAGCCGATTTTTTAAAAAAATTGTAAGATATAAATTAGAAAAAAATTGCTTACTATCGATTAAGCTGTAATATAGTTTAATGCGTAATTAAAATTTTATGTCTTTAGAAAACTTAACTATTATTTAGATTTCTATGATTATATCTATAGTGCGTGCAAATAAATAACTTCTACCTCAAATATTCATAAAGTTATGATGATATTCACACTGGTCACATATTCTATCCAAAAGTTGAAATGATTAAATTAATTTTATAAAATGTGAGTATAGGCATAGTAGACACACATAAGAAGGCCAACTCAAGCCCTGAGCGAGCGAAGAGAGCCTAAACACCTAGGGCTGTCGCTTATACTTTATTCAATCGTCAAAAATACGTAGTCATTCGGCAGCAAAGTTGCGTTTAGCAGCGATAAAATGTTATCAGTGTGTGCGTCAGACGACACATACATACAAACCGATCGGGGCGCTAACATATAAATAATCAAATATAAATAAATATTCTCTTACAATCACACCAATCAATTAGTTCAAGATAAGTATCACTAAGAACTTGTGTTATGGATACTAAAGAACGGATAAACATACTTAAATACATTTTTTTTGTAAATACATACTTAATATACATAGTAAAAAAACACCCAGACCAGAACAAGTATTCATCTTCATGCACACAAAGATTTGTCCTGTGTGGTAAATGAAATCACGACCTCTGGAGTGAAATGCAGGTATACTGACGGTCGTCAAAACATATAAACCGAGATCGCACGCAAAGCACGTTAAGCCGTTGGTCCCGGCTGTCAATATATCTATGGCAGTCGTTATTAGGAAGTCAGTGCCATCTAATCACCTGACAGCTATAACACCATAGAATGCGGTTTCCGTCTGGGTGGCGGACGTCAGTTTGTGTCATAACAAATCTTCAGTCAAAATCTGGTTTGATCAGTAAGCAGACCCTGGACCGTAAACGAAGTCCAGGACCCAACCAGGATAATGCTAGGATGATGATGCGTATGTATGAAGATATCGTACTTATTTGTTTGTACTATGGTATAGTATTACCAAGAGTTAGATTCCCCATAGCGCGGCATGCCAGGGGTTGGTCTCATTAAAAGTTAAATTGGCGGGACGCGACGTGATTGGCAGCAGCCCTTCTGTGTTGCCACAATGCAAAATGAACATATACTTTGACAGTTTGTCATTAAAAAAATGTGTGCTATTTGCTAAACTCAATTAATTTTGAGTAGATTCTCCTGTGTTGCCACAATGCAAAATGAACATATACTTTGACAGTTTGTCATTAAAAAAATGTGTGCTATTTGCTAAACTCAATTAATTTTGAGTAGATTCTCCTGTGTTGCCACAATGCAAAATGAACATATACTTTGTCAGTTTGTCATTAAAAAAATGTGTGCTATTTGCTAAACTCAATTAATTTTGAGTAGATTCTCCTGTGTTGCTACAATGCAAAATGAACATATACTTTGTCAGTTTGTCATTAAAAAAATGTGTGCTATTTGCTAAACTAAAGAAGACTAGATTCTCTTTTAATGACTATCAAATAAATCATCATCATCTCAGCCCATAAACGTCCCATTTCTGAGCACGAGCCTCCTCTCACATACCAAGGTGAGAGGGTATCGGGTCATACTCCACCACGCGGACCTAGTGCGGATTGGCGGAGGCAGGTGTATGGCGTCCTGCTGTTAGAATTTATCAAGCCGCCCATTAGGCCTCTAATATGGCTTAACGACTACCACATTTAGTGATAACTGGGACCAACGGCTTAACGTGCTTTCCGAAGCACGGAAGCGCTCGATATCAAATGCCACACAAACGGCCACCCATCCAAGGACTGACCTCTGTAAACTCTGCTGTACTTCGGTGATCGTTTCCGACCACCGAGCACCGCAGAGCTAGGAGCGCTTCGAAATAAATAGATGGTGCTAAAGAGTCACTTTTTCATTTTTTAGGAGACATGTTCGAAAATTCGCCAGTCTGTTATAAAATTATTGTTTTTATTTTAATAATATCTTATGGAGTGCATTTACGTACATTTGATTAGAATGAAATTGCGTAAGTGATGTTATAGCGCCGTGCCTCGTAGCGATATTCTTTTGCTTTACATTCTTTTAAACGAGTCACATAATAATAATAACAAACTTTATTTGTTCCCTTACATAATGGTTGGCACAAAATTAAGCTTACACTATTGTTGTACTTCGAAGTATGTGGAAGACTGATGTCTGTACTAGGAGACCTGTATGACTGATTATCAGCCTCTCCTACACCGGCCTACTGAAAATGAATAAGCTTACAATTATATGTGCGAACGTAATATGCGTGAGGAGTGGATGTGAATGTGTCTACCTGATCGTGTGTACTTGTGTATATGGGTGTACTTGTGTATATGTGTGTAATTGTGTATACATATACGTGTACTTGTGTAATTGTGTGTACTTATGTATATGTGTGTACTTGTGTATATGAGTGTATGTATTCGCGCAAGCTCGTGTGCGACTGTGTGTATGGTGCGCTTGGTTGTGTGTGTGCGCGTGTGAGTGTGTGTGCCTGCGAGTATGCATCGGTGTGCGCTTTCATGTCATGGATGCTGGACAAAGTGAATAAGAGACCACCATTACACCATCTTCTGTTTCGCAATAGTCAAGAGATTGCCAACCTTTCTATGCTATACAAAAAATTGATAGCGCCTACACTTATATAAAATAGATACCTACTTAAGGTGAAAATGTAAGGAACATTCTAATAAAAAACGGGCACGAGAACGTAGTTGCTACATAATCGTTGTCATAGTTAAAAATCATGTTTGACATACAAACAAACATTGTTTTCCCTCGACCCAGGGATGACAAAGGTTTTATGAAACTTTTCATATATTCGTCACTCGTTTGGCGTTGGAAAATGTTTTCTATTTTATTGGTTGTAGTTTTTTGTTGGTTCGCCGCGTGTTTTCGTTTGACATGAACTAGTGTGTTGCCAGCTGAGAAAATCTAAGCTTTTGGTAGCTAAGGATTTATTTTGTGGTGTGTTGTATGTGGTGAATTGTTGTTTTGAAACCTGCAGTTTTTATAGTTTAAAAATGGAATTTGCATATTTTATGTGCTGTATTTAAATTGTATGAACGGAGAATAAACAAATGTTGCCAATATGTGCTAGAAGATTCAAGCTTATTACAAAGATAATTTTTTATTTTGTTTTTTTATATTTAGGACAACAAACAGTTACATAATGTATAATATTAAAAAGGCTAAAACTAAATTTGGTTTATTGCGTAACCAGCGACGTTATTTACGACAGAATGTTAAACATATAAAATGAAACTTAACTTAATCAATTATAGACATATTACTTAATCTAATAATAAATACAATAATATTTTATCCTGGTATACAAAAAGGTTGATAGGATTAGATATGGGCTTCTTTTGCCGCATGATAGCCAAAGTACTGCACATGTACCGTAAGTGTTATTGAAACATTAAGTGAATAGTTAAATGACAGTGTTTTACGAACCCTTCGTCAGATAATAAGCTACATTCCTCAGCATTTCCAGTCCTTAAATAATATATATTGATTCATACGTTACTTTGCGGAAATCTATTGTAAACAAAGTTGATTTTGTTTTTGTGTTCATATTCTTACTTGAAGATGCCTTTGTTAGGGTCAAACACTGTCGTGTTAATTTGTTTCTTAAAGAATTACAGTAGCGAAGAAATGTTGAAAAGTTGCATCAATTCTTTACTAGCTTAACAAGAATACATACATACGAAGGACTAGCCCCGTCTCACCATTCGATACGTATAATCCAATCGCTGTGCTAAAAGTTAACTTTCTTACATATATATGTAAATAAAGTTCATCGCTTTTTATTAAATAACTGTATTTATGAGGTGACGGTAAAATAGTAGTATCGAACGGTAAAATAGTAAGTGACATGACAATCTGTGTCAAAGATTAAAATACACTGTCGAATATAAAAGTATATTATGTAAAATTAATTATTGCGAATTAGTAGCTTTAAATGTTGTTTCTCTATTTTCAGGTAAGTTTATATTTATGTAATTAGAGAAACCTGATAATATAATGATTGAGTTGTATACAACATTTATAAAAAATAATAAATCTCTATTTTCAGAGCAACGCAGTTGAGCTTGATTTCGCAATTAAACCACGGGTTATAAAACATATTATAAAACAAGTTGTTCTCAAGTGTTTCTCTATTTTCAGGTAAGTTTATATTAATGTAATTAGAGAAACCTGATAATATAATGATTGAATTGTATACAACATTTATAAAAAATAATAAATCTCTATTTTCAGAGCAACGCAGTTGAGCTTGATTTCGCAATTAAACCAAGGGTTATAAAACATATTATAAAACAACAATATATTTATATATATATATACACATTTCGCCATTTATATTGTTGGTCCTATGTAATGTATATATGTTCCCGGTAAGCGGCTACGCTTACCGGGAACTTTTATATTAGCCAGAGCCTCGTCCGTTTTTCGGCAGGTGCACCACTTGCAGGTGAGGTTGGCGTGGTGTCATCAGATCTTGGTAGGAGCCGTATATACCATACATATAAAATTTGTTACCAATATAAAAATATCGATTGATTTTTAAAAAGTAGTTGCTGCAAGGTTTTCGTCGACCCCAAATGGAATGTATAAGCGTGAGATTTTGTACGTTAGTAGGAACCAAGACGAATGCTCAAATCGTTTAGTGCGTAAAGACGAAATATCACCGATGGCCCAAATAACATTACTGTAAATGTTTACCAAAATCAGAGCAAACGTGGGAATTAGATGTCCCTTGGGAATTTATTGCTAATCCTGTACCCACGTCGCACCCTTCAAAACCTGCGGTCCTCTGCCGAACGAAGGTCCGACAGGTCATAGTATGTTTTTGGGCCAAACTGTTTATATTAGGTACTTTGTGGAGATTTATAAAATGTGTTGACAATACTTAGGTATTCAAACCAGTGGGAGTAAACTTCAGATATTTAAAACTATTTATTCAAGTTTGGCTCAATAGAGCTCTGATGAAGGTAAAACTTTTGGTGCATCATACAATAAATGGTTTATTAGGGACTAGCCGGAGGATTAAATGGGCACTCTTAAATAGCCGTAGTGCAACGGCAGGAGCACAACATCGATATCCTCGGCTTCAGGGTGTCGTGAGGTGTACACCGTTTTCTACTCACTGCCCTAGAGGACAATGCGCCAACTCACGACTTATGCATTTTTAACTTCCAGTGTGGAAGTGTAGCTCTTTAGACTCCACCCTGGACAGCCAATGAAGGCAAGCCAGGGGCGAGGGTCTTGGTAGCCTCTTGGGGCCCACTCCGGCAAACCGGAGACGAGACCGCAGTCGGACCCTCTGGAGCACACGGATTTACGCCCGTGGTGTCGCAACTCACCATCAGCTCGCCACTGCCCTGCGGGCTTATTATTATTAGGTACTTAAAATTTACGCGCCCATTCACTGCGGGCGGGAGCTAGATCGTAAAAGAACGGGCAAGAAAATCGTCAAGACACTATGCGAGACTAAAATACAGAAATTATCGCTGAAGGTAATCAGTATAAAGAATAATATTTAATGGAAGACCTGGTGGCGGTTACTATTATTGAAGATAAGCGTTTGTATAAACTTGTTCTTAAATAGGTGAATGTTTATAAAGTATACTTGACAGCATAAATTACACATATCAGCAATATTATTGAAAAACAGACGTGTTCTTCCGATTTCCAGTTTATAAATGTTGTTATTAGAAAGATTGTTTTGTAGTTAATATAACATAAAAACAATATGACTTTTTAGTATATTTTCTCTGTAGGTTTGAAAAAAGGTTTCTGTGCGATAAATATGATCTCAAGTGCAGTTTGTTATAACGCTCCTATGGTTTTAATCATCTTAACAACTTTCTGTTAGCAACATCATTTTCCAAATTCTCTCAAGAAGTCGATTTAAGATCTCAGTATAGTCTAACATCTTTACTGAGGACTCAAGGGGTGAGCAACACAGTCTATATTTATTACTAGAAATAGTTAGAGATTCTTACGAAATTTCCAATAATGTAATCCAGGATTTATAAGATTACTGTGCGATAAATATGCTCTCAAGTGTAGTTTGCTATGCTTTTTATCATCTTAACAACGTTCTCTTACGGCGACGGGCTGTTCTTTCGAAACCCGAAATCAGATATATCAGGTCATACTCGTTGGAGTTGCAGGCTCTGTGTAGACAGATAATATGAGACAGGGGTATAGTATTGGTCAACACACGGTACTGTTCTGTAAAGCCGTAAATCTAAGTTTTAACTTTGACGTTGTACGCACCTTAACTTTGTAACATGAGCAAAAGTACATAAAGAAAGTCGTTTTCAAATCTGGGAAATACTTTGCAACTTGCTCTCAATCGTCCATGGGGAAAGACAGAAGGTTATATAGGATTGTCACATTGACTTGCTTACTGAAACCCCGTGGTTCTTTATCTGACCGCTGGTAGAAGGTGGAGATTTGTCGAGTAAATAGTTCTTAGGTTAGACAAGGTTAGTATTTCCGCATAACTGATCTCGGTATTGTGGAAGGTGAAATTATTAAGCAGTTGTAATTCTTGTCTGCTTTCTGATGTTGCATAACTTGGTATAAGACGACTATCTACGCAAAGTTTTCGGGGATTATTCCCAATAAGATGACGCACATTTTTGTCAGAGATATTAAGGCGGTTTGCTTACTACACCGCACTTCTTCGCGTAGCGCTGAGCCGCAGACTATGATGTCATGTGCAAGTATCTCCGTTCGTACAGAAAATCAGCTCGGCAAACACAGTGAAAAAGCGAGTTTTCTATACCTTCGTTGAAATCTGCAGGCGGTGCTGTGGGTTCAAAGTAGCAAGAAGGTGCTAATATCAGTCTTCTCGATCTTAGATGTCTACGTCGAATAGGATTAGCTAAGCCACATAAGCCAGACTCAAGACAGGTCGGACCAAGCAAATAACCGCTATTTAGCAATACAAAACCTGTAATTTTGGTACCTGTTCAGAGCTATCTAGAAAAGTCCTATCCCATAACGCCAAATACATATCCGAACCGATATCGAAATCCAAAGAGGTTTGAAAGTTCTCGTATAAAACTTTGAACTCGAGATGCACTCAAACTTGTAATGGTTGTCGATATTCGCAGAGTACAATGTAAGAAGATTGTCGAATAAAACTTGTTACATACACACTTTCAATACAACATACGATCACTTTGCGAAGTGCCTTCGGACAGAACGTGTGATGAGAATACTTTAGAGTATTGTATATGAAGTGCTTGAAGCTTCGCGATGATGATGTTTTTGATTAGGAACGCATAGTATTGTTCAAATGATTATATAGATATTAAGACTGAATTGCAGTAAATGATATCTTTCATAAGACCACAAATATTTGTGGTTTGCAGCACATTTAATTAATATAATGTTATTTTTGTTAAAATTAGTTTATCCTGTAGCTTGAGTATGTCATGCTCACTCAAATGTCTTTGCGGTGGTGGCGTCATGCGTCGGGTCGTTGCGTTCCCTAAAATATGGTTGAGCGAAACGATGGCTGGTTCATGCGTCATACTCGTGAACGGGTGCCACCAGTGAGGACTGGTCTGCTCATGTCTACTATGTTTATTCGTACTCATACTCGTATAACTTAAAATAAAAAGTTATTTTCTTCTTTTATTTTAAATCATGTGACTGCAGAACACATGTTTTTGTAGATTTGTCAAATTGTTTTACTACTAAGTACATATTCTTGTAACTGGCGGGAGAAAAAACTAACCTTGACGATTTTCTTGCCCGTTCTTTTACGATCAAGCTCCCGCCCGCAGTGAATGGGCGCGCTAGTTTTTAAGTTTTGACGTTCATAAGAGCTCTTTTGAGCCAAACTTGAATAAATGAATATTAATTTGAATTTAACCTCCCCAATAGATAACATTAAGTTGGTATTTGCCCATAATCACCACGCTAGGAACGCTGGCTGGTGATCGCAATTCAAGCCTGTATGTAGGATGACGCTGCTGCCCATCATCCGATAGGATTTCACTTCGTCGACTCTTTCGAATTCCCAAGAGATATAAAATAAATAAATATTCTCTTACAATTACACCAATTATTTAGTTCCAAGATAAGTATCATTAAGAGCTTGTGTTATGGATAAATAACGGATAAACATACTTAAATACCTTTTTTTTGTAAATATATACTTAATATACCCAGACCAGAACAAATATTCATGTTCATGCACACAAAGATTCGTCTTGTGTGGGACTTGAACCCACGACCTCTGCAGTAAAGTGCAGGTATACTGAACTCCACGCCATATCGGCCGTCAAAGATGAGATGAGAGGGGGTGATGCTACTATAGGCCCGTGCCACACGGCACTATGTATATGTTGCTTAACACAATTACCTACTCGACATTGACAAACTAATTAGCGCTCTAGGGCTAACGCAAACTAATATCGCGAAATACCGAAACAACGCGCGGTGTGAATTAATATCTCGTTTAAATATAATTTCGATCGTTTGGTAATCCGATAACGGAGATCCGGCGATAAATTACTGTATTCCAATTAAACCGGCCAGTTGGGGTTGCGGGGTTGCAGACGAGCGGTACTAACGCTAAGGTTTATAGTCTATTCACTTAACACACTCACTTCAAGAGTATGTTAGCCCACAGCCGCGATAGTCTAGTCTTCTAATTCAAAAACCCTGAGTTTTTTGATGTAAAAACATCGCGCTATAGTGTGCGCAATCAGTATAAACACAATATATGCATTCCTCATGTAAAAAATTACTTATACTACATATAAGAGTGCTTTTTACACCAGTATAAAAGTATTCAATAAATTGCCTTTGGAAATTAAAGAATTAAATCTACCAAAGTTTAAATACAAATTAAAAGCCTGGCTAATAAATAAACCATTTTACAATTTGAATGAATACTTTTTTACTAATAATATTAAGTAACTAGTTGTAAGTTGTATAAATTGCACGCCCGCAACGGGTACATTGTTGTTACTAATGTAATGCATGAACACCAGCAAAATGTACACAGTCTTAGCAATTAAGATCTATTCTATTCTATTCTATTCAAAGGTTAAACTCTATGACTTTTCCAAGTTATGTGCGTATTTATGGCTTGCTCCGGACTGTCATAAATTATGGCAGTTTTCTCAGGAAGTCGGTCGTACTAAAATTCTGACAGCTGGTTTAATCATAGAATAAAAATTGTACTTTCGTAAAATTCTAGGTAAAGATTTCGTCAAGCACCTATTTTTAGGTTGGTGTTGCCAAATACTTGCTAACAATTAAAGTTTATAAAGAAAAATATATAATTGAAAGATAGAGGAATTAAAACCTTAATAAATTATACAAGTTTTTACAACTGTGCCATCAATAAATTTAATTCATAAATTCATATATATTTATTCAAGTTAGGCTCAAAAGAGCTCTTATAAACGTCAAAATTAAAAAACTAGCGCGCCCATTCACTGCGGGCGGGAGCTTGATCGTAAAAGATCGGGCAAGAAAATCGTAAAGGTTAGTTTTTTCTCCCGCCAGTTACAATAAATGCAATAATCAATATAGAAAAGTTTTTCATGACAAATTTATTGAATTTAATGTGAAACTGAAATTCAGCTAAATTTTTGGCCCTAATATTTCTAGAACACATCCGTGTTAGGATGATGATGTACGTCTGAACCATACGCAGCGTAGAACCAGGAGACGGACATATCCCATTCCTGTACGACGTGACATAATATGTGGTACCATAACAAGTTTTGTTAGTTAGTTTGAGTTTTGTTATTATATGTCAGCAACTGAGTAATAACAAAACTCAAACGGGTATTTCATCAACAGCTGAAGTTACAAGCTACTTTCTTTTCTTTATTTTAAATAATGGCTTCGTGCGTCTAGCACATTTAGCTAGTGTCAAGTAAGTGATATATTAATAATATATAATTCATAGTAAATGAGAATGAGTGCTGATAAAGATGATAAATGGTAAATGAGATACCCTCCCCTAAGCCCCTTGAGTCCTCAGTAAAGATGTGGGACTATACTGAGATCTCACATGGACTCCTTGAGAGAAAATTTGAAAAGTGATGTTGCACTGTTTTGTTTGATTTACCAACACTCATGTATGTTCACAAACACTTGACGGTTAACAATCCACCGTTATTACACATTAATGTTCGAAATATCACAAATATTAGAAAATAAAACAAAACTGCAGACCTGACACTTCACTTTCCCGCCAAGAAGTCTGCAAGCTACGTTACTACTACGCTCGATTTTTTTTTATTAACTTTCGGCCGAGACTGCCAGTCGCCGGTCGCTTTCTTGTTCAGTACACTAACCATACGTACCTCGGTGATTTGCACATCGATTGACTGGAGGAATTGGCTAGTTGTGCCCCGTGGCTTTTACTTTGTCTTTTCATGCTTGATTTCGTTCATTTTGAAAATGTTAACTAATTACTTTTTATTGTTAGTTTTTTACGAAACTTGCAACTACAAAAATTGCAACAGTTGTATACTCATCGGCTAGTATTGGAATTGTAATTAAGTCGACAACACTAATGCCCGGTAAAACTTGAAAGAGTTTATGTTGGCATCTTACTGCATTAAATTATATATACTATTTATATGAAATAAACAATTGTAAAGTAAAAGTAAAGTAAAGTAAAAAAATTATTTATTTCATAAACTATTATACATAGTACTTGAAAACGTCATGATCACAAATGAAAAAAAAAAACAATCGAAATAATATTACACTAAATCACGAAGCTTAGATTCACTTACATGCAACAAAACAATTTAAAAATAAAAAATAATTAAGTGTAAGTGAATCTAAGTGCCAGTTCCGAGCCACCGCTCTGTAAGAAGAACTGGCAAGAAACTCACAGGCTATGCTCTTTTAAATATGTCCATTAGTTTGGTACTAGAATTACAATCTTCATTTGTCTGTGAAGCTATACAATGCAATATAACATAACCTTAACAATATTTATGTTTTCAAGTCATTCATATTAGAATAGCCTGTATGAAACGGCAGTTTAATCCCAAGCATTTTTATCTGCCATATAGTCTTTAATAGAATAATATCCCTTTGAAGACAGCTTGTGTTTTATTGTTAATTTAAATTTATTTAGGCTCAATTGCTGTATGTTGCTTGGGATTTTATTGTAGAATCGCACACATTGACCTTTAAAAGATTTGTTTATCTTTTGGAGCCTAGTGGCAGGTACAACTAATTTATGCTTATTCCTTGTGTTTAGGTTATGTAGTTACACAGCTTTTCTTACTAAATTGATCAGTATTCTTGTGTACATTGAAAAAAGTATCTATAGGTCACGCGGACGATGTCATAGGCGGCCGGCTATAACATTACAAATTTGTATGATTTAAGAATTAAAACAAACTTTGCAACGTCAAGAATAGGATCAAAGTCTTCTAATCAGCCTCCCATACAACCGCCCGTCTACTCCATATGCCCAATGGAAGAAATTTCCATACTCCGAACCGGGGTAGGGCCGGGAAATAAATTAGAGTTCTTATGTCGGCGACTACCTACTGCAACGGCACGACGACTCATGATTTATTGTTTCATTTGCTTACTGATATTTATTTTTGCTTTGGCTTTGCGTTGAGACTTTTGTTTATTGCTTTTACCTATGTTACTATGATTCTAGCTACATCTATGTGGGATTCGGAATAATAAAATGGTTTCTTTAAACACCGTTTATTAAAATACTTAGTTTCTTAATTTCATCGGCTTTCGTCTTTCCTCGTGGTGCGCGTTGCAAGAACTCACTCCGTTTTTCCACCAACCGTTCCTCATTCATCTTTCACTCATCGTTCGCATCCTTCTCGGTCACTGGATTCCATTTCATGCCTCACACCTACATCTATATCTCTGTTTACTAGATAAAATGTGGACTCTTGCTATGGACATAAGAATGCGCAGAGTCTCACAGCGAGTAATGGGGCTATGTTAGGTGTTTCACTCATATCATCATATCCTAGCATTATCTCGGTTGCCCTAGACTTAAGCTTAAGGCCCAGGGTCTGCTCACTGGTTCAACCAGATTTGACTGAATTTCAGTTATTACGTGGAGCGACTGCCGTCTGACCTCCGCAACCCAGAGGGAAACATTATTCTATGGTTATGGTATGGTCATAAAATTTTATTTTGTTATGTTTGTAAGGATATGTAGGACGTAAACATATACGTGTACGTTCATTTTATATACGTATAGGTACATAAAATGAACGAACCATCTGACGATTCTGGCGTCTCATGATCACGTTGGATGCAGACCGCTTGCAATCGATCACATTGGAAGCTAATGGGGAATGCCTGCGTTTCAGAAGTGAATGTCCTTGGGTTAGTAAAAAACTATTAGAATGGTCGAAGGATTCAATTTTAAAGAAGATTATTACGTGTCTCTTACAGATTAATTATGCCAAGATAGGGCTAAATCTGGACTAAAGTTAAAATAAAAAAAACAGCCCAAATGCCAGAGATTTGTGTTTTTATTCCACAAGTTTTGTTTTACGGATGGAATGAAATGCACACTCCATATTGTAATAATAATAATAATAAATATTTCTGACAATTATTTAGTTCCAAGATAAGTATCATTAAGAACTTGTGCTACGGATACTAAATAACGGATAAACATACTTACATAAATACTTTTTTTTTTTGTAAATACATACTTAATATACATAGGAAAACACCCAGACCAGAACAAATATTCATGTTTATACACACAAATATTTGTTCCGTGTGGGAATCGAACCCACGACCTCAGGAGTGGAGTGCGGGTATACTCGCCACCACGCCATATCGGTCGTCGTATATATGTTTCAAATCAGGTATAGTTTGTGTAAATCGCACGGGCAGCGCTATCCCGCCACTGTTTATGTGTCAACTTTGTACGTATTGTTTGAATTCACTCTGGAGCTTGTTTGTTAGTGGATTTAGTTCGAGCGCTGTGTGTTTTCTTGTACTAATGTTTGTCTAATACCGAAATTAATTTGTAGGGTTACTTCGGTGAAGTTTCGCGGCGTTAACAGTCTCGAATCGCATTTTGAATTACGTCTGGATCGGGGAATTTTGTACATATTAAAATGAGACTATTTATTTATTTATATATAGGTACGCTAACAGCTAAACATATAAACATATACAAAACCATAATACAACAACAAAAATTACATATATGTTGGCCTTTAGAAGCGTACACAGCATTCTCCTAAATTTAAACTAATCTAATATAAAATTAAACATTGTTTTATTTATAACATAATAAGCAAAGAGGTTGATTCTTAATTCTAATATTAACGTCGTAACGTGGGCTCAAGCAGCTTCAGGAGAGTGTTGCTTAGTACTGTCTGTGAGACACTAAAGACGTCCAGGTCGGGTGAGTTCGTGTTTATGCTATTATATGTATTACAAATTCTAGCTATGGGATAATGAAGACCGAGATTGGTTCTATGTGCCGGCATAGTAAATGTTTTTGTGAGAGGTTTCCGAGGGCACCTACGGGGGACTGTTAGGTTGATGGAGGCAAGCAGATCGGGACATTTAATTTTACTATGAACAATCTTATGCAGGAATAGTAAATCTGAAACAGTGCGGCGATTTTTTAAGGACACCATACCAAAGAATGTCAATCGCATATTGTATGGAACTCTGTGATTTATCATCATCACAGCCCATTAACGTCCCACTACTGAGCACGAGCCTCCTCTCACATATCAAGGTGTGAGGGTATTGGGTCATACTTTACCACGCTGACCCAGGCGAATTGGCGGAGGCAGGTGTATGGCGTCCTGCTGTTAGAATTTATCAAGCCGCCCATTAGGCCTCTTACTTGGCTTAACGACTACCACATTTAGTGATAACCGGGACAAACGGCTTAACGTGCCTTCCGAAGCACGGAAGCGCTCGATATCAAATGCCACACAAACGGTCACCCATCCAAGGACTGACCTCTGTAAACTCTGCTGTACTTCAGCGATCGTTTCCGACCACCGAGCACCGCAGAGCTACGAGCGCTTCTGTGATTTATGCCAGACTACTACATTATACTCACGCCTGTTTCCCTGAAAGGGTAGGCAGAGGCATAATATACGCCAACATTTCTATGCTCGTCAGAGCCTCGTCCGTTTATCGGCTGGTGCAACTCTTGCAGATGTGGTTAGTAAGTAAGTAAAGTAAAAAAATATTTATTTCATAAACTATTATACATAGTACTTGAAAACGTCATGATTAGGTACAAATGAAAAAAAAAACAATCGAAATAATATTACACTAAATCACGAAGCTTAGATTCACTTACATGCAACAAAACAATTTAAAAACAAAAAATAATTAAGTGTAAGTGAATCTAAGTGCCAGTTCCGAGCCACCGCTCTGTAAGAAGAACTGGCAAAAAACTCACAGGCTATGCTCTTTTAAATATGTCCATTAGTTTGGTACTAGAATTACAATCTTCATTTGTCTGTGAAGCTATACAATGCAATATAACATAACCTTAACAATATTTATGTTTTCAAGTCATTCATATTAGAATAGCCTGTATGAAACGGCAGTTTAATCCCAAGCATTTTTATCTGCCATAAAGTCTTTGATAGAATAATATCCCTTTGAAGACAGTTTGCGTTTTATTGTTAATTTAAATTTATTTAGGCTTAATTGCTGTAGTTTTCTTGGGCTCCTTTAGTCTTTCCCCCCGGACAGGACTTTTTACAAGTAGAAAGTAGTGCGCTATAATTATGTTAATGAAATTCCCGTTAAAATCAGCCAACCTTTTTGGAGAAGTCCTTCCCGGGAAAGTACTTAGAAATACGAGATTTTCTGTTCAAACTTTTACCCTCTTTTTCACCCCTTTGTTAAAGGTTATTAAGAAATCTAATTAAAACTATACCAAAATCTTTTTAAATAATTGTTTTTTTTTTGTAATTTAGAAACCCTACTATTAAAACTATTAAACTTTCATACAAACTGTGAACCCCTTTTTACCTCTTAGGAGTTGAGTTTCGTAAAATCCTATCTTAATGAGGTATAACATGAGTTACCTATGTTCTATATTTTACCTTTTCCAAGCTCTTATAGATTCCAAGATCGTGTGTGGGTGACCTTTCGCTTTTATAGATATATATTTGAGTGAGTGAGCGTGTGTGGTGACCTTTAGCTTTTGTAGATATAGATTGGAATTTTGAATTAAGCTAGACATATGACTGATAGCCTACAACCGCTCTTCAACCCAATTAAAAACCTTAACAAATAAACCTTCCTAACGCATTTATTTCGAATTTTCAATAAAATCAGGATCGCAACCGCCAAGGATATTGACAAAGCCAAATCCAATATCCGCTCTCGTAGATCCAGGAATATTGCTAGTGTAGTAAATTGGTCCATGTAAATAAATCGTTGGATAAAGGAAGTCGTGCACGGCCACTGCCCGATATTGTATTGTACCTGCTTAACTTTTATTTATGACCTTGCTATTTCCTTTGTGGTCTACCACTAGACCGAGGACTGTCACGTTGAGGTACTGTTGCTTTTATTTATTGTGGATTTCAACATGCTTTATGTTTTAATGTTTTTTTTGGATTTATAACACATTTTCAAAAAACTATTACAAAGTACTTAAAAATGGCAAAACGGAATACAAAAAACAATCGAACAATGACTACACTAAAATCACGAAGCTTAGATTCTTTTATATGCAATAAAAACAAAATTAAGTGTAAGTGAAGCTCACAGAGCGGTGGCTCGGAACTGGCACTTGTATGTGAAGAAGAACTGGCAAGGAGCTTACAGGCTAACCTCTTTGAAATTCATAAATGGTTACTTAAATTACAACTTTCATTTTAAGTGCTTAACAATGTTATTATTTAGGTGTTAGAGCCCTGGTACCCTAATAGGAGTGCTGGTAGCCTGGCAGAATTCGTGTAAGCGCAGTGGACTGGTTATCCTAAAGTCGTGAGTTCGATTCTCTCTTTGGGCACTGCCTACAAGTTGATTATTTCTAGTTAATTAAAATTTTATCTTCTTGCTTTATTTATATTTATTTTACGCTTAAGCACAAGAAGAGCCTAAAGTGAATCTCAACTCTGAGTTTAATTAATTTTCTAGTTGTTTATATTGTCCATAAGCTTAAGAAGAAGGGGCATAGAGGAGAATGGGAGAGCCTAAAGCCAGAAGAAAAAGAAAAATCATATGGAGAGAGCTAATTCGCATGCTTAATGGAATAGTGACTTAACTCAAAAAAGACAATTTTTGGGACATCTCAAAAGAAGATCTTCTAAAGAATACTTGTCCTACTTGTAAGCGCATTAATTAATTATTAATAAGTAATTCTGCTTGTATTTTTTAAAGGTTTGAAAGACATTGATTCGATCTCAGTAAGAAAGAGAAAGACTGCATAAGTACGTAACTCAAACCTGACCTATCTATTAATAGGTCGATGTTCCTTTAAGCATGCGCTATGGTCGAGATTTCCCTGCGGTAGAATCATCAGGAATTAAAACAATAAAATTCAAAGTAGGTCTTGCTGAAGAAGACTTGTTTATAACGGCTAATTTTATTATATATCAGTGGTTTTAAAATTAAACTCAAAGCCTATTTACTTGTTAAAATATATGCACATTACAGTCAAACATATTATTAAACAATTACAGGAAACTTTCCGGGAAAGTTCCCTTTTCTTCAAGACATTCGACGAGGTGAGGTCGGGTGACCAGTGTCGCCAACTCCGTAATTACAACGCCATCTTGCTTTTAAACTCTGCAACTTCACCTAATCTCCCCTCTAATTTAATGGTCCCCTCCATTTAATGTGTTAATAAAACGGAGAAGTCTTATTTCGCGAGTGCTCAAATTAATTTAAATTAACACAATGAAGAACGTTTAATTTTAATAGGTAATTTTCTGTTGTGTCGTTTTTGACTTCGCTTGTTTACTATAGATTGTAATTTAAGATGTACATTTAAAATTCATAGAAGCTTTCATAGAGATGCACTGCTCTCAGTCACTTCTTTGCATTTTGCTCTGAGCTGGGTAACATCCATTCTTTGCATTTTGCTCTGAGCTAATTAACATTTTCAGCTCTTATACCATCTTGGAAATTTTTTATTTTATTTATTTTTATTTATTTATTTGTATTAGTTACACGGGTCTGGCCCAATTACCATAACTAACTCAGTGAGTAATTTTACATGCATATATAGTTAAAAATATAATTAAAGAGGACATAATATTCACAAAAAGACGACAATTTTGCCTGGATTGATTCCCAACTATCTACGAATATGTCACAGTCAGGGTACTGACCAATTACAATAATACACTAATAATTACAATAACTAACTCAGTGAGTAATTTTACATGCATATATAGTTAAAAAATATAATTAAAGAGGACAAAAATATTCACAAAAAGACGACAATTTTGCCTGGATTGATTCCCAGCTGTCTACGAATATGTCACAGTCAGGGTACTGACACAGGAAAGCATTAAGGCCGATGTGCATTCGGCCGATCGGGGAGTGATGGTGCGCAGCAGTGCGACACGTGGGTGGCGCAAACAAGCGGCGTTCACGACAAGTCCTTTGTCGAACGTAATTGTCGGGCACGTTAAGCCGAGATATTAGTTCCAGGAGTTCTGGGCTCTGGATCCGGCCACGCAGCACTTTAATTGCTGACAAAAGTAAATCTCTGTGTCGCCTCATCTCCAACGAGCACATACTAATACTATATAATTTGACGGATATAGAAATGGGTAGTATCCATAAATTCTCTTATATAGGTATCTCAAGAAGGCTTTCTGTATTTTTTCTAAAACCAGTTTATATTTTGATTCGTGTGGGCTCCACACACACGAACTAGTTTCTAGTTTACTTCTTATCAAACTCATGTAAAGAAGTTTCATTACATGAGGATTGCGAAAATCTTGCATGTTAAGAAGTGTGAAACCCAAACGACGAAATGAATCCTTAGTAATTTCTGTAATGTGCTGGTTGAAGGTTAGGCCAGGATCAAAAGTAACACCAAGATCTTTCATTATACTGGTTCGAGTGATAGCATTACCATTTAAGCTGTATACGAAACTGATTGGTGAGTGCCGCCTACCAAACGACATTACACAACATTTTGAGAGATTTAATTCCATTCTGTTCCGTCTACTCCACTCATGGATGGCATTTATGTCCTGCTGTATGAGGTTACAGTCTTCTTCGTTTGTCACCTCCATATAAATTTTAAAGTCATCAGCATACAAAAGACATTTTGCATGCTTGATAACCTTGACAAGATCATTGATAAATAGAATAAATAGTAGTGGACCTAAAATCGAACCCTGATCAACACCTGAGGGGGTAGCATATGGCTCAGAAACATAACAACCATATTGGACATATTGATGCCGATCCCAAAGGTAGCTTTTCAGAAGCTGTACTAATTGTGGGGTAAATCCCAGGGAATTGAGCTTTGCCAGTAAAATTTTATTATCAACGCGATCAAATGCCTTGCGATAATCAAAATAAAGTACATCAACCTGCCTACCCCGATCTAGGCTAGTTGAAATAAACTGAACGAGTGTAAGCAAGTTGGTAGTTACTGATTTTTGAGCTCTAAAACCATGCTGTTCCCCCGAAAGGTAGGGTTGAATTTGATTGTATATAGTTTTGTATAAAAGGGACTCGAAAATTTTAGCAAAAGGTGAGAGGATGGCAATTGGACGATATTCTTCAACAGAGGTCTTGTTGTGAGATTTTGGGATTGGTATGATTTTAGATATTTTCCATTGAAGTGGATAGGTGGATGTGGTGACAATGAGATTAATTAAATGACAAATAGGAATACTTAAATATTCACGACAGAGCTTAAGAAACGCAGTTGGTACACCATCAGGCCCAATCGACCGAGTGGACTTTAACTTTTTAATGGCTTCTTCTATATTTTTGACACTATAACTCTCAAGACAGACGGAAGTATTTTGATTAGCAAGCGATAAATGTAGTCCGGCGTTGGTTTCATCTAATAGGTAGGTGCTACCGAAAAATTCTCCGAAGGCAATGATGTCAGCTAGGTTAGATTCACCCATGTTCATGAGATTCACTGATCTGCATGTCAGAAGTGCAGGTCAGTGATTGGATGTTTATTGTTTTTGTTGATTTTTTACGTATTTTTTTAATAATATTTAAAATTAATAGTCGTGTGTTTATCTTAAATTACACTCTATCTACTAACTAGTAATTGACATTTCGGAGAAAAAACCAATCTTGACGATTTTCTTGCCCGTTCTTTTACGATCAAGCAGTGAATGGGCGCGTTAGTTTATAAACAAGTATGACATTCATAAGAGCTCTATTGACTCAAACTTGAATAAATGATAATTTATTGATTCAGGCGTTACTTTACAGAAATCCATTGTAAGCAAGTGATGGATTAAAAATATCTTTGTAACAATTCCCGCGCTACTATAATTTCCCGAAAAATCGAGAAACTATTCAACACGACACGTGTTTTGTGCTTTGCCCTGTGTAAGGGCGAAACAATTGAATTTGAAATTATGTCTAAATTAACGAATTATGATATAAGGACAGAGATTGACGTTCCGTCCAGTAACAATGATAATTTAAGCTGTAAGCTTTTTTTTATGTGACACGTCATAATGACTACATCCTGCCTGATGGTAAGCAGTCAATGCAGTCCTATATAAAATTGAAAGCGCTTCATACCGTGAAATAAGCACGATACAAAGCGCCCTAAGCGCAAATCATAAAATACTAGATTTAATGCGTTCACCGGAGTCCCCGGTTGCTCATTGGCAAGAGCAGTGGACCGGTTATCCAAAGGTCAGAAGTTCGATTCCTCTCCGGGTTACACAACGAATAAGTTGATTAATTTTAGTAATAAATTCGTGTCATTAATAATTTTAATTATGTTTGTTTATGTGTTTTATAATTTAACATTAAAATAAACATAAACAATATTTTTTTATTATTAGACCTACATATCCCTAAATTATATTATTTCGGGGGTGTATGGGGATCCTACCAAGACCTGAGGAGCCCAAGTCAACATCACCTGCAAGTGGCGCACTTTTTTTTTTTAATTTTTGAAAATTACGTTATGTATACCCAGAGGCCACGGGGACGCTCACTGGGTTATGTCGGACTCGCACCAACTAAAAAACAAAGGAACATCAACTCGCGCGGTTGGACAGAGCGGAAAAGGGACTCCCTTACGGATTACACCATGTCCACCTGCCGATGAACAGACAAGGCTCTGCCGATCATAACAGCGCCGGGTAATCGTTTCCGACCACCGAGCACAGCAGAGCTACGAGCGCTTCAGTAACTGAATCATCATCATCATATCAGCCATTTGAAGTCCACTGCTGAACATAGGCCTCCCCAATTGCTTTCCACGTAGATCCTTTGCCGCCTGCATCCACCGGCTCCCCGCCGCCCTGACCAGGTCATCGGTCCATCGCGTGGGGGGCCGCCCTCTACTACGCTTGCTGATTCGTGGTCGTCATTCAAGAACCTTAACGCCCCATCGGTCGTCGGGTATTCTGTAAGTAACTGAATAGTAAAACTTAATTCTAAAAAGTGGAGCGGAGTCGGAGTCCCCAGTCATTCATTACGCGGAGGAAGTACGACCGAAAGCCTTATTTGGCTTTTTGGGACGCTATTAACATTTTATTGGCTTGCAACCCGCAATAATAGTTTATAGCCAAGAATAAAATATAAGCCGGCACTTTGGCGCTAGGTTATATTAAGATGCCATTTTGAAATTAAATTTTTGCAAATTATTTATATAATTGCTGACTAAGAAGTTGTTGAGTAAATTTAAACAACTATGATATATTTATAAATAGTATTTTAAAGATAACCATAATTTATTTGCAAAAAATGTGGTGCATCGATGAAAATGTCACCATATAGCCCTATAATTGTCACCATTCCAACTTATTGGCACTTTTAACAATTATCAAAAAAATAAGAAAACTATATACCTAGGTAATGAAACAATTTTAGCTACACACATGTCATAAAAAAGAACTAAGAAGAATATTATACGAAAATTGACATAATTTTAAATTTGACATTATTTTTTCTTTTCCATATTGGCTTCGTGCGGTTTGCACATTTAGCCTGTGTCAAGTAAGAGATATATTAATAACATATAACTTATAGTATTAATATTTAACATAATTATCACAAATTTCAGAAAATTAAATAAAACTGCAAAAATAACACTTTTCTTTCCCGCCAAAAAGTCTCATGTCTCTTTTATCTTTAGATATTTAATTTTTTTAATTAATAAAGTAGTGATACCGTATTCTAGCAAAAAATGATTTATTATTTTTATTACATTTATCTTTTTTCCGATTTCGGTAAGTCTGTGCATTAGTTCTATAGTAGTCCTTTTTTTTTCTTAAATTTTTCTTCTTTTTTTTTCTTGTGAATGCAGAACTCAGGTTTTTGTAGACTTGTCGAATTGTTTCACTTTTGAGTATATGTTTTTGCGGGAGAAATAACTAACCTTAACGATTTTCTTGCCCTTTGTTTTACGGTTCAACTCCCGCCAAAGGTTAATGGGCGCGCTAATTTTAAAATTTTGACTTTCATAAAAGCTCTTTTGATCCAAACTTGAATAAATGATTTTTACTTAGACTTTGACTATTTATTATAAACAGAATTGAAATGTCCTTACAACATTTTCTACGAGGTACGATGTCTATATTGACATACCTATTTAATTGCTTGAAAAGACGGGTCCGCGTCTTCCTTGATTAGTAAGAGTCGTGTCATACGTTTTGCCAAAACACGTGACATGTTTCCATTATATGAAACAGAAAAAAAATAAGAGACATGTCATGTGTGCTTTATATATTTAATAGATAAATGTAGATTAGCCTTAATAAAAAGCCCTCTGAAAGTCAATCCTGTAGTGCAAATGCGTCAATATCCTGGCATTACCATACTAACACGGCTGGCCACGTACAATCAGCGCCAATATTTGCCGATAGGAATTAGCATCGTAATGAGTTGACCGCTCCCGCCTCCCCGCCCCACTTCCACACCCTCCTACATTCAATAAACAGCTGTATTAATTACTCCTAGCTCTGTACTGCAATGATAACGCACCTTTGATGTAGGGAATATTGCTCTGTAGGGGAAAATGTTATATACTGGATCTGTTATAGACGTTTAGATTTTGGGATTTTGTAGATTGAGGGGTTGAAAGCAAACGTGTTAGCTTAGCAGTATTACGGCCCAGTTAGACGATGCGAAAATTATTTTTCGACTGCCTCGCGATAGTCGCATGCTTGTTTATTTTTATAGCAATTGTAACTTTATTGACTAGTCCACAACGTTCAAACTCTTAACAATGACAAGATCGCGCGGCAATCAGTCGATTTTTAGGGAAATTATAGTAGCGCGGGAATTGTTACAAAGATATTTTTAATCCATCACTTGCTTACAATAGATTTCTGCAAAGTAACGCCTGAATCAATAAATTGATTGTAAGTAGTTTAAGATAAAAAACTCATATAACTCAACAAGATTCTTAAGGTCCTAAGAAAACCATAACATCTCTTAAATCAATATAAATCTGTAGAAGCGGTGAGCATCGCTACTCACGTCACGTCCCAGACTTAAATATACACCCGTCCTCCTCAACTATTCAGTTAAAAATTTTAACAGGATCATCTCTGGATTTTGGAGAGACTTCGAAGAAATTGTTTTATTGTTTAAGTAAGTTATTTAGTAAGTTGTTTTGTTGGAATTTAGCCTTTTTACATTATTATTTTATTTGTTTAATCATATTAGTTTTACCACATAACTGCCAGAATCACCAGGAGTTATTAGCACTATACGGCAACTGCCTCTTTTACATTTTATCACTTGTAATAGTTTCTTTGTAAGCAAATGTAATGTGAGTGGTAAGCCACAAGCCAAATAAATTGTGCTTGAGTGAGTAGTCTTGTAATATTAATTTCAATTGACATGTTCGACGACTTTTGAAACTAATTTAACTGAACTGTTTACTGTTCGTAATATTAGGTAACACAGCTATCAATAATTGTGTTTACAAAAGTCAAAATCAGTTGTCAATAGTGCTCTAATGAAAGTCAAAATTAAAAGCTTAAAAACGAGCGGCCAAATACCACGGGCGGGAGCTAGATAGTAAAAACACGAGTAAAAAAGTTCGTTCGTAAGTTCGTCAAGGTTCGTTTTTTCTTCCGCTAGTTACAAGAAAACGTAATAAATATTAAAACTATTTGATCGGTTTACAAAAACTTGTGTTCTGCAGTCACTAGATTGAAAAGTAAGGAATAGAAATGAACTCTTTATATTAAGGCTACTGTTTACGACTAAATGCTTTATTTATCAAAGACCAAAAACTTTATAACCTTACTTTTATACTTTATAGCCGAAGTCACAGGAGGATACTAGTCAAATGGTCTGACTAACAATAAGTTCTCGACAATTATTATTGTAACAAGCAGAAGAATGTTACGGGTATCAATTATCACGATATCAAGGACCTAGTTGCCGTGTAGTTGAGCACCCGTTACGAATAAAACAAGCGAATTATACTACCTTATATATTTGCCCAAGGGTAGACGTAGAGAGCGAAACATAGAATGGAATTAAGTCTAGTGTAAATGTGGTTAGGTACATAATATAATTTATTTATTTATTTATATAATATAGTTATACAAGTCGGCTTACAGAGCAATGCATCAAACACACCGGCATGCTAGTTCTTACAATAAAATAACAATTGTGAAAATTAATTAATATTACAATGTCAGATCATACAATAAAACACTAAAAACATAAATCATATATGAGATATCATATAATGAGAAGGTTCATATAAGAAGTATATATAGTATATATATATTTATTTGATAATATAATGTATGTTCGCAAAAACATTAATACATTTGATAAAAATTCAAAAGTACATAATTTTAATACTAGGAATAGAAATAAGCTCTCTCTGCCAAATTGTCGACTTCACAAAACTAAAAATTCATTTTTGGGTAATAGTATCAGATTTTTTAATAAAATTCCGCAGGAAATAATTGATCTACCATTGGCAACTTTTAAAACTGTAGTTAAAAAGCAGTTTCTTCAAAAGGGGTATTATGCTGTTAATGATTACTTATCGGATAAACAAGCTTGGGCTTAACATTTTCAACTTGTATGTGTATATTAGAATAAAAAGTCAACCAGATCATTGTCGTGACCATCCCTTATTGTACAGGCTCAGCTCAGTTTCACAATACATACTTACTTGACTGTGATGGAAGGTTCCCTTAGTGCTACTTTATTGGTTACAGCTTCGGGGGACCCTTTCAGTATCATCAAATTTACACTGTGTGTGTCATGTAACAAAAATAATTTAAAAGAGCATAGCCTGTGAGTTTCTTGTCAGTTCTTCTCGCAGAGCGGAGGCTCGGAACTGGCACTTAGATTCACTTACACCTAATTTTTATTTATTTGCATGTAAGTGAATCTAAGCTTCGTGATTTCAGGGTTGATATAAAATTTTTTTTTCTGTATATTTTGTTTTGACGTTTTCAAGTGCTATGTAATAGTTTATGAAATAAAGAACTTTTTACTTTTACTTTTACTTTACTTTATATTAATAAGAGGCGATAGCCCAGTGGCGAGACCACTTGCCTTTGAATTCTGAGGGTTTCGGGTTCAAACCCTGGTGGCGGTAATAGAATAAAATAGGCAGAGGCGTATGATACGTCCACACTTCGCTAATTATATAGTTGATCCCACGTAACAGGTGGCGAGCCTATTGCCGCTTACCGGGAACTTATAAGCCAGAGCCTCGTCCGTTGATCAGCAGGTGCACCACTTGCAGGAGAGGTTGGCTTCACTGGCCCCCGCCCTCTTTTCAAGCCGGGGGCATCGTCGGAAGTTTTTTGGTGGGTAGGACTGCGGTGGTCGCGTCTGCCGCATTGGGCCTCACGGGGAGTGTGAGGCTCCATTCTCCCATTCTCCCATTGGCCAGGAGGCAGAGCGTAGCAGCATTTTTTACCGACGATAAAAAGAAAAACGTGAATTGGCTTGGGCTCCTCGGGTCTAGGTATGATCCCTAAGCACCGTATAATAAATAACGTAGGTATATGAGTATTTATTATGTCTCAAGGCCGATGCCACGGGCGGAGGCTAGTCATCTAACAATTATAATTATCACAAACAGAACAATGTAACCGGTATCAGTCCTTTAAACCAGCATAATTAATTCCGCGTGGATTGTCCACAATTTGTCCAGCAGGCTTTGTAGGGCTGTGCTGAATTATTAACTTGTTGCCCGGCTTTGGCTGCGTCCATTTAAGGGATCAGGGTCTCACTCGTCCGTAATCCTGACAGTTTATTTATGACGATGTGTGTTTGTATTTTGTTACAACTACAGGTTGGGTTCGTTGACCACCTATAGGACGTAGATGTCACTATATCGGCACTCCGCTCCTGTGGGTTCGATTCTCACACAGTACAAATATTTATGTAGTGAACGAATGGATAAATGAATGAATGAATGAATGAATGAATGAATAGATGAATAGATGAATGAATGGATAAATGAATGAATGAATAAACACTTTATTGTACACCAAAATAAAGATAAATGAAATGAAGGAAAAACTATGCAACATAAACATAAACTATGGACATAAATATTTGTTCTGGTTTGTGTGTTTTCTATGTGTGTTAAGAATGTATTTTGAATAAAAAATAGTTATATAAGTTAATCCATTTTGTGTCCATAACACAAGTTTTTAATGATACTCACATGTACAGTGGAATTAAGTTATTGTGATTGTAGGTTAATTATTATTACTATTGTACAAGAAATATTAAACAATACTTCATATGGAAAAAAATATTTTTTGTCATTTTATATCTATTAATTACTTTATATTCACGGCCTATAATTTTCTTTTTTGCATCAGGTTATCAACATCTATTATTTATTTACAAAAGCCGAACTAAAGAATATTTATGTCACAGTAACGGTCGCCCAATCAAGGACTGTTCTGTAAACTTTGCTTAATTTTAGTGATCGTTTCCGACCAACGACTGAAAACAGAAAAGAGCTATCATATAGAGTTACAAAAGCAAGGAAAGCAGCACAAATTCAAATGCTACAGGTGAGACATATAAAACAAAACAAAATAAAACACTAAAGGGCTTATTACAAAACAAGTTTTAAAGTTTAGCCAGGTTTAAAACTATTGCTGTCACTGTCATCTTCATCTTATCAAATTAAAGTGACAGTGACATGAATTGCTCCTTTCTTTCTTAAGGATATGTATGATCTTTAGATATTAGATTTTTTTAGTATAAGAACAGCGGTAATCTTAATATTTTATTTTGTCAATTGTAGGTATTCGATATTAAGACATAATTTGAAAAAAGCCGAGATGAGTTTCTTGAGGCATTCTTCTCAATCTCGTTGCCTTTTGGAAGCCTCGTCAGAGTCACCGACAGACTGACTGACGGGCAATCCCCTCCCTCCTTTAGAATCACGACAGGCTGACTGACGGAAAATCCCCTCCCTCCTTTAGAATCACGACAGGCTGACTGACGGACAATCCCCTCCCTCCTTTAGAATCACGACAGGCTGACTGACAGATCCCCCCGATAAGAGTCACAGATGGACTGACAAATCTTGAGAAAAACCACAACAGACGGATAAACTGACAAACCTTGATAAATTCTGACAAAGAACCCATTTGCTTTTATTTCTTTATTGTTGTACCGCTCACATCTCTTTCATTGTTGTTAAAAAAATATATCGAATTTCAATTTTGTGTGTGAATGTTTGACGAATCTAAATGATCATGTTGATCTTAAAGACAATTTATTTTATTTAACAGCACTAGTTTTAAACCTGGTCTTTTAATTCAATTTTAGATCTGGTTTTGTAAAGAGACCTTATGGTGTCCCAGCTGCCCCAAAAGGGATCTAGTTCAGCATGTAACAGTGTTTTAAGCTGAAGCTGATTATCAACTAGTTTTGAGTGTACCCTGGATATGACCTCTAACTAAAACAAGAAACAGAGAATAACAAATTAGAAATTAGCAAGCATAGAGAGTTACAAATACAGAGAATACACAAACGGAAATTAACAAGCAAGAACATTAAAATTTAATGCTGTTAATTAAATTGAAGCTTACAAAAACAAAACAAAACTGACAATTCGTTTTGACCTATTTGTTTTGTATAAATTCATAACGAGTATCTGTCTAACAATTTGTTATTTATTTTATTGCGAATTCAAAAAGCAGTATGACAATTCTATTGTTGTAAACTTCATCATTACAGCCATCTGAAGTCCACTGCTGAACAGGCCTCCCCAATTGCTTTCTACGTAGATCCATTCCTTGCCGCCTGCATCCACCGGCTCCCCGCCGCCCTGACCAGATCATCGGTCCACCGCGTTGGGGGCCGCCCTCTAGCCGGGTCTCTTCCGGTGATTCTTAGTACCCCCTGCCTCGCCGTTACCAAGACCGCTACCGTAATCTAGAATAGCGGGGCCGCCGGGGACTGGGGGCCGTTTATGCGTGAGTGCCATATACATTTGGATTTGGGGGTATTTGCCCATAATCACCACGCTGGGCAGGCGGGTTGGTGATGTTGTAAACCTATGGGCTTTTAAATGATATAGAGGATGTTCATTTTACACTAAAAATTCCAGCTTATACTAAGATAATATTTAAATGAGCATAGCCTGTGAGTTTCTTGCCAGTTTTTCTTACAGAACGGTGGCTCGGAACTGGCACTTAGATTCACTTACAATTAATTATTTAAAAAAAAAATTGTTGCATTAATGATATTTTTTTCTATGGAATGTGGAATAATTTTATATTGATTAATTGAAATTAGTTCTATGGAAGCGTCAACAGTACTAGTTCCAACATATAAGTGCCAAAAGTTCCGACGGAAGTTCGACCAAATCTTCTCTCACAAAAGGCACTGTCTCATAGAAATAACAATTCTGATTCAACTGGGAAGTGATTGTTATTTGACGTGACGGAATCCGGCCGAGACTTCGCCCTTTGTGTCCCGATAATTAACTTCCGTTAAGTTTAATTGATCCACATCAGACCTTTTCGTTAAGAAGACTTATTGACGGATCGGAGAAACAATAGCGGCAATCGTACGTTTAGTGCAAGAGATTAGAGATAGTATTCGTTTTCTTTTTGCAGTATTACTTTGATTAGTTTGAAAATATTAAGAATTTGATTGCACATGCATACTCTCATGGCACAGAGGCGAGACCTTAGGTTATGGGGCTGGAAACTGGCACTTAGATTCACTGACACATTTTTATTTATTTGCATGTAAGTGAATCTAAGCTTCTTGATTTCAGGGTATTAATATTTAGCTTTTTTTTAAATTAATATTTTGTTTTGACGTTTTCAAGTGCTATGTAAATAGTATATGAAATAAAGAACTTTTTACTTTACTTTTACATTAACTTTAGCGTTTGATAACGCAAGTATGATGATTGGTATAGAAACTAAGCGTGCCGACTTGTTAGCACCTTTTATGATAGCACTACCGATATTTAGTGCCGAGAAATCCAAACTGCTTCATCTACACTGATGCCGCTGATGATAAATATTTTAAAAACTACGCGGACTGTGTAGTGGCCAACCCCGACGACTGGTCACAAGTGAACACGCGAATTATTTGCAATTGCGTTGTCTATTTGTATATACGAGTATGTATCTCGTCTCTCGTCGTCTGCTCGCTAGGACAACCAGATTTGGCTGAATTTCAGTTATTGCACGGAGCGACTGCCGTCTGACTCCACAACCTAAAGAGAAACTTCATTCTATGGTTAAACAAGCTGTCAAGAGGTTAGAAGGCACTGACTTCTTAATAACGACTGCTATAGCTGTTAATAACAGCCGGGATTAAGAGCTGTACAGTGATTTTTGGGGCACGGAGCAAGCGGTAATTATGCACATAAATTCGAAAAGTCATAAGTGCGCCACGAGACCCTATTAATTTGAACGCTAAGGATATCGCCACTGAGCAATCGTCATGAGAGTATGCATGTGCATTTAAAGCGCCATCTGCCATCTGACCTCCACAACCCAAAGGGAAATATAGCAGTTTTCTTATAAAATAATATTTTTCACCCTAATTTGTGTTTTCTCAAGTTTACTTACAAAATAATCAGTTAACTGGTATTGATATTTATGGGAACGGTTACATTCCATGCTTTGTTAAAATGTATGATTAATTTAAAACGATCATTGCTCCGCGGTACTCGGTTAAAATTAATCACCGAATTTCGGAAAGATCGATAGACAGGCATTCAATATAGATTTGATGATTAATTGGTTGAAATATAACGAAAATTGTTACGAATTTCGAAAATAGTATGCCTCCGAATTGTAGCTTAAATTTTAGTACTACATATTTTGCGAATCAACTAATGCAAATACTATAATTAATATCTAATTATAATAAGAAATAATCCATGATTTAAATCCGTAAAATTTGCTATAATTACTAATATTCATGATAGTGTAAATTAATTATTTATAATCACATTGTGGATTAAAGTACAGTACATTGATTTACAAATATTTTCTTGCACATATGAAAAAAGAAGCTTCTTATTCCTAAAAGAATTTCAGAAATTGGTGCAGTATTTTTCGTAATAAAAGTTTTTGACCATTTCCCTAAAAATAAGCCAAAATTTTCTAGTTGTCGTATATTTGGTGAAGAGTTAAAGACTATTTTAGCCGCTGATTGTGTTTCTAGATTTTAATTATAAGTATATTTATGGCTATAGTATAATATTTAGTATATCTTTTCCTTATCTTTTTTTTATCGTGTGTATACAAATGCTGTTTACGCACTGCCTCCCGGCCAATGGGGGGACCGAGAGGGGAGTGTGGAGTTCACGGCGGCAGACGCGACCGCCGCAGTTCTACCCACTAAAAACTACCCGACGACGCCCACCGCTATTGACATAGGGGCGAGGGGCCAGTGCCTGGGTTTGTAGCTTCTGGCACCCCGCCCGTGGTCAAAACCCCTGGATCAGAACCGGGAGGAACTCCTCAGAGAGGCGCAATGTGAAGAGCCCCCCCTACGTCCTTGTATGTATGGGGATCCTACCAAAACCTAAGCAGCCCAATCCTGCCGATCAACGGACGAGACTCTGATATATTAATAATATATAATTCATAGTAAATGAGAATGAGTGGTGATTAAGATGATAAGTGGTAAATGAGATACCCTCCCCTAAGCCCCTTGAGTCCTCAGTAAAGATGTGGGACTATACTGAGATCTCACATGGACTCCGTGAGAGAAAATTTGAAAAGTGATGTTGCACTGTTTTGTTTGATTTAGAAGAGAATAGAATAGAATATTTTTTTTTTTATAACAACACTCATGTATGTTCACAAACACTTAACGGTTAATAATCCACCGTTTTTACACATTAATGTTAGAAATAACACAAATTTTAGAAAATAAAACAAAACTGCAGACATGACGCTTCACTTTCCCGCCAAGAAGCCTGTTTGGTAGTCTATGGTTTGACGCTTCGTGCACAGTTTGAACGTTCCGTTTCGCACAATAATTGTATTATTTTCAGATAACTTTATTTGCGTACTTAATTTATCGTAAACTATTTATTTATGTTATGGATTGTATAATATTTGAATTTGTGTTGGTGTGTGACCGTGACAGTGCTCTTAGGCCCCTTCGGAATACCAGCGCTAAGGTTTCATGACCACAGCTTCGAGCTGAGAAGGGGACCTTTTACTGGTCTACGTATTCTAGTTAGGGTTTTTTCTTTTTGTTTTCTTTTGCCTTTAAAACTACATGAAATGTAAGTACCTAATTGTGTGGACCAAATTAGTAATTTTATTCTTATTTCTTATTCTTAGTATATAAGTATACATCTTCCCAACCTATATACAAAACAGTAGAAGGCTTTTGAATAGTATTTCATCAACAAAGAAAACATGTCGATCGCTCCATACAAAACAGAATTCAGTAACTCCATTAATGAAACGTTTTTATGACTACAAAAAGGATGAGACCAAAAGGTCAGCGGCACAATGGGAGCCAGCGAAGACATACATCAAAAGCTACTGAACGAATTTGGAGATATTGTTGCTTTTCATGACAAAAAAACCAGCCAAGTTCGTGTCGGGCTCGAAATAAAATAGGGCTCCATGAGTGAAAAAAAAACGTTTAAGTTACATACATACATAAAATCACGCCTGTTTCCCGGAAGGGGTAGGCAGATGCTTATTATATGCCCAAATTCGCCAATTAAATTTTCTGGCGGAAGAAAAAACTAACCTTCTTTTACGTTCTTATATTCTTTTACGCAAGTGATGGATTAAAAATATCTTTGTAACAATTCCCGCGCTACTATAATTTTCCGAAAAATCGAGAAACTATTCAACACGACACGTGTTTCGCCCTTACACAGGGCATCTTCAGGTAAGATAGGAGCCTCAGAACAACGATGTCTTCACGACCAACGCTGAAACGAGAGAAGCTCCCGCCTGCGCGCTAGTTTTTAAGTTTATATTTGCCACAGTCTCGTCTGTCGATCAGCAGGTGCACCACTTGCAAGTGAGGTTGGCTTTTACGCTTTGAGTTGATATAAAAGTAATCATAAAATAATATTTATTGTCTAAAAATCTTACACACCTTAAACAACTGCATGGATTGGCTGATAGAGATCTCTTCTAGAGATAAGCCCACCTTTGTACATATTATTTTATATACTTCATGTAATACTTAAAATTATTTTGTGCAATATAGCATTATAAAAAAAAACATTGTTAACGATCAATGCTTGTTTGATTACGGCTTGAAGGGCAGCATAATTGTCGTAAGTTCAATTCCCACACTAGAAGTCTTATCTGTGTGTGTTTTTTAGCTAATCTTGGAGACTAAAACTTGACGCATTTCTTGCTCAGCGTATTATGCTCCACTCTAGCTTCTGTCCGTAGGAAATGGGCGCAAAAGTACTATGTTACATTTACATATTATAATTGCTTCATTGGAGCCAGAATTATATATCCTTTAGTGCACATTCTACAAAACAAAGAAACAAATATACAAATCAAACAAGTACAAAGGTGGGCTTATCTCTAAGAGAGATCTCTTGTAGCCAACCCTAACAAAAGTGAGAATTTTGTATGTAGGATAAAAAAAATTACATAACAGTAAAACATAACAGTAAAACTAAATACAAACAAAATTTAAAATTAATATACAAATAAACTATAATATTATACACATACTTATATATAAATAAAGTATTAATAAAAGAATTATCATTTCCAATCTTTATTATAAGTATATATCTATCTAATTACAAACAAAGGCATATAATATAAGTGATAGTCTTGCCTTGTACAAAAATAGCATATCAAAAACACTGAGTATATTAAGTTAGTATTTTTGTATTACAGGACATTTGCCGAACAAATATTCAGTTGTCTTAAATATGAATCAAAACTGCAAACCCTATATCGTTTGTTGGTGTACAAAATTTACTGTGAACATAGCTGTATCACACAGACAGGCGTGTTTCATTGCTATTTGTTTAGGGAACCCTAAAAGCTGGGACAAAACGTTGCGGGAAAGGGGCGTGGTCGTGGAAGGACCGAAGTTAAAGAGGTTTGTCATGCGTGTCTTTGGGATTAGTCGACGTAAGTTCCGCTGAGACATTTCAATTGAAATTTACAAAATAAAGGACATTGATTGTAGGATATTTCAGAGCACATTTATCTAATGAAAGACGCTTAACCGAATTAGAAAATTTTTCATTACCGTTTTAAATTTTATTATTTTTTATTTAATACTTTTGTACACTTTTTACGAGAATAATCTATCAACAGTCCCGCAATAGGGAATTTAAAAGAGACTGACAGTAAAAAGAGAGTGCACTTTTATAAAAACGATAAACTAAATAGGATTTCAGATGAAAAAACACAGTCTAAAAAACAAATAACAGAAATATAAATATTAACTAACTATTTCTACATTTATTTATACTTTAATTTTATAACCTCTAAAGAATGGAAGCTATATATTGCTTACAACACAAAATGCTGATATAAATAACATAAAGGTCACGAATTCGAAGTCAGCGCGTCGTGGGATGCGTATTTAAACTGTTCAATGCACTGACATTAAAAGTTAAGTTGCAAAATTATAAAAATGTAAAAAATTTTAGCCTACAAGATATACTTTCAAAATAAAAAGAGTTAAATTGAAAACACATTGTTAGATGTTGCTATAAATTCTTTTAAGTTAGAATATAAATAAATTTTACTACTTATCGTAGCAGCCCATTGTAATCGCTTACTTTCCTTTTAAAAAGTGTATAGGGAGGATCCCTAAATCCCGGGCACTGTTATGTTCGCCAGAGCCTCGTCCGTTGATCGGCAGGTGCACCACTTGCAGGTGAGGTTGGCTTGGTCTTCTTAGGTCTTGGTAGGAACCCTATACACCCATATAACGGTAAGATAGATAGTTACCAGGAATTAATTATAAATATTTGTGGCTGGCTTGGGCTCCTAAGATGATGGCAGGATCCCTATACATCTTTAAAAGCATCCTACTGTACAATGTATTGTTTTTAATACTTCGTTCCCGAATGCCATCAAAAACGGAAATTAACATATGAAATAATTATCTTTACATTATTTTATCAGTAAAGGATTAGTTATTTGACCAGTAAATAATATAAAAACTATTTTAACTAAGAGCTCCGACAGACGGGCAAACAAGAGTGATCTTATTAGGCTTCTTACACACATACAAAATCCTAAATAAACCCCAATATGGCGTGGTCTACGTGAAGTAACCAAAGGCGGAGGGCCAGTAAATAATAAAACCGGCAACCTAACGTAATAAACAATTGGGCAGTATAAATAGTTGTCAGCTATCAATAACATGGAAGGTCAGAGCACTCTGGAAGGACGTTAAACACTCCTTAATGACCCTAGCTCGTTAGGAGGAAAGGTTTCGCCTGTTCTTCCGAATTAACAGTTACTACCAACGAAACAACCAGTCTCATTAGACCCCTCACTCAACACGGGAATTCTTATAAAAGAATGCATCCAGATAGATCAACTGGAGTTCAGAAAAAAATGGCCATCGTTCTGCGGGAACGCATAAACTTTTATGCATTCAGAATAGCCCGAAAACTGCTCGTTTGACGTTTTCGAGGCGTGAAACAGCGGTTCGGCCATATTTGATAAGATAGGGAATTATATAAAAAAAAAAAATTGAATCGCGAAGCGAAACCCCTTTGCTTAAGTTGACTAATTTTTAGGTTCAGAGCTTTAGTACCTAAGCAGCGTAATATTTTAAATACTTATTTATTTAAATAATTTCCGTGATACTTTGTAACGAAAGCTGTCGGTTTTTGAGCACAATCTTAATTCTTTATTGTTTCATTTGGTGTACAATCAGGTCTTAAAAAAGTTAACACAAGTTTTATTAAACTTAAAAGATGTAGTACCAACCCATGTAATACTAACCTTTGAACGACAATAAAGATTTGTTATTTGATGTTTGTGTATTTGTTAAAAATAACATTTGTCCTCAAATAAACCCTACAAGGGATCACAATATATAATTTGTCAACAAAACACATATTATAATTTGTAGAAAGGAAAGAAAAATGAAGGTGAGAAAGAGTACAACATTGCCATATCAGTGGAATCACTTATGGCAAGTCAAGAATAAAACCTGTAGCAGACAAACTTTCAACAAAAATTAAAGCTTCCTTATTTAATCTACTAAAATTCATAATTATACAAAGTACTTGAAAACGTCAAAATTAAATATTAAAAAAAACAAATGAATACTTTTTAACCTGAAATCACGAAGCTTAGATTCACATATGTGCAACAAAACAATTTAAAAACAAAAAATAATTAAGTGTAAGTGAATCTAAGTGCCAGTTCCGAGCCACCGCTCTGTAAGAAGAACTGGCAAGAAACTCACAGGCTATGCTCTTTTAAATTTATTCATTGGTTTGATACTTGAATTACACTCTTCATTCCATTCAATGTGTGCGATTCTACAATAAAATCCCAAGCAACATACAGCGATTGAGCCTAAATAAATTTAAATTAACAATAAAACGCAAACTGTCTGCAAAGGGATACTATTCTATTAAAGACTATATGGCAGATAAAAATGCTTGGGATTAAACTGCCGTTTCATACAGGCTATTCTAATATGAATGACTTAAAACATGAAAATTGTTAATGTTATGTTATATTGCATTGTATAGCTTCACAGACAAATGAAGATTGTAATTCTAGTACCAAACCAATGGAAATATTTAAAAGAGCATAGCCTGTGAGTTTCTTGCCAGTTCTTCTTACAGAGCGGTGGCTCGGAACTGTCACTTAGATTCACTTACACTTAATTATTTTTTGTTTTTAAATTGTTTTGTTGCATGTAAGTGAATCTAAGCTTTGTGATTTAGTGTAATAATATTTCGATTGTTTTTTTTTCGTTACGTTTTCAAGTACTACTTATAATATAGTTTATGTTTATGAAATAGTTATGTTAAGTTATGAAAGAAAGAAAAAGTTATGTAATAGTTTATGAAATAAATATTTTATTTACTTTTACATTTGTCTGTTAAATAACAGTACTCCTTTTTCGCGATACTAATTCTTAGTAAAATTAAGAGAAAGAACATAGTGTTATTCTTCACAGAATTATGCCTACTTCAGACACCAGCTTCCCATATCAATGAAATAATTTTGATATCACATTACTGTATCTTAATATACCCTTTGATGTTCAAAGAAATAACACAACTCCTGATTTTTTATTCTTCTTACCGAAAATAAAGCAACCCTAATTCTCGGTAAGATAGTTTGGCGAAGTTCGACATGTTCCCCGATTATCGTCCGCCATCTTTAGTGACAAGAGACAAACACCCAAATATGTAGTGTGTACTCTTCTTCTTCTTCTTTTAAATAATAGCTTCGTGCGGTTTGCACATTTAGCCAGTGTCAAGTTAGAGATATGTTAATAATATATAATTCATAGTAAATGAGAATGAGTGGTGATAAAGATGATAAATGGTAAATGAGGTACCCTCCCCTAAGCCCCTTGAGTCCTCAGTAAAGATGTGGGACTATACTGAGATCTCACATGGACTCCTTGAGAGAAAATATGAAAAGTGATGTTGCACTGTTTTGTTTGATTTACCAACACTCATGTATGTTCACAAACACTTAACGGTTAATAATCCACCGTTATTACACATTAATGTTCGAAATATCACAAATTTTAGAAAATAAAACAAAACTGCAGACATGACACTTCAGTTTCCCGCCAAGAAGTCTAGTGTGTACTCGTTACATTAATCAGAGTTAGAGTTATCTGTCTGAGGCTGCGATATAGTGTCGAGGAAAGAGCGGTCGCGATATTGGGAGCGGGCGCTAAGATGAGGATCTATAAAAGCCCAACTATTGTTAAAATAAAGAGTGATTAATGTATAATGTCAGATGGATGTTGATTCGTAATAAACGGCGTTAGGATGCGTACCAACTTGAAAGTTTCTAAGGTCCATGTCAAGTAAGCGCTACTTGGATTGATCCTTCGGCAAAGCAAGCAAGTATCCTGGTGCATAGGCAAGACCTGGTTGGCAAAGTGAACTGCTCTCGGTGGTGTCTCCCAGTGGAGATCTGAAATCCTAGTCGTGTTTATTGCCAACAAGACAGTTCTATTTTCGTCCAAGGTTTACTTCTACAGAACTCCCCGCTGCCTTTCATTTAAAGGTTTAAGATAAATATATATAGTGTATATAGAGATCCTACCGAGTCCTTTTTTTTTTGTTTTGCGTCGGTAACAAAATGCATTTACGCACTGTCTCCCGGCCAAAGGGGGACTGAGAGAGGTGTGTGAGACTCACCACCGGCAGACACGACCGACAGCAGTAATACCCACTAATAATCTTCCGATGATGCCCACCGCTTGTTGTGAAAAAGGCGGGGGCCAATACCTGAGCTGCAGCGTCTGACACCCCGCCTGCGGCTAACGTTCCCCGGACCAAAACTGGGAGGACCTCCTCAGAGAGGTGCAGTGGACGCGCCCCTCCTACCTCCTTGTGCGACCATAGCGTGTGTGGCCGACTTCTCGGGGGGTCCATGGTTAGACAGCAGGGGCCCCCTGCCTCCGCTGCCTAAGACTCTCCCTGGCGCTGCTGGACGGGCCTTCCTGGCCCACCCGCTGCGCCCTTCACTGGTCCCTCTTAGTTTCCCCCCCAGTAGTCAGTACTAAGGGCACCCAGAGTCGCCAATCTCTGGGTATCACCTTTTTCCTAGCTTCTAAGGAGCCCAAACCAACCTCACCTGCAAGTGGTGCACCTGCAAATCAACGTACGAGGCTCTGGCAAACATAAAAATTCCCGATAAGCGCCTATGGGCTAGCCAGTACGTGGGACTAACATTATAACGGGGAAACCGCTGTGAATGTATGTATGTAATTATGTGTAAAACCATTAATAAGGTTTTTCTAACAATTTAGTTGTACAATAAATTGGGATATCCCATTGATTAAGTTCCTTTCATGTTTCCAAGTAAGTATGTAACATTTTACTAGATTGCAGTTTTCGCAAATGTCAAATGTTTGACGATCGATATGGCGTGGTGGCGAGTAAACTCGCATTCCACTCCTGAGGTCGTGGGTTCGATTCCCACACAGGACAAATATTTGTGTGTATAAATATGAATATTTGTTCTGGTCTGGGTGTTTATCTATGTATATTAAGTATGGTATTTACAAAAAAAAAAAAAGTATTTATGTATGTTTATCCGTTATTTAGTATCCATAACACAAGTTCTTAATGATACTTATCTTGGAACTAAATAATTGGTGTAAGTGTCTGAAATATTTATGTATTTATTTATTTATTAAATCGCTCCGCCTTACACTAAGTCTTCTGTACCAGAGATTAGTACGGCGGAGAAGTGGGACACTGCTTGGTTGAGCCAGTGTACGCCGGATAAGCCCAAAACGCGTCTGTCTTGCAACAACGTTGACATATTTATTAGATCCCTTGACATAATTACACCTATTTAGTTCATCGTTCTTGAAAATTAAACTAAAAACGCTTAAATCTATTTTTACTATCTTATTCAGGTATTTTTGAATGCACTTTCTAATTAATACCTAATAGTTTAATGCACACAAAATGCTCAAGACCTTTTATAAGTCCAATACTAACGCATCCATTCATTATTAGTTATGTTCAATTGTTACTTACAGATGTAGTACTAATGTAAGGTATTTTTAATTAATTTTATGCGAGCTTGAATGATAAAAAATTAGTTTTCTTGCCTAATTTCGTAATTGGAATTCGTCGTACTAAATCATAAATCATAAATCTTTATTGCATCAAGTAAACAGTAGGTACCTAAGTAATACAATGAATACTGATACCCCGTAGGGGCACTGAAAATTGAGAGGGAACTTAAACATATTACAAAACTACGTACTTAATTATTCTATAAACTAACAAACTCACTAAAACACAAATATGAAATCAACAAAAAACAATATTTATATTATATTGTATTGTATTGTAAGTACTTAATACTCAATGTGTTTATTGCACTCCATATGTTACAAAGATGTTATTTATAATATCACAGATACAATATGGACCCTGTAGGATATGGCAACTTAGAAGAGAGGAGGATGCTAGCTTTTTGCTAGCTTTAGTATTTTTGTTTCTGCCGTTCCTGAAATTATGAAATAGTTTAACTCAATTCAAAATCATTTGTTCAAGTTTGCATCGATAACAGAAAGCTCTTATGAAAGTCAGACTTTAAATTTAACGCGAAAACATTTACATATGAAATATATGGAAGAAGGCAGAAAAAAATGTCTCTTATTTATAAGGCCAACACATCCGCTCTTAATAGTTTCGTTTTTGTAATGTATACATACATACATTCACGCCTGTGGTAGAGGCATATTATTCGCCCATTCTTCGCCAATTATATAGTCCCACGTTATAGGTAGCGAGCCTATTGCCGCTTACCAGGCACTGTTATGTTCGCCAGTAATGTATATATTACCGGCCAAACCCGATTTAAGGACAAACCAGTATAGCCTAGTCAAAAATAACCTTAACCTTCCACACCACCTTAAAAAAAAAAGTTTATCTATCTAACCTAACCCAAAAAGAGACACTTATACATCTCATTTTGGGTTAGGTTGAGATTATTTGTTTTTCATACCATTAAAACATTTTATTATAATAGTTGCAGCCCACCTGAATTAGTTTGGACTAGGCTATACTGGTTTGTCCTTAAATCGGGTTTGACCGGTAACATATACAAAACATAGATACAGGTATCATCAAAATTTAAAAATTGCCACCATCACATTGCACATAAAAATAAAGTCCCAAAATGTCTCCTCTTATCAACCAAGGAGAGAGGATAAATAAATTATATTAGATGCAACTTTTATGTAGGATTCTTATAAATGTTTTCAACTTGAATAATTAATGAACTGGGAGCCATGCGCTGCCTTTAAGGTTGATATTATAAACATCCACGAATTAGACAGCTGAAAGACATTTGAAACGGAATAATTAGATAACTAAAAAGTACCACGTCACTTTTATCGGGAACTGTTTTGTTTTCGGAGCGTTTTATTTTATAAGGATCTTACCTAGTTATTATGGTGTAGTACAAGATAATAATAATAAATATTTTCAGACAATTACACCAATTATTTAGTTCCAAGACAAGTATAATTAAGAACTTGTGTTACGGATACTAAACAACGGATAAACATACTTAAATACTTTTTTTTATAAATACATACTTAATATACATAGGAAAACACCCAGACCAGAACAAATACTCATGTTCATGATAAAAAAGATAAAATAGGTAAAAAAGGTAGGTATGTTTTGAACCGTAGTACCCCTTATTCTATTTATGAGGGGGTACGGTTAAGAGGAGAAGTTATTTAACTTACATATTATAATCATTAATTCCGCGCCGTGTTGTATCGACTTAAATTAGTGCCACTACCTTTCATCATCATCGTAAGAGTCGATGAAGAGAAATCCTACCGGATAATGGGCAGCAGCGACGCTTACTGGCTTAAACTGCGACCACAAACCTGCCAGCCCAGCGTGGTGATTATAGGCAAGAACCCCTAACATATCAACCAAGGATGCCGTGGAGGAGAAGATGCAAGAAAGCGGACCCCGGGCCCATATGGTAGCAACCAGGATAACGCATAGATGAAGAAGACCCCCAATAGAGTGTAGTATATTTGGGAGGTCAATGTTCGACAGTGGACTTTATAAGGCTAATATTATGAGTTATAAATTTAGCTGCTTGTAGTGAAAGCCCGTTCATGTTCGGTCTAGCCGTTTCTGTATCCAGAAGAACTAAGTAGATAAAAAATCCTTCAGACGTACATTCACGCCTGTAATGTTTCCCCGAAAGTGTAGGCAGAGGCATATTATACGCCCACACTTCGCCAATTATATAGTTGGTCCCACGTGATAGGTGGCGAGCTTATTGCCGCTTCGGGCACTGTTATGTTGAGGAGGAGGAGAGAGGTTGGCTTGGGCTCCTTAGGACTTAGAAGGATCCCTATATACCCTCATAATTATATTTTAAGTAAAAAGCTGTTTAAATTACCTAATCGGGACAATGGCTTGGCATGTATTTTTTGTATTTTTTGTTTAATAATGGTATTTTTTTTAATGCACAGTTAAAATAATTATTTTGTGAATAACGCTATTGGTTACATTATAAGTAACTGTAAGTGTGTGATTTATATGTAAGCTTTAAAGTGTAATTGTTTGTTGTTCCAAATAAATAAAATAAAAATAAATAAAAATGACGTCCTTTCGAAGTGATGTAAAATGCCATATACGATGTCATTTATCTGTGAAATCTTATTAACGATAACTATCGATTTCTTTAACATATTATTGTAGAATTTCTCGTGTTTTGTCCTTCTTTGACATGAACCCTTCGATAGACTTGCAGTCAGTCCAGCAGCATTGCCTGATCTGCAGCTCGCGGCGTCACGGTAACGGCACCGATTGCCAATTAGCCCGGTAATCCCCCGTGATGCCCCTGCCGACTGCGCCAAAGCCAGGTGAGATAAATTACCAACAAATCTGTCACGGGACACGTTTAATTGGATTTACAATCTGCTCGCTTCTTATAATTGTATTAAAAGACAGCGAGAGAATAAAAATGTATTTGTTGCCATGTACATAATCACTATATAATTTAAAATAAAGTCGCTTTTATCTGTCGACGACCAATATGGCGTGGTGGTGAGTATACCCGCATTCTACTCCTGAGGTCGTGGGTTCGATTCCCACACAGGACAAATATTTGTGTAAATAAATATGAATATTTGTTCTGGTCTGGGTGTTTTTCTATGTATATTAAGTATGTATTTACAAAAAAAAAAAAAAAAAGTATTTATGTATGTTTATCCGTTATTTAGTATCCATACCACAAGTACTTAGTGATACTTATTATATTAGGTCGGGGAAAAAGTCTTTTCGCATAACGTAGGTATAAACTTATTATAAATTTTTTTTGACTGTACTATTTGTGTCTGGCTGGTTTTGGTAACATTAAAAAGGTTCCATTATAAAGAAAATAAAAAATAAAAAAAAGTTGTTTCCCGCTATTTTTCATTTGTTTTTCTCTCCGTAAAAATGAGTGAATCTAATGAAGAAATTCGATACATTTTAAAATTTTATTATAAAAAAGGCAAAAATGCAACTCAAGCAGTGAAAAAAAATTGTGATGTTTATGAACCTGATGCAGTGTCAGTAAGAGTAGCACAAATTTGGTTCAAACGTTTTCAGTCCGGAAATTTTGATGTTAAAGATGCACCTCGCTCTGGTCGCCCTGTTACGAATAAAATGGACGCCATTTTTGAAAGAGTGGAGCAAGATCGGCATATTAGTAGTTACGATGTAGCTGAAGAACTGGGAATTGACCACAAAACAGTTTTGACCCATTTGAAGAAAGCTGGTTATACAAAAAAGCTCGATATTTGGGTGCCACACGAGCTCACTCAAAGAAACTTAATGAACCGTGTACTCATTTGCGATTCATTATTGAGACGTAATGAAACCGAGCCGTTTTTGAAGAGATTGATAACTGGCGATGAAAAGTGGATCACGTACGACAAGAACGTGCGAAAAAGGTCGTGGTCGAAAGTTCACAGACTGTGGCCAAACCTGGTCTAACACGAAATAAGGTGATGCTGTGTGTATGGTGGGATTGGAAGGGCATTGTTTATTATGAGCTTTTACCGCCCGGCAAAACCATCAATTCTGATCTTTACTGCCAGCAACTGATGAGATTAAAGGAAGCAGTCGAGAGAAAACGGCCGGAATTGATCAACAGGAAGGGTGTGGTCTTTCATCACGATAACGCTAGACCACACACATCTTTAGCCACTCAGCAAAAAATAAGAGAGTTCGACTTGGAGGTCCTAGTGCATCCACCATATAGCCCTGACCCTGGCCTTCAGATTTTCACCTGTTTCGGTCTCTGCAGAATTCTTTAGGTTCTGTAAGGTTGACCTCAAGAGAGGACTGCCAAAACTATTTGTCCCGTTTTTTTGATCAGAAGTCCCAAAGTTTCTACAGTAACGGGATAATGTCTCTGCCCACAAAATGGCAGAAAGTTATTCAACAAAACGGTACATATATATTGTAAATAAATGTAAATAAACTTTGAAAAAAATGTCTTGACTTTTCATACAAAAATACGAAAAGACTTTTTCCCCAACCTATTATCTTGGAACTAAATAATTGGTGTAAGTGTCAGAAATATTTATTATTTATTTATTATCTGTCTGTATGTATACTTAAATCTGTTTTAATTGTTGTTTTAATTTATTTTGCATATATATCTTACCTATCCTTGTTATATCTATATATGACTCCTTATGAGGTTGCCTGGAAGAGTTCTCTTATAGAGATAAGTTCGCCTTTGTACATGTCCTTTTTCATGTAATGATTTTTTAATTAAAATTTATCGCACAAATTAAAATAAAAATGTACAAAAAGCGAACTTAATGCTGCAAGGCATTCTCTACCAGTTAACCTTTGGGTTAGCAGAAAAGTATGTACGAATAAGAACACATATAAACTTACATAGAATTAAATATGTGTTATTAATAAACTACATATACACAAAATTAATAGTCATTATGATATGTAGACTCAATCAGATGGAAACTTCTCAAGAAAGTATTTTTTAAGCAACCCTTTAAAAGTAGGCTTGCTTTCTGCCAACCTAATATCAATAGGGAGGGAGTTCCAAAGTTGAATAGCTTTTATGCAGAAAGAGTTCGACATAAAACCTGAACTGTGTTGTGGAGTGGCAAGGAGAAAGTTTTAATATTTTATTTTGATTTATGCAATAAAGAGTTTAAATAAAATTAAATCTTTAAAACTATGCAACGGATTTTGATTCACTTTTATTAATAGATATAATGATTCAGAAGGAAGGTTTATAGATATAGGTCACGAGAACGAGGTCACAGGCAGCCGCTAGTAAGATATAAATCAATAGATATCTACATTTATACATTATTATAAAAAGTCTTGTATCATCCGGCCCTCTCCAAATGTTCATAAAAATTTACAATCACTTACCTGAGTCCCTAAAAAAAGAAGATAACATAAAACCATTTACTAAACAATTAAAAGACTTACTGATTGCGTAATGTTATTACACACTTCACGAATATTTTGACGCCAAACTCTATTAAAAGCCTATAGTGATATTATATAAATTATGAGTTAATGTTATATATAATATTGTATAAATATTGTTTTTTGTTGATTTTATATTTGTGTTTTAGTGAGTTTGTTAGTTTATAGAATAATTAAGTACGTAGTTATTTGATATGTTTAAGTTCCCTCTGTTCATTGTATTACTTAGGTATCTACTTGTTTACTTGATGCAATAAAGATTTATGATTTAAGGTATATATCTAATTATGCCAAAGCTTGTTTCTTTCGCTCTCCCTATTATATGGTTAATCACTCTTCTTTGTTTGTAAGAAGATACCCGTGTTAAGTAGTGGAACGTCAGCGGGCTGAGATCAGGACTTTCTCTCTTCATAAAATAATATTTACTAACTCTTCTATACCCGCATTAATCTTTTACTTATTCATTCAATTTGAGTCTAGAGATGTTAAAATTTATGTAATATATATTTAAAAGAAAAAAACAAACTAAGTTTCAGTACTTCAAGCGTTTGACGAGCTGCTTCATTTAGCTGTATCTAATATGATACAAAAATATACAAAGAAAAGAAAACCTCACACATACAATATTAAAGAATCTAAAAACTACCTATAAAAACTAAAACGTTAATTAAAAACAGAAACACTGCCTCCACAAACAGCTATTTAAATAACGCGAATGAATATCATAATAATATGAAACAAAATATACGAAATAACGTTATTAATCCTGCTAATATCTCACCCAGGGACACGTTAAATAATTAATGCGCAACAGAAAGGTCGGCATAATCTATTTAATTATCGAGAAATATCATTATCACAGATAAAGAGACCCATAAGAATGGACCCCTCTATACGTAATGGCATAACATTCACAACTTTCGGGCCAGTGATGGGACTAACAGGTTACCTACTTATCGTAGCGTTATTTTATTTTTATTGAATTCACTTATTGACAAAGCGTCTTTGTTGGTCGCTTTATACACAATAAACCAGTCTTATACTTGACGCTTAATGTATCTGTTACAAATTTCCTTTTTATATATATTGTGGAAACAGTTGCCACCGGTTGAAAACAAAAGCTCATTATCGAGCTCAGTGGCGTGTCCTAGTTAAGCTTATGTTCAGCAGTGGATCAAAATGGGCTGGAATGATCATACTTAGCTAGGAAAAGGGGTCAAAATGAAAAAAACCAACTTTGATAAAGAGGTCAATCATTATCGCCGAGTCCAGAGACAAACCTCACTGTCTCAAGAACAAGTGTGTGGACCTGCTATCGGCAACGACGTACAATAGACACATGTGGTATTAGAATATTGGCCAGTTTGAAATGCTCAAAATTGCTCAATAGAGAAAGAGTTTTGCTCTTAGTATCCCTTCGTAAAATAATCAGAAATGACGAAATCTGTAAGGAAACTGTACTGACAACCATTTTCTAATTCCATGACATATAAAATCCATTAATTTATACATATCTTCACACATCTTCCACAGTCGTTATTTCAAAGAAATGTTCATATTATAGAACTGAACAATAGATACGTTAAGAGGTTATAGATAATGTGCTCCGTTTCCCACTTCTACATAATAGTGCCATTAATTCGTAGCGACAGCGAGCGTTTCGCATTGAAAGCTAACATTTTTCAGAGAGGCGTGTATCATAAATAACATACACAGGTTCAAACAAACCTAGTTGTAGCGTCGGCGGATTGCGACCCGTGAATATGAATAATTGTGAAGATACGTTACTGCTTCATCATTCCAGTTATTTGAAGTCCACTGCTGAGCACCATAATGTGAACATTGGCCTCGCTAATAGATTACATTCTATTGGGAGTTTTGGCCTATAATCAACACCCTGGGTTCGAGACAGTTTGACAGTAAGCTCTGTCTACAAACAAGCCACACAACGCTTATGCGCAATAGTGTTTTTTGTATGGCCCCAGTTATTTATAATAAGCTTCCCAAAACGTTAAAAAAATTGACAATACATCTATTCAAGAAAAATCTTCAAAAATTACTGTTAGACAAATGTTACTATCACATAAGCGATTTTCTGACCGATACACTTTATGATTAATTGTAATAGGTGTTTACTGACCCCGTTTTTTCTTTGTAATTTAATTTAGTTGACATCATTTTCTTGTAATATATTTAAATTTTATTGTTATTGTGTAATTTTAGATAATTAATTTTTGATCATAAATAATTATACTGACATTTAATGGGGAATCATAAAACTGACATTTGCATACCACAAAATGGTAAATGTGTTGAGACTTGGTCGAAAGACTTTATTGTAATACCATATTTTGTTAAGTACACATGTTTGAGCAAATAAATTATTTTGTATTTTTTATTTGTGTTTGGAGATTGCAGTTCAAGCCAGTATGCAGAATTATCCGGTAGAATTTCTCACCGTAGGCTCCCGTGACAGCAGAGGTGTGGTACTATTTTATGCCGGCACCACACGGCCACTGCTGAGCATAGGCCTCCCTAAACGTTTCCTTGTGGATCGGTCTTGTGCTGTTTGTATCCACCGGAGACGCTTGACCAGATCATCGAAACTTTGGGTACGAGGACGTTTTAAAACGTTGACTGGGTTGTGGTCGCCATTGAAGAACCTTAAAGCCCCATCGGTTTTTCGAGCTCCGTTTCCGCTCTTCTCAGTAATTTTTAACATTGATGAATCTTCAGCCGCTTGCATCCACCAGATCATTGGTCCTTAGGGCGAGAGGCCGTCCCTTACTACATAGACTGGATCAAGTTCGCCATTGAAGAACCTTAACGTCCCATCAGTCGTCGGTTCTTCGAGCTATGTGTCGTCTGCCACGCCACTGCCAGAAGACATAATTTTAAAAAAGCCGAGATGAATTTCTTGAGGCATTCTTCTCAATCACAGAGTCACCGACAGACTGACTGACTGACTAATGGACAATCCCCTCCCTCCTTTAGAATCACTACAGGCTGACTGACATATCCCCCCGATAAGAGTCTCCGACAGACTGACAAATCTTGAGAAATACCACAACAGACGGATAAACTGACAAATCTTGACAAATTCTGACAAAAACCCATTTGCTTTTATTTCTTTATTATGATACCGCTCATATCTCTTTCATTGTTGTTAAAAAAATATATTATAGAATTCAATTTTGTGTGTGAATGTTTGACGAATCTAAATGATCATGTTGATCTTAAAGAAAAAACAGTATATTTTTTATTTTTTTATTTTTACCACTTGAGCTTGCGAATCCGCCTTATTAACGTTATTATATAGTGTCACAACACTACTGGATCAGTTAATGAGATTTTGCCTGATGTTGATATGTGGTGTACGAAGTAACATTGTTCTTTGTTATTACAATAAGTTACTTTAAGTAAAGGTTATAAATTAATAATAAGGTAATTTTTGTACTGGCCGCAAAACAAGATTTGAGGTGTATAGGGATCCTATCAAGACCTGAAGAGCCCAAGCCAACCTCACCTGCAAGTGGTGCACCTGCCGACCAACGGACGAGGCTCTGGCGAACATAACAGTGCCCGGTAAGCGGCAATAAGCTCGACACCTATTACGCAGGTTACGTATATATCCCATATAATTGGCGAAGTGTGAGCGTATAATATGTCTCTGCCTACCCCTTCGGGGAAACAGGCGTGAATGTATGTATGTGTTCAACACCTGAACAACAGGCTGGGTCCATTTTTGTGATGACCCTTGTATATCCAATAAGACTAAAAGACCAATCGAAAATAGGTCTAGCCTTATCGAAACTTAACCGTGTTTTACCCGAAAGTGGCGTAGAATGCTCTTAAGGGTTTGAGATGACATTTATTGGCAATGTGGGCGAATAGCTAGCCACCTCTCACCATTTCTTACAATTTCTCAACTTTGCTTCAACTGTATAACTAGATCCCTTTAAAAAGTGGTTACATGGACGTGAGACTATGAGTGTTTGTAAATTTAAATTCTGCCTTCAATATTTTTCTATAAAACATCTTTAGTAGAACCTCCAGAATTACTTAAAAGCCTCAACATTATATTTTACGCGGAGCCCGAGAAACATTTGCTCTTAGGTTAATTTAAGATTTTTTTAATTAGTCAAAGATAGCCCCGGAGTTAAAATGTTCTCGCAAAGTTCAAACCTAATCTCATAATTATAAGCAATAACAGTTTTCTTGAAATTTCTTACAGCCGCAAGTCATAAGAGTTTAGAGTTTATAACACAAAATATTTAAAAAAAATGTGTAAGTGTGGTAGCGGTCATCAATATTTGTGAATGTGACTTTAAAGCGTGTGTTGTTGCTGTCACTCCAGAGGTCGTGGGTTCGATTCCCACACAGGACAAATCTTTGTGTGCATGAACATGAATATTTGTTCTGGTCTTCGTGTTTTCCTGTATATATTAAGTATGTTTTTACAAAAAAAAAGGGTTTAAGTATGTTTATCCGTTATTTAGTATCCATAACACAAGTTCTTAGTGATACTTATTTGGAACTTTTAAATAGGTGTGATTGTAAGGGAATATTTATTTATTATTTATTAATATGACCTCAAGATCAAAGCATCATCACTTCAATCTAAGGAATACTACTGCCTTGTAATTGAAAACTCCGTCTAAGAGTTTGTTCAAAGTATCTTATGAAACTCATTCGTCATTTTTAAGGTGTGATGTGAGACTGCCAATAGGGAATGGTGCGATTCTAGAAAGAGGGAGATTATCCTAATTGTTGAACACACTCCATCATGCAAGCAATAGAATATGCACTAGGTGGAAAACTATATATTCTTCTTTATCTCACCGTTTGCTGGTGTTACCTAATGGGTGACTTTTTTTAAAATTATTTTATGTGCTAAAAGACCTTTTATGTCAATTAATGAATTTAACAATAAAAAAATGTATAGGGATCCTACCATTTTTTTTTGATTTATGTTGGTAACAAAATGCTTTTACGCACTATGTCCCGGCCAAAGGGTGACCGAGAGAGGTGTGTGGGACTCACCACCGGCAGACAAGACCGCCAGCAGTAATACCCACTAAAAATCTTCCGATGACGCCCGCCGCTTGTTGAGAAAGAGGCGGGGGGCCAGTACCTGGGTTGCAGCTCTGACACCCCGCCCGCGGTCAACGCCCCCGGATCAAAACCGGGAGGACCTCCTCAGAGAGACGCAGTGGACGCGCCCCTCCTACCTCCTTGTGCGACCATAGCGTGTGTGGCCGACTTCTCGGAGGGTCCATGGTTAGACAGCAGGGGCCCCCTGCCCCCGCTGCCTAAGACCCTCCTGGCGCTGCTTGACGGGCCCTGCTGGCCCGCCCGCGGCGCCCTCCACAGTTCTCTCTTAGTTTCCCCCCCGGTAGTCAGTACTAAGGGCACCCAAGGGTGTTACCTTTTCCCTAGCGCCTCCTGCGCCCTACCGGGAGGTACTCAGCCCCCCCACCACGACAAGGTGGAGACCAGTCGGGGGAGATAGGGATCCTACCAAGCGCTATGGAGCCCAAGCCAACCTCACCTGCAAGTGGTGTATCTGCGGACGAGGCTATGGCGAACAGTACCTGGTAAGGTCCAATAGGCTCGCCACCTATTACGAGGGACTATATAATTGGCGAAATGTTGGCGTGTTATATGCTTCTGCCTATCCTTTCGGGGAAACAGGCGTGAATTTATGTATATAAAAAAAACCTAAAATGTTATCGGAAAATGTTCAAAAGTGTAACAGTATTTTATGATATCAATTTCCATTGAAACGTTTTGTCTTGTTTTATATAAAAATGTCTAAATAAATTTTATAATCGCTTGCAGTGCTACCGTTGGACCACACCCGATTTTTCCGCCTCTAATTACCGAAAATTCGGCTCTAGAGGAAAAAATAAAGGTGCTTCAGAAGTTCAACATTGAAACAACTTTTATACTAAATCAGAGCAAACGCTTCTTAACTCCGAAAGTTTAAATATAAATAGTGGTCTATGGCTTCTCATATCAACTTCATTTGCATCAAAGTAATTTATATTTTTTAATTATTTTCCTGTTAAATTATCAACCTCATCCTCCTGCCCTTGTTCTCGTTTATCTTCTTTTCCTTTCTTTCATAACAATGATAACAATAGGATGAAAATTTAAAGTGAATCTTCTTATTAAAGAACACACGCAGTTCACCTTTTTTTTCTGGTATATGTAAATCTGAATCTTCTATATGAAGAATATTTTTTTGAGATATTTTATTTATTAATAATTCACTATATATTTATTTAAATATTTGTGATATAATGTCATAAATTAACCTAAACTCCTAAGAGCAGAAAGCTAATTACTTTCCGACCACTAAGAAAATTATCTCATCCTAGTTCGGAAGGTCTTGGCGGAACCCACGTCGGTCATTATCAATAGCTATTGTCCTCAAATAATTGGCCGGAATCGAACCCAGAACCCTCCGTAATTGAATTACAATGCCGTTATTATTGCAAGGATGGAACGAAGTGTTTGACGGTGACAATGGCGAATTTTCAATGAAAATTTTCCTTTTTTGTTTCAAAGGGGCGCCGTTTTTAAGTGTTTTTAGATTTTCATGTTAAAACATAATAATGTCATTTTTTAGTCTGATTTCTTCAGAAATTTACTAATATATTTCGCCGTAGTAATTATATAATGATCTCTTTTTTTTTAATTTATAGTATTTTAGTCTGTTTATACAGTTATTTCTTTAAAAAATAATTAGATGAAAAATATTGCAACGTAATTATATAAAAACTATTTTTTTTTGTTTAAATAATAATGAACCAATAAAGTGAATGCATAGGTTTTTTGTTAATAGTTCGACAGCAAAACAACGAGAAATTAAATCCTATAAACTGTATAATGTGCCTATCTTTTGTAGTTAAAAAGCAGTTTCTTCAAAAGGGGTATTATGCTGTTAATGATTACTTATCGGATAAACAAGCTTGGGCTTAACATTTTTCAACTTGTATGTGTATATTAGAATAAAAAGTCAACCAGATCATTGTCGTGACCATCCCTTATTGTACAGGCTCAGCTCAGTTTCACAATACATACTTACCTACTTGACTGTGATGGAAGGTTCCCTTAGTGCTACTTTATTGGTTACAGCTTCGGGGGACCCTTTCAGTATCATCAAATTTACACTGTGTGTGTCATGTAATAAAAATAATATAAAAGAGCATAGCCTGTGAGTTTCTTGTCAGTTCTTCTCACAGAGCGGAGGCTCGGAACTGGCACTTAGATTCACTTACACCTAATTTTTATTTATTTGCATGTAAGTGAATCTAAGCTTCGTGATTTCAGGGTTGATATAATTTTTTTTTCATGTATATTTTGTTTTGACGTTTTCAAGTGCTATGTAATAGTTTATGAAATAAAGAACTTTTTACTTTTTACTTTTACTTTTTACCAAAAATTGCAACCGTTTTTCAAGTCGCCATTATTATTAAAAAAATTAGTTTTTATTAGAAGTTACTCTGTGAAGTTATTTTAGAAAGAAGTGTCATTACGTTTTTTCATAAAAAGCATAAGTTTTCACCTAATACAACTTCCTTGTATTTCTTTCCTTATATGTATACAAAACGTAGTACAATAAATCATATTGTAATCTAAACCAACCCAACATTACATCACAGTAAGAAACCCCAGATACCCACACGTGAATTCTTTGAAAAGCGCCTTATATCGTCCGGTCAGTGTCGTACATTCGTTTTATTGTCCACCTCATACGTTGTTATATAACATATTCGCGTTATAACCACAGATTTTTCTACGTCGCGATTATATTCAAACGGTAGAGGCGGATAGGGCATATTTCATGCGAACGGGCGTCGATAGCGTTATGAAATATGAGCTTCCATCGTACCCGGGGAGCACTGGGGCACAGTTGCCGGTGAATCAAAGCGGTACAATATATTTTTTTATATTGTGTCATAACTATATAGATCCCTTTTAAATTGTTCAAGCAAGGTTAAACATTATTTATTTATTTTATTTAATCTTTATTGCACACATAAATGTATGCACATTGATTGCACACATAACAAAGGCGATATTTACTCTGTACAAGTCTAAAATCAATAGGCAGAGCGTTCCATAACTGTGCAGCCTTAATATGAAAAGAATTTGCAAGAAACCTTGTGTGGTGCTGTGGAGTAGCGAGAAGCAAATTGTTAGCTGGACGAAGATCGCGTGTGTGAGCCTCTCCGATAGATTACATTCTATTGGGGGTAATTGCCCATAATCACTACGCTGGGCAGACGGGTTGGTGATCGCAGATCAAGCCAGTACGCAGGATGTTGCTGCTGAACATGATCCGGTAGGATTTCTCTTCGCTTACTCTTATGACTTCCCGTGAGATGAGAAGGAGGCACGGCTCTAGGCACCTCACGGCACAACGTGAGATCAGTTACATGTCGAATATAATTTTGTTATGAAAACTTTCAATGTAACCGATTGCATAAAACGTGTTTCCATAACCTTTACCTGGTCTTCCGTCCTTCTTTCAGAAAGACGAACCTCGTTACATTGAAATAGGTGGAAATTGTTTTTGCAAGTATATTTCTAAAATAAAATTAGACCTAAATTCTTTATTGCTTCCCTTTACTCATATATTAATTCACATTATACAAATAAAATACATTACTTAATGCATCCATATCAGAACAAATATTCATTTTTATGCAAGACCTCTGAAATGGAGTGCGGGTATACGTCGTCGTCGGTAATATTAGAATTACTAGTAGAACAAAATTGTATGTCAATACCAGAGACCAAAAAGCAAAGCAAAACTCCAGACGGCAATTGTTTTCAGCTATCCCTGTTCCCTGAAATGGTTTCTGGGAAATATGTGCTAGGAAGCCACGCGTACCTTCTAAATCGCCACAAATATCTTATAAATCCTACTGAAAAAAAGATGTTTGAACTATGACAAGCAAACCTAGTTTTCAGCCTGTCGATTTGAAATAAACTACATTTTTATTTCGTGTCTAGCAATTGGCCGTGACTCCGCCTGTCGCCACTTACATTTAGGCGGGATGAAGACGATTTAAAAGACAACAGGGGGCCTACCGCCGAATTCGATGGCAATCGATTATAAGGAAAAATGGATTTCGAATTGATTCTGTCGTACCGCCGTACTCATGGAAATCGAAACAAAATGGCGTTCTCCATTTACCTATTGGTCTGTCACGGACTGAAGGTCATGAATGAGAGGTGGCTGTCGGCAGATTCCCCGGTACGGAATAATGAACGTAAACAAAGTTTGATCTAGATGGATTACCGGTAATCCATCGAATTCGGCGGTAGGCCCCCTGATATCTTGGTCTATAAGAATGAATGAAAGAGAAAAATTGCTCTTAAGACTAATCTTAAATTCTTAATGCACACTTACAATACATAGAATACAACCATAACAAGACAAAACCCAATGTTTACACAAGTACACTATTAGTCTGTCCTAAAAAAAATACTAAAATGCTAAAAGATTGGCATTTTCATATTTTTCTCATTGATTTGGATTACGCAATAATACCGCTAAAAATATGTACTTGTAAGAACTTAATATTATTTTAATATCTGTAAACCGATTAAAAATATATCTCAGACAAAGCGAGGGGAGAAAGGAAGTGAAAGAAGGGGTTTAAAAAAACCACAGAATTTACCTTCCAAATAAAACGGAACGCTTATTTTAAAATTCAAATTCGGCGGGCGTGTAGCAGGCCGCTCAGTCGATTTAAGTGCAAATACTCACGACTCGAGATACCGGACATTTCCATTGGTCAACAGTAGAACTATGTATGTGACTTTTTGCAATAATTCCGAGTTCACTTATAGGACATTTGAACTAAAGTTAATTTTTTTCCAAATTTATATCTATATACTTTAGCTGGATATTATTTTACAAACTGTCACGGTGCTATAAAAACATTAAACCCCTTTAAGACATTAAAAACTCGCAAGTGATGGATTAAAAATTACCGCGCAACTATAATTTCTCGATAAATCGAGAAACAATACAACAAGACACGTGTTTTGCCCTTATCTATGCTATCTATGCTTAGTTATCCCACAGGGCATCTTCAAATAAAGGAGCCTCAGAACAGCGATGTCTTCGCGAACAACGGTGAAACGAGAGTAAGAGGGATATGTATGAAATTTGGCTCACAGGTTGTTTGTAACCTTTTTTTTTGGTTTTACATCGGTAACAAAATGCATTTTTGCTCTGCCTTCCGGCCAAAGGAGGACAGAAGGGGGGTGTGGGACTCACCACCGGCAAGCGCGACTGCCAGCAGTTATACCCACTAACAATCTTCCGACGACGCCCGCCGCTCGTTGAGAAAAAGGCGGGGGCCAGTAGGTACCTGGGTTGCAGCGCCTGATACCCCGCCTGCGGCCAATGTCCCCCGGACCAAAACCGAGAGGACTTCCTCAGAGTGGCGCAGTGGATGCGCTCCTCCTACCTACCCGACTTCCTGGAGCGTCTATGCTTAGACAGCAGCTTAGAAAGAGGGCCCCCTTCCTCCGCTGTCTAAGACCTTCCTGGCGCTCCAGAGGTCCCTCTTAGCTTCCCTCCCGGTAGTCAGTACTATGCGCACCCAGAGTCGCCAATCTCTGGGTGTTGCCTTTTCCTTAGCGGCTTCTCTGCTTTAGGAGATTAAGACCATTAACGTACTAATGCCAGTATGAATGCTAATAAGGTAGCTCTATTATAAACAAACACTGCGAATGGGCAGTATAATTTTAGCCAAGTCGTTCACTAGGGCTTATTAGTATTAACCTTAGTTCTACCAAAGAAAAAAAAACTTTTACTTATTTTCAAAAAACTATTTAACGACACTGTATACAAAAAAGTTCAATTTAAAATAATGAACAAGAGAAACGGCAGGATAATATAGTGCACTAAATGCGATTTAAAGCAGAATTATATTATTAATTATTCTATTTATTAAGAGCAATTAAAATAAGGCCACTATTTGGTTGCAGAATAAAACGAGAAGAAAAGTCGTAATTTTGCAAACTGACTTGAATTGTAAATCTTTCCGCCTCTTTCATTATCCTTAACATGTTAAACAATGTTAATACCCAGACAAAATAGAACAATCTGTTGTTTGTCGGTAATTACGCATTCAAAGCTTAAAATAAAAGCCGTTTACGGCGTTTCAGTTCTCTCCAATCAATTTGCTATGGAAATTAGAAGCACACAGATGTAATATAATTCATGGCTTATAATAGACGGAACACGTCGCGCAAATATCAGAATTACATCTGAATAAAATGCCTGCAGTCTAGTTTATCTGCTACGACTTTACAAATGCGACCAGAGTTGCAAAGACCGCGTAATTCGACTTATTTCACATTAAATAGACACAATTTTTTTAACCTGCCTTGGTTATTTTGTTAATGGTTATTATTTATGAGATAACAAGACAATCTTATAATTATCAGAGCTTCCACTATCATCCATGATTTTGTTAATGTCTTTTTATCTGATATTCCGGAAATAGTTTTGAAAATTCATGTAAATAAAGCAACTGCAGTATTTCTAGTTTTTCCGATTGCTCCAGACACGGGCGAAGTCTTAATGGCCGCGGGTAGAGTTGCACCGTGACCTGACTCAACAAACAAATAAACGATTTACTTTAGCACAAAGACGATTTAATCTACAGTCTAATAAGGAAGGAGTGAGGGAATGAAAGAAATGGCCGTGTTTCTATTTAGTTTTTCAATCAGTTGCTCGGGGAGTTGTTATAGTGTTTAATTGTTCTGTGACACTGATTCTTATGCAAAAGACAGCCGTAATCTGAGGTCAGATTTCATAAAAAGAATACTGTTTTTATTGGAAAAGATATCATAATGATATTTTAAAAAAGAACTGTTTTAGTTTTGCCAAACCTTTACTTTAACATCCTACTAGTATTATAAAAGCAAAAATTTACAAGTCATGTTTGTTACTCTTTCACGCAAATAATGCTGAATGGATTGGAAGGAAATTTAGCACTCAGATAGTTCATAACCTAGATTATTAACACATAAAGAACTTTTTATTGCGCTCTCACAGACCATGCGGGTGACACCGCGGAGCGCTGCTAGTCGAAAATTTATAAAGAGTTGAAATTCAAATATTATTTTATTGGTCTTAATCTAACTTACTGTGGCTTCGAAGAGCCATGAAATCTGGTATATTATCTTGATCTTTATATTAATTAAGACATTGTTCAGATTCTAATTGTCTTATTTTTTTATATTGCTTTTACTTTCGAATGAGCTTTGAAGTCTGACGTTAAACTTTAGTTTAACATCATGTAAGCCGTTTTCTTAATTGTATAATTCTTTTATGGCTACAATCTGACCTTTTTAAAAACTCTTTTCAGATAGGAAAGAAAATAAGTCTAACAATATGATCCTATCAGCCCCACAATAGATAAATCATTTCGTAGGAAGTTGCTGCAGTTTTTGCTCTGAGATACGCCAGACGCAGGTAGACTTTCAATGGGCACGTGGGAAAATGCACCGTACACCTCAACAAATACACGATTAAATTTAGCTCAAGAAGGTTTTAATCTACAGTCCTATAAGCTGTAGGTATAAAATTAAGTATATGGCCCTATCAATCACGCAAAGACTTCGAATGGGCACTAAAATGGTGTATCAATACAATACTTTTTACAATAAGAAATCCTCTTACTAAAAACTATTATTTAAATTTTATTATGTAAAATTGTATTTAATTGCTCATAGGTGCTAGGTTTTTAAAGTATAATAATTGACAAAATAACGTAAAAAAATTATTAAAGCGGCATTTTCCCAAGTATGGACTTGTATAAGCCTTTGGGCACATTAATTTATTTGATCTACAAAAACTATAACACTGAGTACTACTTAAAACTCATTTTATCTCTCAAGCATACTCTACAAACCTCCGCCAATCCGCACTGGGTCAGCGTGGTGGAGTATGACCTAATACCCTCACACCTTGATATGTGAGAGGAGGCTCGTGCTCAGTAGTGGGACCTTAATGGGCTGAAATGATGATGATGATACTCTACTGAAAGTAATTCTAATAAATACAAAACCTCGATATTTGCAAATGATGAAAGTTTACATTTTTAAAACGTGTGTCTTGAGGTACAATTAACTCATTAAAATCAGGTTTACAAACTTGGAGATTCGGGCACATCAGAATAGTTAGGGCCTTAAACTTATTTCAGCAAACTAAACTGGTCTTGCTTTACTTTACAGCAAAGTTAGATACATGTAATAAATTTATAGAGCTTATTTTGAGTTGTGGTAATACAGGTTTCTTGTTCTGTAAAGGATTTGAAATAAAAACCACTTGGCTATCGAGGGGCGAGACCCGTAGACTATAAATTCCGAGTGTCAGGTTCAAACCCTGGAGACGCCACACACCTGCCTCCGCCAATCCGCACTGGGTCAGCGTGGTGGAGTACCCAATACCCTCACACCTTGGTATGTGAGAGGAGGCTCGTGCTCAGTAGTGGGACGTTAATGGGCTGTGATGATGAATACAGTAGTCAGGACGTATAATCTTACGCCCATACGCTATTTGGAAGTGGGCAGAAACCATGCTCCAAATATTTAACAGGGATTTATGTCGCTGTAGGAAAGTTTATTTTTAGCACAAAGATTTTTAGTTGAAACGAATCAGAACTTGTTTTATGAAATCAATATGCAAATGAATAAATGTTCTTTTAGTATTTTTTTCAAATCAGTCTAATAATTTCGGAGCCTATTCAAAATGAACAATCAAATATTTTCTCTATACTATATAGAGTATTACGTATGTACGTAAATTCCTTTATCGTCTGAACATTACAGACGTTATTTGAAGACATAACCCGTTCCAAAGTAAGCGTCTATTTGGCTCGCAAATTGGGGATGGCTTTTCTCCTCTTAAAGCAATTTAAGTTTGAATATGTTCGGAATATTGTTGGCGAAATTAATCTATGGTTCGTACGAGTTAATGAAGTTGTTGAGCGATTCCCTTAGGGATTATACGCCTTTGGGCCTGGTGTGTGGTTTCACTGGCGTAATGTTTTTGCCACTTTTAGTCCTAGGTATATCGTTACTGTCTAATTTTGATACTTTTAATAAACTTTAATGATCTAGTAAGTCGCGTATTACTTCCGTGTGGCTTATTTCGAGATTCAAATTAGCTTTTGGACACATCAGTCGTTATCATAGCCATATATTTTTGATATTATTTGACGATTGATATGGCGTGGTGGCGAGTATATCCGCACTCTACTCCTGAGGTCTACACGTGAGGTCGTGGGTCGTGGGTTCGATTCCCACACAGGAAAAATCTATGTGTGTATAAATATGAATATTTGTTCTGGTCTGGGTGTTTTCCTATGTATATTAAGAATGTATTTACAAAAAAAAAGTATGTATGTATGTTTATCCGTTATTTAGTATTTAGTATATATAGATAATAACATTTATTATCTATTTGTTATATTTATTTTTACTATTCTAAAAGATGCAGCATTAGATAGCATGTTTTCGGGTTAGGTTATAGGCACACATTAACTTTACGAAGTAATGTTCGTAATTACCACTTGTTCCATTTAATGTTAATATAACGATGATTCTAAAATATTACTTATCAGCCGTAAGAAAATCCTTACCCATATTTTTTCCTTTTAAGCTTTTGCCCGTCGTTATGTGACGCGTTATTATTAAACGTGTAATCTTAACTTCACAGTGACGTAATGACGAAGTACTGGAAAGATTCAGCGTCTTCATCGGTGCCCTGGTGATCGTGGTTTCAATCCTATTCAAACTACAGCGGGCAAGTAAAACATTTTCAAGTAAAAATTTCGTCTTATAAAAATTTCGTTATTCTTTAGTTATCTGCATTTTTTAAGTCTTTTATCCAAATCCTGTTGTATAAAGCACTTTCTGTTTTCACATAGGCATAGATTAGAGATAATTTAATACCAAATGGTGCACTTTGTCGGTTTTGTCCTTAAGTCCGTTCTTCAACAAATTAATTGAGCCGCATCTCCTTGGCCTGACATCGAGGCGCCATAAGCTCTTTTGAAAAAGTGTTAAAAAAACCAAATCAGCCTTCAATAAATCGTAAAATGTCTCAAAACAAACGGCTACTATAATATTTTATGAAAAATATAAGGAAAAGGGAAGAAATCTCGTCAAGAAGCGTGGGCCCATGAAGGCACATTGAAGGGGCATAATTAAAAAGTTGCGGAGGTTACGACACCGGCCAGCCGCGTCTAGCGGCAGCTGTACCTTATTCCTTTATTTCCCGTTTGGGAATTTGCGAACACTGAATTTGAAACATTCTACTTTTTTCTAAAATAATAGGATATATATAGTTGATGTTCTAGAATGAATTGACAAAGATAAGATGCGATTTATGGAGAAAATATTTCTGTTTCGTATTTTTGTATGTTTGTTACGAATAAACTCAAAAACTGCTGGATCGATTACCTAAAACAAATAAAATATTCAAAGGCTTTTTCATTCCTATGGAAGTCAGTCTGTAGGTGAATCTAATGAGGCTTCAAAAAAGGCAACGAGATTGAGAAGAATGCCTCAAGAAACTCATCTCGGCTTTTTTTAAATTATGGCTATAATATAATTACGGCTTTTTACACAATTATTAAATACTACTTGTGCATTACACCTCGCCCTAATTGATTCTTAGTGATAGCGACTCAGGCTCTTCAAGCTATAACTTCACATTTTAAATTAAACGTCAAGCTTATTATTTAGTAACAAAACTGCCGACGCTTTGTTCCGCTATCAGGAACACTAAGGCTTTCAGGGCCAATTGGCCAGGCTCCAGCTTGTGATAACGACACCGCATGAAAGAGATAAGGACTATGAATGGGAATTATAAGTGTTATTAATGTCTAATGAGAGAAAAAATAACCGAAATACCTTATAGCTTGAAGAGCCTGAGCTCTTCATTCTTCTATTCATTCTTTTTAATAATTGTATAAAAAACCATAATTATATTATAGCCATAATTTAAAAAAAGCCGAGATGAGTTTCTTGAGGCATTCTTCTCAATCTTGCCTGTTGCCTTTTTGGAAGCCTCGTTGGAGTCACCGACAGACTGACTGACAGATCCCGCCTTTAAGAATAACCGAGAGACTGACAAATTTTGGGAAAATCACCACAACAGACAGATAAACCTTGCAAGTTCTGACAAAAAATCCATTTGCTTTTATTTCTTGATCGGTACCATGATCGGGCTCATATCTCTTTCATTGTTGTTAGGAAATAAAATTATGGTAATAATAAAGTGATATTTCTATTTTGTGTATAAAAATTTGACGAATCTAAATGTTCCTGTTGATCTTCAAGACAATAAAGTAGTTAAAACAAAATAGTTTTATTTTATTTATTTTTATTTTGAAGCACAGAAAAGTAATTATATCATATCTTTAAAATAAAACAAAACTAATACACAGTGGTAGTTAAAAAATCTTTCCGGGGGAAGGTGTGTTGCGTCCTGCTGTTAAGGACTATTCAAGCCGCCCAATTAGGCATATAACATGGCTTAATGACTACCACATTGTGGTGATAACCGGACCAACGACTTAACATACCTTTCAAACACGTATTATTCATAGAATTTGAATTCTCTGCCGGCGCATGTGTTTCCAACTCCCTAAGTCCTAGGTCTTTTAAGCGGGGCATGAAACGGCTTTTCTGCTTGTTACATGGTTCAGAGCGTTCCTACTTATTTGGACTGCATCGACTGCTTGCCATCAGGCAGTATTAGGCCACCTACATTAAAAAAACATTGATTAGATAAAGTACTCTCTTATTAAAATATTTGTTTCAGTTTGATTTGCGTAGTTGCTTTCAATAATAAACTATGTCGTTATGTCAATAATGATAATATTTGTTACTAGCAGTCGCCCGCGGCTCCGCCCGCGTGGATGTCGGCTACCGCTGTAAAATGCCTACCCAGAAAAGACACGGTCAGCAAAATGATTTCCAGATCAATTCACAGGCACGGACACTAACATCGACGACGCAGTCATTATCCGCAGGCTGCATAGATTGTCTTTATGTGGATGTTGCAGTTGTTAATGATGAAAATATTTAAATCTAATTAATACTTAGTTTTTACTCTTACCGGCAGTCCCGGAGAGCAACCTGTTGTTTTGGGATAGATAACTAAAGCGATTATTGTAAATCTTCCCCATAAACAACATTTGACATTAAATTATTTTTAGGTGACAAAATAAAGTGATGGTCGGGAGCCCCGACCCGTGATAGGGCGCTGTGCAGCAGAAATCGTAATAATTTAAGTTCGCCATAACTTCAAAAACAACGTCCAATTTTGATCATTCCAAGACCAAATATTATCTACATAAACTGCACTTAGTGATGAAATAATTAATTTTGATAGGGATTAATAGCATAAGTAAAATAAATGCGTATAAATATAGTACAAAAAAAAATCAAGATTTTTAAATAAAAAAAAAGGGTTGTTGTGCCTCACTCGCCATATATAGGTATAGTGTGTCGCGGACTTTTTAGTAGGTGGTATAAGATCTTTAATTCATTCATACATTTTGTGGTTCTATCATTTATAGTTTAGGCAGCGTACGCAACTGTTCTGGTTGATTTTTACACTTTGTGTCCGAAAAACCCAAATATTTTACGGAACCCTATTTTTTTCGAAATTATAATATAGCCTATGTTACTCAGTGATAATGTAGCTTTCTATTGAAAAAATAATTCTTAATATCGGTCCAGTAATTTTTGAGTTTATTCGTTACATACAAAAATACAAATCTTTCCTCTTTATAATATTAGTATAGATTACATTGACTCCCCCCCCCCCCCCCCCCCCGTACCACCCCAGTGACGCTTACATGGAGCCTACATCGCATGCTGGCTAGCTGAGCGCGGTGAGCGGCACCACGCGACCTTTTTCTAATACTTGCATTTTTAAACTCGTGATATCTTCCTAATGAAATGTCCGAATTGAATAATTCAAAAAGTTATAAAAAGGTACTGAAGCCGTCTTGAATATAAAGTAATTTTTTTTGATAAGGATTAATACCAAGGTACAAATATAGAGCCTTTTCAAGCGGCGGCATATAAATTAAATTTTTAGAATAAAAAACCGCTTACTGTGACGTAACTATAATATTTAGACATATGCTGTCGCGACACTTTTTGTAGATAATGATGAGTACTGCAAAGTCGTAGTACATAATTTAGTTCTATCATCAATAGTTTAGGCTGCGCACGCTATGTAAGGAATTTTTCAGGTAATTTTTTTACACCTTGGGTTACATTATAGGATTTTTAGTAAGGATCCCTAATTTTAAAAAAAATATAATATAGCCTATGTTACTCGGGGATAATGTAGCTTTCCAAAGGTAAAAGAATTTTTGAAATCGGTCCAGTAGTTTCGGAGCCTATTCATTACAAACAAACAAACAAATCTTTCCTCTTTATAATATTAGTATAGATATAGATTAATGGCAGTACAAATAATTATCAGTAAATTCTATAATCATTCGTATGTTCAGCTTTAACTCCACGGGGCGTACTAAATTAATTAGATTTAATCCTGTTCCATGTCAGGGTTTTAATAAATGTGAATGTTATGATTATTATTGGTCTATTGTTATATTTGTCACTGTCAAAGTTAGTTTAAACAATTTAATGTTTGTACCTCAATAAAGTCAATAATGAGTATTTAACTGTATTGAAATTATAATATTGTTTTAGTTCAATAGGCTTACTCAAAGTTCTAGAGACAAAACCAGTTTCCTTTGCGAGGTTTTCAGGTTTCTACAAGTAATATTTTGAAGTAACTGCCAATCCGTCCATGCTTGATTATAGACTTTTTGTTTCGCGCCATCCTCTAGTTGATATAAAATGTAATTAATTCTACGTCATTAATAAAAGGGTGTAAAGGGCTTCTACCAAGATCTGAGAAGCCCAAGCCAACCTCACCTGCAAGTGGTGCACCTGCCGATCAACGGACGAGGCTCTGGCGAATATATAAGTTCCCGGTAAACGGCAATAGGCTCACCACCTACTACGTGGGACGTATAATATCTCTGCCTACCTCTTCGGGGAATCAGGCGTGACTGTATTTATGTATTATTATTTTTGTTAAAAATTTCATCATCACCAAACCCAAAACTAATAATAATAATAAATCTTTATTGAATTCATTAAACAATGTACAAATTAAATGATTCCATAGGCTTCCGAACTAGTAAAGATACTGTATTTCAGCAGCCAGTGGTATCTTCCAAACGATATAACAATAAAAGTTGACTACTTGATGAGTGTGCGTGCGTGCGTGTGTGTGTGTGTGTGTGTAAACTATACTAACGAATGCTAAACAACTCATAAGATTATAAAAGAAGATGGAGTACAGTGCGTCAACAATCTCCGGCGGTTCAGCGACACAATGAAGACGTTTCATTAGATCAAATGAAAGGAGACGCTGAACACGCCGCCACAGATAAATACAATGGGGTTCAGAGGGTTATGGCATACCGAGAGCAACATTATGTATAAAGAGACTTAATTAGCCTAACTGTATTTTTGAGAGTAAGATATAATAATATGACAATTATATTACTTACAATAAAAATAGGAAAAGGTAACACCCAGAGACCGACGACTCTGGGTGCCCTTAGTACTGACTACCGGGGGAGAAACTAAGAGGGACCTGCGGAGGGCGCAGCGGACGGGCCAGGAGGGTCCGCTCAGCAGCGCCAGGAGGGTCTAGGCAGTGGGGGCAGGGGGCCCCTGCTGTCTCACCATGGACCCTCCGGGAAGTCGGCCACACACGCTATGGTCGCATGGGGAGGTAGGAGGGGCGCGTCCACTGCGCCTCTCTGAGGAGGTCCTCCCGGTTTTGGTCCGGGGGACGTTGGCCGCAGGCGCGGTGTCAGAAGCTGCAACCCAGGTACTGGCCCCCGCCTCTTTCTCAACAAGCGGCGGGCGTCGTCGTAAGATTTTTAGCGGGTATTACTGCGGGCAGTCGTGTCTGCCGGTGGTGAGTCCCACACCCCCTTTCGGTCCCCCTTTGGCCGAAAGGCAGTGCGTAAATGCATTTTGTTACCGACGTAAAAAAAAAAAAAGTTCAAAAGTACCCTAAACCGACGGGCGTGTATGAGAAGGTTAATGAGTGTAAATGAAGCTAAAAGTGTGTGCTAAGATCGTAGCAAGTGGAAGAATGTGATCTCTGCCTACCAATACGGGAAAGAGGCGTGACATTATATAAGTTTAATCACACCTACATTTTTCAATTGAAGTGGGCGGGAACATTTTTAATAAAAAATTGTTAATTGTGGTTGTAGCAAAGAGATAAGTAAAATGTGATAAATGGTAAGAAGGCTAGCTATTTTACCATAGGGACACTAGATGAGATTTAATTTCCTAAGACGCCTTCTACGTAACTTTCGGGCAGAATAGGGGGTGGCAAACTCTTCGTAAGTCTTCAGGATTGTATGTTTTGCAAATATGGTATACATACTAAGGTTTATAGCTTAAGTATAAACATGTCATAATGTTGTACAAACTATCTCATGAACAGTGTGTCAAATATCTTCTTTCCTGCCTTTTTGTGGATTTGATATTCACACATGGTGGCGCACCTATGACTTTTCGAAGTTATGTGCGTAATTATCGCTAGCTCCATGCCTCTGAAAGCACTTTAAGCCGTTGGTCCCGGCTGTCATGAACATCTATGGCAATCGTTATTACGAAGTCAGTGCCTTCTAACAGACTGACAGCTGGTTTAACCATAGAATGATGTTTCCCTCTGGGTTGCGGAGGTCAGACGGCAGTCGCTCCACGTAATAACTGAAATTCAGTCAAATCTGGTTGAACCAGTGAGCAGACCCTGGGCCCTAAGCTTAAGTCTAGGGCAACCGGGATAATGCTAGGATGATGATGATATTCACACGGATTGATATAGCTGTAGCAATATTTACTTTAAGGTTAGAGATCTCTAGAGCCTATTGCCGCTAACATTTATATTTGTCAGAGCCTCGTCCGTTGCTTGGCAGGTAAGGCTGGCTCGAGTTCCTCACATCTTGATAAGATAAGATAATAATTTATTTGAATCACAAACACACACATGCATAAATATACAATATAGACATAACAATCAAATAAAAAAAAATACACAAACAAGAACAGAAATGTTTAAAAAAAAAAATTAAAAAAACACATAATTATGAAGTTTGCCTTCCATAGCATGTGTGCAGCAGTGACGCAAAGGGACCAAAGCTCAGTGATATTTTGCCCTCGATGAGAGCAAACACTGATTTTCAGCTTACACCTAAGAGAGTTGCAGCTTTACGCAGAGTTTGAGCGATAGGATCCCTATATATAAAACTATATAAAGGTTTTATTATAATTTAAATGTACTGAGTTACTCCCTGTGTACCACTACCAGTCACCCACTTCGCATATGTCCCGCGACAGGATAAATTACTTTGTAATTTGTCGAGTTACTTTATACCAAGTAAAATACTCGAGTACAGAGGAAATTACACGCAATAGATCTCATTATCTTCCTTGATTGCGTTCGGCTGATGCGAGGTTTCATGGTGAGGAGATTTAACTGTTTCACTGGTTTTGTGGTTTTAATCTTATTGCGAACGCAACTGGTAACGTAAATCAGTTGAACAGATAGATTTATACTGATAGTTAAGCTGATGAGGTCTTCTTTCATTAGGTACAATATAATTATGGCTAGAAATAGACAACGAAAACTACACTGACTGTATAAAATGATAATGTGCCTATAAATAATACAAAAAATACACTGAATTTTTTTAACCTTCAAATTCGAGATTTAAAATAAAAAATTATAAGGCTTTCTTTTATACTAATAAAATAAATATTAATAGTGTGACATTTAGTTTTTTAGGCCAGTTTAGACTAAAACGTTGCACCAACCATAAATAAACTGGGAACAGAGAAGGAGAATGATGAAACTATGTACGATCATAATATGTGCTACAGTTTTGCTACGGCTTCTATGAGTGCTACGGAATTGTGACATTTACATACGACAGTCGTAAAGTGAAGATGACTAGTAATGTTAATCAAAAGAACAGCCAGAATATAATAAAAGCTTAGCTAATAAATGAATGAATGAAAGAGTAAGAGAAGACTTGAGCCCAGCAGTGGGATGAAAATGGCCTGGTATGATGATAAATACAATAAGTCGTTAAATGTAAATATTTGAAACAAACGATAAAAATCGCAATATCTGCCTCGTGCCTGTTATAGGATTATAAATAAAATTCACTAGTTTTATGGTGTCTATCCGGGATGCGAGTACAGTCAGATACAAATAAATGCCACGGGTGTAATTATAATAATGCATTTGTATTACCTGTATAACGGTTAACATAGAGAGTTTATTACCTGCATATTGGTTTTCAAATAAAACACATAATTTCATTGTCGTTTGTAAATTACAAGCATTTATGGAATCGCGAGACTATGTGGTTGAAAATATTTTTGTAATAAGGTGTAATTAAATGGGAGCTACGTCTGCCAACAAACTGCCGTTCAGTTTGGCAGAAGTGTAAAATTTTTGTACCAGCATTTTTTTAATCTGAATAAACACTTTTTCATTTCATTTTTCATTTTGATGTCTTTTTTAAAAGTAAATACTTGCATCCTATAGTAAGATATTCATAGGATGCAGTTAACTGTCGACTGCATCCTGTTGGTCGTGCTGATATACCTAACCTCTTTTAAAGTGTAGATACTTTATCCTTTATTGTACAACGTCTTGCTATATTTGTTGCGGTTTACAAGTGTAAACCATATTATATTAAGGCTTCTGCTTGCGAATGTGTCAATAGAATGCTGCTGGCGCTTATGTTTCCCAGTTCCATTATTTCAGGTTTTTTGCGGGAACATAAGAATCGCATGAAATCTCATTAATGCAGTGCGAGTAACAATGCTTTTGTACACTATATGGGGAGCTCTTATTTTCCAGAATTAATGAAAAAAAACTGACAGCAGTCATACGCAATTAAAAACAAACAACATTCAAAACCAATCTGATTGAGTCGTTAAAAATGCAACATATTTTTGTTGTGAATATCTAATTAAAAGTAATCGAAAAATAATGGAGCCACATAGTAGAACAGTGGCTATAATTAAATTACTTAATTAAAATTAAATCAGTTACTGTGCTCATGAAAAGATTTATAAGAATTTTCCTCTCTCCAGTGTTTGAGTGACTTCAAATTAATTACTGTTCAAATATTATATATTTTTTCGGCGCGACTCTTAGGAAGTTACCAAAATTAAATTCCGTTTTGAGATTTAGGGGATAGGCAAGGCAGGGAGCTATTTATTTTGTCGTTACAGAGGCTAAATGTGTATTTTATTGTAGAAGTATATGAGTTTTTAGAAACATAAACTAGCTAGCTAGCTGTACCTTTTCGTCTAATTGCTTAATTTTAGTATGTTATTGTTTGATTTTAGTTATTTATTTTAATTTGCTTTTGTGACGTATTTTGTGCACGTGTCTACTTGTTTTTTTCTTTTTTCGGTCTGCTGGAAGAAATTCCTTTAAGGGATAAGCAGTGCCGTTGTACATGTCTTTCATATCTTCTATCTTTGTGCATGTTCCTTATGTGCATAAATTGTTAAATAAATAAATAAACTGTGAAGGATGTAACACGCTAAAGCAGCCGGCTGTTATACGATTAAGAATATACATAGATACAGTCACGTCTGTTTTGCCGAAGAGGTAGGCATTGGCATATTATTTGCCCACATTTCGCCAATTACATTGTTGGTCCCACGTAATAGGTGGCGAGCCAGTTGCCGTTTACCGGGAACTTTTATGTTCGCCGGAGCCTCGTCTGTTCATCGGCAGGTGCACCACTTGCAGGTGAGGTTGGCTTGGGCTACTCAGATCTTAGTAGGAGCCCTATACACAAGTACACATAAAAAACATGACATCCTAGTTCGTTATTTATAAAATAATACCTTACAATTCGATATAGTTTCAGTCAAGTGTTATTGTCTAAAAAGAACAAATGGACTGATTCGACTGTTTAACAGGGAACCAGGTATACTCCAGGTACAGATGTAACTCTCCCTAACTGTCGACTTCCCATGAGATAAGAGGGAGTGGCACAAGTCTAGGATGGTACACGACACGGTTGCTATACGCACTTACAAAACAGTTGGGCGATCGCATAAGAAATAAGAAATTTCATAACTCTTAATTGAAAGAAACTAAATGAAATAATGATGCGGCAATAGGGTCGCCACCTATTACGTGGGACTGACCATATAATTAGCGAAGTGTGGGCGTATTATATGCCTCTGCCTACCCCTTTGGGGAAACAGGTGTGAATGTATGTATGTAAATAAAAAAAGACCTGCTGCCGACATCGTTGGGTCGACACTAAGTCGGTGATAGTCGATGTGAAGCAATCAGAAACCTGTAATTACTTTATTTTGGTGATCGTAGTCGACCAAACGCTTTGTTTTATCAATGCAAGTATGACATTCAAGGGTCTGTTCTTAACGTTATAAAATAATCCGTATCAAATCCGTATGAAATCAAAAAGGTGCTTTTAACTATAAAACATATGTTTAAAAATGTATCACTATGTTTAGAGTGGCTAATCTTTAAAACAACTGGACCTTGAATGGATTTTCACCACCACATACAGAACATAAGCTATAAAAAAGCAAAATAAGCTATTTTTTCACACAAAAAAATAACAAAATAGGTACCCAAAAGTCACGCGGACAAAGTCCCGCCCGCTAGCTTTTTGTAATATAATAAAATACGAAGATTCACCATACAAAAATAACTACGACGATGTTCAAAATTATGAAGCTGCTTTGTAGACAAGCGTGATTTCCCGCCAAGAACGTATAAAGCGTCTAAACGTGAACTTTGTCCGTGAAAGAACTTTATTTAGCCAAATATGAGGCGAGTCCAGTAAAACTGTTTTATTATAAATGCTAGCTAGGGTTATTTTTGCGGCCATCCAGTTTATAGGGATCCTACCAAGACCTAAGGACCCCAAGCCAACCTCACCTGCAAGTGGTACACCTGCCGATCAACGGCGAGGCTCTGGCGAACATAAACGTGCCCGGTAAGCGGCAATAGGCTCGCCACCTATTACGTGGGACCAACTATATAATTGGCAAAGTGTGGGCGTATAATATGCCTCTGTCATGTATATATGTCAAGTTTATCACTTTGCCTCAAAAATAAACAATATGTTTTGTCGTATTTACAATATAAACTCTGCTTAGAATGGGGCTAAAAGCGCTGCACTAGATTTTCTTTGCATTCTCAACTACAACATCCTGTAAGTTACTCGTAAAATTACGCAGGATTCATTTTAGTATCAAAATACGACACAGAATATGCTTAGCTTTTTGCTCAAGGGAGCAATAAAATTCTAACAATACGCCATGACACACAGGCGTCACCTGCGACACAGTGTAATGACAAAAGTATGTCATATTAAAAAAAGATAGGACTATTTTTTTTAAAAAGGTGGTGTGGACAGGACCCGTTGTCAGAATGAACCACGGTCGTTGGGCGAGATTCTTGAAATGGCGACCCGTTGCAGAGAACGACCGCCCAAGAGATGGACAGATGTAATCCGGTAACCAGCTGGCATCAATTGAATGCGTGTGAGCCTATGTCCGAGAACAGACACTTTAAGGGTTGCGATAGATAGATGGATAAATATGCAGCGTGCGTGTCAGATACCTGATGTGCGATGTTCAAAAATAGACAAATATAGACCGCGCCCAACACAATGCTGCTTGGACATTCTACCAGGCACGTTAACAAACGTCCCATAAAAAATATAAATAATCTTCCGCTTTTTACTAAAACTTTGAAGACATTCTTAATTAAAAAATGCTATTATTATATGCAGGAATTTTTCGATGATAAAATCAATTATTCTTTATAAATAAATAAGTATATTGTTATTCTTTTATGTCTTAAATTTTTGTAAATCTCCTAGGACGCAGGCACTTAGTAGGTCCTTTGTTATGTTGCTATGCCCTTACAGGGCGTCACATTGTATCTATCCATATTTGTTGTTACAACCTACTTCCATGTGACATGCAAATGGTTTGTAAATGATTTGTAAGTGAAGGCTTACATAATTTGTTTTATTGCAATAAGAAACGTCGACAATGCCACTTCTACTATATTTTTTTTTTTTGTGTTCAGTATTGCTTTTTGTAATTTTATTTTAGGTTACCGCAGAATATCAGCGTCGTGGGTCACACTGCGACACATGCTGAGCGGTGACCTTTTTGGTACAGTCCAGTTAGTATATAAGTTTAGTTGGTAATTGTGAATTGTTTGTGTACCAAATAAATATGTTTTCTTTTTTTCTTTCTTTCATAATTGCTGTTTCACGACCGGGTTAAAATACTTAAGCTGTAGATGCTGGGAAACACAATATATATCTAACGCAGCATTACCCAGTGCTCACATTGTGCACAACACACTGTGAGCCTTATGAAAAGGCTGAAGGTCGCCCAGCGTGCAATAGAGAGAACCATGCTTGGAGTGTCCAAGCGTGATAGAATTAGCAATGAGAAAATCCATAGAAAAATTAGAGTGACCGAAATAGCAAAGGAAGTTTGGAAGCAGAAGTGGTATTAGGCAGGGCACATAGCACGAAGAACCGACTACTGATGGGTCGTTAAGGGTCTTCAATGGAGTACTGCCTCTTTTCTGATGAACCGGTAATCTGGGGGCCTATCGCCGAGTTCGATGGCAATCGATTATAAGGCAAAATGGATTTCGAATTGATTCTGTCGTACCGCCGAATTCATGGAAATCGAAACAAAATGGCGTTCTCCATTTACCTATTGGTCTGTCACGGACTGAAGGTCATGAATGAGAGGTGGCTGTCGGCAGATTCCCCGGTACGGATTAATGAACGCAAAACAAAGTTTGATCTAGATGGATAACCGGTAATCCATCGAATTCGGCGGTAGGTCCCCTGGTCAAGGCGCGGGAAGCCGATGGATAAAGGCGACTCAGAATTGCTCTATGTGGAAATTTATTGGGGAGGCTTTTGGTTAGTAGTGGACGTCATAATTCACATGCTTAAAGGAACATCGACCCAATAACAGATAGATCACGTTTGAGTTACGTATTTTACAGTATTTTTATTTCTTACTGAGGTCGAATCAATGTTAATCAAACGTTCAAAATACAAGCAGAATTACTAATTACTAAATCATTATCAATTTAATGCGCTTACAAGTAAGACAAATATTCATTAGAGAATCTTCTTTTGTGATGTCCCAAAAATCGTCTTTTTTGAGTTATGTCACTATTCCATTAAGCATGCGGTTTGGCTGAGAAGATTATGTGCGTAGTACCAGGGTGATTCTTTAGACCAGTAGTTCCCAAACTTATTTTTCTCGTGGACCACTTTCAAAATGTTACTGGCTGCCACATTTCTACCACATTCTTAAAGTCGCCAAAAAATGAAAAAGTGTCGCTTCTGAGTTCTGTCCCATATTCCGATAGGTAAAATAAAAACGAAAAATGGTACATTTTATATCTCCCGTGGACCCCTGGGGGTCCACCTGGACCACTTTGGGAATCACTGCTTTAGACCATTAATAAGGAAAGTGATTCTATCGAAAAGTTCTTCAGTGTATTATCCGTAATTGTTCGGGTGGAACACACGAAAATAATATATTTGCCTACGGAACTGGAGGTCCTCAAGAGAGGCAGGGCCTAAGCATACCTAACAGTTTTCCGTTCGCCTTTGCAGTTTGATCAATTTTTATTATAACGGTTACTTGCATTACAGCTAAACACGTTTAAGAATTCTTGGCGGGGAAGTGAAACGTCTTGTCTGCAGTTTTGTTTTATTTTCAAACATTTGTGATATGTCGAACATAAATGTGAAATATCGGTGGATTTACCGTTAAGGGTTTGTGAACGTACATGAGTGTTGGTAAATGAAATAAAACAGTGCAACATCACTTTTCAAATTCTCTCAAGAAGTCCATTTGAGATCTCAGTATAGTCCCACATTTTTACTGAGGACCCAAGGGGCTTAAGGGGAGGGGATCTCATTTACCATTTATCATCTTTATCACCACTAATTCTCATTTCCTATGACCTATATATAATTAATATATCTCCTACTTGACAATGGCTAAATGAGCTAAACGCACTAAGTCATTATTATAAAAAGAAAAAAAACGCTCTTTTAATTAAATTAATTTGACAGATTAGTATAAAGCCATATCAGCCTTAAGCAGTCTTAAAAAGCAGCTCATGCAAGTTAGCCTTAATGTTTATTTATATAAACGTACAACAAATTCTTCTACATATCTCACTTCACTGTGCCTGTGAGCTGATTCACGGCCCGCTAAAGAGGTCCATTCACTGGAATATTATATTTAAGGCACACGGCGGGAATAAAACTGCTGGAATGTCTCTCTCTTGTTTATTACGCGTTTGCTTCCAAATTTATTATTTCGCATAAGCCTTTTATAGTCTTTTGTTTTGATCACCTATCAAAACAAAAGACAAGAGTCGTTGATAACTTGCTTTAATATATCTACATGTAATTGGTTGAACATAAATGCGCTTATATTTCTGCATCCCATTGGCGTCCCACTGCTGAGCATGGGCTTCCTCTTTTACACCAAGGTAAAAAGGATACAGATCTTACTTTACCAGCGGACCTGGTGCAGATTGGTGGAGGCAACTGCGGTTAGATGTTCAAAAACGATCACCGACATAAAGCAGAGTTCGCAGTAATCAGTTCTTAGATGGATGTGCGTCTATTGAGCTGCTTGAAAATTGCTTACAACAGAACGCGTACGCGCCTGTCTCCGCCAATCCGCACTGAAAAAAAAAACCTCTTCTTCTACGTGTTCCCCTGTTGGGGGAGCACGGCGCGGAATCGGGGCTGGGCCCCCTGGCCGCGGTGTCGTAACTACGGACGCGGCGTTGGGGTGGCTGTGTAGCCAGTGTTGTGTCCGGTGTCAATTCCGGAGGGGCGCCGCGATCCAGCCCTGGGCGATCAGCGCCCTGGGGCAATCCGCACTGCGTTCGCGTGGTAAAGTGTGGCCACATCCGTCTCCCTGCTGCTTGTGAGAGGTGGCCCTAGTATGGTAGAAGAATGCGCGGAGGAGATGATGACTCCTATAAAATCGTAGATCACCTGTTGGTTGGCTTGGGCTCCTTAGGTCTTGGTAGGATCTCTATACACTATAATAATAGATAAACACAGTAATTCACATTCATTTATTCGGAAATGTTATGATTTTTGTAACTATAGTACAATACATTCATACATTCACGCCTTTTTCCCCAAAAAGGCATGCAGAGGCATATAATATGCCCACATTTCCACAGTTGTTGGCCCCGCATTATAGGTGGCGAACCTATTGCCGTTTACCGGGAGTTTTTATCGGCAGAGCCTCGTCTGTCCATGGACCTCGGCAGGTGCACCACTTGCAGGTGAGGTTGGCTTGACTCCTGAGATATTGATAGGAGCCCTTTACATCCCTACCTAACTATGTTGCCCCTATTCAAACGAAACTAAAGTTTTCCCTATACATGACTGCGAATTAATTAGAAAGTTGAATATCTCCTCACAACGCTTTATCTCTAGCGAGTTAATTATATAATTCATAATGAGCCGTGCTAAAATGGCTGCCATGACGCTTTGTGTGAAGTGACAGAACAATGTGGGCCCGAGTCTTTTGTGGGCCTTTTGTGGGTAATTTAGTGCGGGTCCGCTGCAGGAGTTTGTGGCTCAACGGAACTTCGGATGTGTGGAAACTTGGTGGTAGACTAAGACGCGATGGATTGGTGTAATTAAAACTTTTTCAGCCTTTCGTTAGTACGTACTTCTGCTTACATAGATAGATAGATAAAACTTTTTATTGCAACGAAAGACACACATACATATAAAACAACAAAAACAAAATTACTATAATTAAAAAATATGACAACAAAAAAATACTAAAAAAGCATTCGCATAGCGTGCATATAGATAGCATATATATAGATATAATTGTAATTCTATCTTTTTCCATATAAACAAAAATAGATAGCCGATATGTCCGTACGCGCAAAACATTTGAACAACTGCATCAAAAAAAAAATTGTATTCTTTTTTTTGTCTTCGTTAACGTCAGAACAAAGTTTATAGAAAAAATAAGAAAGATGCTCGGGAAATTCGAATATTAAAGAAAACCAAACGAATAATATAAATTTCTCTAATATAACTGTGTATGTAAGCGCTATTGACAGTTTTTATTAAGTAGGTATATTAATTGAAAAGAATATCAGTAAAGACAGGACCACGCCTGTTGCGTAACTAGCTGGCGAGACACAGGTGGTCCTGTTAATAAAACACAGATTAAGTATTTAAATCGCGGTTTGGAATAGAATAGAATAGAGTATTATATTGACTAAGCAACACACAATATCATACAATGGGAACAAAATACAATATAACACCACAAAGAACATTAAACAAATAGTAAAATATAAAATAAATGTGTGCAACCTGTCAAAAGGGCGATACATCAGCGTAATGCTGCTGCATCTGCTGAAACAGCAGCGCTGGTGAACCTGTAGCGCCCCTTTGAGGTACAGTGGCTTTGATTCATAAAAAGTAGAATAAGCAAAAAAAAGAAAACAAAAAAATCAAAAGTAATATATAAAATAGTTAATATTTAAAATAGAAGCGCTCGTAGCTCTGCAGTGCTCGGGGGTCGGAAACAATCACCGAAGTACAGCAAAGTTTACAGAGGTCAGTCCTTGGATGGGTGACCGTTTGTGTGGCATTTGATATCGAGCGCTTCCGTGCTTCAGAAGGCACGTTAAGCCGTTGGTCCCGGTTATCACTAAATGTGGTAGTGGTTAGGCCATGTTAGAGGCCTCTAGGGCGGCTTGATAAATTTTAACAGCAGGACGCCATGCACTTGCCTCCGCTAATCCGCACTGGGTCAGCGTGGTGGAGTATGACCCAATACCCTCACACCTTGTTATGTGAGAGGAGGCTCGTGCTCAGTAGTGGGACGTTAATGGGCTGAAATGATGATGATGATATAAAATAGTTAATTAATACAAAAACATACAGAAAATAAAGAAAAAAACTAAAGGCTGAACAAGCAATAACAAATAAAAACCAACCCCTTAATGAACAATTTTGCCGACGTTTCGAAAATTTTACAGTAATTCGTAGACACGGGAGACTGGTGTGTAAGATAGCGGCATCTGTGATTCTTAACATGTCAAGCGCGTATTTAAAGATACTATACAATTCTATTGTTTTCTGCAGCTATAAAAAAAGAAAGAAAGTATTTATATACTACATATTATTATCTTACAAAAATAAGACTAAAAACTTTGAAAACAATTAAATAAGTAGTGTAGTGTGGATAATGATAGTTTCTATTATAATAAAAAGGCAGCTCACAGAAGTCAAACCTTGTATGGGTAACAGTTTTTGTAGCATTCAATATCAAATTTAGTTCTTCTTCTGACGGCCGATATGGCGTGGGGGTCAGTAGACCTACACCTTACTTCAGTGGTCGTGGGTTCGAATCCCACACAGGACAAATTTTTGTGCGCATGAACATATTTATTTGTTCTGGTCTGGGTGTTTTCCTATGTATATTAATTATGTATTTACAAAAAATATATATATTTAAGTATGTGTTTATCCATTTTTAGTATCCATAACACAAGTTCTTATTGATACTTATCTTGGAACTTAATAATTTGTGTAATTGTCAGAAAATATTTATTTATTTATTCTGTGCTTCAGTAGGCACGTTATAATTTTTTGTATTGATTAGCACATTAGAAGGAATAAAGTATAAAGGCCTTAACGTGCCGCATGATAAATTCTTACAGCAGATCGCCATATACCTGCCTCCGCCGTACCGCACTGTGTACGCATAGTGTAGTATGATTTAATTTTTTTTTACCTTCGTCCGTAAGATGAGGTCCGTGCTCGGTATTGAGGTGTTAATCGGCAGAGATGATGATAAAGTCTATATTTCGGCGACCGATAAGGCGTAGTGGCGAGAATATCCGCTCTCCGCTTCTAAGGATTGGGTTCGATTCCCACGCAGGACAAATCTTTGTGTGCATAAAAATGATTATGTGTTCTGTTTTGGGTGTTTATCTATGTATATCAAGTATGTATTTACAAAAAAATAAGTATTTATGTATGATAATCCGTCATTTTGTATCCATAACTCAAGTTATTAATGATACTTATCTTGGAACTAAATAATTGGTGTAACTGTCAGAAAATATTTATTTATTTATGTATTTATATCTTCATCATCTAAGTAAGGCTATCTGAAATACATATCAACAAATAATATGTACTAAATCAAAACTTAAAGTAGGATTAAAGGTAGTACGTTAAAATCAACCTCACTACGGCCATGTCATAGCGTTTAAAATGAATGAATGAATGAATGAATGAACACTTTATTGTACACTGAATATAAAAAAGTAATAAAATCACATAAAGAAATATATGGTACAATGGGCGGCCTTATTGCTAACAGCAATTTCTTCCAGGCAGGTTTAGTTAGTTTCGGATCGGAAATTGCTATTTCCTCTAAATATCGTCAGCGGTCGGCATTCTGATTTCATTTCTAGCATCAAAAGCCACACTGTTTTTATTCTCGATGTGTTTTTTCCAAACAGACAACGGGATCGTAGCGATATCGTCCCTATTTTAAATATACTGTTTTTTGTATTTACATACATACATTCACGCCTGTGTACCCAAAGGGGTAGGCAGAGGCATATTATACGCCCACACTTCGCCAATTATATAGTTGGTCCCACGTAATAGGTGGCGAGCCTATTGCCGCTTGCCGGGCACTGTTTTGTTCGCTACAGCCTCGTCCGTTGATCGGCAGGTGCACCACTTGCAAGTGAGATTAGCTTGGGCTTCGTAGGTCTTGGTAGGATTCCTATACCCTTGGTGGGTTTTTTGTGTTTAGTAGATAATTTATCATTGAACTCATTCATTTCTGATAATCTTTTATTGCATGTAAATGATAAAAGACTATTCTATGTTCATATAAATTTGATAGTCCTTTTGTTTTTCGGGGATATTTTTGTGAGTGTTATTCAAGAACACAAAGAAATACTATAGAGGAAGCGATAGCACAGAGGTGAGACTAAAATAATGCATTTTCAAGGGTCTCGGATTCAAACAAACGACTTTGTAAAGTTTTTTGTTAGCTCAGTGCCTGCTCAGTGTTTCGGAATGCACATTAAGTCGATGTTTTCATGAAAATCTTCGGCAATCATGCCTTTTCATTTCTAATTTTCTAACAGCTGGTTTAACCACAGAATGGGGTGCAGGGGTCAGGCGGCGGTCACTTCTTTTAAAAACTAAAATCAGCCAACGCTGGTTAGACCAGTAGGCAGATAATTGGCTTAATTGTCCGGCAGAATCAGAAATTGCTACACTACCATCACTTATAAAAAAAAAACGTAAAATCATAAAACACAATAACAAAAAATAAATTTATTATAAATAGAATAAGTAAAAAATTTAAAGTGCTCGTAGCTCTGCGGTGTTCGGTGGTCGGAAACGATCACCAAAGTACAGCAGAGTTTACAGAGGTCAGTCCTTGGATGGGTGACCGTTTGTGTGGCATTTGATATCGAGCGCTTCCGTGCTTCGGAAGGCACGTTACGCCGTTGGTCCCGGTTATCACTAAACGTGGTAGTCGTTAAGCCATGTTAGAGGCCTAAATGGGCGGCTTAAAAAATTCTATCAGCAGGACGCCATACACCTGCCTCCGCCAATCCGCACTGGGTCCGCGTAGTGGAGAATGACCCAATACCCTCACACCTTGATATGTGTGAGGAGGCTCGTGCTCAGTAGTGGGACGTTAATGGGCTGTAATGATAAAGTAAAAAATACATAAGTAAGAATCATGTTTAAGGAATACAAAACAAACAAAATGAGATGCTGTATCATCACAAAGAGTTAAGCTGACTTAAGGCTCAAGTCTATTTACGACTCTTCTTTTAATGTTCAAGCTGCTCGCCTCCGGAATTCTCTCTCTGTTACTATTAGACAAGCGCAATCAGTAAATGTGTTCAAAATTGTAGTAAAGAAGCTTTTCCTTTCACAGAAGTAATGTCCTGTCGCTCAATGCTCCATTGTCATGTAGTTACGTATTTATGTATGTAGGTTTATTTAATTTCAGTAATAGTATTTATTTGTGTTTGTCTACTAAAATATAATTATGTAGGTACCTATTTGTAATTTTTTTTACATCCCCGGTTTACTTTTTAATTTAAATCACTCTCCATCCTAAGGTTGCCTGTAAGAAATCGCTGTAAGCGATAAGGCCGCCACTTGTATCTTAGCTTTTCTTTTGCCATTGTTTTCTGGTTTTTTTATTTCGTGTTCAATTTTAATTATGTCTAGTTGCTAATTCCCAAATTCGACATTTTAACGACTTATATGTATAGATTTATTTTAAAAATTGACATGTAATTTAATTATAATTTGCATGCCACCGTTGTTGGCTGAATGAGAGGAGCTTTATTTTATTGTACAAGTACTGTAATGTACCTCAATCAAGTGCAAATAAAGTGTTCTATTCTATTCTACAATAAAAAAATTTCTATCTATCGCTTGACAAAGTTACAACTTATGATGACGCAACTGATTTACAAAAGTATTTAATTATCTCGTTAAGGCGCGTTAGTTTATAAGTATGACATTCATAAGAGCCCTATTGAGCCAAGCTTGAAAAATTGACTTTTGATTTTGATTTTCCAACAAATTGTTAATGTAAGGAGAATCCGGCTGGTGTTGATTTCGAAGACGCCGCCATCGCCGCAAGTCGGCTACTTCGTGAGCCATACACGTCGAACTGAATTTCCTTTTAAGAGCGGTGCAAGAGTACGGTGTTTTTAATCCGGTGTTCCGTATCCGCCCCTTACCTTGAATGTCTTTCAGCTAGCAATATAAGTAACTATAATACAAAATAATTTATAACTCAAAAATACGATTTAAATTGATAGCGTTGAAATGATGCTAACGATTAATTCCTATCAACGAACCACTCGCTATCGGAAAGGAGTTTATCCTCGCACCATATTAATAACAGCAACGTATACGGTAAGTTTCGAAAGAAATTTTCTACCAAGACCCAGTCTTGTGAAAGGAGCTAGCTGGCGAGATTTATTGCTATATCTGCTTTAAAGGGACTTGACTCTGCTTAAGCTGAGACTGAGAACCTCTACCTCGCTAGTCTTTTGTGGATATCTAGCAATTATAGTAGGCGGCACGAAAATCTAGCGCTGACCGTTTATGCGCAGTAGTCGAAAATAAGGTATCGCAAGGGAAATAAAGGGCGTGCGTAAGCGCTCATTGGCTCTCCAGTCGTACTCTCTCACTTACTCTATGCGCAGCTATCCCTTCCAAATTTTGTTTATCGCTAGACTTACCTGCCGCTACCTATACAAAGTGCGATGCAACAGACGAAGTTGGGGCTAGAAGCGCGGAGTGGGATGTTCAAGAATATTTATCGGTATTATGATGCATTCTGTGGCCTCGTTTAATTAAGATGCCACTTAGTGAAAAGCTGTTTGTTCCAAGTTTCTCTGCACTAGTGCTTATCTTGTTGGTTGTCCAAAACAAATAAATGATGTCGGAAAACTCTTTAGACAGCTCCTAACGTTTTTGTATGCAAATCTGATGACCAAGGTTTTTGACTGTTTCGAATAGTTCAAAGTTCAAATCTTTATATTACACTTGAAAGCGTCAAAAAGAAATATAAATAAAAACAATCGAAATATGATTACACTGAAATCCCGAAGCTTAGATTCACTTACATGCAACAAACAATTATAAAACAAAAAAAGACGTGTGGCACTCGGAGACAGTGCGGTAAAGCTATTGCATAGCCCGCAAAGATACAAGCGTGATATTTCAAAAAGTCATTTATAGTTCTGCTATTTATCGATAAATGGAGAAACTAATAAGTATCACCGCTGTGCCGGTCGGAGTGGGGGATGTTAGTATTTTTCGTTACAAGGCCTGCGATAGAAGCTATGCAATAGCTTCAAAACATATAAGTATAAGTAAAGCTAAGTGCCAGTTCCGAGCCACCGCTCTGTAAGAAGAACTGGCAAGAACCTCACAGGCTATGCTCTTTTAAATTTATCATTTGGTTTGGTACTTTAATTGCAATCTTCATTTGTCTGTGAAGCTATACAATGCAATATAATTTAACATTAACAGTATTCATGTTTTAAGTCATTCATATCAGAATAGCCTGTATGAAACGGCAGTTTAATCCCAGGCATTTTTATCAGCCCTATAGTCGTTGATAGAATAATACCTTTCCCTTTAAAGACAGCTTGCGTTTTATTGTTAATTTGTATGTATTTTGGCTTCATTTCTGTATATTGGTTGGGACTTTATTGTAGAATCTTTCTTGTTCAAGTCAAAACGTCCAGAATTTCCGTAAGGCGTGACTAAGTTGCCCTAATGTTACGGAACTCTAAGAATCGTCGGTAGCAGTGTTGAAACGCCACATGAAATGGAAGGCAATTTCCGAGTCGGCAACATCGCACGTTGCGGCCTGCTCTAATTAGACGGCGAGGTGGTGCCGTTCATTGAATCTAATTGCAGGCGGCTGTAGCCAGGTGGCGCAGTCTAAGCTTACTTTGTTAACAATACCTTGGATTGTGGGGAAACTTTTGAAAGTTGAGCAAAAACTGCAAAAAGATCTAATGATTGCATTTTTAATTCATATTTTTTTAGCTGAAGTCTTGGTCACTATGGTAGGATGATAGTTGCTCTGAGAGGTAGGTTAGGACTTAGGTTTCTGAGAAGATTAATTCTAAGACGAGCGTTATGTCTCGGAGGTTGGCAAATCTTTTTTTTTTTCGGATGGAAAATCATCAAAAAACTAACCTTGACGATTTTCTTGCCCGTTCTTTTATGATCAAGCTCCCGCCCGTAGTGAATGGGCGCGCTAGTTTTTAAGTTTTGACGTTCATAAGAGCTCTTTTGAGAACTTCCAATCTAATGACCTTCTTCCACTGTTTGTGTCTGACTTTTACTGACTTAAAACCATCCATGTTCCTTCTTGTGCCTGCTACGTCCAGAGGCCGCGGTAACCCTTTCGGACAGTCTCGCAGCAGGTTGGTAAACCCACTCAGCTTATAAGCTGACTCTGTTATAGTACTTTGTACTAAAATTATCAGATCAGCTACTTCTAAAGCCTTTACCTCCGTGACCTCAACCCGCCCGAGGCGATCACCAGACGCCAGACAATTTTAAATTTATTGCACAATTGTTCAAAGTAGCTACTTTCGTTTACGAGTTTATTTAAATTTGTGTCTTGTGGGTTCGAGTTTAATTCCCAAAACGGGTTGGCGTATTTCTTTATGTTATTCGAATAATTAATCAGATGCGTCGCTGACTCGATGGTAAATTTCAACTTGTACTACTAAGTAGCACAAAATATAAGCAGAGCTTGCACTATGGTGTACACTAGATAATGCATAGCAATTATGAAATGTAATCATATTATGTATCATATTTACATGCTCACCGATATGACAGAGAGGTCTAGGTAATACAAAATCAGCAAAATTACATTAAAATGGCGGCGCTTTCCCATTTACTGCGAGAGATGAGTTACTGACCTTGTTTATCGTAATGAATTCTTTGATCCTTTGGCTATCCTATGATATAATTTAATGTTGCATACATAGATATATTCACGCCTGTTGCCCCCAAGGGGCATATTACAAGCCCACACTTCGCCAATTGTAATAGGTTGGGGAAAAAGTCTTTTCGTATTTTTGTATGAAAAGTCAAGACATTTTTTTCAAAGTTTATTTACATTTATTTAGAATATATATGTACCGTTTTGTTGAATAACTTTCTGCCATTTTGTGGGCAGAGACATTATCCCGTTACTGTAGAAACTTTGGGACTTCTGATCAAAAAAACGGGACAAATAGTTTTGGCAGTCCTCTCTTGAGGTCAACCTTACAGAACCTAAAGAATTCTGCAGAGACCGAAACAGGTACAAATCTGAAGGCGCAAGGTCAGGGCTATATGGTGGATGCACTAGGACCTCCCAGTCGAACTCTCTTAATTTTTGCTGAGTGGCTAAAGATGTGTGTGGTCTAGCGTTATCGTGATGAAAGACCACACCCTTCCTGTTGATCAATTCCGGCCGTTTTCTCTCGACTGCTTCCTTTAATCTCATCAGTTGCTGGCAGTAAAGATCAGAAAGCTCATAATAAACAATGCCCTTCCAATCCCACCATACACACAGCATCACCTTATTTCGTGTTAGGCCAGGTTTGGCCACAGTCTGTGAAGCCTGGCCAACTTTCGACCACGACCTTTTTCGCACGTTCTTGTAGTACGTGATCCACTTTTCATCGCCAGTTATCAATCTCTTCAAAAACGGCTCGGTTTCATTACGTCTCAATAATGAATCGCAAATGAGTACACGGTTCATTAAGTTTCTTTGAGTGAGCTCGTGTGGCACCCAAATATCGAGCTTTTTTGTATAACCAGCTTTCTTCAAATGGGTCAAAACTGTTTTGTGGTCAATTCCCAGTTCTTCAGCTACATCGTAACTACTAATATGCCGATCTTGCTCCACTCTTTCAAAAATGGCGTCTATTTTATTCGTAACAGGGCGACCAGAGCGAGGTGCATCTTTAACATCAAAATTTCCGGACTGAAAACGTTTGAACCAAATTTGTGCTACTCTTACTGACACTGCATCAGGTCCATAAACATCACAAATTTTTTTCACTGCTTGAGTTGCATTTTTGCCTTTTTTACAATAAAATTTTACAATGTATCGAATTTCTTCATTAGATTCACTCATTTTTACGGAGAGAAAAACAAATGAAAAATAGCGGGAAACAACTTTTTTTTATTTTTTTCTTTTCTTTATAATGGAACCTTTTTAATGTTACCAAAACCAGCCAGACACAAATAGTACAGTCAAAAAAATTTTATAATAAGTTTATACCTACGTTATGCGAAAAGACTTTTTCCCCGACCTAATATAATTGGTCTCACGTAATAGTTGGCGAGCATATTGCCGCTTGCCGGGCACTGTTATATGTTATGGCACTGTTGACGACCGATATGGCGTGGAGGTCAGTATACCTACACTTCTCTCCAGAGGTCGTGGGTTCGATTCCCACACAGGACAAATCTTTGTATGCATGAACATGACTATTTGTTCTGGTCTGGGTGTTTTCCTATGTATATTAAGTATGTATTTACAAAAAAAAAGTATTTAAGTATGTTTATCCGTTGTTTAGTATCCATAACACAAGTTCTTAATAATACTTATCTTGGAACTAAATAATTGGTGTAATTGTCAGAAAACATTTATTTATTTATTTATATTCGCCAAAACCTCGTCCGTCGATCGGCAGGTGCACCACTTGCAGGTGAGGTTGACTTGGGCTCCTTAGGTATTGGTAGGATCCCTAAATACCCCCATAATTGTAATTAAATATTGAATATAATTTTATATTGGATGTAGCTAATATATTCAAAACTACAACGCGAAACTGTTTCTTAAATTTTGTTATTATCATCATATCATCCTTAGAAAGACCACTGCTGAATATTGGACTCTCCGATACTTGCTTTACAGATTACATTCTATAGTATTAGCCCATAATCCCCACGCTGGGCAGGCGGGTTGGTGATCGCAGTTCAAGCCAGTATGCAGGATGACGCTGCTGCCCATTATCTAGTAAGATTTCTCTTCGTCGACTCATACGAATCTCTGTGAGATGAGAGGGGCTGGCACTATTCCAGGCCAGTACCACACGGCACTATTTTGTTATCACTAGGTTTTGTTGCCCCCCTTGGGCTGTGGGACTGTCCCAAAGAGTTACTCCGGCCTCTGGACGTAGCAGGCACATGAAGGAACATGGATGGTTTTTAGTCTGTAAAAGTCTGACACACCCTCCCGCTCCACCCACAGCGGGAGAAGGTCATTAGATGATTTTCCATCCGTAAAAAAAAAGGTTTTTGTTGCCCCGGTACGGTAGCAAATTCAAAAAAGTATTCACGTCTAAATTTAGACTTACGTACATTATCTATAAGAATGACGTTACATCCAAGGCTAATACGCCAGCCAATTTACAAATTGCAAGAAAGCTCCGGAATTATGCATATGAATCGTCTGCTCTGTTTTCCTGCTGATTGTATTCCGCTCTCATTACAACTATTGTTTTAATTTAAATTATACCTAACTAATCGTATGCAATACTAGTTACGTTAAAATGAATTTAATTTATTTGTGCTATAATTCTTCTTTATCACTGAAAAAAGAAGAACACACAAAAAAAAATACAAAAAAACAAATAATAAAAAAAGTATATTTCCTCAACAAGTACATTAATATTCTTTAAATCGTGATTGGACCCTCCATTTAGACTAGAGAAAGTCTGTGTTAGGAGACTCCGCACTTCCATAACTTCAATACAATAATTAGGTACAATACGTAATAATCTAGTTCATATCAATCTAACTTTTATTTATTTGTGTTTAATCGTGTATGCCTCTGTGAGTGTGGTGTGTGGACACACACATTTGTCTCATAAATAGGAGTGTGCTATGAGTTGAATTGAGTGATAGCATTAGAGAAATTAAGTGAAAAGAGCAAATGCTGGAATGAAAAGAGGGAGCGGCTAAAGTGGCGTGGAGGTCAATATACCTGCACTTCACTCCAGAGTTCGTGGGTTCGATTCCCACACAGGACAAATCTTTGTGTGCATAAACAATATGAATATGTATGTAATGAATATTTGTTTTGGTCTAGGTGATTTCCTATGTAAATTAAATATATGTTTTTACAAAAAAAAAAAAAAAAGTATTTAAGTATGTTTATCCGTTCTTTCGTATCCATAAGTTCTTAGTGATACTTAACTTGGAACTAAATAATTGGTGTGATTGTAAGAGAATATTTATTGTTTATTAATACCTTCACACCTTATTATGTGAGAGGAGGCTCGCGCTCGGTAGTGTTACATTAATGTGCTGAAATAAATCATGACGTTTGCTTGTTTCATGACGTGACAACACAGACATGTTAAAAGACGTTAGCCGTACACGTAGAAAAATCCATCTTTCATTGCTACATTAAGGGGACCACCGTCAATGTCGCTGACTTTCAGAAGCCTAGCAAGCGGCCGAAGGGATTCCAGATGGATTTCGTGTATCGTTTGCATATTAACATTTATGAAAAAAAAAAAAATAAAGAAATTGGCATTAACAAACAAACGGTCTTATCGGTATTTAGTCTACTGACAACCGGAATTGAAAAAAAATATTTAGCTTGCAATTATTAGCTTAGTATAAAATGGCCGTAAAAAAAACAAGACGCAACTTTACAAATGTCATATTGAGAAACTAAAAGGGTTACCTTATTTTTAACCACACGTTTATAATATAGATGTATGTCCATTTTTTCATATTTCATCCGTACAAGATTACAAAGGATAATCAAATTAAAAAAGCTTAACTTAAGCGATCTGGAATTCGCTGCCGGCTCATGTGTATTTCCTATGATCCCGGGTCTTTTAAGCGGGGCGTGAAACGGCATTTTAGCAGGCCGTCATGGGTCGATGCGCTTTATACCGTGCTTATTTCACGTTATAAAGCGCTTTCATTTCCTTATTGGACTGCATCGACTGCTTATCATCAGGCAGGATGTAGTCATTATGACGTGTCACAAACAGGATCGCTCAATGAGGTAATCTATTGCGGAGGATTATGTTCAATCAATCAATCAATCAAATCGTTTATTGCGTTACATGTGGTTTAGGTATATATAGTTATAAAATATTTAATTTAGTACAGCACATGTACCCTGCAAGGGCATAGCAATATAAGCTTATAATTATAGTAAAGTAAAAATTTTATGAAATTACCAAAATAACGCATTATGCTAAAAATTATAAATATATAATGTAATGAAATCAAAATAAGATATTTAAAACAAACTTATCATTAATACAACTACCCTATACCATCATTATATAAATTTTTCATGAAACATTACAGTAAATTTAAACATTATGGCACTTAGGTCTAGACTAACTTATTAAATCATACTAAAACATACAAATTAAATTTAAAGTTGGAATTATCAGGTTAGACTTAAGAATAAATTTAAATATTATTGCACTTTGGTATATACCAACTTATTTAATCATAATTAATAGATATAAAAAAAAAATTGCAATTATTTACTGAATTAAAATTTAACATCATTGCACTTTGGTATAGTATTCATTTACCTTATAGAAACATTTATCATTTAAAAAATTAATTAGAGACGCTACAAATGTATCATAAATATCAGTATCTCTAATATATTTAGGTAGAGCATTGTACGTACAGTCTCACTGCCATGGAGTATGGTCCAGATTGACATATAGCCAGCGTACTAGTTGGTAAACGTAGTTTATTTCTTTTTCTTAGTCCTATAGTTCCTGTGTAGTTATCATCTACACTAACAAACATAGTCATATTTTGCCTAACAAGTTTACATGTTTCTAAGATATACAAAGAGGGGACGGCTTATGGCTTCTTTTGATATGGTCTGAAGACCATTAATTTAGTTTTATTAAAGTTGATAACTAAGTTGTGATCGTTTAACGAAGATAATATTTTATTGATTACAGTATTTATTTTCTCATTTAGTTGCAGCTCATCTTTAGCAGGCAATATAACTGACATATCGTCTGCGAACAATATACTAGCTTCGTCAATTATGCTTGGTAAATCATTAATATAAATAAGAAATAGAAGACAGGCCATTACACTTCCTTGGGTGATTGATTTGGACACCTTTGCTTCTTTAGACCTAATATTTTTAATTTCACTACTATCTGGGCATGTGTACTGTATTTCTACGTATTGGACGCGATCCTCTAGGTATGAAGCTAGCCATTTGAGTGCAATGCCACGAACACCTATGCCGTATAGTTTTTGTAGTAGGATAGCGGGTACCACGCGATCGTATGCCTTACTCATGTCCAGAAATATACCTATGGCGTAGTTTTTATCATTAAGGAAGTCTAACACTCCTTGTACATATTTAAAAACAGCAATAGTAGTGGACCGATTTTTACGGAAACCATTCTGACAGTCGTTAAGAATGCTATATTTTTCGCAAAATGAGTATAAACGGCTGGTCATGGCAGTCTCAAATATTTTGGAAAACGATGGTAGTAAAGCTATGGGTCGATAGTTGCTATTTACTTTGGGGTCCCCGTTTTTAAAAACAGGCTTAACTAAAGATACCTTTAAACCTTTTGGGACAGCCCCTTCATTGAAGGATTGGTTAATCAATAAAGTTAGAGGTTCGGCTAATTCATGTATGCACTTTTTTATTAGAAATGGTGGTATTTCGTCAAAGCCACAGCTAGTTTTTTTTTTTAGGTTCCGAATGATTCGCACTATCTCTGCATGATCGACCGGTCGCAGGTAAAATGAGTTCTCGGATGGAGAGACCACAGAACGGCCGCGAGGTGGCATTCGCTCATCATACTCGCCTACCGATACAAAGAAGTCGTTGAAACAATTCGCAACCAGCTCAGGATCAATTATTATATCATTATTTTTGTACAGAGCAAAATTTTTTCGCGTACGATTAGAATTTTTGTTTGTTCTTTCCCTAACTATAGACCACATTGTCCGAGTAACATTTTGTGATTGTTTCATTTTTCTTATAAAGCACAGCTTTTTTGATTGTGATATAGTTTTCCTTAGGGACTTAGAGTATTTTTTATAGTGTTTATCCAGGGTCGAGTTTTTCCACTGAGCATTTAGTACTTTTAATAATCTTTTATGAGAATTACATGAGATCTTTATACCTTTAGTTAGCCAAGTTCTTTTTTTTACGTTTTTTAATTTTATGTTTATTTTTGGTAAGCATTTATCATGAGCTGTTCTAATAATGTCTAAGAAACAATCATAATTTTCGTTTATTTTGTTGTTATTAAATACCCCATTCCAATCAACATTGCTAGCTGGGCTTTGAATAAACTAATATGTTTTTCTTTATAAAGTCTTTTTTGTGTATATAGGGTCGGTTTATATGTGCGTTCCGTGGTCAATATAGTAACTATTACACCCTTATGATCCGATAGACCGTATTCGTGAATCTTTATATTCGTGTCACTGTTTATATAAAAGTTAGTAAATAATAAATCGAGACAAGTCGCACTACTGGGTGTGATTCTAGTTGGTTCCTTTATTTGCTGAGTGAAATTGAAAGTCTTCATGAGTTCTAAGAGCGACGACGACATAGAACATTTATTTAAAATATTTATGTTGAAATCGCCTCCTATAATAATATTTTTCTGAAAATCCTTTTTTGACAGTATTTTCAGTAAGTTTTCTAGCGATGTAAAGAACAAATCAGAATTTCTGTTTTTAACTGGCCAATAAAGTGTAACAATTACCTTGTTCAACTTGGGTATTTCTATACAACAGGTTTCAAAAACATATTCAGTTGATAGACTAGTTATATCATTACGGTCTATTTAATCGAAATCGTAACTTGTCAGTATACATACCCCACCCCCCTCATGGTGCTCCCTGCTAAATATTGATGCACATTTATGTCCTTCAAGTTGTAGTAAATCTAATTTATGTTTTGTTATCCATGTCTCTGTCAAACATAATATTTTTATTCTTTTATCGTTTTCCAGTATATCTTCAACGAGGTGTTTCTTGTTGTTAAAACTACGTATGTTCTGGAATACTACTTTCGTGGCGAAAGGAATAAGTTCTTGCTGATTCCGATTCATCTGTTTTTAGTTGGGCCGATCCACTTGGCTTAGCTAATGGCATCAATGGGGCTAATCCATTTGACGTTATTAAAGAGTTGTTGGTAGTTTCAGCGTCGGAATTTATTTTGGATAATTCATGTTTTGGTATATTTGCATTCTCTAAGTGACATTGTTCGTTTTGTGAAAATGAAAATGATTTTTTCTCTTTGCCATTTATTAACAAGACACCATTCCTTAATATTGCATGGCATCCTTGCCGGCGAGCATCTAAAAGAGCTTTTCTTAACTCTCTTTTCTTTTGTAGAGACTTTTTGTCTAAAAACTCACTAACACCAAGTCCAGTGTTCTTGAATAGGTATTTATTTGTTAGTATGTATTTTGCCATTTGCTTGCTAAGTAATTCAATTATGATTGGTCTCGTATGTCCGTTTTTACCTAATCTGCTCAAATCCTCGATGTATCCAGTGAGATCGATATGTAGAATTTCTTGAAAGGCCCAAACAATACGCTCATGTACTTCATCTTCTGTTTCCCAGTAGTTCTCTTGGAGCCCGTACAATACAATTTGTTTACAATTCTTCCTAACTAATTGATCAGGAGATGTATAGTCAGTAGCACTCATAGGTGTATTTTCTATGCCTTGTATCTGTTTCTGTAGCTTTTGGTTTTCTATTTGTAACAATTTTATCTTTTCGTTTATTTTTCCAATTTCATTTTAACTCGCATACAAGAGAGCGATTATTGCAATCGAATTTTTCATCGAGAAATTTCTTTAATTTTTCTAGTATAGTCTCGGGCTGTAGGCTGAGTTCCATGCTGCAGGCTGGGTTGTTTTCAATATTAATAGTATCTCCAGGGATATTAGAGATATCTTCTTCGGACGAAGATAGCAGTTGACTATTTTTAAAGCTTTTTTTCCTATGTGTTATGTTGTAGGCATCATCTTTTTTATGTTGTTCTGTACAAATTGACGCTATCATCTCTTTTTCATCGGTTGCTGAAGGCTGTAATCGTAGAGGTGTATCAGTATTGTCTCTCTTTGGTATTTTATATTTGCACAATTGACATTTCCAGTTTTTCCTATGTTCTTTCGTTAATGTATTACGAAAACGTTGTGTTGATACATTTGCGCATTCTAGGTCATATTTATTTGCACAGTTTGAACATATAAGAAACTCTTTATGTGTTATAATTTGCACGCATCCAGATCATGTATTATTTGCTGCCATCTTTATGCAAAATTTTGCACGAATCGATTATACACGTACACTTAGTTCCAGCGCTATAACATAGATGGCGTTAGTCGTTCAATAATCTTCAAAATTAATATGTAAGTATATTACTTCTATATAATTTCTTATAAAATAAGTGTCTTACTTACGTGATTATGTTATTCTATTATCCATTCGAAGTTACTTCAATTTTGCTATATTCTTCATTCTGCATTAACTATATTTTTGAAATACATAAACGTCTTCACAAAGTTATTTTCCTTGTATTTTAAAATCCACTGCACAAAACTTGTAGATAACAATACACATGGTGAATCATGGTTAACTTTTAATATTTATTCACCTTCAGTGGCGTCATTTGGCGAAGATAATTATAGTGATGTCATACACAACAAAATAAAGTACTTCATCATTATGTTGGGTGTTTTCTTATGTATATTGAGTATCTATGTATTTATAAAAAAAAAGTATTTAAATATGTTTATTCGTTCTTTAGTATCCATAACACAAGTTCTTAGTGATACTTATCTTGGAACTGAAGAATTGGTGTGAATGTAAGAGAATATTTATTTATTTATTATCAACATATTAGCATTATTAGGTCTACTGCTGACCTGCCCAAAAGATTACATTCTATTGGGGGTATTTGCCAATAATCAGCACGCTTGGCAGGCAGGTTGGTGATCGCAGTTCAAGCCAGTACGCTGGATGACGCTGCTGCCCATCATCTGGTAGGATTTCTCTTCGTCCACTCCTACGACTCCCCATGAGATGAGAGGGGGTGGCTCTATTCTAGGCCGGTGACACATGGCATTATTATGTATGTAATAGTACTAAATAATACAATATTATGTTGAAAGCACTACTATACTCATATATTTATCGGTAAAACCCACGAATTTTAATCTCAGTTTACTGTGCAATTTTATCCGAACGTTTCGAATAACTACTTTTCAGTGGTTCGTGGTCACAACCGGAGACCACTGCAGTGAAATAAACATCAATTTAAATCCGTAAAATTTGTTTTACTTCATATTTATAATTATCATGGCGAAAATAATACGAAAATATAGAAGACTATAACAGTAAAAGACACGGTATCATTTTATTTTGAAAATTGATTTTAAGCGACCGATACAGGAGATGTGATGGTCAGTATACTTGCACTTCGCTCCTGCGGTCGTGAGTTCGATTTCCACACCCCGACCAAGTCAAATACTTGTCTTGGTACATACAAGTTTATACACTTAAATATGCGTGGGAATCAAATACAATACCCTTTCAAGCTGAAAACGGGTACACAAACCGTAGTGCCGTAACTAGCATAAAGTAAATACTCAAAATTAATTTCTTATATAATTTTTTGAAAACTTATTTCTTCCAGTTCATCGTATCAGCCTTATAAAGTCCACTGCTCAATATAAGCCTCCCCAATGGATTACATTCTATTGGGGGTATTTGCCCATAATCACCACGCTGGGCAGGCGGGTTGGTAATCGCAATTCAAAACAGTACGCAGGATGACGCTGCTGATCTACGCCTATACTTTTGAGCAAATACCGGTCAGAAGTTTACTAATATTTATAGGGACCAAACTAAAAAGTTATTTATTTCATAAACTATTATCTAGCACTTCAAAATGAAAATAAAATTTCGAAGACTTCAGAATGAAATATACTAAATAAAAAAAACTACATATAACTACACTGAAATCACGAAGCTTAGATTTTAGTGAATCTAAGTGCCAGTTCCGAGCCCCCGCCCGTGAAAAGAACTGACAAGAAACTCACAGGCTAAGCTTTTTAAAATTATCAATTAATTATAATAATAAAGAACACACACACAGTAAATATTTGAAGATATGAGAAGTTTTGCCAAAAAGCTGTAATGAAAACCCACCTTAATTATCTCCAACACTAAAATTAATTTAGTATTCTTGTACAACACGCAAACTTTCCCAAATCATATCCATAATTTCATACAAGTCGCGTGAAATGTAATCCCGTATTCTATAATGCGATTAGATGAATTCTATAAATAGGTCGCTAGTCAAGCTGGCTTTCCACTAGAGGTAGTAATATTGTGTTGTAATAAACACAAGTATGGAAAAATAACAAAAAGACAAAATATCAATTAAAATAAAGGATAAATTTAAATAAGTTTTGATTTTTTTTATTTATCTCAAGCTAGCAGTTTAGACCGACCGCGCGATATTTCAATAAAGCGATATTTTATATATTTATCAGCAATAGCCATTTGCGGGACAAAATATGTCTCGAAATGTAATATATATTACATTATAAATGAGATGAGAGATTTTCACAACGTGATGTAATGTACTGATATTCATATAATAGAAAAAAATCAGCATACCTTTTGACAGAACCATTTACACAATCATGGCTGTTTCCCCGTAGGGGTAGGCAGAGGCATATTATAAGCCCCCATTTCGCCAATTATATAGTTGGTCCCACGTAACAGGTGGCGAGCCTATTGCCTTATACCGGAAACTGTTATGTTTTTTTATTTTTTTTTCCAAAGCCTCGTCCGTTGATCGGCAGGTGCACCACTTGCAGGTGAGGTTGGTATGGGTTCCTCAGATCTTCTCCCCCGAGTAGTCTCCACCTTGTCGTGGTGGGGAGACTGAGAACCTCACGATAGGGCGCAGAAGGCGCTAGGGAAAGGCTCTTAGTTTCCCCCCCGGTAGTCAGTACTAAGGGTTCCTCAGATCTTGGTAGGATCCCTATGCACCATTACATTTAGTTATCATTTATGTTATATCTCTAGCATTCTAGGGATCATCTCAGCCCATTAACGTCCCACTAAGCTAACTAAGCACGAGCCTTCTCTCACATACCAAGGTGCGAGGGTATTGGGTCATACTCCACCACGCTGACCGAGTGCGGATTGGCGGAGGCAGGTGTGTGGCTTCCTGCTGTAAGAATATTTCAAGCCGCCCAATTAGGCTTTTAACAACGACTACCACATTTAGTGATAACCGAGACCAACTGCTTAACGTGCCTTTCGAAGCACTGAAGCGCCCGATATGAAATGTCATACAAACTGTCACCCATCCAAGGACTGAACTCTGTAAGCTCTGAGCACCGCGGAGCAACGAGCTCGTCTTATATCCAGAAATATCTCACAATGTGTTAGCTTTAGTAAAAGCCAGCTTGAAGGCAATTCGCGGGATATAAGTAAAATATAATTGTCTAGAGATGTACAGCCTTACTAATAAAAAATGCTTAAACCGCTACTTAACGAGTGAATAGTTACCCTATGATTAAACTTTGAGTAAAGTTATACACGAATTACACAAAGACCCTACCAATAAACATGGTATTAGCTCTGAATAGTTAAACGTCTGCTTTACATGGTTTGAACATAGCAGTGGCAATATTTTTGCGTTACGTTTAGAAACCATATTGTTTGATGTGTTCATGGAACAGCAAATAATGCTTTTTAAATGATAAAACTACATCAAGTACGCAAATAATTATTTATATTATTATTTATTATTGTTTTGGATATATTACATAGTAATTTATAAAATTATTGTTGATCGTTCCCTGAACCTAGTATTGGAGACTTCAAAACGAACGTCATCCTTCCATGTTTTTGTTTATGAACTGCCTGGCTGTCAATAATTGTCACTTCCGATGTGTACGTCCAATTATTTTATTGATTTTTCAGTCCTTTAGTTTTCATAGAAATTTTATAATTTATATTTAAGCAATGGCGAATGAAGTTACACACCAAAAAATAAAGAAAAATGTAAAAGATATTTTTTTTGATAAGTCAACTATCTACTACTATTTTGTACATTGTCTTTGGAAAATATAATATAAAATTTTGATTCGTTATGATTGACAAGAAACTTTCAAATATTTTTCGATTGCTCGTAACTTAAGTCCTCTATTTCAAATCTAAGTAAATTTGATAAACTGTATAAAGCAAAAAATATTGAAAACCAAGATACACGAACCAAAAATGGACACCTGTCATACACTTACACAATAGATAAACTACGGTCCGTGAGTGAATAAGCCCTGTGTAATTTTTCTTCTACGCTAAAACAGACATATACAACCGATTTGTCAAAAATGTTTTTATTGGTAGCCAGATGGCTTGCATCACCTGTATAACGGGTATATACACCTGAGCTTATCTTTATTAGTAAGGCTGGTAATATATATTATATTACATCCTTTAGTGAAAAGTCAGCTTTACAGTCAAGTGTGTCCTTGAGAGTTTTGAGTACAGATCACTGAGTACGGCTCCAAGGAGCTTTTAAACTAGATGCATATTTAATGAGCGTTAAATACGTGTTCGGGCTTAGCAAATTGCCATCCGTATAGTGGCGTGTTTAACTTCAGCATTAGCTGGAGCATTGGTGTGTGTTAATGTATGAATGAATTGAGAAAAGGAATGGGTTTCATATATACGAGTTTAGTATTGTTGTCCGATCAGTAAGTGGGCAAGATTGAAATTGCGCTTACGAAATTCGCAACAAAAAAAGATTTTCTTTTCTTAACCCCTACCTGAATAATATTAACATTAATTTATTTGTCACTTACCATCCAATCGACATTCTGTAGATACATTCTGGGTTTTTAAGGACCCTACCAAGGCCTAAGGAGCCCTTTTTTTTCTTTTTTTTATCGTCAGTAAAAAAATGCTGTATACGCACTGCCTCCCGGCCAATGGTGGGACCGAGAGGGGAGTGTGGGGTTCACTGCGGCAGATGGGACCACTGCAGTCCAAACCACTAAAAAACTTCCGATGACGCCTACCGCTGCTGAAAAAGGGCAGGGGCCAGTGCCTGGGGGTATAGCTTCTGGCACCCTGCTTGCGGCGAACGTCCCCCGGATCAGAACCGGGAACTCCTCAGAAAGGCACGATGTGTAGCGTCCCCCTACCTTCTTGTGCGACCATGGCGTAACTGGCCGAGTTCTGGGAGGGTCTATATGGATGACCACCCGGGCGCTGCTGGACTGCGGATCCCGCTCCATCTCCCGCTCCGCGGCCACTTTCTGCGACATCACCACTTCGCAGAAGGAGGCCATCGCCTCCCACGCCGTCTCCCTAAGAGCTATTCCCCCAGGGCTAGCGTCGACCGCGCGTCTGCCTACCCCTCCAGGGAAACAGGCGGGATTGTATGTATGTAAAAAAAATAAAAGTTTTGAATAATGTGGGTAAAACAACAAATACTCTAGGTTGGTCAAAGCAACGGGTCGTTACATTAAAACGTCCCGACGTAGAATGAATTACGGTAAAGTTTCACAAGGAAAACATTAAAAAAACCGTCTCCTAGTTGAAGATTAAATTAATTCGTTACAGCGGAGCCTTTGATCTTCAATCTCGTCCATTTACCTGGTATCGCTTTTTTCCACTTTAATTACCCGGGTTCACATTTTCGAAGGTTGTTTATACAATAATATATCTACAGTAGCTTTGATGTTATTTAATGTAAGCAACATTAAAAGTTTTTTTTTAAATACCTTCCTGACTGAGCAAAAAGATTTCATGTGTTTTTATGCGGTTCAGAAGAAGGAAGAGATTATATACATTTTAAATATATGTTCCTTAGAAAATTTCATTTCTCGAATGATGCAATGTTTATAGAAAACCAGCTGTAATCAATAGATATGCGCAAAGTTAAAATTTTTATAATATACATTTGTTTACATTTGTCCCACGATATGGAAGCGTTTATTGAAACGAGTCACAATAAAAACTTTTTATCTTGCAGCTTTGGTAATTCTTTAATATGTAACAACAAATTATAATTCAAATATTTGAAAATTAATTTAAAATCTAAAAAATACCAATGTAACTCATTAGAGAGATTGAGATTGTACTCGCAGTTTAACCTAATTACATACGCCATAGGTGCCTACATCGTATAAAAGTATTTCGCAACCACTAAATCGGCGCATGGCAACGATGACCCCAAATGTAGCTTACACGAGCCGCAGCGTCAGCGCAACGAGTACCGCGTGACAACAAGCCGACGGCTTCGATTTCCCCCATTACATATCTTTTCACCTCACTTCGTTCTAACATCGAACTTAGACATAACCTCTAGTTTTAATTAATTTTATTGTAATTTCTTTTAATTAAATTAGTTCAAGTAAAATTTAGTTTCTTACGTAATTACCTATTAATAGGGCAATTCATGTTTATTATGTATACATGTACCTACCTAATAACTAATACTTTATAGGCAAATTAAGAAAATATCAAAATCTCTCTCTAATCAAGCAAAACCAAGGGCATGAAATATATATTTAGCGAACATTATAAAAACGATCTAACAACAAGCGAAAGCAAGTAGACCATAACTTTTTAATACCTTGGAGTACAGTTGTTACAAAAAAGTATTTACTAGTATCTAATTTAAAAAAAAAACCTTGTTAACGGATTCAAATCGTAATATAGTGTACCATTTTATGTCGAACTTCTCGAATACTAGATAGTCGAAGTCTTTAAAGAAAATGACATAACATTTACCAATTATAAAGTATCATTAGTAGAGGGTTTAAATTGGTTCTCTATCTATTATGCTAAAGATTGGATGAGCTAGAGTTAGAGAGTCCCCCCCCCCCCCGACTGGTCTCCACCTTGTCGTGGTAGGGGGGCTGAGTACCTCCACTCTGGGTGCCCTTAGTACTGACTACCGGGGGAGAAACCAAGAGGGACCTGTGGAGGGCGCAACGGGCGGGCCAGGAGGGCCCGTCAAGCAGCGCCAGGAGGGTCTTAGGCAGTGGGGGCAGGGGGCCCCTGATGTCTAACGACAGACCCTCCGAGAAGTCGGCCACACACGCTATGGTCGCACAAGGAGGTAGGAGGGGCGCGTCCACTGCGCCTCTCTGAGGAGGTCCTCCCGGTTTTGGTCCGGGGGACGTTGGCCGCAGGCGGGGTGTCAGACGCTGCAACCCAGGTACTGGCCCCCGCCTCTTTTTCAACAAGCGGCGGGCGTCCTCAAAAGATTTATAGTGGGTATTACTGCTGGCAGTCGCGTCTGCTGGTAGTGAGTACCACACCCGCTTTCGGTTCTCTTTTGGCCGGAAGACAGTGCGTAAATTTAGTTGCCGACGTAAAACAAAAAAATAAAAGAGAGTCCACCTTAGCAATGGGTACTGAATTCAAACTTGTCCCATATACTACTAACGTGAACCCTATTTTAACACAAGTGCCTTAATTTTTAACACAATATAAATTGGGCGTTTTATAGGACTTAAACCAATTGCCGTTTATTGCTCAAAATACTTCTTTCCTGAAACTACCATTCTTGAGGTTCCACACTACGTATACCCAGAAACAGTCTCCACTCCAGTGTACTCCATTTCACGCAGAACGAGCTTATTACGGCTACTCTTTTACTTAAAACTGTGTTTCATTAATAACTGAGTGAATAAATAATAATAAAATAAATAATAAATATTTCTGACACTTACACCAATTATTTAGTTTCAAGATAAGTATCATTAGGAACTTGTGTTATGGATACTAAATAACGGATAAACATATATAAATACTTTTTTTTTTTGTAAATACATTCTTAATATACATAGAAAAACACCCACACCTAGAACAAACATACATATTTACACACAAATATTTGTTCTGTGTGGGAATCGAACCCACGACCTCAGAAGTGAAATGCGTATATACTCGCCACCGAGCCATATCGGTCGTATATAAATCAATAATTTGCATTAACAAGTAAGAACAGTTTGTATTGTCATATAAAATTGTCTTTTATTGTCTGATTTCGATATCAAAATATTTGTTTCCATATAAAAATTAGCTGAATCGATCTAGTCATTCTCAAGATTTTGGAAGCCAGTATAAATAAATTAAACGAAAAAGAGAATCAAAGAAATACAACGGTCCATAGGCAAAACGATCAACACTTGCTGGTCCAGTAAACATAAACTCACCAGTATCCCTTTTACTACAGAACCTGGCAGGTACGAAATATTCTCCAAGTCAGATCCAATATTACAAGCTGATTTTGGGCAATATCCTGAAGATTCTCCTGCAATAAGTTGATCCTAGGAGGTGGAGGAGTTTCTCAGGAATGCAATATCGCGCAGTCTTGTTGTGCCCAATCAAACCTATTAAGCTGTTTCGATACACAATACGTTGCTTTAGGCTAGGGGATAGTGTGCAGTCTTTGAACGTCAAACATGACGTGACATGAATGATGTAAACAACGGTTTCCTGTTGTGTCTGGGCAATCGACATTTGACGTGTTAAGGTAAGGGTTTATTTTCGTTTACAAGTGACAGTGGTTTTAACTACTGCCCTATGTCACTTTGTGTTTTGCTCTTATACTCATATAGTAGAAATTTATACAACTATCTTTTACTTCTCGATTTTAAAATCGATTAACCTATCGTAAAGGAATCACTACTATTTTAATAGTTATGCTGTAAGTAGTTTAATTTACCTGCTTCACTATTAATTTCCCACTATTGTTAGTTATTCGGACTTTCTCTGATTCACGGCCAAAACTTTTGCAGGCTTCTTCTCCGTGCTTAGCTGTGATCTAAGATAACCGAATGAAAAAGCATCTTCACTTTAATGATCGCTTTTAAACGCTTATTATCCAATAAGTTTAAGCTCAATTATGTAATCCAAAATTAGACAAGATTTAAATTCTAAGAGTACTACGTATTGCACCCTGTCCTCTGCAGCGCATCCTCAAGCCGGGTCCACTGCGCTGAACAATGACGATGAATCTTGCTATATAATTGAGAGGCAAGGAAGCCAGTATAATGGCTACCCACTCCTCAAATAGTTGCTTCAATTTCCGCATAGACATTTAGAAAGCATTGAACTAGCAAAAGTATTATTTATACCTACTTTACTATTAAGATTCTACTTTTGTCCACCGGGCTACCTCTGATTAAACAAGACAAGACTTCACTTAGATGATTGCTCCTGACCACACCATCTCGCTGCACAATAAGTGCGTCCAATCTGCTTAAGCTTCATAATTTCATACAAACTTTATATATGAAAGTTATACGTATTGCACCCAGTCCCCTGGTGCCTCGTTTATACGAGACTTGTATATAGAGAAGCTTAGCGCGGCCATTACGGGCCGGACACGTTTAGCGACAAATTGCGGCGCCTCCTTAAGCCGGGCCCACTGCGCTGAAAAATGACGCAGAAGCTCGCTGTAGAACAAACGACCACTAAGTGTATTTTATTTACTGCGAGACGTTTAATGTACGGTACAAATATCTACTTCTAAAAGAGTACAACGGACTAAATAAAGAGTTAGGTATGTACCATAAAGGCATATATACATATACGTCTGTTTCCCCGAAGGGCAAGGAGAGGAATATTATTCACCTTGAAGATTATATTCGTTTTTAAATTATAACTGAATCTAAGCCCCTAAAATAGAACCACTTACATATAATTGTTTGGTTATGTCAATGGCAGAAGGTCACGCCCAAAAGGTTTATGGTTAAGGGTTTATTGTTGAACACAGGTTTGGACCTTTGAATAGCTTACAACAAGCTAAGCTTATTGTCTAGAATCTAACATGTATTAGCTTGATAGGTTTAATATTAAATGGAATTTCCAATATTAAAGTTAAAGTATAAGGAACCTACCAACATATTTGGAATCCAAGCCTACCTCACCTGCCAGTGGTGCACATGCCGATCAACAGACGAGACTCTGGCAACCATAAAAGTTGTTGGTCCCACGCAATATTACGCCTATTACGTGGGAACAACAATACATTGGCGACTGAAGGGGCTATCCGAAGCACTTGCGACCGTCACTTAAATCTAAGCAGTCGGCTGTTAGCGCTATATGGAATGTCATTTATTTACCGTTCCCATAAGATACCGTAAAATCTTATTTTATTTATTTGGGGCCACAGACAATAACATAATTTTGCTAGATTATAAGTCTTAAGGTACACATTATGTAATCAACAACGTTATTGACATGGTAATATTTTATGATAAATCTGGGACTGTATATTAAAAAAAAGTATTTGTAAAGCACATATGTAAAATACACATTAAAAGGATATTTTTACAAGAAGTTATTTTAATTTATCCGCAATCTTCTATACGATAGTTGTTTTATTTAATTATGGCAATAGATTTCTTTTATTTATTGATTTATCATCACAGCCCATTAACGTCCCACTACTGAGCACGAGCCTCCTCTCACATATTAAGGTGTGAGGGTATTGGGTCATACTCTACTATTGGCGGAGGCAGGTATGTGGCGTCCTGCTGTTAGAATTTTTCAAGCCGCCCATTAGGCCTCTAACATGGCTTAACGACTACCACATTTGGTGATAACCGAGACCAACGGTTTAACGTGCCTTCCGAAGCACGGAAGCGCTCGATATCAAATGCCACACAAACGGTCACCCATTTAAGGACTGACCTCTGTAAACTCTGCTGTACTTGTTTATTTGTATTGATTTATATTTTTATTTTATTTATTGATTGATCATCGTACACTGTTTCTGAATTAGTAACTCTTAAAGTTGTTTATGTATAATATTGATATATTGATTATATTACATCTCTGTACAATTTATGGTTTTGCAATAAATATTTTGTACTTCTATTTGGTTGAGTGACATGCCAGTATTAGAAACTGATATATTGTAAAAAATACATTAAAGGAAGGAAATGAATACCAGGAAAACTGATTTATAAACGTGAAATTTAACTGAAAATATATTAGAACTTTAGATAATACTACAACATTACGAACAAATCCTTAGCGTTGTGGAACCGTTGCAGTAGATTTCAATGAATAGAATTACGGGCTGTTCGACATTCATTATCATACCGAATGACCGGTGCGGGCTAGGGCAAAGCGGTTTCTTGGAAATGTTTTAAGGATACCGCGGTTATAGTATATTTTTAAGGTTTCTTAATAATTAAAATAATAATTTATTTATTCCACATATAGTAAACAATTTTCTTACAAAAACCCTGGCTCCCAAACTAGTTATATAACTGATTTTCAGCAGCCAAATTTACAACATTTCAATGCTATACATGGTAAAAGAGTACATGTTTGTGTGTGTCGTGTGTGTTGTGTGTGTTTGTGTATCTGCGTTATGTTTCGTGCGTGTCTGCGTGATAGAGAGAAAAATTATCTGTGGTTCATAAGAATGGCCGTAGCAATTTCTCAACTTAATCATAATTCAGCGGTAAAAAGTATTGATACAGTTTAATCTTTAGGACCGCCTGGCTTGAATTTATCATATCAAGCTCACCATCCATTAATATACATTTATTTTACTGCTAATGCCGAAACGTGAAGGACTGTTTATCTGCACTTCGCTTGTGGCCATATAGGACAAATCTTTGTGTGCAAGCACAGTATTAGTTTACTATACAGGCTGTCCCAGAAACAGGTGTCAAGCAGGAGTTCAGGGATAGAGCACCCCCTGGAGTTCCCAAAAACACCCCCATGTATGTCCCGCAATTTTTTATAGTTTTCGAGATATGATTTTTAACTATAATATACACTATAAAACATATTTTATTTGAAAAAGGAGATGATATTTTAGGTATCTTAATTTCACATCGTATCGGAAGTTGTTCTCTAATTTATCACTTTCGAATAATTATGAAAAAGTGGGTACAAAGTGAAAAATCTACTTTCGTTAAATAGTTTCTGAAATTTTGAACTTCAAATAAATAATTAAAACAGTTGACTTTATGGCTTCAAAGTATTTCTTAAAACTTTTTCAAATTCTCAACTTATGGTGTATGTATGGGTGTATAGGGATCCTACCAAGACCTAAGGAGCCCAAGCCAACCTCACCTGCAAGTGGTGCTCCGATCAACGGACGAAGCTCTGGCGAACATAACAGTGCCCGGTAAGCTGCATTAGGCTCGCCACCTAGTATGTGAGACCACCATTATAATTGTCGAAGTGTGGGCGAATCTTTTGCCTCTGCCTACCTCTTTGGGGAAACAGGCGTGATATTATGTATGAAGTAATGATGTGGCCAAAAAAAATAGTTATTTTCAAATGTTTATAATTTTATGCTTTGCTGTTTTTGAAGGCAGATTTTAGCAACATAGGGTTATAAATTGCAATTTTATTTCATTCGTTAGAACAGTTTTGGAGCCTGGAGATGTTTTTAGATTTACTCTTTAGCTATAATATTACCTGTATTATTTTTCATTTAAAGATCAAATTTTTAGTTATGTTTCAACGAAAGCAATGTTTCATTTGTATTTTAAGTATGTATTTACAAAAAATAATAAAATTTACAAAGATAATAATTAAAATTTTGTTGCTTAGTACACAATCTTCATATGTGTAGCCCTTTTTTAAAAAATAATTGTCAATTTAAAAAAAAACATATAAAATATCGCTAAACATAAATGAAGGTGATTAGGTTACCCCAGGGGATGCTCTATCTTTGGACTTCCGCTTAACACTCGTTGCTGTGACATCCTGTGTATCGTATTTATTAGAAAACAATATATTACTTGCATGACTATTTGATGTAATAACCTTATAATATTAAAATCATAATATTTTAAATACCCACAACATGTAGACATTCTTTATTCTTAAGAGACATGACAAATGTAAAACACTTTAGAATCTAATATTTATAGCTAAAATACGAGTACACACTTTTATATCATCATCTCAGCCCATTAACGTCCCACTACTGAGCACGAGCCTCCTCTCACATACCAAGGTGTGAGGGTATTGGGTCATACTCCACCACGCGGACCCAGTGCGGATTGGCGGAGGCAGGTGTATGGCGTCCTCCTGTTAGAATTTTTCAAGCCGCCCATTAGGCCTCTAACATGGCTTAACGACTACCACATTTAATGATAACCGGGACCAACGGCTAAACGTGCCTTCCGAAGCACGGAAGCGCTTGATATCAAATGCCACACAAACGGTCACCCATCCAAGGACTGACCTCTGTAAACTCTGCTGTACTTCGATACTACTACCCAAATTCCTTTAATCAACATATGATTTTAATGAACAGCCTGGCAACCCTGCCCGATAAACAGACACCAATGTAACATAACCAAATGCAAAGACATTAGAAAACATTACAACTCCACTGATGTATCCGTAACTTGGAGCAAACTTTTTAAGCCTCTGTCCGAATAAATTGCCGACAATTTAGTCAGGTTTTTTCCACCAGAAGCTGCCAACCCTGCCCCGACTCCTATATTACTTAGCCAATTTGAAATTTAAAGCGAGCGATTTAGCACTTCCCCCGTTCGTTTTGTTTGAAGTTTTACTCGCGCGCTGACATGCCATGTTTTGCATTCTTTCATGCGATAAATACGCGATAGACTTCCTATCTACCGGTGACATAATAGAGGCAAATTGTTTTACTTTTGTTTACTTGAATGGATTGTTATTTTAGCTTCGTAAGTAAAATGGAAAATATAGTTTTAAATGGATAACTTTGTGAACATTCCAAGCGTGAGTTAGGATAATTTTAGCATTATTTTGTATGGAAAATTATCATGCTGGCGTATGTTTTGTTGATGGATATTACAACAATTTAGTAATTATAAAAATGTAATCGACATAATTATGCAATCATTGTAAAACGCGAAGAAGATGGCTGAGGCAGGCATGTTGCGTCCTTCTGTTGAATTTAAGCTAGCCTTCTTAATGAAGATTTTCTGAAGAATGTATATTTATTTATTTATTATTTATTCAATTTTGGCCCAAAAGAGCTCTTATGAAGGTCAAAACTTACAAACAAGCGCGCCCATTCACTGCGGGCGGGAGCTTGATCGTAAAAGAACGGGCAAGAAAATCGTCAAGGTCAATTTTTTCTCCCGCTTGGAATTTTGCAATCTTGGATAAACAACTATTACACACAGTGGTAGCTGGAATCAACAGCTTAACTTGCTTACAAAATCATGGATTTGGAGCTAAATGATTGTGCTTTTCAACGCTTCTAAGCTTTAGTTTACTTGCGACGCTAGTCGCGCCTTCAATTTGATCCTGAAAGTCTTACCAAAATCATCTTCATAAACAGAAATATGGTAACGTCACGATCTTTGGAGATCAGAATGGGTTTGCCAATCTTCGCGCTATATCGGTAAGTATTTTCCAAAGTAGCAGTTAATTAGTAAAGCACTTCGATTTCTGTGGAATCATGCATGTTTCCCCAACACTAAAACAGCGGAACATCAAGTTTTGGGTCCGAAACAAGTTCGACACTTACCGGAAGACGCGGCTCGGTGGCGCCGCCCCTCGGCACGATCGGAAACTAGTCAAAAGTCACTCACTCCAACTTAGCCGGCTACCAAAAAGTTTCACTTAAAAGAGGACGAACAAACAATTGTAGAAGGAATCAGGGATCCTTAATGGATAGAAAATGGATAGTGCGCCCAGACCGTACAGAAAACATTGGAGCAAATTTTGCATAGTCAGGGACGGACCATGAGCATCTTAAAGTTTATGCTGGATGTGACAATATTTTTATTAGCTCCGCCGAATAACGCTCCCTCTCACGACTTTGGATGATAGGGATTGGGTTATATTCCAAAACGCGGACCTAATGCAGATTGACTAAGCCAGGTGCGTCGTCTTGCTATTAAATTTTTCAAGCTACCTAATAGGGCCATTTATTTTTTTATTTCGAATGGAAGCTCATCTAATAAACTTCTCCCGCTGTAGGTGGAGCGGGAGGGTGTGTCTGACTTTTACTGACTGAAAACCATCCATGTTCCTTCTTGAGCCTGCTACGTCCCAAAGGCGCGGTAACCCTTTCGAACAGTCCCGCAGCCCTACCCAATAGGGCCTTAAACAAACCTCGCCGACATACAGTGTGAACCAGGTCCAAAAGCAGTATGCCCTTTACTTTCGTTACAATGTTCACAAACGCTCACCCATCCTAGGACATATCTTTGTCTGATTTACTGCGGTGATTATTTCTAACCACCTAGTACCGAAAAGCTACAAGTCATAATACAAGTCTGCTCGTCAAGTCTTTTCCTTCCACTAATCGCATTGGGTCCGCGTGGTGGTTTAAGACCTGAATTACTTCGAACCGTGAGAGAAAACCCGTGCCCAGAAATAGGACGGAAATAGGCTTATAAGATTATTGTACGTTTTATTTTGGGCAAAATAATTTGATATCCAAATATTGTACTGGTGGAAGCTGTGTGTCTTTTATAAGGGAATTTAAGGTTACCCTCCGAACTGCTGCTGGTTCCGCTTGATTTGTGGGTTTGAAGTGATGATATAAATAAAATAATAAATTAATATTCTCTTACAATTACAATTAATTAGTTCCAAGATAAGTATCACTAAGAACTTGTGTTATGGATACTAAATAACGGATAAACATACTGAAATACCTTTTTTTTTGTAAATACATACTTAATACACATAAGAAAACATCCAGAACAGAACAAATATTCATGTTCATGTACACAAAGATTTGTCCTGTGGGATTCGAACCCACGACCTCTGGAGTGAAGTGCAGGTATACTGACCTCCACGCCATATTATTCAACTGTTAATTTTGCTATATCACAGAATTTTTCAGAAGCTTTCGATACTGTTTTTGTGTATTGTAATTTGAACACACCAATTGCAGGTTAATAGAGGCCAGATCCAGCGATCGCAGTATCACTATAGGCATTTTTAGGGCAATCCTGCCGTTGGCCGATCGCCAACGAGGGATGAACTTTAATACGCGCTTCTGAATATTTATTTATGTTAATAACTAATGATTTATGCTTGGATTCTTTCGCCTAATAATTTCGACATGTTTCCTTTATGTTTGCAAAGCTTTTGAGAAACTTTTGTATAACCTTGGCTTAACTATTTTCTTACTTAATTTTTTTTGTTGTAAAAGCTGTATTTATCTGTTGTGTTCCGGTTTTGTTGTAAAATTATAGGTGAATTTTTATATTTCGTGTTTATCGGAAAGTTTATTTACTAGTGGCCGCTCGACTTTGTCCAAGTGACCTATATGTAACTTAATTAAAATTAAAATGTATGTATCTGAATTTTAAATATTCATATCCTAAGGGATTGAAAAATCAATAAATAAGTCTTACATAGTGCCATTTTATATCCAAAATACTTTGATTTTGACATAAATCAATATTTTTGGCTTACATAATAGTATGACAATAATATTGATAGTGATATTTAAATCAAATACCAAAGGTTAGTATTCACTATGCAGGGTAGATTAGTTTTCATTGATCATTGTTTATTTTTACGATACAAATTAATTCACAGTCACACCTACAGCACGGATTATCGCGAAACAAAACACTTGAAAACGGACTTACTCAAGTGAGCCTCAAATAGTCCCGTTCGTTATATTCTTTTCGACTTAATAGCGTCATTAAATATGTCCTTTTATAGGAAAAAAATCGCCGACCCCTTAACTTTAAGCAGCACCGCTCCGCCATTACGGGCTTTTACGAAATTATTTCAGCTTAAACATCACCATTTTATGAAGAGCTCTTTAGGCCGTGTTTATTGAGGGGCCTAGTGGATTTGAAAAGACCGCTTTTCTACTGGCCGGCTGTGTTCTATTCAATACTAAGGATGAATAGGGGAAGGTTCTGATTGAAAAATTAATTTGAAGTATAACATTTTTGAGAGAATCCTTTTTTGCGATCGACATTTCGACACAATTAGTTTGATGAATTATCGAATATGTCACTTTAAAGTAGGTTGCCTGGAAGAATTGCTGTTAGCATTAAGGCCGCCCATTGTACCATATATTTGTTTATGTGTATTTATTGTTTTTTTATATTAAGTGTACAATAAAGTGTTAATTCATTCATTTATATTAGTGACTGTCCTTTTCGTTTTGGCGTTTCTCATTTCGACGGCGTTTGAATGATGTTAAATATTCTTATCAGAAGATACCCTGTGGGTTTCGTGTTGAATTGTTTTGGAAGAATTACAAGGTTAACTGGTAGAGAATGCCTTGCAGCATTAAGTTCGCCTTTTGTACATTTTAATTTTAATTTGTGCGATAAAGTTTACATAAATAAATACGGGGAGAAATTGTCAACAAGTAATTTTAGTACATCCATTGCTTACCATGTAGCAAGGTAACGACTGAGTCAATCAATTTGCTATGGCTTCATTCCATCAGCCTGGTAAAGTCCACAACTGAATATGAGCCTTCCCAATCATCATCATAATCATCTCAGCCCATTAACGTCCCACTACTGGGCACGAGCCTCCTCTCACATATCAAGGTGTGAGGGTATTGGGTCATACTCCACCACGCTGACCCAGTGCGGATTGGCGGAGGCAGGTGTATGGCGTTCTGCTGTTGGAATTTATCAAGCCGCCCATAAGGCCTCTAACATGGCTTAACGACTACCACATTTAGTAATGACCGGTACCAACGGCTTAACGTGCCTTCCGAAGCACGGAAGCGCTCGATATCAAATGCCACACAAACGGTCACCCATCCAAGTACTGACCTCTGTAAACTCTGCTGTACTTCGGTGATCGTTTCCGACCACCTAGCACCGCAGAGTTACGAGCCTTCCTAATAGATAACATTATTTTGGGGATATTTGCCCATAATCAGCACGCTTGGCAGGCGGGTTGGTGATCGCTGTTCAAGCTGACGCCGCTTTCTATCATCATCATATCCTAGCATTATCACGGTTGCCCTAGACTTAAGTTTAGGGCCCAGGGTCTGCTCACTGGTTCAACCAGATTTGACTGAATTTCAGTTATTACATGGAGCGCTGTCTGACCTCCGCAACCCAGAAGGAAAACATCATTCTATGGTTAAAACAGCTGTCAAGATGTTAGAAGGCACTGACTTCCTAATAACGACTGCCATATATGTTTATGACAGCCGGGACCAACGGCTTAAGGTGCTTTCCGAGGTACGGAGCAAGCGATAATTACGCACATAACTTCGAAAAGTCATTGGTGCACCAAGGTTTGAACCCGAGACCCTCTGAATTTAAAGGCAAGGGGTCTCGCCACTGGGCTATCACCGCAGCCTATCATACGGTAGGATTTCTCTTCAGATAAGAGGGGATGGCACTATTCTTGGCCGTTACTACATCACCTTTTCTTAATTTGCTATGAGTACAAATAGTTTTTTTATGGTAAGACCTTGCTTGGGTCTTAAACTATGTCCATACTAAATTACAACATTAGGTTCTGTTGGTTTAGCAGAAAGATATAATTCAGATGAATCCGGTTACACTAGTGATCAGACATATGCCCTAAAAGTAAGTCTAGAGACGTTGACGACCAATATGGCGTGGAGGTCAGTATTCCTACACTTCACTCCAGAGGTCGTGGGTTCGATTCCCACACGGGACAAATCTTTGTGAACATGAACATGAATATTTTTTATGGTCTGGGTGTTTTTCTATGTATATTAAGTATGTATTTACAAAAAAAAAGTGTTTAAGTATGTTTATCCGTTGTTTAGTATCCATAACACAAGTTCTTAATGATACTTATCTTGAAACTAAATAATTGGTGTTATTATTTATTAGAGGTCATGCTAGGAGGATAATAAGGTTAACGAGCATGAAAAGGTAACAGAAAGAAATTTGTTACTGTTTTGTCCATTTCATGTTTAGTGCACAGAAAAGTAGTGAATGAGGATAATAGGCACTTAAGTTGGGACTAATCATTATTATCAATTATTGCGAATGGAAAAGTCACAAATGCATTTGCAGAAAAGGTATAAATAATAATTAACAAGCTCAGTTGTACTAGTAAAGTATGAGCTTAATAAATTTGACCAAAACGAGCTTTCGACACGATGTTGAGTGTAGTCAGTGCTTGGGCGACCAATCACAGACAATTAGCCTGCCCCAGTGACCAATCGCCGCTGTTGAGTGCCTATAAGGGTTAGGCTCTGTTGTCAGGAGATAGCGGTAATTGGGTATTTAACTGTGTTTCATTTTGCATGTAATTTTTTTCTGCAAAAATACTTATTTATATCAAACACTTTTGTGAAATCACATTGTTTTTTGTAAATTACACCACTATAGGCTAAACGAACTTTTTTTATGTAACCATTTTAATAAACGCAGTATTTAACATAACTTTAGAACAAAGTTGCCACGAGATTCATACACAATTAATAGCAAAACGTGACGTCACAATTTAGGAAACAATTGAATTAAGCGTTTTTGGGAATTCTGAAAATGAGATTTTGAAATTGTCATGTCTTAAGGAGTTACCAAGTTATAGAAATTATTTTTTTACGAGTGTTCCTATGATTGCAATGCTATTTGATAACATGCGAAAATACAACCAATCACATACTAATTATTGTAACCAGTTGATTATAACAATTATTTTTTTATGTCAAACCATAAGTCCTTAGTATTTTTGTTACACATAATAATCAGCCTTAAAATCTATGTTAGAAACAATTCAATATGTCTATTAGATAATAATACGTAAATATTTATTATAATACGTTAATATTAGATAATAATACGTAAAGATTTACACATAAAATAATTTCTGAGGGCTTTTATTATAATAATCAGCACTTATGATTATTCTAAATTTAATAACAGAGCAGAAATCAAAAGTTATTCAGTAAGGTAGCTAATTTAATTTAACATTATTTTATAAAAGTGATATGGAATTAAATAATTCATTCAAAACATATTCATCTTTCTCCTCCTCGGAAGAAATGCTTTAAATAAATAAATATTCTCTTACAATCACACCAATTATTTAGTTCCAAGATAAGTATCACTAAGAACTTGTGTTATGGATACTAAACAACGGATAAACATATTTAAATTCTTTTTTTTCGTAAATACATACTTAATATACATAGGAAAACACCCAGACCAGAACAAATATTCATGTTCATGCACACAAAGATTTTTACTGTATGGGAATCGAACCCTGGTGTGAAGTACAGGTATCCTGACCTCCACGCCATATCGGTCGTCATTCTTAAACAGTGAAATTACTGATCATTTGAAACTTAACAGTCTACCTCTTTACACTTTTTTACCAATAAATTAGTAAGTTAAAATTGAAAGGTATGAGGAGTCTAATGAGTTTGAATGAAGCTAAAAGTGTGTAAAAAAAAAGATCGTAGCATGTGGAAGGATGTGATCTCTGCCTACCCCTACGAGAAAGAGTGACATTATTGTATGTATATGAAAAGTGAACATATATAGATCCTTTTAGATAGTAAGCCCATCGCAAAAAGAATGTATAGGCGTAAGATTATGCATATAAGTTTAAATTTATACCGCTTCCTTCCTCTATCACTTTACCATATTAGCCTTGTAAAGTCTAATGCTGAACAGTAGCCTCCACAATAGATTATATTTTATTCGATTACATTATTTTTACTAAATCCTTTTTATCCAGCTTGAGTATATCACGCTCACTTATATGTTTCTGCGGATGCGTCATGCGTCGGGTCGTTACGCTCCCTAAAATATGGTTGAGCGTAACGCGTCTGCTCATGTCTACTATGTTTATCCGTAATTATGTTCATATTGCTAAAAAGAGTTTTTTCTTCCTTTCTTTTAAATCTTGTGACTGTAGAACACAATTGTTTTATAATATTATGTATTTTAATTGTTACTGGCGGGAGAAAAAACCAACCTTGACGATTTTCTTGCCCGTTCTTTTACGATCAAGCTCCCGCCCGCAGTGAATGGGCGCGTTAGTTTATAAGTATGACATTCATAAGAGCTCTAATGAGCCAAACTTGAATAAATGAATTTTGTTTTTTTTATTTATTTGGTTATTTGCCCATAATCACAACGATGGCGGGTAGGTGATCCCAGTTTAAGCCAGTACGCAGGATGACGCTGCTGCCCATCGTTCGGTATGATTTAATTTTCTCTTCGTCGATTCTTACGACTTTCCGTGAGATGAGAAGGGGTGGCACAATTCCAGGCCGGTACCACATCGGGCGGGCAAGGAGGGCCCGTCCAGCCGCGCCTGGAGGGTCTTAGGTGGCTGGGGCAGGGGGCCCCTTCCGTCTAGCTATAGACCCTCCCAGAAGTCGGCCAGTTACGCCATGGCCGCACAAGGAGGTAGGAGGGGCGCGACACACTGCGTTCCTCTGAGGAGGTCCTCCCGATTCTGATCCGGGGGACGTTGGCCGCGGGCGGGGTGCCAGAAGCTACAAACCCAGGCACTGGCCCCCTGCCCCTTTTTCAACAGCGGTGGGCGTCGTCGGAAGTTTTTTAGTGGGTAGGACTGCAGTGGTCGCGTCTGCCGAAGTGAGCCCCACACTCCCCTCCCGGTCCCCCCATTGGCCGGGAGACAGTGCGTAAACAGCATTTTTTTACCGATGATAAAAAAAAAAAAGAAAAGGCCGGTACCACATGGAAAAGTCTATCACTTCGATAAAGCAGATTTAATTATTCCTCAACCATCCAATATCCTCCTCTTTGTTTAACTGCCTACCCCAAAAGGTTATTATGGTCGTGACATTATGTATATTAGAAGTATTATAGCGATTGTAAAGGATCTCGTCACCATAGCCGCAGTCTGCAGTGGGATGTAATAAACGGGAAAATAAACCCGAAACGGGGTGCGGTTGACGAAATCGTATCTCGACGCGTTCGGCCCACGCTCCCCGGCACATATAGTACGTTCGTATTTTCATCGTAATCATTTTTTTGTTCAAAGACAAAAATAATTTATTCAAGTTTGGCTCCATATAGCATAAAATAAATAAAATATACTTTATTTTCTTTAAGATCAACAGAATCATTTAGATTCATCAAAATTTTATACACAAAATGAAAATTTTATATTTTTTTTGCCAAATTTGAAATCGAGAATTTGATATTTTTTTTCTTAACAACAATGGAAGAGATATGAGCGGTACCATCATCAAGAAGCTCTTATGATAGTCAAGATCAGAAACTTAAAAGCTGTTGCTTAACTATAACTACCCATGATTTTTTAGAAGTGGCACAGATTGTGTTGGCAAAATATGAGGGTAAACCTAAGCACCAGCACGTGTAGAAGGGGCTCTCCCATTAAGATTTAACTACACACAATGAAGAAATACGAGCAAAAGAAATACAAAAATCACAGTGGAAACCGTAATCTCAATCACGTTGGCAAAGTCCTCGGAAACACCCATTTAAAGAGAAACGTACTTAAATATTTTGTAACGAGGAAATGTAAATTGTACTTCCTTAAGTTTCCGAGACGCGAGCAAATGATTCTTGAGAACTTACGCCGTCTGCGTGGCAACTGTGAATTTATAATATTTGTTATGTAACGACATTTCATAAGTTTTCGTGTTGTTAAATTATGAAACCATCATTCTATTTGCAAGGGTAAAGTATGATAGATAAAAAGCAAATAGCAGCACGATAAAAAAAATCATCGATTTTGAATGTAATTAGAATTTCATGCCTTGTTGTTGATATTATCGTTCTTTTTTTTATTTAGTAACTAGCGGCCCGGTACGTGCTTCGCTACGTATAAGGCATAGTAATAAAAAAAAATATTATTAAGTTCATTTATTCAAACAAAAAAATATTTTAAATTGCTAGCTATTTAAAATTCCAAATGACCCAAATGATATATTGTTTATATATTATATTTATCAGCAAAGAGTATATAATAAAAAAGAATTGGGTACTCTTACTATGGTGGGTTTATATGGGTTAGTCTAAAACATTTGGATGAACAATATTTTTGTTTTCCCATTATGAGCATGAATAAATAAACAGTTGGGGGTTCTGGAACAGGCAACATAAAGTTGGCCATGTAAAAAACATTTTACCATCACCAATTTCTAACAATTGTTTTAAAAACTCATGGGCAGTTGCATCATTATGTAGGTGAATACGCATATTAATGTTCATTGTAAATTTTCGTACATATCTCCAAAGAACTGATGACTTCAAACAGGCGTTTATTTCATCAGCAGGAGTTGATCGAGAAATGACAGGCAATGTTTGACGAAAGCCCCCTGACAGCAATATCAGAGCACCACCAAAATGCTGTTGATTACCGCGTAAATCTTGCATTGTTCGATTAAATGCTTCTATTGATTTTTTATTCGCCATTGTGCACTCATCCTATAAAATAATTGACGTTAATCGCAGAACTTTTGCCATAGCAGAATTTCTCGAAATATTGCATGTTTGAGTTTCAATCACCTGTACATTCAAAGGCAGTTTTAATGCAGTGTGCGGTCCGACCACCTTCTTATAATGTAGCAGCAATTCCCGAAGATGCAATGCAATTTTCTGTTCCGATCGAATAGTCGCTAAAATCAATGATACAACGAAAGTTTTGCATTAGAATTAAACTCCTGCTCATATTGCAATTCACGATCAAAAAAATCATGTATCTCACGATTTGGTGCGGTCATATCCAATTGTGCTAATGCTTTATTTAAAATCTTTAGACACATATCTTCAATTATTATTAAAGCTTCGTTGTACATTTCCAAGGTAATCAACAAATCGGGATTTCTTTCATGATGACGCATACGAATTAAAATGTCTTCTGCCATATAATGTTCATATTTGTTTAATAATTTTGGCATACGATCGAGAGCAATTTCGAACAATTGAACTAATGCGTTAATAGATGGAAAAACCTTGGATGGTCTTGTATTTGAAACAATTGCACAACGTTCATCCAATTCACGAAAGTTAGCCGCATCACAATGTAGACATATTGCGTCCATCATTCCAATGTATCCGTATATACTATAATCAATCTGACTGTTGCAATTAAAAGCAGCACGCAGCATTTCATCCAAAACAGCATGACGTATTCTTGATCGCCGTGCAATCGCCGGCCTATGTTTTGTCGTCTTGCTCATGGCATTTTACCTTCACTCAACAACTCAATAATATTTTGGAAAATATAAACACAAATCAATAATAACAATATTTTTGAAAATATAAACACAACAAAGCAATAATTATCGCTGACAAAATGAAATGACATATGATGACATAAATTTTTTTTGATATAACTAACGTCACTTTTGACATTAAATTTGTTTGATAAGGTTCAAATTGGCTTTTAAGTATTAGTACAAATTGTTTGTATATGGGAGTATAGAAATATGTTGATATTACACTTTTTCAAGATTTTTTTTTTATTTTCTCTACGTACAAACGTTCTCTGGACTTCCACAAATAATTCAAGACCAAAATTATCCAAATCGGTCTAGCCGTTCTCGAGTTTTAGCGAGACTAACGAACAGCAATTGATTTTTATATATATAGATATAATATCGCATGCCCATGAGGCATTACACGGCAAAAGCAAATGTTTAATGTACCTTATAATCATAAGAACCCATGGTTAACAATAGATGATTTGATTTGATAGAATATTTAATCTACAAAAGTTATTTTCAAAAAAATATACACCGCTGTTTTACTAAAGTGATGGGTTTCGCCTAACTAGGCCCTATCTAGCTCTATTTTTTCCAAATTTGGTGCATATTCAAAGGGAAAACACTTATTTATTTAACATACAATCAAGAAGTACAGGGTAATAGGTTAGAAATATTCTTGAGAGCCATTTGAGAAACATCGTTACTACCAATGCCATGTAATCTTTTCAGCGAGAGATCTGTTGTGCATTATTGTAATTTTGTCTTAACATTGCAGAGCGCACCTATTTTGGCGGCAGAATAACGGGTTTAGTAGAGGTAATTTATGAACCGACCTTAAAACGAATTAAACGACAGACAGTAGTTTTTATATTGTATCTAGTACCGATGGCGTTCAACGTGTTATAAGCATTCGGGGACTGATAATAATATAATTCCCATCTACTAACGTTGCCTCTCTGACGGCGTAATGCTCTTTAAGAGGCGCTGAAGTTGGATAGGGCGTCTTGTTTTACAATTCATACTTCAGTTAAATACTCGTATATATTTTCTCGCTTCCAAACTATAATTGATAATTTAGTTTTCTTCTAAATATAATAGAATATAACAAAATACTAAACAGAAATAATTATTTAAGCGAATAATAAACTTACTAAAAATAATACATTGATACAATTAACTTTCTGAAAAAAACACATGCGACACCAGAATCATCATTAGCGCGTTGCTGACTCTATAAAAACACGTTTCACGCCCATGTGATCAATATATTTAGACAATTTATGCATATTTAAAACTCACCCTTTGCATTTCTTTTGACAAACGAATAATAATATAATTCTGTTATATTCGTATCTATTTCAAATTAAATATATATTCGTAGCACATATTCCGTAGCCTAACACGATACTCACACAGAGATTCTAGGGATCCGCAATAAAATTTTATAGTATAAGGATGCTGATATAATAAAAAGTTTCGCCTCTCAAAAACTACGGCTATTACAGAATGACTAGTTGCTATAAAAACAGAAATATTAGCTTGAACTTATAAACCGTTTTCTCTCAAAGGTAATATAATAGTAATCCTTTATTGTACATAAAACAAACATAAATTACAAAAGGTATATAAAAACTAAAAGTACAAAGGTGGACTTATCATAATTTACTTTATTTTACTTTTACTTCACTTTTTTACTTTTACTTATTAATTTATTTACTTGTTCTTTAGTTCTTAGCGATACTTATCTTGGAACTAAATAATTTGTGTGAATGTAAGAGAACATTTATTTATTTATCTCTAAAAAAGATCTATACCAGCCATCCCTAGCAGTTGTGAATTAATTTGTAGGTATGGGATTAAATTTGGTTAAATAATTACGTTGAAAAAAATTACATACGAAATCCTATACATACCTATAATATTATGATTAACAAAGTAAAAAATGATATTATATAATTAATAAAAAGTGTTGACTAAGTGCCAAATCTGATAAGTAGTGATTTCTCAGTTTACTTTTGAACGACACTACTGATGGACTCTCACGGATCTGAGAGGAAAGACTGTTCGTAGAGCACGGGCTGAGAGGGAGTTACGGTTAGTCTTGGAGGAAGGAGAAACAAGGGTCTTAGTTACACTGGATCGCTTGGGGCGGGATGTAGAAGGTAGAACATTGAAATGAACACGTAGGTAATGATAAATATAAATAAGGATTTTGTACAACAGACACAGGATATGCATATCAGATAAAGATATGTTTTGGACGATCGATATGGCGTGGAGGTACCTACCATGGACCTGGCGTGAAGGTATTCCTAAACAGGACAAATAACATGAACATTTATTCTGGTCTGGGCGTTAAGTATATATTTACAATAAAAAATATGTTTTAGTATTTTTTTCCGTTATTTAGTATCTATAATGCAAGATCATTACATTACCTATCTTGAATTTAAATGAGTGGTGTGACTGTAAGATAAAATATTTATTTATTCATATAAAGGTAAATTTATAGCATATGAAAACATCTCTGAACTCAAACATTTTGTATCTATTGTACCATTTATGTTATAAATTTAAGAGGATTTAATGAATATGATTGAAAATATTTTCATCATTATCGTCGTGAGGCCATTTTAATCCACTGTTAAACAGAGGCCTCTCCAATGACACGCTACAGAGCTCTGTTCCCTTTGATAATCTAGTCTAGTCTTAATGTGGAGTAAAGGCTAGTCTAACCATTGGACACCATTCATTAATGGATATGTGTGGTAAAATACAGCTCTGCTACGACTCTGAAGATACATTTTACACCACCAAAGCCCACTTGCTCAAGCCAAGTGGGTAATATGGGCGTAAGATTATACTTTACATGTATGCTGGAAGAGATTTTTATGTACAATACAATATACACTCGCGAGCAACAAAATCGACTCAACAGCTAACTATATCCAAACATTGTTTCAAGTAAAAATGTATTACATTTAAATAAAAACAATATGTTATTTAAAAGCTTAAAATTAAGCGTATACTTTTAGAGTAAGAGTTGCAAGTGATAATTATGAGATTCTACATTCGTCAACGTAAACATTCACAAACGAAGTTTACAAGCCAATCTTTAAATAATTTTGAATGCCAAATAAAACTGTTGTCTAAAAAGCACTAAAAAGAGGATTGAATACACAATGTCTGAAAAAAAACATCACAATATCATACAAGAAAATAGCTGACGTGGAAATCAAAATTTTCTTTAAGTACCACACTTCACGAAAAGAATGAAATTTTATTGAACAGAAGCAAAGCTGAGTTCACAGAGTTCAGCCATCGCATGGGTGACCGGTTGCGTTTTTTTTATATCAAACGCTTGATTCGATAGACACGTTAAGATATTGGTCCCAATTATCTCATCAGTGGTTAAAGCTGATCCACTCACCTGTTTTCGCCAATCCTCCCTGGTGGTGTTCCTGGTCAATTGCGACAACCTTGGTTTGTGAGAAGAGTCCCGTTTTATATAGTGGGAAGTTAATGACCTAAGATACTGATGACTAAAGAAAATTGAGATACCTTAATGGACTGAGATATTATGACTAAACAAAACGAAGATCCTTCTAATAACTCAAAGTGAAATGAACAAAAATCATTTGTAAGATTACGAGCATCACGCGAGGGGCATTCCACTCGACTGGTAATGGAAAATTCAATGTGGAACCGTTGTAAGAGTCATCTCGGATTGTTCAGCCTCAATCACAATTCAATCACGGCCTGTTTTCATATCGCCCGATCGAAATATTATTGGGCCGTCGCTAGCAGCGGTGAAACTCACGGGTGAATATTGCGGGCGCTTTAAAGGTTTGTATGTAAGAAATAATCAGGAATCAATCCGCACTAGGGCCGCGTGGTGGACTGTGTCCTGAATTCCATGTACCTCGATTCGTAAGAGGAAGTCCGAGTTCAGTAGTAGGACGATAATATTTTTTGGTGATGATACGAACCGGTAACAAGACTTACATTTTATCGTTGCAAGCTGCTATACACTGTCTCGCAAAGAAGAGGTCAAGCTCCCGATGGCATAGAGAAGAATCTGGAGAAAAGTCTTCATGCCAGGGTGGACAGAAATAGATCATAAGCAAGACAGAATAAAATATAGGAGTCAGTTGTAAAATAATCTTTAGGTCGTTGCGCTATCTTAGTTACTTTTTATATAAGATTATTTTATTTTATTGACTGACTATGCGTCCAATCTTCTGTTCCATGGTTCTCAAAATATATCTTGCAAGCGCCCAGACAGCGGTGTCCACTTTCTACCTGGCCTGTTTCAGTGCCACCTAACCTAAATCTAACCACCTAACCTAAAAAAACTAGAAAACTAAACGTGCCGGTGCAAAATATATACCCCTGTATCCCCACACCCGAATGGGTTGCAAACCCATTTCCTTCGCGTTCCGTAGCGTAACGTTTTTCTTCAAATCCACGCTCTCCAATTTGGTTCGCTTAATTTTTACGTACCAACACCGAGTCGCGGAATGTGATTAGATTTTTTTCCTCTCCCCCTCTCGATTATTTCGCGCCGTATTGTGAGACGACTGGGAAAAATTCCTCTTTGTCAAACATTGTTAACTCTCTTCTTGATTGTGATTCCGTTTCTTGAAAGACGGAGGAGTTAGGTTCTTTAATAAACTAGAGACTTATTTGTGTATTTCTGACTATATTGGACTGCATCTATATTCTGATTGCTGCAGAGCTTTAGGTACAATTCATTAATACTTTATTGCTAGTCCTTCATGCAAATTATGCATAATAGTGTGCCTTCATCTCCAGTATCATTTTATTCATCTTATCATTTCAGTAAATTCTTCTTTGGGAAACATTGTGAATTCTGTTTTTGATTGTGATTTATTTTCCTTAAAGACTCTAGTCGTCGTAAAGAGTTTATAACAAGTTATTTCAAAAAAATTCAAAATCATTCATTCAAATTTGGCTCAAAAGCCATTATGCTCATAAAGCTCTTATATGAAGGTCAAAACTTATAAAACTAGCCCATTCACTGCGGGCGGGAGCTTGATCGTAAAAGAACGGGCAAGAAAAACGTCAAGGTTAGTTTGTTCTCCCGCCAGTTACAAGAAAATGTACTTAGTAGTAAAACAATTTGACGAGTCTCCTAAAATCTTGTGTTGTGCAGTCACAAAATTTTAAATTAAAGAAGAAAGTAACTTATTTTTAAGTTATACGAGCATGATTACGAATAAACATAGTAGACATGAGCAGACCAGTCCCCTCTGGCGGCACCCGTTCACGAGTATGATGCATGAACCAGCCATTGTTTCGCTCAACCATATTTTAGGGAACGTAACGACCTGACGTATGAAGCCATTTTGACATATAAGTAAACATGACATAGGTACTCAAGCTACAGGATAAAATATTGATTTGTATATTTTGAGGCTTATTTTGAGTGCATATTGGAATGAAGCATTACGTAACAGAAAGTATTACTTTACTGTCTTTATTATAGCGATATATGTTCATCATTTTGATTGCCTTCATCATCTTGATTATGGACATTTTCACGTTTTTCTTACCCAATTCTGACAGAAGTGTAAAATGGATGTTTTAATGTCATCATAACAGACATAACTGCTTTACTGATACCAAAGTTATATCTTCTCATATTTTTGGTTAAAGAACTTTATTATTTCTCATTAGAATTACAATAGATATTCACTTATTGAGAAACAAATTTTACTTATTTAACTAAGATCACAATATAAACAAACGAGCGCCATTCAAACACATTATCTAACTAAGTACATAAAACAGGGTAGTTTATAAACTTCTACCGTCCCTTCTACCGTCCTAGCGGCGGATTTTTCTTATTATCTTTATTTTTATTTCAATATACTATGTCTATATGGCAAATTCGTTTTATCTGTAACTCACTATATATCCAAATCTTGCTTGTAAAATTTGACCCACTTCCCAGTGTTCGACTGAGCTGAAGTTTTGGATAGATGCACCTTTAGTTCTGCAATATGCAATACTCAATATTGACCACCAATTTAGTGTGGAAGCACTTGCACTCCGCACTTGGTCATAGTTTCGATTCCCACGTGAAACTCATATAATTTTTCAAGATATCAATTGTTTGTATCATTTATGTGCTTAACAACAGACAGATAAACTGACAAACCCTGACAAAGAATCCATTTGCTTTTCTTCCTGATTGTAGTACCGCTCATATATCTTTCATTGTTGTTAAGAAGAAAAATTTTGGTATTTTCATTTTGTGTTTAAAAAATTGACGAATCTAAATGATCCTGTTGATTTTAAAGACAATAAAGTATATTTTATTTTTTTATATTTCGAGGTCGGCCCCTTACTGATCAGTAAGTAATAATAAATATGTGTTACAATTTTTTTTTTAAATAAATATTTTAAGAAGCCTTTATTTACTTACATTTTTATTTTTTTATTTATTTATTTGTATTAGTTACACGGGTCTGGCCCAATTACCATAACTAACTCTGTGAGTAATTTTACATGCATATATAGTTAAAATATAAAAGAACAGCTATATAGTATTGACTGACAGATGGGACTCGCCACTGCTAGAGCGGTGGCCAAGCCTGCATTCCGCTGTAAAGCCTAGCAGAGTATAGTTTTAAAAAATTTACTGACCTACCTATTGTAATACTAACATTAGAAAATGTTACTAACACTATGGGCTCTGCCTGAAATAAAAATTATTATTAATATTCTAAGATTCCCAAGCTACACATAAAAAAGGCTTGAAGAATACAACACCATAAATTAAGCGACCTCAGACTCACACCTCTTTCAACATGGCTGCAACTCTAAAGTGGCAGATGACATTGTATTCAATTGCATTTCAAGGCACGCGATGGTGTGAGCTCTTAAAGAAATTACTAAGCACACAACAAAGAAAGATTTGAACGTAGAGAAGTTTTTTTTTTAAATAATGGCTTTGTGCGTTTAGCACATTTAGCCAGTGTCAAGTAAGAGATATACTAATAACATATAAATCATTGTAAATGAGAATGAGTTGTGGTAAAGATGATAAATGGTAAGTGAGATGCCCTCCCCCTTAACCCCTTGAGTCCTCAGTAAAGATGTGGGACTATACTGAGATCTCACATGGACTTCTTGAAACAATTTGAAAAGTGATGTTGCACTGTTTTTTTTCATTTGCCAACACTTATGTTCGTTCGAAAACACTTAATGGTTAATAATCCACCGGTATTACACATTAATGTTTGAAACATCACAAGTTTTTAAAAAAATAAACAAAACTGCAAACATGACGCTTCACTTTCCCGCCAAGAAGTCTTTTTATGAGTGAATAACCTAACAAGTATAAGATTTAAGCAGCCTCTAATATTCATCTTATTATTATTATTATATCCTTTATTGCACATTCAACAAAACAAAGAAACACATATACAAATTAAGCAAGTACAAAGGTGGGCTTATCTCTAAGAGAGATCTCTTCCAGCCAACCTTAACAGGAGTGAGAATTTTGTATGTGGGATAAAAAAAAATATTACAATAGGACAAAAACATAACAGTGACACTAAATACAAACAAATTAAAAAAAAAATAATTAATATACAAATAAACTATAATATTATACACATACATATATATAATAGGTTGGGGAAAAAGTCTTTTCGTATTTTTGTATGAAAAGTCAAGACATTTTTTTCAAAGTTTATTTACATTTATTTACAATATATATGTACCGTTTTGTTGAATAACTTTCTGCCATTTTGTGGGCAGAGACATTATCCCGTTACTGTAGAAACTTTGGGACTTCTGATCAAAAAAACGGGACAAATAGTTTTGGCAGTCCTCTCTTGAGGTCAACCTTACAGAACCTAAAGAATTCTGCAGAGACCGAAACAGGTGAAAATCTGAAGGCGCAAGGTCAGGGCTATATGGTGGATGCACTAGGACCTCCCAGTCGAACTCTCTTAATTTTTGCTGAGTGGCTAAAGATGTGTGTGGTCTAGCGTTATCGTGATGAAAGACCACACCCTTCCTGTTGATCAATTCCGGCCGTTTTCTCTCGACTGCTTCCTTTAATCTCATCAGTTGCTGGCAGTAAAGATCAGAATCGATGGTTTTGCCGGGCGGTAAAAGCTCATAATAAACAATGCCCTTCCAATCCCACCATACACACAGCATCACCTTATTTCGTGTTAGGCCAGGTTTGGCCACAGTCTGTGAAGCCTGGCCAACTTTCGACCACGACCTTTTTCGCACGTTCTTGTCGTACGTGATCCACTTTTCATCGCCAGTTATCAATCTCTTCAAAAACGGCTCGGTTTCATTACGTCTCAATAATGAATCGCAAATGAGTACACGGTTCATTAAGTTTCTTTGAGTGAGCTCGTGTGGCACCCAAATATCGAGCTTTTTTGTATAACCAGCTTTCTTCAAATGGGTCAAAACTGTTTTGTGGTCAATTCCCAGTTCTTCAGCTACATCGTAACTACTAATATGCCGATCTTGCTCCACTCTTTCAAAAATGGCGTCCATTTTATTCGTAACAGGGCGACCAGAGCGAGGTGCATCTTTAACATCAAAATTTCCGGACTGAAAACGTTTGAACCAAATTTGTGCTACTCTTACTGACACTGCATCAGGTCCATAAACATCACAAATTTTTTTCACTGCTTGAGTTGCATTTTTGCCTTTTTTATAATAAAATTTTAAAATGTATCGAATTTCTTCATTAGATTCACTCATTTTTACGGAGAGAAAAACAAATGAAAAATAGCGGGAAACAACTTTTTTTTATTTTTTTCTTTTCTTTATAATGGAACCTTTTTAATGTTACCAAAACCAGCCAGACACAAATAGTACAGTCAAAAAAATTTTATAATAAGTTTATACCTACGTTATGCGAAAAGACTTTTTCCCCGACCTAATATAAATAAATATACTTAATTATTATTATATCTTTAATTTTTTTTAGTTTAATCTATATTGCACACAAAAAAATAATGTGAAATAGGCCAACTTAATGGCGTTAGGCATTCTCTACCAGTCAACTTTAGGGTTAGCATATCTATTGGAATTGACTGCGGTTTTTTTAATTACCCACCTATCGAAAAGTGGTCACTGTAACGTATGCTTGCAATACCAGCGCAAAAACTTATAACAACACGTTAAAAACAATTCACAACCATTTCAAATAGCTATAATCTCTCAGAAAACCGCATACATAGGTTCCCAGATCCTACAGTCCCGCTGCAAGTACATCTTTCTAATTGGCATAAAAATCATTTATTCACCTCGTCATAACTGGGTAAGTACGCCAGTTACGAGATATAGAACCCTTACAATTTTATTCAATGCAACTACTGCTTCCTTTCTGGCTTTACGGTTTCTCAAAATTCAACGGAATACATTCCAAAGTAATGCCTTAATTTCAGGTATTAATTAACGTCATAATGACCACATCCTGCCTGATGGTAAGCAGTTAGTGCAGTCCCAAAAAAAAAATGAAAGCGCTCCATATCGTGAAATAACCACGGTACAATCATCCACTCATGACGGCCTGCTAAAAGGCCGTTTCACGCCCCGCTTAAAAACAACAAAAAAACTATAGTTACAATATGCTATGTTCTGCCAAGACAACTGCAAAGCCCGACGAATTGTATCTTGGGATCAAGGTCATCTTACTTATACAGTTGTTGTGGTCATAGTGCACCATAGCTAAAACTTAACACAGACCTGCCAAAGAATATCTCAGGTTTTTGTAATTTTATAAAATCTATAGGGTGTTATCAATCTCTAGGGTGTATAGGGATTCTACCAAGACCTTATTTTTATTTTGTTTTACGTCGGTAACAAAATGCATTTACGCACTGTCTCCCGGCTAAAGGGGGACCGAGAGAGGTGTGTGGGATTCACCACCGGCAGACACGACCGCCAGCAGTAATACCTACTAAAAATCTTCCGAGGACGCCCGCCGCTTGTTGAGAAATAGGCGGGGGCCAGCTCCTGGGTGACAGCTCTGACACCCCGCCCGCGGCCAACGTCCCCCGGACCAAAACCCGGAGGACCTCCTCAGAGAGACGCAGTGGACGCGCCCCTCCTGGCGCAGCTTGACGGGCCCTCCTGGCCCTCCCGCTGCGCCCTCCACAGGTCCCACTTAGTTTCCCCCCCGGTAGTCAGTACTAAGGGCACCCAGAGTCGCTAATCTCTGGGTGTTACCTTTTCCCTACCAAGACCTAACTGCAAGTGGTGCACCTGCTGATCAATGGATGAAGCTCTGGCGAACAACTATATAACTGGCGAAATGTGGGCGTATTATATGCCTCTGCCTACCCCTTCGGAGAAACAGGCGTGAATGTATGTATATTTAAAATCTATTTTGTGATATATTAAGTGTTGAGAAATGACCCATCATTATGACGAGAAACGTTAAAAAATCTCGCCCCATTAAATTTTCCAAAAGTATAACCTAGATATATGTAAATGAAATCGAATTCAATTAAAACAAAACAAGTTAACCTGTCAACTCCTGACAGTTATAAAAAAAGCTCCCCATTTTTATTTATTGCAAAAAAATTAAATTACCCGCCGTTCGTGCGGGTAACTCGATGTTATCGCAGCCTGGTTGACTCGTGGCGGTGTAATATTTCTCGCCTAATTGAAATGCATTACGTTTATATAGCACTTCCCTTTTAGAACGTGTAAAAAAGCTCTTGTTTGCCTTTCTAAATCATGAAGTGCTCAAGCATGCGAGTATATAATTTACATCGTTTAAGCTTGTTTGATGTTTCTCGCCATTATTATACGATATTTCGTCTTTTACCGATATGGTGTAGAAGGTATTTCAAATCAAATCAAATCATAATATCTTTATTGTGAAACATGGGTTACACTGGTGTTATTGGTTTACATGTCATGGTTAGTTCATGCCACGTTCTGGCTCATGGGCGTACAATATTATACAACACAGAAGAAAAACAAGTGATATACAATAATATACATGTTAAAATTTAAATTAATTAGTATGTTCTTGATACTTTCTTTTTTTATTTTAAATAATGGCTTCGTGCGTCTAGCACATTTAGCCAGTGTCAAGTAAGTGATATATTAATAATATATAATTCATAGTAAATGAGAATTAGTGGTGATAAAGATGATAAATGGTAAATGAGATACCCTCCCCTAAGCCCCTTGAGTCCTCAGTAAAGATGTGGGACTATACTGAGATCTCACATGGACTCCTTGAGAGAAAATTTGAAAAGTGATGTTGAACTGTTTTGTTTGATTTACCAACACTCATGTATGTTCACAAACACTTAACGGTTAATAATCCACCGTTATTACACATTAATGTTAGAAATATCACAAATTTTAGAAAATAAAACAAAACTGCAGACATGACGCTTCACTTTCCCGCCAAGAAGTCCTTGATACTTTATCGGAATTTAATTATGTTACCTTATCAAATTGTCATAGACAAATGTCATTATATAACTCATTTAGATTGTAATAGCACTTTCCTACAAGCAGCTTGTATAATTTGTATTTGAACTGATCCTTGATGAATATATCTTCATCATCATCTTAGCACATATTTATGCTACAGACCTCGGCGGTCATGGTGGGTATATATGGCCAACCAAGATCTATAAAGATTGCACCTGCAAGTGTTGCGCCTACCGATCAACAGACGAGACTCTGCCAAGGATATAAATTCATTGGGCTGAATGATTCCTATGTATATTAAGTAGATATGGGATCTTATATATTCATTTAAGTAATACTAATTCAAATGTTTGAAATTAATTAGTATAGGGACTTAGATGTCTTGCTAGTGAAGCATTACGAACAAGCAAGTCTTGGGGCAAATAATCCATCTCGCTTTTATTTATCTCTCTTTCTTGATTAGAGTAACGTCCTTATATCTTACATTGTTGTTAAAAATGTGTTGTATTTCTATTTTGTTTGTGAACATTTGACGAGTATTAATGATCTTTTTGATTTTAAAAACAATAAAGTATTTTAAGGCAAAATGTAACTTCATTGTATTATAAGATCCCAATAAAAAAGCGATGTAAGTGAAGTTATAAACAGACGAGAGTCCAATCGCGGTGCAGTCCGAACAAACGTAACTAGCTGAATACTGATGAGCGAATCGTTTTACGAGAGGAATTTTCAAATATAGAGGCACAGAAAGTCTGGAAAATGTAAAAATATTATCGTCTCCTGCCCTTTTTTGTTTTAGGATGTAAAATCATCAAATGACTCTCGTGGGTGGAGTGGAAGGGCGTGTCCGAATTTACTATCTAAATACCATCCATGTTCCCTATTAACACGTTCAGCGCCATGTGTATCGTTTTTGATACACACTGTACTAACACTTGTGTAGGTATGTTTTTTGATACACGATCACCGTTCTAGTCTTTAGCCTTGTGTATCGTTAAAGCGCATGGTTTTTATATATTGCTCTGGTCTAGGGTTTTTTTTATGGTGTATTACATTGGTAATTGTTTCTAGAAAAACTTATGAGGAATAAATTTCTAAAAATTCATATTTGGTATGACTATATAGAACTTGGCGCTGAGCGTGTTATGTTTCGGGGCTGCGGTAACCTTTCGAACAATCCCATTATATCAACTTTCTGCCCTGATCCATGTTATCCTATAATTGGTGCAACATGTTCTTTCTTTCCATTCAACTGCACCAGCAAACGGCAAAGAGGACAGCCTTCCACCCGAAGGACCAATGATCTGGTCAAATACTCATTTATTGGTAATACAACATTACACGTCACAGAAAAGAAAACAAACATAATTATTAGAAATATTAATATTTAGTTCAATCACAATATTATAAGGAGTTGATTATGTCAAAATAAAAAAATTGGTTGCCTGTAAAGTCGGTATACGGGCGAAAGTTTTACGTGACAACGACTTTCAGTGGTAAAATAATTTTAATGTGAATATTCATTCGTATAGTAGGAAGAAGGATGAAATAATAGTAACAATTTAAAACATTTATTTATACAAAGAATTATATTTATGTCTGTCTCTCTCGCTCTTAGGCGGGCTAGCCATGCCCGAGTGGAAGGGACGCGTGCCTCTCACTCGCTCTCATTGTGACCGCATAACGCGAGCGGAGCGTAACGCAGTTTCTTGAAGTGTCACTCGGCAAACCAATTTATTTATTTATTTATTTATTTATTTATTAGATTTACCAACATTTGTTTACATTATTTCTTAAAACTAAACACATGTACAGAGGCATAATTAATGTAACAAACAATTACAGGTAAATACAACATATTCCAATACCTACAATATAGAGAACAATAAAAATAAAACTTAATAATTAACAATCAGAACGTTAGGCTATAGTCAGCCTTAGTACTCTGCAAATGTCCATGTCGAGCTAACGCGCCGCTTTGTATTAAAAAGCAGCAAAGCAACTTATTGTTGTAAATGTAGAATGACAGCACGACGGAGCCTACTAGGTGAGTCAGAGTAAATATCAATAACATCACTTAATTCATTCACGGCTACGCACATTCTGGGAACAGGAGAATTTGATCCAAACACTGTTTTCCGAAAAGGTCTTACAAGAGGGGTAATTCTTTTACGGGGATATCGCACTGGAACACGCATATTAAACTTACTCAAGAGTTGAGGGCAGTCAATCGTGTTATTAAATATTTTGGAAACAAAAAGTACATCAATTAAAACTCGACGGTTATTTAAGGAGCTTAGTTTAAAATATTTTAAACCATCATTATAAGATTTTATGACGTTTTTCCTAATACCAGCTGAGTAAACTAAATGCTTCATAAATCTTTTTTGTATCCGTTCAAGTCTCAACGAATGGGTAGCGTAGTGTGGTCTCCACGCAACTACACAATATTCCAAGATACTTCTTATAAGGCTATTATACAAGAGGATTTTAGTTTTAGCATTACGAAACACCTTGATATTTCGTAAAACAAATCCAAGCATTCTAGAGGCTCTTTTTTATATATCCTCAATATGAGGCACAAACGTTAACTTTTTGTCAAAGATCACACCCAAGTCGCGTATCTGATCCAGTTGCTGTATGTCGTTGTTACCTACTTGATAATTATACTCAACTACATTTGCCTTTCGTGCATACCGTACAAAAAAACATTTACTACTATTCAGCTCCATTTGGTTATTCTTGCACCATTTCGCAATCTCATCAAGATCAAATTGGAGCCTGTGCGAGTCATCTAAACTGTTTATTACCCTACAAATTTTCAAATCATCCGCATACAGATAGCACTGAGAAAATTTAATGCAAAAGGGTATGTCATTTACAAATATGCCAAATAAAATAGGACCCAGGCGCGAACCCTGTGGTACACCGGAAGTTATATATTTCGGGGTCGACTGGAAGCCATTAACAACCACATAAAAAGTACGATCACGCAAATAAGATCTAATCCAACCCAACAAACCATTAGAAACTCCGTAAGCAGATAATTTTTGCAACAATATATCGTGAGAAACTCGATCGAACGCGCGACTAAAATCCGTGTAAACAACATCAATTTGATTGTTGGCATCAAGTGCAGCAGTTAGGTTTTCAGTAAGAAGTGCCAGATTAGTAGTCGTTGACCTAGCTTTAACAAAACCATGCTGGTCGCCAGTCAAATATTGGTTAAAATGCCTTTGTATGTGTGGACAAATCAAGGACTCAAACACTTTGGCAAATATCGAGAGGACAGAAATAGGTCTATAGTTTTCTACTACATCATCTCTCTTTGACTTATGAATGGGTACAATTTTAGCTAATTTCCACTCCATAGGAAATTGACCATTTCTGAGAGACATATTAAAAATCATCAATAGAGGCGATACCAAATACTCGGCGCACATTACCACAAAAACTGGAGGAATACCATCGGGGCCCGCCCCTTTATTGCAATTAACACTTTTCAATTTATCGATTAAAGTGTCGTGATCGACTAAAGGCACCGCTAAGTGGTGTATATTATTTTCTAAGTATTTAAAATCATCCGACTTAACAAAATCATTTGGTTCAGAACTATGCATATACAAAGATGAAAAATGTGCTGAGAAAAGCTCACAAATTTCGACACCATTAGATGTCACCACAGAACCATCCGTCATTGAGACAGGGTACGAACTCACACCAACACGTTTAGCTTTGACAAACGACCAGAAATGCTTAGGGTTTTGCGCCATATCATTTTCTATTAAAGAGATATACCTATTGTAGCAGTTAGTAGCCAAGCGAGTACATCTAGCACCTAATAAGTGTAGTTCAAGCTCATCCCTAGGATTTTTATATTTCTTGAAACGGCATCTAATCCTGTATCTCTCTTTTAGGGCCCTTATTACCAACAAAATCATTTGGTTCAGAACTATGCATATACAAAGATGAAAAATGTGCTGAGAAAAGCTCACAAATTTCGACACCATTAGATGTCACCACAGAACCATCCGTCATTGAGACAGGGTACGAACTCACACCAACACGTTTAGCTTTGACAAACGACCAGAAATGCTTAGGGTTTTGCGCCATATCATTTTCTATTAAAGAGATATACCTATTGTAGCAGTTAGTAGCCAAGCGAGTACATCTAGCACCTAATAAGTGTAGTTCAAGCTCATCCCTAGGATTTTTATATTTCTTGAAACGGCATCTAATCCTGTATCTCTCTTTTAGGGCCCTTATTAGAGATTGATCAAACCACGGTGGGTACCTTTTCTTACGAATTTTTTTCAATGGAACAAATTTTTTAATTAATTTCCTTATTTTACTGTAAAATATTTGAAGCATATCGTTTACATCAACCACTCTATCAAAAATATCAGCCCAGTGACATTGTGATAATTCTTTCCGAATGCTCTCATAATCAGCTCTGTAATAATTAAGTATGACATTATCACTATTGAAAGGGAGTTTAACCTTTTCCTTAAGAGATACTGTTATATCCAGAGGCGGGTGTAATGGATCAATATTGGTCAAAGCACTAAAGGATTGCTCTACATTGCAACTAGGTAAATTTGATACAACTAAGTCTAATATTCTGTCAGATTTGTTAGTAATATAATTATGCTGTTTTAAACTATTGACATTTACAAAATCTATCATCAGTTGACATAAGCTTGAGACTGTATATTCACTCGAGTCAGTATCCAACATGCTCCAACGTATGCTTCCCAAATTAAAATCACCAAAAATACAGAGTCTATTAGACTTTTCTAAAACCAAATTACAACTATCAAAAAAATTCTCCAGTGTCGAGCTATGTACCGGCGACGGTAAATAAACTGCACATAAAGCAATTTGACTCTTGACACATGACAGTGGCGCTTCAATTAGAACCCAGAGGTCCTCCAAATCAGATTCCCATGCTTTTACCCTTTTCGACTTAATTTTTTTAGACACAGCAATTAAGACTCCACCGCCGTCCTTTTTGGAAGCTGATCTGGCATCACTTCTATCTTTTCTATAAACTATGTATCTGGAATCAAAGAGTTCACTACTAAAAACAGAACTTTGCAACCAGGTTTCCGTGAGAATCACCACATCATAATGGTTGCAGAGTATCTGTCGGTAAAAGTTGTGAGTCTTTGTTCTAAGGCCACGTGAATTCTGGTAGTATAATTTTAATGAGTCGTATTTCATATTTTTAAAACTACATAAAAATCCATTAAAAGACAAATAAGTAACTTAATCTAACACTTAAACAATATCTTTGATAATATCCAAATTTTTCACCAAAATGTAGCCGCTATCATCATTTTCCCTCATAAAGACTCGTCCATTACGTATCCATACATATTTATAGCCTATCTCCTTCGCTCTAAGCCTAGCCGCTGCATGAATAGCCTTATTAACCGGAGAGAGATGCTCAGCCAAGAATACCGGAGCGGAGATGCCCGGCAATCCCAGGTGAGAGGTATTTAATTTATTTTGCAAATGTGCTTTATTGTACCTCACAGACGAAGCCAGAAACTGGTCACGAAGTCTTGGAGTCACCAATTGTACAATTATTGACCGGGGACGAGTAGAAGCCCGATTCTGCTTCGCTGTGCGTGTACAATGTAAAACATCATTATCGTTCAATGTGCAACCAATGACCTTCCCAAGCTCAGTAACTATTTGCACCAAGTTTTCATTTTTATGTTCTGGTACGCATTGAAGTTCGACATTGCTTTGACGTGAGTATTGATCAATCTGGTTTAATCTTAGGCTCAAGTCACACACAGTTTCTTCCAATTTAGTTTTATCCTTTTCCAGACTTCCAATTTTCTCTTTAAATATCTCGTTCTCCTTCCTTATATCTTCGTACTGACAACCAAGAAAGTTCATTGACTCTTTAATATCTGACAACTCATTTTTTATAGGCTTCAATTCACGATCAAGCATTTTAATGATATTATTTTGCATTTCGGAGAACATATCACTCATGTGTAGTTTTATCACTTCTTGAACTATCTCACGGACGTCTTCGCGAGTAAGAGATGCCTTGCCATTATTATCTCTCTGCGGAGAGGCAAGTGCTGGTCTCTTGTTTCCCCTAGTCGCTGATACACTTTGTACGGGAGTATTATCTTTATTTGTACTCTTAGGTGTGTGACGCAAACAATCAGGACATGTCCATACGGCTCGCATTTTCGTGTTAAGTAGGTTCTGATCAAGAGACATGCACTCAAAGTGATTTTTCTTTTTGCATTTAATACATACAATGTAGGCGTCGCAGTTATCCTTGTGAGGTACACAACAACCCCAATCAGCTTTTGACATTTTAAATGCCTCAATTCGCGCAAAAAGATCACTCCGTCAAGTCTTCTCCGATGCAAGCGCTTAAGTACTAACTAACGCAGACTTCTACTGTCACGAATCTAAACTATATTTAAACTTATTAACACAATAATATGTAATGAAACAGTAGTAGATCGTCGCAGAGATCGTAGCGCGCAGCGTAGCCGAGTCGTAGACTCGTAGGCTGCACCGTAGAAATGCACTGGGCGATAGACAGAGTCAAAAAATAACAACTGTTCTGCTCACACGTGAAGTAGGTGCGGGACGGGGACCGATGAGTACCGTTGCAGCCGGCAAGATCCAGTAGCGGCGCGGATGTACAAAATTACACTTTATTGTTTACTGCGAGGTACTAAGGTGTACGCGAATGATAACTTTGTTTTACTTAATAGCTGTGTACACGTCCACTCACGGTAGTGTCTCAGATGAGAAGACGTTGTCACGTCAAAAGGTCAATAACAGTTTAATCAAGAAATATAAATGCAATTAATAAAAATAAACGGTCAATAATTATGAAAATAAAATAAAGCAAAAGCACAAAAGCAAGCCTGTAAGCAAACCTGTGACTCGTTGGCTGTGTGCCGAATTAGTCTCCTGGGGGTGGCCTACCCACAACCAAGAGACTATGGGCTCCAATCTGCAAAGACTGTCATAAAGATGATGGTAACAATATTTGGAGATTTGGAGTGAAAGGCAAGGGGATGCACAAAAGATCCGACATAAGGGTCAAAGTGCGCCACAGTTAGTCTGTGGCCCCCGCGATAAGATAAGATAAGCCTGAAAGCACAGCTGACACAAGATTGATCAACATTTTAGCAACTATTGGGGAGGCTTATGTTCAATAGTAGGATTCATATGGTTGAAACGATGACCATTTACTGCCTTGATCATCATCATATCCTAGCATTATCCCGTCTGCTCACTGGCTTAACCAGATTAGTCTGAATTTTAGTTATTACATGGAGCGAATGCCGTCTGACCGACCATTTACTGTCTTGATACAAAACAATTTACAAAATAATTGTAGTTGAGTTTACCTTTAGTATATAGAAGATATGGATACGAGACAAGACCACATGGACCAATAACTCACTTGCCTCCCACGACACCCTGGGGCAAGACATAATAATTCTAGTTTACTAGTGGCAAGCCCTTTTTTTTTTTTTTTGATTTACGTCGGTAACAAAATGCATTTACGCACTGTCTCCCGGCCAAAGGGGGACCGAGAGAGGTGTGTGGGACTCACCACCGGCAGACACGACCGCCAGCAGTAATACCCACTAAAAATCTTCCGACGACGCCCGCCGCTTGTTGAGAAAGAGGCGGGGTGCCAGTACCTGGGTTGCAGCTCTGACACCCCGCCCGCGGCCAACGTCCCCCGGACCAAAACCGGGAGGACCTCCTCAGAGAGACGCAGTGAACGCGCCCCTCCTACCTCCGCGTGCGACCATAGCGTGTGTGGCCGACTTCTCGGAGGGTCCATGGTTAGACAGCAGGGGCCCCCTGCCCCGCTGCCTAAGACCCTCCCGGCGCTGCTTGACGGGCCCTCCTGGCCCGCCCGCTGCGCCCTTCACAGGTCCCTCTTAGTTTCCCCCCCGGTAGTCAGTACTAAAGATATAATACAATACCAGAAAGATACAATACCAGAGTCGCCAATCTCTGGGTGTTACCTTTTCCCTAGCGCCTACCGGGAGATACTCAGCCCCCCCACCACGACAAGGTGGGGACCAGTCGGGGGGGTTCCACGAAACCCTGGGGCAAGACATATTAATTCTAGTTTACTAGTGGCAAGCCCTATTTGATCCCCAATGTAAGCCGCTAGACGATAAGTCTTTGTCATTTACAAAGATTGTATCTTTATATTAGTGAAAGACAGTATCAAAATATTAAGTTTGACCTTCATAAGAGCTTTATTGAGCCAAACTTGAATAAATGATTATGACTTTGACTTTGAAAACGTAGTAGTTTCGGAGCCTTTTCACTGCAAACAGATAATTAAATCTTTGTATAGCTTCACAGACAAGTAAAGATTGTAATTAAATTACCAAACGACTTGATAAATTTAAAAGAGCATAGCCTGAGAGTTTCTTGCCAGTTCTTCTTACAGAGCGGTGGCTCGGAACTGGCACTTGAATTCACTTACACTTAAATATTTTTTCCTTTTTAATTTTTTTGTTGCATGTAAGTGAATCTAAGCTTCGTTATTTCGTGTAATTGTTCGATTGTCTTTTTTTTGACGTTTTCAAGTACTGTGTAATAGTTAATGAAATAAATTAATTTGGAAGTAACATTTTCTTTTTTGTTGTTGTTATGATTAGCCCTACTGCTACTGAATAGTTCCTATGTGTTCAAACTATACGCCGGCTTCCAGGTTTTATTGCCGATGAGATTCGCCATGTTACGACCTAACGTCAGTGCAGTGTGATACGTATATTTAATACGAAATGTAGAAATGATTTACCATAATGTATTAAACAGGCCGGTGGATGCAGGTTTTGATATCAACGTGGGTAAAAAATGGGAAGGTCTGATTTTAGCAGTGGACTTCTAGTGACTGAGATGATAACGATACAGCATATTTAATTTTAAAATAAATATATTATTTCATATAAACGATGTTTTTATTAACTTTCCTGTGCCCTGTCAGGGATTTTGCCTACCTACAACATAGTTTTGGCTTTAGCTTAGACACAGTTTTGGCAGACATTACACAAAATATAGCAAGCTCCCACTCAAGTGAAGTCGCGGTCCAAGATTTAAATATAATATAATGTCACAAGTGCTTCGGAATGAAGGCTAGATTAAAAAAATAATTTCATTTTGACTTTATAAGGGTTCCAGACAATTTAACAAATGTTTTTTTCTCGATTTTAATAAATACACATGTATAGGGCTCCTACCAAGATCTGAGGAGCCCAATCTCACCTGCAAGTGGTGCACCTGCCGATCAACGGACAAAGCTCTGGCGAACATAACAGCGCCCGACAAGCGGCAATAGGCTCGCCACCTATTACAAGGCACCAACAATATAAATGGCGAAGGTTGGGCGTAATGTATGCCTTTGTCTACCCCTTCGGGGAAACAGGTGTAATATCATGTAGGTATGTAAATAAAAACACTTTTTTGCTATTTCTGTGACACTAGCCAATTATTTTTATTCTGTTTTATTTTACTACAGATTGTTCGGAATAAATAGTGATTAATAATGCAGACACCCGAGTGTGGAACCGATTGCCCCAGATTCAAGCCCAGGGTCTGGTTACTGGGAGGGTCCTAGGCGGCAGATGCACGGGGCCCTAGTTGTCTAGCCATTAACCCTACGGGACCCCTACGTTCAGTCACACACGCTATAGTGGCACAAGGAGGTAGGAGGGGCGCGTCCACTGCGCCTCTCTGAGGTGGTCCTCCCGATTTTGGTCTGGTTTAAGCGGGTATGGCCGAATTTCAATTATTACACGAAGCGACTGCCGTCTGACCTCCGCAACCCAGAGGGAAACATCATTCTACGGTTAAACCAGCTGTCAGGATATTAGAAGGCACTGACTTCCTAACAACGACTGCCATAGATGTTCATGACAGCCGGGACCAACGGCTTAACATGCTCTCCAAGGCACAGAGCAAGTGATAACTACGCACATAACTTCGTATAGGTGCGCTACCAGGGTTAGAATCCGAGACCCTCTGATTTTGAAGGGTGTGGGTCTCTCCACTGGGCTATCCCCTCTCTTAGAACCTATATATTAATCATATGTAATTGACACTTTTTCATTTTGCTAATGATAGGTAATTTTAGGTTAAGTATTTCAAATTACTGGGTGTTGTTGAACACAAAATAACATCAACGACTGTCTTCTTGACAAAAACACTACTCATATTTATGTGATTATAGTAAAATCGCAAACTGAGTGTTTTTTTTTTATCTAAAGCAAAACTAATGTATCCAGCTTTGTCCGCGGTTTCAACCGCTTTAATATAAAATACGTCTCTATAGCGAGAAGCTATGCCCGACTATAATGGCATAAGTGAAAAGCCGTTGCTTTCAACAATGTCGTAAGTAAAAGTAACGACTTATCACTTACGATTTAAAAGCAACGACGTTTTTAGTTTGAGACTTTCGGGAATCAAGAAAGTGACACAACATTATTATTTAAAAATGTAATTATTGCTTTTCAAATTATTCTTCCGCGAAATTTGACACATTTTTCCATACGATGGAACCAATCGTTGAAGCAACCATTCCATTCGGAAGTAGGGGGCTCCAAAATGGCCGTTTTGTAGGCGTCCACAGCTTCTTCAGGTGATGAAAATCTCTGACCACGCAATTCTTTATTTTAGGGAATATATAGAAATCATTAGGGGCTGTACGGCGGATGGTCTAATAATTCTGTGTTTTCTTGCTCTAAAAACTATTTTGTTCTGTGCGCGGTGTGAGAACTCGCATTGTCGTAATGGAGGATGATGCGGCGATTGCAGTTCTCATTACGGAGTTCAGAAACGACCTGTGGCAAACAAATGCTAGCATACCATTCTCCATAAACCGTTTTTTGTCCCTTAAGAGGAATAGTCGCAACATGGCCGGTTTTGGAGACAAACGTGGCCACCATTATTTTGCTACACTCCGTGAACGAACAATTTTTGTTGGTTTTAACTCATTTTCGAACACCCAAACTCGTGACTGATTTTTGTTTCGGGTTCGTATGCATATTTCCAGGATTTGTCACCTGATACGATGTTGTATACACCATTTGAGGATCCTGCGTGGAATCTTTCGAAAGCAAGACGCTTTTTGCTCGCGAGCCGCTTTTTGCTCTTTACAGAGCGAATGCGATATCCATCGGGAAAACAACTTTTTTACACCTAATTGTTTATGCAAGATTATTTGTATTTGACTCATGCCAATGTCTAAAATTGTTTGAATTTCGCGGTATGTCACATGTCAATCTTCCTCAATCAGCTTACGCACAGAATCAACGTTTTCCTGTGTGACTGCAGTTTTTGGACGACCTTGACGGGGATCATCACTGAGCTTGACACATTCACGTTGAAATTCAGCAAACCAGCGAAACACTGTGGTTTTGGATGGAGCTTCATCACCAAATGCAGAAATCATCCGGTCAGTACACTGTTTTTGTGTTAAACCACTTCAAAAGTCATAATAAATCATCGCTCTTAAATTTTCTCGAGTCAATTGCATTTTCTCATCGACTATACAAGTTTGCCAAGACCTTGTGGCAATATCGAGATTCTTTTTTTAAATAAATAAATGGTATTCGATATTTAAAACCAAATATTTTTCAATTAACCTTTAATTTTAATTTCGAAACTAAACAAAAACCAAACTACCGACCTACATTGTACAACCGAGCGTTTGTTTAGACGCCACCGAATGTTTGTGTGAATGTAAGTGCAGACGGACCACAAACGACCCCGCGCCCGGCCGCATGTGTCCGCTCCCATTATACTATCTTAATTAATTATATATCAATGTAATGTTGCACTAACTACACATCTCTAGTTTGAGAGTTCATTTTATTAACATAGACAGGGTTGTTGTCAATATTTATCTTGTATTGTTTTAATCTTGCTGTGACTTTTACAACATCACTTGTTAAAGTGTAATTTACTGACACAAAACTTTTCCATTTTGACTTTACTCGTGAGTAAACTTTCAACTCTTTTCATTCACAATATTAATTATAAAACTAAACTCAAAGACACAATAGCATTTATCGCAAATATTTCATCAGACGTTCATACCGACCTAAATTGTACAAGTGAGTGTGTGTTTAGACGGCACCGAATGTTAGTGTAGACAGACCACAAACGGCCCCTCGCCCGGCCATATGTGCCCACTCACACTCCTTCTTATACTATCTGTACAGATCTCTAGTTTGAGACTTACTATAATCACATAGGTAGTATTTCATGTCTTTGTTTTGTCTAGTAATTTAGACAAGTTGATCTATAGTCGTTCCTATATACACCACATATCTTGTACACTTGTGAATCTTGTGTTCATAGTATTATATAATTTTTATTTAAGTCCAAAATTTGTTCTTTTTTATATTTTTTCTTTTTTTAATTTTTTTTTTCATTTCGTTGTATATTGCTCTGAAAATTATCAGAGTTCTTATATAAATATAATTTACTGACACATTCACATTAACTATACGATAAAGTTTTATGTATGTCATTCACAACTAAATTAATAAAGAAATAAAACATTTAGATACACTAGCTACCATCGCAGTTACTTCATCACATAGCAAGTTAAACTTAACAATAAAGTTTGCATTCTTTCATTCACGAATAGTCAAGAATTCAACTATATTCCCATAACCAAATAATTTAAATCCTTAAGGTTTTGGAGACAGAGCAGGTCAAACGTACTTTTAACAGACAAGAGTGTATGAGAAGAGAGGTGATAGCCCAGTGGCTAGAACCATAGCCTTCAATTTCAGAGGGTTTCGAATTCAAACCCTGGTGACTCACCTATAACTTTCTGAAGTTATATGCGGAATTATCGCTTGCTCCGTGCCTCGGAAAGCACATTAAGCTTAGGAAGTCAGTGCCTTATAGCATACTGACAGCTGGTTTAACCATAGAATGATGTATTCCTCTGGGTTTCGAAGGTCAAAAGTCAAAAGTCAAAAGTCAAAAATACTTTATTTCATAAACTATTACATAGTACTTGAAAACGTCAAAATTATAAAAAAATAACAAAAACAAATAAAATATAACTATACTAAAATCACGAAGCTTAGATTCACTTGCAACCAAATAATTTAAAAAAACAAAAAACATTTAAGTGCAAGCGAATCTAAGTGCCAGTTCCGAGCCACCGCTCTGTAAGAAGAACTGGCAAGAAACTCACAGGCTATGCTCTTTTAAATTATCGATTGGTTAGTAACAATCTTCATTTGTCTGTGACGCTATACAATGCAACATAATATAACAATATTCATGCTTTAAGTCATTCATATTAGAATAGCCTGTATGAAACGGCGGCTTAATCCCAAGCATTTTTATCAGCCATATAGTCTTTAATAGAATAATATCCCTTTGAAGACAGCTTGCGTTTTATTGTTAATTTAAATTTATTTAGGCTTAATTGCTGTATATTGCTTGGGATTTTATTATAGAATCGCACACATTGACCTTTAAAAGATTTGTTAATTTTTTGGAGCCTAGTGGCAGGTACAACTAGTTTATGCTTATTTCTTGTGTTTAGGTTATGTATATCACTTTTCTTACTCAATTTATCAAAATTTTTGTGTACATATACTAGGTTTTCATAAACAAACTGACCCGCCACTGTCAAAATACCAATTTCTTTAAATTTATCCCTTAGTGAATGTCTACATGGTAGATTATAAATTGCTCGTATGGCCCTCTTCTGCAGTACAAAAATATTTTGAATATCTGCGGCACAACCCCACAGAAGAATACCATACGACATAACACTATGAAAATAGCAATAATAAACAAGCCTAGCTGTTTCAACGTCTGTTAATTGGCGAATTTTCTTTACCGCGTATGCAGCAGAGCTGAGTCTATTCGACAATTCACCAATATGTGGGCCCCACTGTAACTTAGAATCTAATATAACACCCAAAAATTTGGTGGTATCCACAAGGGTCAACTCATCTTCCTTTATTTTAATAGTGGTGTTTACTTGTCTGACGTTAGGCGTCACGAATTTAATGCATTTCGTTTTAGCCCCATTTAATAATAAATTGTTAACGTCAAACCAGTGCACCACCTTTGAGATCGCATTGTTTACATCGTCTGGGTTCTGATATCGCTTTATTTTAAATAATAATGATGTATCATCAGCAAACAATACTATCTCGTGATTTTCCTTTACCAAATGTGGCAAATCATTAATATAAATTAAAAACAAAAACGGGCCGAGAATCGAGCCCTGCGGTACCCCCATTTTTACTACAGAACCCTGAGATCGCTTTCCATTAACTTCAACCCTTTGAATCCTATTACTTAAGTAAGAAGTAAGAAGATCCAATGCGGAGCCTCTTATTCCATAATAATCTAATTTTTTTATCAATGTTTCATGAGGAACACAATCAAAAGCTTTGGACAGATCGCAAAAAATACCTAAAGCGTCCAAAGAATCTTCCCAAGCATCAAAAATATGTTTCAAAAGCTCAACACCTGCATCGGTTGTGGAGCGACCCTTAGTGAATCCAAATTGTTTTGAATGCATTAAGCCATTTTTATTAAAAAATCTTAACATTTGGTTGTAAATAAGTTTTTCAAAAATTTTACTAAAAGTAGGCAGCACTGAAATAGGTCTAAAATTAGTTGGGTCTGCTGTACTGCCCGATTTAAATAGTGGAATGATTTTACTATTTTTCATTAAATCTGGAAACGTGCCGCAATCTATACATTTATTAAATATTATAGCTAAACTGTGCGCCACCGAAACAATGATAGGCTTGGTAACTACGATGGAATTGCCCCAGAGGTCTGCAGTCTTTTTAACATTAAGAGTATTAAATGTCTTAATTATATCTATGGGTGTTACATGATTAAACATAAACTCTTCTGTACAAATGTTTACATTATCTCTTAAAATAGCCTCCGCTAAAGTAGGCGAGGAATTTAAAGTTTTTGTAGTAGACACTGGAATATTAGTAAAGAAGTCTTCAAAAGCATTGGCAATATCTAAGTCAGATGTAAGCGTCTTGCTATCAATGTTGAGTTTAAACTTATTATTATAATTCTTATTTCTTCCCGTTTCACTATTAATAATATTCCATGTCATTTTAATCTTATCATCACTATTTCTAATTTTATAGCTCAAATAACAAGACTTTGCCGTATGACATGCTTTTCTAAATATTTTAGAATATTTCCTTACATAATTATAAAATTGTTCACTATTGTTAACATTTCTTTCGTCATACAGTTCATACAGTCTCTTTCTACTTTTATGTAGCCCAGGAGTAGCCCATTCACTAAAGGCAGCATTATCATTTACCTTAATCGTTTTGGGAGTAAATGTTGATTGAAAACTACTACAAAAGTCGCTAAAAAACATATTATATAAAATATTAGGGTCATTGCTTTTATCTACCATGGGTAAACTAAATGATAATAATTTATTGTTAAACCTCTCAAAACGATTATTGGTTTTTGGTATAAATGTTATTGTTCTTTTAGCCACAGTTTTATTTCTACAAAGCAAAGATATTTGTTGACCACAATGATCTGAATCTAATTGATTAATAATTTTTTTACTGTCATCACTCAGTATAATATCTGTAAATATGTTATCCAAGCAAGTGGCAGTAGTGGCTGTAATTCTTGTTGGCTCTAGAAACACATTTATCAAATTATATGATTTAAAAAGTGCTTTTATTCTTGTACATGCACTCGAACACTCTAGCAAATTAACATTAAAATCTCCACAAACAATAACATTTTTGTTAGCATTATAAACTTTTCCCAGCACTTCATCCATAATACTTTCAAATAAATCATATGAAGCTGATGGAGGTCTGTATACACTCAATACAACAAACCGTTCCATTTCGATACAGGCTATTTCAATAATCCGTTCGGCTGAGAAGCTTACTATATCATGGCGCTTCTTGAATCTAAATTTCTTATTTACTATAATTAATGATCCACCATGTATAGCACCCTCCCTGCAAAACGAACTACCTACCTGGTGATTATTAAAATTGAACATGAACTGGTTACTTTTAACCCAATGTTCAGTAATGCAAAAAATATCAATATGATTACCGTTCATGAACAATTCAATTTCTAGTTCCTTACCCAATATTCCTCTAATATTCTGGTGCACCAGGTTTATAACATTATTTTGTTTAGTAATTACTATGCCAGAGTTTGTCTCTGTTGTCTTAGATCTTAATTTAAATGATTTTCTATATTAGAAATAGAATCAGAATAATTAATGTCAACACAACAATTATTATCTACACTACTGCTTTGCTCAATAGAAGCAATATGTTTAGCCAAATTCTTGGCTGTTATACTAAAATAATAGGATAGCGAATTTGCTATCTGTCGCTTAAAACTAGATGAAAGGTAATATCTACCTTTAGTCATAAATTTGCTGCTAACAAAACTGTTAGTATCAATCAAATTAATAAAATCATGATATGTACTTATAGTATGTAGTACACAGTTTAACTTATATCTAAGATTATTTTCCGCGTCTGGCAAGCTCTTTGAGTAGGGGAATGTGAACAAAATAATTTTACTTAAATCAAGAGACAATAAATTATTAATATATTCAATTAACTCCTTTTTGTTAACGTTACCCCTATTCTCCACTAAAATAATAAGAGTATTCTCATTACTAAATTTATAATTTAAAATTTTTTTCATAATTTTGTCATATGTTGCAGATGGCATGCAATAGTTCACAACTGATTGTCCCTTAGACTCTGAATTCAATTTTGAGCCCATATGTCTACCAATATCATCACTGAACATAATTCTTTTATGTACATCACCTTGTGTACAACATGTTACATCAATTGATGCACACAACGGCTGCTCTGCACTGACACTAGTATGGGAGCTTCCACATAAGGTTTTGGTGTCAATGCAGACCGAAGGAACACACTGTGGAGAACTCAAGCAGTTGTCGTTGCAAGAGTTTTGATTTATAAAAGAATCAAGGCGCTCAGTGTTATCATTTGAGGTTTTAAGTATCTTATCAATTGTTAAAGAACATTTATTGTAGTCCTTAAGGGACAATTCATATTTCCTAGTTAGATACTGAATTTCAAATTGCAAATTTTGTATTTTTGATTCTAAGTGCTTTGTGTCAGTATAGTATTTTGAATGACACTGTTTTAACTCTAGCTCAGACAACTTCCATTGTTCTCTTAATTTAAGATTAGATTTAATATTCTTGCATTTATTCATCAGGCTATTAAAATGTTTTAATTGTTTTTTTGATTTATAGATAAATTTATTAATTTTAATATATTTTTTTAGTTTATTTCTGCTGCAAAATAGAACTGACTTGTCTGGTTGATATGAGTTATCATTTGTGAGATCAATAGTAGACAAGTCCGGGTTTGAAACAATTGCAGAAGTAATAAACTGCGGGACACCACTCATTAACTCACTGTATAAATTATTTGTTTCACGAGCAGCAGATTCCTGTGAGGACACTTCCAAGTCGGAGATGTGCACATGGGCATCTCGTAGTTCCTGCTCCAGTACTGAAGTCCTCCTCAGGGTCCTCTCATACTCTTCACTGCACTCTTGAAACCTATCTACTATAGATTGTAGGTGATCCCGCTCAATAACAACATCCTCATAACTAATATGAAGCCTTGAAAGTTCAGATTTTAATTTCTTTGTGTCATCTAACGCATTCACTAACAGATTTTCGTTCTCCTCTCTTTCCTTTGAAAGTTCTGCACAGAGCTCCGTTTTGGTCTTAAGCTCCTGCAACACCAGCTGGAGTTTGGGCTCCTCCTGCTGGCGAGACAACGCTTTACGGCTACGAGTATTCATATTGTGTTGCATAAAATACAATTCAAACGCGAGTTAAATTAAAAAAAATAACGGAGCACTTTGCTTTGCAGTATACGAAGTGACAAGTGGGTATTTTGAGGTTACCGGTAATTACTTTAAATTAATATTTTATAAAATTACGCAAACACAGCAACTGTCGTCAACACTGAATAAACGCTTATACAAGTATAATATTCTACTCAGGAGAAACAATCGACTTATTAAGTATTTACGTGAAGAAATGACTATCAACAACGGTTTTAGGACTTGTCACTTTTTACACTTAAAATACACAAATCACATAAAAAAAAATATATGTAACACTTATTTAACACTAAAATATGTGGTGATATTGGTTTTATATCGTTAAATTATGCTTAACTAATTAAATTTTAATTAAAATTATACAGAACAATTTTATGACATCTAGTATCGAGTGTTGCCAGACACGAAAAATGTTGTCAGTCGGCAGTCGCTCCATGTAATAACTGAAATTCAACCAAATCTGTATATACCAGCAGACCCTGGGCCCTGGAAATCTGGGATAATGCTAGGATATGGATAGAGTATTCAAGAAGGTTAATATGAGTGAATAAAGGTTAGAGAGTGAGCCAGGATCGCATCAAGTACAAGGATGTGGTCTCCTTCGGACTTATTCATGGCAAGACTTTTGCGAACTATCCATCCCAACTGCCTTTTTTTTCGAATGTATCAAATACAGTCTTATAAACCATAAGCCAAACAGCGAACTTAATTAGGTCATCTATCTATTTAGCAGGTAGACTTATACAACATGTAACAGAATAAGGGTTACACCAAGAAAGTAGTTTGTTATAAATCGGCTAAAAATATTCAATTTTAATCAATCGAAAAAAAGTTTATTTTTTAAAAAAAAAAACTTTTTTTTATTTTTTTTGCGGCACTTTTCGGTGCTAAGCGATGTGTGCGTGCGTGTCTCTCTGTGTGTGTAGGTCGGTAGGCTAAAGCGCTAATATGCCCATACGATTTGCCCTCGATGAGTATAACTAGTAACTTAAATAAACCATATTTAATTAAATAAAAGTAAAATTATTTTGCATGTTTTTTAATTATAATTAAATATTCTAATTGGGGTGTCTGAGGGTGTGCGTTAATTCTGTGCCATGTTGTATATTAAATAAAATAGTGCCTTTTCTTAACAAACTCCATAGCTATCATTAAAGGGGAACTAAAGGCAGCAGTGGGTGCGGGTCTGATCAGTCACAGGTCCCAGCTCGCCCGTGGATTTATTGCGGAAGTTACGCAATAAATACGCCGAGACGGGCCCGCCAAGTATTTCCAGTCTGCACTTGACTTCTTATATAACCCGGCTGGTGGGTGGAGGGATTCTTGGGCAAGGTTATATCATGTTTATATGAACGATGTAAAAGTTATGCTAAACGTTGGAAGTGTGTGATCGGGAAGTTTAAGTCTGCACTTGGATTCTGATACTATCTAGTTGGTATATTAAGGGTTAATTGTGAGGTTTTACAATGTCATTAATGAAGCGCTCGTAGCTCTGCAGTGCTCGGTGATCGCAAACGATCACCGAAGTAAAGCAGAATTTACAGAGGTCAGTTCTTGGATGGGTGACCGTAAGTGTGGCATTTGATATCGAGCGCTTCCGTGCTTTGGAAGGCACGTTAAGCCGTTGGTCCTGGTTATCACTAAATGTGGTAATCGTTAAGTCATGTTAGAGGCCTAATTGAGCGGCTTGATAAATTCTAACAGCAGGACGCCATACACTTGCCTCCACTAATCCGCACTGGGTCCGCGTGGTGGAGTATGACCCAATACCCTCGCACCTTGGTATGTAAGAGGAGGCTCGTGCTCAATAGTGGGACGTTAATGGGCTGAGATGATGATGACAATGTCATTCTTTCTGCAGTCTTATCTTCTTGCAGTAAGGCGTGAGACAGTGTGTTGTCATTTCGCTAAAACTGTTCACTGCTGCTCTGGAGGATGTTTTCAAGCTACTGGACTAGGAAAACTACGGCATCAACATCAATGGCGAGTAAATGACTTTCAGTTTGCCGACGACATTGTGGTCATAGCGGAGTTGCTTGTGGATCTGGGCACAATGCTCGGAGACCTCGACAGAGCTTTAAATGAAAACGGATAAGACGAAAATCATGTCAAATATCTCGGCCCTTTAAGTTAACGATGAGTTGAGATAAGATCAAATCAACCAAATAATTGTAATATTACCCACATATTAACTTAAAACTAACAAAACATTCAAAAAAAAATTAAAATTTAATCTATCATAATTAAAATACATAATTCTGAAATAACCGCAATGAAAAAAACCAAGACAGTATACATTAGAGATCGGATCCTATTTCATTCTTTAAATAAAAACACAAGACGAACTTGGTACCATTATTTTTTAGTTAACCTGGTCAGCAAGAATGCTTAAAGCAATATGGAAATTCCTCTTTTCACAAACCAGGCAGTAGTGTGCGCCAGACAAGCTGCCTAAGGTTCTAAAAGAGAATTTATTATGCCTAATTTTTAACTCTTTAGTTACTAATGGCTGAAAGTTTAAATAGGTACCTGAATTATTATGTGGACTGAAAAAGTGTGTATAATCCATGAGCTATCTTACGAACGTAATAAATTGTTATTTCTTTATCTAACTAAAAATTAAAAAACTTGGGATTAAACTGCCGGCTATTCTAATATAAATGACTTAAAATATTATTATTTTTAATGTTATATTATATTGCATTGTATAGCTTTACAGACAAATGAAGATTGTAATTCAAGTACCGAACTAATTGACAAGTTTAAAAGAGCATACATAGCCTGTGTTTCTTGCCAGTTCTTCTAACAGAGCGGTGGTTTGGAACTGGCACTTAGATTCACTTACACTTAATTATTTGTTGTTTTTTAGTCGTTTTGTTGCATGTAAGTAAATCTAAGCTTCGTGATTTCAGTGTAATAATATTTTGATGGTTTTTTTTTCATATTTAATTATGACGTTTTCAAGTACTATGTATAATAGTTTAAAAAATAAATAATTATCTACTTTTTTTTAAAAATGTAAAATTTATTTTATGGTAACTGACTGATACCACAGTCCCAACTTTTAAAACTGTGGTTAAGAGGCCATTTTTTCATTCAAATTACTAACTTAATTTGTACAAATACAAGCTTGGGTTTAAAATTTTCAACTTGTATTTTTACAAATTAGAATAAAAAGTCAACCTGATTATTATTGTGACCATACCCTATTTCAATTCGTTTTACATACTTACTTGACTGTGATGGAAGGTTCCCTTTCAATGTCCTGAAATATTAACTGTGCGTGTTCTATATTATTATAATTGGTTGTTAATTACAATTTTCTTGCTAATTCTTCTTATAGAGCGGTGGCTCGGAACTGGCAGTTAAATTTAAATATTTTTTAAATGTGATTTATTTAAGCTTCATAATTTCAGTGTAGTTTTATTTCGTTTTGACGTTGTGATATTTTTCATTTTGACGTTTCAAAGTGCTTTGCAATAGTTTATGAAATAAAGTTTTTTTTTAAATTCCAATATTCAAAATAATTTATTCAAGTTTGGCTCAATAGTCAGACTTAAAATTTAACACGCCTACAATATGTATTAAAAAAAAAAGATTCCAATAAGGTAATATCAATATTTTGCATGACACTTTATTGTTCAGAATTCACTATATTACATTAACTGCCAAGCTAATTTGACCCAAATGTTCCATTTAGGCCATCTGGTATATAAGTCTTCCCTGCCGGTCACCGGTGCCCCCCATGGCCCCATAAGAAGGGTAGCATGCCGGTCACCGGTGCCCCCCATGGCGGTTAATGTGATATTATACCATAACTTTCTAACTGTAATACTTTTTTTTTGCCATTAAAGAGCATATCAATCTATCAAATACCTTAGACCTTTACCAATTATTCAATAAACATTCGGCAAAGCCATTAATTCTATATTCCAAGAAACCCAACACAAGCAAAGCTATAGACATATTAAAAAAATAAACGCAAAGGAAAAAAGCAGCCGACGAACGTTATATTAACATAAAATAAAACACCCCTTTCATACCTCATCTGCGTAGCAAAGAAATATTCTCATATTTTATCAGCTCAAACACAGGAGCGCCAAATACATATGTGCTTCACTTTTGAACTGTGAAAGGCCGCACATATTTTACCAGTGTTAATTTAAAAAGTCGTTCTCTCTCAAAAGCCGGCGAATCTAGGTTTAATGTGATGTTGGCTTTCGTTGCATATTTCATTTCCATTCTGGCTGACCGCACGTGATACTTGGATAGGTTTCGATATTTTCTTTCATTACTACATAATAATCAAGCTCTTGTCCGAATTGGCGAGTTAGTTTTTATGTTGTCGTTCTTAAGAGCTTTATTGAGACAAAGTTGTATAAATGATTTCGATTTTGACATTAATATGCCAATGGTTAATTTTGTTAGGATTTTATGAACTCACCGCTGACATAGCCAGAAAAAGACAATGCCTCGAGTAGGGCTCAGAACAAACTATACTAATATTATAAAATGTATAATATTAGTATGAATATAAATAGATCTGTCTGTGTCGCTTTCATGCCAAAATATGGCACGCCCGCTGCGCCCTCTACAGGTCCCTCTTAATTTCCCCCCCGGTAGACAGTACTAAGGGCACCCAGAGTCGCCAATCTCTAAGTGTTACCTTTTCCCTAGCGGCTTCTCCGCTCTACCGGGAGGTACTCAGCCCCCACACCACGACAAGGTGGAGATCAGTCGGGGGGAAAGTCAACCTCATCTGCAAGTGGTGCACCTATGTGATATTATATATATATATATATATATGTTACGGGGACGTAGACCTATAAGAATGCCGTTCTTTTATTTCGGTTTAGAGCCTTGCCTGAAGGTGAACGATCGATATGGCTTATACGCAGGGATCTATATATGAACTTTGGGGTTCGGTTCCTACACAGGACAAAATTTGTGTACTTCAACACTTAGTAAAATTTATCATTCACTGTGTGGTTTCTTTATTTGACTTAAAATATACAGACTTATATAAATAAGTACTTTTTTATATAGTCATACTCATTAATACTTTATATATATTTACAATTAACGAAAATATTGGTGATCGTTTAAAAAGGAATAAAAATATACATACATACGAACATAGAACATATTATTATATTATGATAGTTACATAATAGTTTTCTGTTAAAACTAAAAGCATTTGACTGCACATGTAAAAGGCTTGAATGCTAAGCTACAATATTTTATACAAGTATTTTTGTATAACACTAAAATGCATTCAGGAGTGTATGTTTGTGAATGCATGCGACTAAGTCGGGAAAATGAATGCGATGCATATTTCATGGGGTGTCCGGATGTGCAGTCGAGACTTATTGATTTTTCCAGGTTTTATTATGGATGTACTTTTGGGAATGTCTACTATGTAAACAGATTTCGTTTGTAGCTTGGGGTGGCCTTGGATGTGTGATCGTTTGTGTGGCATTTAACCCGGCGTGAGTGAAGTTGGGTATCTCATACCCGCCGATTCGTGAAAAAATAATAGTTCTTAAAATTTTAATAACTTTTTTTATTTCTGAAGGCATTGCAAATTTAAAAATCGTTTAGGCCTGGGCTGGTTCGGCAGCTGAAGGAGATGTTGCAGCAACTTCGTACTTAAGTTCTTGACTTGACCACGACTATGTGACCCCCTCCTGGCGCCAAAGCTGGATCCGCCCTTGATGCTGCTGTGAATAATTTTAACAGTTACAGTATTCCGTCTGTAGAGGATGAACTACACATTTGCAACCACATTTGGTACATAATACCGACCTACCTACCCTACCGCATAGTCGATGTAATAATGTTTGGTTTCAGTTATGGATCAATTTTATGACTATAATATTAAAATTATTCTTTTTAAGATGTGTATGGTTCAAATAGTCTCTATAGAATAGTCAAAGATGGTTTACTCCACTTTCAGATGCATGTGTTAATAAAGGGAACTGCTTCAGAAGTGTATTTTTATATGTGTATATATACATATAAAATATATTAAATATTATAAAGAAATAATAAATATTTATTAACAATTACTCCAGATATTTTGTTTCAAAATAAGTATCATTAAAAACTTGTGTTATGGACACTAAATAACGGATAAACATACATAAATATTTTTTTTGTTTCAAATGAATACTTAATATATATAGGATAGATTATTGATATAAATAACTTAGGTATTAATTTCTATTTGACAAATGGTAATTATTACATACCTAAATATATTAAAAAACGATTAGCTTCTACGCTATATTATTACTTTTTTAACTTAGCCAAAAACTTGGCTGTGAAACCTGCTTTTATTGAGCAGAACATTATTAATAATTCAAACTTGGAATCAATTCCAAATAATTTAAATTTACTCATAAGACAATAGAGGAGTTCTCTTGCAATAGATTGACCAATGAAAAGCCGCTCTTAAATTTATTTCATCAGAATGTTCAAGGCATTTCAGGCAAAGATCTAGAATTAAGTTTGTTATTAGAGTCATTAAATATCCATGTAATGTGTATAACTGAGCATTGGCTAAATGTTAATGAGTCTCTACTGGGACTACAAAATTATAAAGTAGCTAGTGCATTTCACAGGAAACAATCTATAAGAGGTGGATCACTTATTTTAGTACATAATAGTTTAAACAATAGGGCTCGTAGGGATGTTGAAACATCTTCAGTTGAACGTGTTTTAGAATTGTCTTGTACAGAGCTTAACCATTTTATTGTTTTATGTGTTTATAGACCGCCTAGTGGCAATTATCAACAGTTTGAAACTGCAATGGAGGATGTTTTAGCAACCTTATGCAAAAGTAATAAAAAAGTTATAGTATGTGGTGACTTTAATGTTAATATTTTGGAATCTTCCTCAATATCAGTTAGGTTTTTGAATTTGTTCAAGTCTTTTAATTTACTTAATTCTTTTCTTGAACCCACTAGAATTACGCCTACGTCTTCAACATGCTTAGACAATATTTTTTGTAATTTTACTATTATACATAAATCAATTGAGTATGGCGTAACTTCCGACCACAGTGGACAGATTATTAGTTTTGAATATAATTTTCAAAATGTAACTAAAAAAATATTAATTAGACCAATAACAAAGAATCTGGTTTTGAAATTTCAAAGCAATGTCAACGAAAAGCTTACCACGTTAGAAAACAATTCCGCTATAAATTATGATAAATTGTTCGGAATTGTACAACAAGAATTTTAGTATAACAGCCAAGAATTTGGCTAAACATATTGCTTCTATTGAGCAAAGCAGTAGTGTAGATAATAATTGTTGTGTTGACATTAATTATTCTGATTCTATTTCTAATATAGAAAATCATTTAAATTAAGATCTAAGACAACAGAGACAAACTCTGGCATAGTAATTACTAAACAAAATAATGTTATAAACCTGGTGCACCAGAATATTAGAGGAATATTGGGTAAGGAACTAGAAATTGAATTGTTCATGAACGGTAATCATATTGATATTTTTTGCATTACTGAACATTGGATTAAAAGTAACCAGTTCATGTTCAATTTTAATAATCACCAGGTAGGTAGTTCGTTTTGCAGGGAGGGTGCTATACATGGTGGATCATTAATTATAGTAAATAAGAAATTTAGATTCAAGGAGCGCCATGATATAGTAAGCTTCTCAGCCGAACGGATTATTGAAATAGCCTGTATCGAAATGGAGCGGTTTGTTGTATTGAGTGTATACAGACCTCCATCAGCTTCATATGATTTATTTGAAAGTATTATGGATGAAGTGCTGGGAAAAGTTTATAATGCTAACAAAAATGTTATTGTTTGTGGAGATTTTAATGTTAATTTGCTAGAGTGTTCGAGTGCATGTACAAGAATAAAAGCACTTTTTAAATCATATAATTTGATAAATGTGTTTCTAGAGCCAACAAGAATTACAGCCACTACTGCCACTTGCTTGGATAACATATTTACAGATATTATACTGAGTGATGCCAGTAAAAAAATTATTAATCAATTAGATTCAGATCATTGTGGTCAACAAATATCTTTGCTTTGTAGAAATAAAACTGTGGCTAAAAGAACAATAACATTTATACCAAAAACCAATAATCGTTTTGAGAGGTTTAACAATAAATTATTATCATTTAGTTTACCCATGTTAGATAAAAGCAATGACCCTAATATTTTATATAATATGTTTTTTAGCGACTTTTGTAGTAGTTTTCAATCAACATTTACTCCCAAAACGATTAAGGTAAATGATAATGCTGCCTTTAGTGAATGGGCTACTCCTGGGCTACATAAAAGTAGAAAGAGACTGTATGAACTGTATGACGAAAGAAATGTTAACAATAGTGAACAATTTCATAATTATGTAAGGAAATATTCTAAAATATTTAGAAAAGCATGTCATACGGCAAAGTCTTGTTATTTGAGCTATAAAATTAAAAATAGTGATGATAAGATTAAAATGACATGGAATATTATTAATAGTGAAACGGGAAGAAATAAGAATTATAATAATAAGTTTAAACTCAACATTGATAGCAAGACGCTTACATCTGACTTAGATATTGCCAATGCTTTTGAAGACTTCTTTACTAATATTCCAGTGTCTACTACAAAAACTTTAAATTCCTCGCCTACTTTAGCGGAGGCTATTTTAAGAGATAATGTAAACATTTGTACAGAAGAGTTTATGTTTAATCATGTAACACCCATAGATATAATTAAGACATTTAATACTCTTAATGTTAAAAAGACTGCAGACCTCTGGGGCAATTCCATCGTAGTTACCAAGCCTATCATTGTTTCGGTGGCGCACAGTTTAGCTATAATATTTAATAAATGTATAGATTGCGGCACGTTTCCAGATTTAATGAAAAATAGTAAAATCATTCCACTATTTAAATCGGGCAGTACAGCAGACCCAACTAATTTTAGACCTATTTCAGTGCTGCCTACTTTTAGTAAAATTTTTGAAAAACTTATTTACAACCAAATGTTAAGATTTTTTAATAAAAATGGCTTAATGCATTCAAAACAATTTGGATTCACTAAGGGTCGCTCCACAACCGATGCAGGTGTTGAGCTTTTGAAACATATTTTTGATGCTTGGGAAGATTCTTTGGACGCTTTAGGTATTTTTTGCGATCTGTCCAAAGCTTTTGATTGTGTTCCTCATGAAACATTGATAAAAAAAATTAGATTATTATGGAATAAGAGGCTCCGCATTGGATCTTCTTACTTCTTACTTAAGTAATAGGATTCAAAGGGTTGAAGTTAATGGAAAGCGATCTCAGGGTTCTGTAGTAAAAATGGGGGTACCGCAGGGCTCGATTCTCGGCCCGTTTTTGTTTTTAATTTATATTAATGATTTGCCACATTTGGTAAAGGAAAATCACGAGATAGTATTGTTTGCTGATGATACATCATTATTATTTAAAATAAAGCGATATCAGAACCCAGACGATGTAAACAATGCGATCTCAAAGGTGGTGCACTGGTTTGACGTTAACAATTTATTATTAAATGGGGCTAAAACGAAATGCATTAAATTCGTGACGCCTAACGTCAGACAAGTAAACACCACTATTAAAATAAAGGAAGATGAGTTGACCCTTGTGGATACCACCAAATTTTTGGGTGTTATATTAGATTCTAAGTTACAGTGGGGCCCACATATTGGTGAATTGTCGAATAGACTCAGCTCTGCTGCATACGCGGTAAAGAAAATTCGCCAATTAACAGACGTTGAAACAGCTAGGCTTGTTTATCATTGCTATTTTCATAGTGTTATGTCGTATGGTATTCTTCTGTGGGGTTGTGCCGCAGATATTCAAAATATTTTTGTACTGCAGAAGAGGGCCATACGAGCAATTTATAATCTACCATGTAGACATTCACTAAGGGATAAATTTAAAGAAATTGGTATTTTGACAGTGGCGGGTCAGTTTGTTTATGAAAACCTAGTATATGTACACAAAAATTTTGATAAATTGAGTAAGAAAAGTGATATACATAACCTAAACACAAGAAATAAGCATAAACTAGTTGTACCTGCCACTAGGCTCCAAAAAATTAACAAATCTTTTAAAGGTCAATGTGTGCGATTCTATAATAAAATCCCAAGCAATATACAGCAATTAAGCCTAAATAAATTTAAATTAACAATAAAACGCAAGCTGTCTTCAAAGGGATATTATTCTATTAAAGACTATATGGCTGATAAAAATGCTTGGGATTAAACCGCCGTTTCATACAGGCTATTCTAATATGAATGACTTAAAGCATGAATATTGTTATATTATGTTGCATTGTATAGCGTCACAGACAAATGAAGATTGTTACTAACCAATCGATAATTTAAAAGAGCATAGCCTGTGAGTTTCTTGCCAGTTCTTCTTACAGAGCGGTGGCTCGGAACTGGCACTTAGATTCGCTTGCACTTAAATGTTTTTTGTTTTTTTAAATTATTTGGTTGCAAGTGAATCTAAGCTTCGTGATTTTAGTATAGTTATATTTTATTTGTTTTTGTTATTTTTTTATAATTTTGACGTTTTCAAGTACTATGTAATAGTTTATGAAATAAAGTATTACACTTTTGACTTTTTTGACTTTTATTTTTGACTTTTGACTTAAAAAAAAAAAAAAAATTTAAGAATAACTTTAAGCTGAAAAGTGTGGAAATTTCAAACAAAAGGAAGTTTTGTGATTGGGCTACTCCCGGAATTTATAAAAGTAGGAAGAAACTTTTTGATTTATATAGAGAAAAAAGTACTTCAACAGATTCAAATTTTATTCAATATGTTAGAAATTATTCAAAATTGTTCAAACTTGTTTGCACCACTGCTAAGTCAATGCATCTTAAAAATAAAATTATGAATTCCAAAAATAAAATTAAAGCTACATGGAATGTCATAAACCAAGAATCTGGAAAATACAAGAATAATCATAGCATGATAACTCTTAAAGTCGATGATAAAGATATTGTAGAAGAAGAAGAGGTGGCCAACGCATTTCGGAAATTCTTTGTGAATATACCATTAGAGACAACTCAAGCACTTGACTCCTCTACTCAGCGTGCAGTCTTTCTTCTGGAAGACAATGTACCTCTTTGTAGTGAATTATTTAGTTTTAGACATATTGATGGCTCTACAATAGTTAATACTTTTAATACAATAAATTTAAAATTAACTGAGGATTCATGGGGAATCTCAACCAACATTATTAAATCTATCATTAATATTATTGCTCCTCAGTTGGCAGTCATCTTTAATCAATGTATTGATGATGGTTCATTTCCAAGTTTAATGAAATACAGTAAAGTAATACCTCTTTTTAAAGCTAGTGAGAAGTCTGATCCTACTAACTATAGACCAATATCAGTACTCCCAGCTCTTAGTAAAATATTTGAAAAAGTTATTTTTAATCAATTACTTTGTCATTTCTCTCTGAATTCCTTATTTCATTCTCAGCAGTATGGTTTCACTAAGAGTAAATCCACTACAGATGCTGGTGTAGCCCTAATGAAGCATATATTTGACGCCTGGGAGGACAGGCAGGATGCGATTGGAGTATTTTGTGATCTTTCGAAGGCATTCGATTGCGTTGACCATCCTACTTTGTTAGCTAAATTGACATATTATGGTGTTAATAGTAATTCTTTAAAATTAATTAAATCTTACTTGAGTGACAGAACTCAAAAAGTAGTTATTAATAGAGTCGAGTCTTCTGGCGCGCCATTGCTTATGGGAGTTCCACAAGGTTCGATTTTAGGCCCTTTATTGTTTCTAATTTATATTAACGATCTACCTTTCTATACTAGAGATCTGTGCGAAACAGTTTTGTTTGCTGACGATACGTCTCTGATATTTAAAGTGAACAGAGGCAAGGATCATTCTGACGTGATAAATAATGCTCTTGCGAAGGTTTTACATTGGTTTACGGTTAACAATCTATCTCTTAACGCAAGTAAAACTAAATGTATAAAGTTCTCATTGCCTAATGTTACAAAAGTCTCAACTAACTTGAAAATGAATGGCAAGAATATCGAGTTATTAAATGACACAAAGTTCTTAGGCATCAATATTGATTTTAAATTGCAGTGGAACCCCCATATAATGGATTTGTCCGGAAGGCTTAGCTCAGCATGCTATGCCATCAAAAAGATAAGACTCATAACAGACGAAGAAACAGCTAGATTAGTTTATTTTAGCTATTTTCATAGCATTATGTCATATGGTATGTTATTGTGGGGATCTGCTGCGGACATACATAATATATTTGTACTACAAAAGCGCGCCATAAGAGCTATCTATAATCTTAAGTCCAGAGATTCTCTTAGAGAGATGTTTAAAAGAATTAACATATTAACGGTTGCATCTCAGTATATATTTGATAATATAATGTATGTTCGCAAAAACATTAATACATTTGATAAAAATTCAAAAGTACATAATTTTAATACTAGGAATAGAAATAAGCTCTGTCTGCCAAATTGTCGACTTCACAAAACAAAAAATTCATTTTTGGGTAATAGTATCAGATTTTTTAATAAAATTCCGCAGGAAATAATTGATCTACCATTGGCAACTTTTAAAACTGTAGTTAAAAAGCAGTTTCTTCAAAAGGGGTATTATGCTGTTAATGATTACTTATCGGATAAACAAGCTTGGGCTTAACATTTTCAACTTGTATGTGTATATTAGAATAAAAAGTCAACCAGATCATTGTCGTGACCATCCCTTATTGTACAGGCTCAGCTCAGTTTCACAATACATACTTACTTGACTGTGATGGAAGGTTCCCTTAGTGCTACTTTATTGGTTACAGCTTCGGGGGACCCTTTCAGTATCATCAAATTTACACTGTGTGTGTCATGTAACAAAAATAATTTAAAAGAGCATAGCCTGTGAGTTTCTTGTCAGTTCTTCTCACAGAGCGGAGGCTCGGAACTGGCACTTAGATTCACTTACACCTAATTTTTATTTATTTGCATGTAAGTGAATCTAAGCTTCGTGATTTCAGGGTTGATATATATTTTTTTTCAATTTTTATATTGTTTTGACGTTTTCAAGTGCTATGTAATAGTTTATGAAATAAAGAACTTTTTACTTTTTTACTTTTACTTTACATAGCCCTCAGACCAACACAAATATTTATGTGTATGTACACAAAAAGTCTTTTTTTACATTATGTATGATTATTCGTTATTTAGTATCCATAACACGAGTTCTTAATGATACTTATCTTGCAAATAAATTATTAGTGTAATTGTCAGAAAATATTTATTATTTATTTAATACTATTTAAAGCTCATTTCATAATTATTCGAGTTATTTGTGCCATATAGACAGCATAAATTTACATCAAAGTTATTTCAATTCAGATGCAATACAAACTTTAAATTAGAGATAAAATTTATACGCCAGTCTCAGAACCTCCTTCTTTATATAAAATTCAACGAGTACGTTCAAACAAAAAAAACTGTACCCCCACTATATTATATTCAAGAACCGGCCATACCTCATACTGTGTCTTCAGCACTAAATGGAAACGACATTCTAGAAAAAGGGGGGATGAATAAAGCTCATAGATGCGTTCTCCACAAGCCTCGCGTTGGAGTGGCGCCAGGAGGAAGACCGCGAAGGAAATATATTGAATTTATGCGCTTATTAAGATTTTCTTACAATTCCTATTCGGGAACTGAATCTTTAACACATTATTTTATTATTACAGCCGTTCCACATACTACGTACATACATACATAATATAACGCCTGTTTCCCCGAAGGGGGAGGCAAAGGCATATTATACGCCCACATTACGCCAGTTGCATTGTTGGTCCCACGTATATATTAATTACAAACCTACAGATATTAAAAAAATAAGTTTATTCCTGAACTTCTTTAAGCCATATTTTTATGCTATTATTTTATGAATAATGTAGAGATACATACAATAGGAGCTTGCAAACACATACGCCAGCAGATAATTTCAAAGCCAAATGGTCATAACCAGGAACGACTGACTAGGGTGTATAGGTCTCCTACCAAGATCTGAGGAGCCCAAGCCAACCTCACCTGCAAGTGATGCACCTGCCGTACAACGAACGAGGCTCTGGCGAACATAAAAGTTCCTGGTAAGCGGCAATAGGCTAACCACCTATTACGTGAGACCAACGATAAAAATGGAGAAGTGTGGGCGTATAGTGCCTCTGCCTACTCCTTCAGGGAAACAGGCGTCATATTAAGTATGTATGTAAAGCTAGTAAGTTCTAAAACAAGAAATATATAAACAATGGACCCACAATGGCGCACCGATGATATATTCGCGCCATTTGTCAATGCTCGGCCCTCCTCACAGCGTCCCTTCGCCACTTTCACTCGCTTTTAATTGGACATCAGGAAAATCAATCGTCTTCTTGAGGAAACAGTATCGTTGACACTGTTTTTAGACCTATTTACCTGTTGATCGATTCGATGATCAATATATTAATAAGAAAAATATAGACAATATCAAAAAATATATGTAAATAATTATATTATTATTAAAATTGTTATTATTCGGATTAAAAACGCGGTGTATAGAACTATTTTTATCTCAATGTTAGAATTTTAGATCAGTTCAGTTCAATATTTTTTATTCCATAAACTATGACATAGTACTTGAAAACGTCAAAATTTAATATAAAAACAAGAAAAAATACAAAAAGAAATATAATGACACTAAAATCGAACGAAGCTTAAATTCACTTACTTGCAACAAAACAAAAAAAAATTAATTGTAAGTGAATCTAAGTGCTAGTTCCGAGCCACCGCTCTATAAGAAGAACTAGCAAGAAACTCACAGGCTATGCTGTTTTGAATTATCAATGGGTTAGTAATTCTTCATTTGTCTGTGAAGTTATATAATGCAATTTAATATAACATTAGCAATATTCATGTTCTAAATCATTCATATTAGAATAGCATGTATGAAACGGCAGTTCAATCCCAAGCATTTTTACATTTACAAACTTTATTTACAGTGGTTCGCGGGAGTAAAACCTTCTTATAACGGTTTAATTGAGAAGAATCAATTCGTGTCCAGTCGATCATACTGCCCGTAATTTGGTAATGTATCATTAGATAGATAGATAAATAAACTTTTTATTGCAACGAAAGACACACATACAATTCAATGCATGCCGTGGTGACTTGTAAGTAAAACAGCACTTAGCTTTTAAGTATTAACTGTATTTGTTATGTTCATTTTTGGTGTATGTTTTGTTAGTCGCCCTAAATGTAATAAATAAATATCTAGAATAAATACCTAGAAAACAACAAAAACAAAATTGCGCTTTTATTTTTTTATTGGACTGCATCGACTGCTTACCATTAGGATGTAGTCATTACGAGGTGTCACATTGAAAAAAACAAAAATTACAATAATAAAAAATATAACAACAATGTAAACTAAAAGTAAAGCATTCGCATAATTATGCATATATTCGTGTAAGCCCTTGGCCTTATGAAGATGATGTACCATTCGTGAAACACGCTCTTGAAGTACACCTCTCTTTTATATGAATTGAGCTGCTTATATTCCACCCTTTGCTGTGTATATTTACTATAATCTACATGGGAAGTATTAGATATACGAAAATTAAAAAAATCTTTTCAAAATGAAAAAAAAAAACAATAATTATGTGCATGTCGGATCTGGAAGGCCTATCTTCTAGATTTTCAGACATTGTGGGCGAGAAACGTGGATACAGGCAATAGAACAACGAACACGAACTTGAGTCTACACAATCACTTTATTTTTACATCGAAACCGTCCTGATTACATTTTATTACAACTAGATACTTAAACTATGAAACGGAACACGGGACGGGTTCTAGAAGACCCGTGTTGACTCGACCGAGAGCTGAAGTGAAGTGAACTGGCCTCGAGTCGAACACGAACCATCTAGACTCCGTCAAACGACGCCATCTTGTTGTTTACGTCGTTTGGTGCACCGTTGGCAACGCCACTGTGATTATGACTTGACCGGATCCGACATGTATATATCTTGTACTAAAAACGTTCAAAAATGTTCCTTCGATACCTCGACTATAAGTGTCAGATCAGACATCGTTGTCGGCGAACCACTTCATACCCTTAACATATAGGCGTGATGTGTGCACCTTGTTGAGCATAACTAATGGTTCTATAGATTATTTTCTTATTTATTGTATTAGATTTTAAGACATAATTTAAAAAAAGCCGAGATGAGTTTTTTGAGGCATTCTTCTTAATCTCGTTGCCTTTTTGGAAGCCTCGTTGGAAGATCTGACTGACTGACGGACAATCCCGTCCCCCTTAAGAATCACGACAGGCTGACTGACAGATCCCCCAATAAGAATAACCGACAGACTGACAAATCTTGAGAAAAAACCACAACAGACAGATAAACTGACAAACCTTGACAAATTCTGAAAAATAATCCATTTGCTTTTATTTCCTGATTATAGCACCGCTCATATCTCTTTCATTGTTGTTAAGAAGAAAAATAATGGAATTTACATTTTGTGTATAAAAATTTGACGAATCTAAATGATCCTGTTGATCTTAAAGACAAAACAGTATATGTTATTTTATTTTGTTTATTTATAGATGTGGCGACATCATACACGTCCGCATCGACCGAGGCGACCAGCCAACTCAGACGCGAACTACGTGATTTTTATATTTAGTGTAGGTAGAATAATATTTTATGTTTTTTGTGTACCGTCAATTTCTGAAATATGTGCGTTGTGTGAAATAGTAATATGTTCGTTATCTTTAAATAATAAATAAAAATATTATTAATAAAAATATAATGATAAATAAATGTTCAATATTATTTAGAATCGACTTTAATTCACTCGCCACAACAAGCCTCCTCAACAATAGACAGTCCAGAGCTTCTGTCAGAAATCAATTTTAAAGTGACAAGCAGAAAGTTATTCAGAAATTATGTTCCCGTTAACGTGTCTAGTGCAAATACTAAATACAGACATAACGCATGTCTGCATTGAGCCGACCGCCAACAGAATAAGTTAACTATCTTTAAGTTAATTATCTTCTTATAACTATCTATTTATCTTTGAGTTCGAACTATTTACCGCGATTGCAAAGTCAGTATAGCGATTTATGGCTAAGAAATTTTTATATCAGTAGAAAATAAGATAATTTTGCATAAGTATGTGAGTGTTATAACTGTTTTGTAAGTCTTATAATTGAAGATTTGTAATCAGCGTAGCGTGGTTTATACTGAGTAGTATAGGTGCAATTAGCTAAAAATTTTCCTAAAGTAAATGACATACCCAGAAATAACCAATTATAATTATTATAAATAGCCAAAACAAAGGTTTCTTTTTGCAATTTTCTAGTATGGAACCCCCTAAAGAATAAGGATTATAATAAGGATTTTTCGTATGGACCGTAAACATACATTTCATATAAAAACAAAGTTGGTCCTGTTGGTTAAGCTAGCTGCCCGCTAGTTAATTATATAATTAAACTAACTTTTAGTTGGAATACTCGATTTTGTATATTTTGCTTTTTCTGTTCTCGCGGGACATTTAAAGTACTCAAGTTATTTTTACAGCTTTTGAAAGGATAATATTCCTTTACAAATTATAAATTTTCTTCTGTAATTTTAAACTTTACACCAACAATTCACTTCTATTTGTGGTAACAAAAAGAGTTATTTTCTTCTTTTATTTTAAATCTTGTGACTGCAGATCACAGGTTTTTGTCAAATTGTCTAGTCTATTAAGTACAAGTAAAACTAACCTTGACGATTTTCTTGCCTATTCTTTTACGCTCAAGCTCCCACCCACAGCGAATGGGCGCCATAGTCTTTAAGTTTTGTAATTATGACTTTCAAAAGAACTCTATTTGAGCCAATCTTGAATAAATAATATTGACATTGACTTATATGAGAAAAATGTGTGGATAGAGAGAATAAACAAAACCGATAACCTTTTACATTAAATACTTACACGTTTAAATTTTGTAATTAATATCTTGTGAGTGAATGCACGACGCAGAGTCAAAATTCAGTGTGATACTCAAAGCAACATCAAAAGTCCACAAAACAGCAATTTGCCACTATTAAGACTAAACGTGACCTCTGGTAAAGAGAAAACCATTCTTAAACATAAGAAAAGTACAAATTTCATTTCCTCAAAGAACAAAAACAAAGCGAAAAATGCACGTTCACTCATGCATTGGTTTTAAAAGTATATTAAATAGAAGAACTGTAAAGTCGGAACTCGTCACAGATGTGACCGACCGCTAGTGAATTTATAGCTCAATACTTACATGCTGTACTTTCTATACTAGATTTCGCATAATTTCTGCTGCAAGCTACGAACTAAATGCTGCACAGTGAACTGTCAGACAGTGAAATAAATTCAAAATGTTTTAAATATTTAACTATGCTTATAAAGTGATCATCATCAGCATCTCAGCCATCTGACGTCCACTGCTGAACATAGGCCTCCCCAATAGATTTCCACATTGAGCGATCCCGAGTCGCCTGCATCCATCGGCTTCCTGCTGCCTTGACCAGATCATCAGTCCACCGCGTGGGAGGCCGTCCTCTACTACGTTTGCCGGTTCGCGGTCGCCATTGAAGAACCTTAACGCCTTATCGGTCGTCGATTCTTCGAGCTATGTGCCCCGCCCATTGCCACTTCAGCCTGCAAACTTGCCTCGCTATGTCGGTAACTCCAGTCTTCCTACGGATTTCCTTATTCTGATTCGATCACGTAGGGAATAAAGTAATAGTTTGCATGAAATAAAAATATTAATTTTCATTTCTTGAATAGGTCCTACGTAATAACATCACCTAAAAAAAAATCTTCCATGTTATATCTATCCCGAAGGTGCCGTAGAAAGTGGCTTAAGATCTCGTCTGGTGTCAACGTGAGCGAAGGCCACTTCCCACTATTAGACGCGTTTCTATCTGATCTGAAAGTAAAGCATTTACCTTAAAAGTGAAATAAAAAGCAGAACTGTAAAGTCGGATCGGAACTCGTCACAGATGTGACCGACCGCTAGTGGATTTATGGCTTAATACTTACATGCTGTACTTTCTATGCTAGATTTATATAAATATGACGAGTTGTATACACTTGTTGTGTACCACGTGCTAATTGCGATAACGCAACGCACCACTTCTAGAAAAAAAACAAATAAATAGGGAAAAAATAATCAGTCCCCCAAAAAAAAATCATCATCATCATCATCAGCCTATACTAGTCCACTGCTGGACATAGGCCTCCCCCAAATCGCGCCATTTTCCCCTGTCTTCGGCTTGCCGCATCCAGCATCTGCCAGCGACCGCTCGCAAATCGTCACCCCACCTGGCGAGTGGACGTCCTACACTACGTTTGCCAAGTCGCGGTCTCCACTCAAGAACTCGTTTACCCCATCGGTTGTCGGTCCTTCGACAGATATGGCCAGCCCACTGCCACTTCAGCTTGCTAATCCTGTATGCTATGTCGGTGACTTTGGTCCTCTGTCGGATAACATCATTTCTGATTTTATCTCTCAGAGAGACTCCGAGCATAGCACGCTCCATAGCTCGCTGAGCGACCTTGAACTGGCGAATCAGTCTTACTGTGAGTGTCCACGTTTCGGCACCGTAGGTCATAACAGGTAGGACGCACTGATTGAAAACTTTCGTTTTCACCTATCCGTCGCGAGGCTGATGCCAGGCTGTTCAGGATCTGTTGCAGCTCCTCCAACGTTTCCGCCATCAAGACTATATCGTCAGCGAATCGTAAGTGCGAGATGTGTTCACCGTTTATGTTAATGCCTTTGCCTTTCCAGTACAGCGTCTTGAATAGGTCCTCCAGCGCGCTTGTGAACAGTTTCGGGGATATTACATCCCCCTGTCTCACCCCTCTGCGCAACTGGATAGACTTAGACTGCTGGTTCTGTACTTGGACATTCATAGTGGCGGATTCATAAAGACATCTCAGCACTTCGATATAACGACAGTCTACTTGGCACCGCTGCAAGGATTCCAGAACCGACCAGATCTCGACAGATTCAAAGGCCTTCTCATAGTCCACAAATGCCAGACACAGAGGCTGACTATACTCCTCAGTCTTCTGTATAATCTGCCTAACTGTGTGTATGTGGTCTATGGTGCCATATCCTCTGCGAAATCCGGCCTGTTCCGGTGGCTGAAACTCGTCGAGTCTTCTTGCTAGACGATTCGTTATAACTCTAGAGAACAGCTTATAGACATGGCTCAGGAGTGAGATGGGCTTATAATTCTTAAGAAGGGTTTTATCGCCCTTCTTAAAAAAGAGAACCACGACACTTCCGCTCCACGCCTTTGGAGTTCTCCCACAGTGAAGGACAGAGCTGAAGAGGTTCTGCAGCTCCAGAAGTATCGGAGCTCCTCCAGCCGTTAGAAGCTCTGAAGTAATTCCATCCTCACCAGGGGCTTTTCCATTTTTTAGTTGTCTCAGAGCCAGTACGATCTTGTCTTGGTCAATGTCTGGCAGTTCGTCGGTGTAGTGGCGTATCAGGGTGGCTCGAGAATCATGGTTTTCACGCTGAGGACAAAGAGCATGTGCGGCGTATAACCGGCCGTAGAAATCCTCAATCTCGGCAAAGACCTCCGACCTCGTCAAGGCGGTTCTACCCTCGTGCGTCGTCAGCTTCGTCAGATGGCTCCTTCCAAGCTGCTGAGTAAATACTTTGGACCCTCGGTTTCGCTCTATCGCCTCTTCAATGAGGCGAGTATTAAAGCTCCGAAGGTCTCGCCGTACCATCTTCGCAATGCGCTTGTTTAGGTCTGACCTTTCTGACGAAGTGAGCTGGGTAGTTTCCCGCCTTGCTGTCATCAGTCTTAGGGTCTCTTCCGAGAGTTTGGATTTCCTGCCTTTACACCGCTTTTGACAAAATTTGATGCCCTCGCCTCTCAGCGTTTCCACCAGATTGTGTAGGGTCTCGTCTACGTCCTCCGTGGGTTCCGATGCGGCAAATCTCTCTCCGAGTATCCTCTGGAACTCCTCGGAGCAAAAAAAAATGGTTGTCTGTAAAGTCGGTTTACTGACGATAGTTGAACGTGACAACGTCTTAAGAAAATACTGATGGAATGGTAGCATTTTTTAAAAGAAAATTTTAATTTCATTTGTTTAATAAAGCAGCAGCTGTCCACGCAGACGCATCGCTCACTCAAGTAGGAGAGAGACGGATGTCGAACGCTGCCGAACGCAAAGGCCGATTGTGCTTCTTTGTCGCTCGTTCCGCGCTATCGCTTGCACTTCAAGCCTTACATGGAACGCCTCAGAGCGAGGTAACGCCGCATGAGTCATGTTTTTTCGTGCGTGCTGCCGGCTCTATCGAATTATAAGATGTTGTCACGTCAAAATCTAAATATGGTATACTCTTAAACTTATTGAGATAACATATCGTACTAAATTTTCAATCGGATATCTGACTGTCGCTACTGCTCTAACTATACTATGGTAAATATTTCGCGTTAAGTCTTCCGAAATGTAAACAGAGTACGCGAAATCTTTAAGGCATTACGTTAGAGTTGCGGCTCACTTAAAAGCGGTTTTGTTTTTATAAAAATAAACTCGCTTTGGTGTGCCAAAACGTTGATATTTACCATGGAAGTATAATACTCTCAGTTACGATTTTATGGGTAACTTACTTTACTGGGTTAGTAACTTAGGGCTCCAACATCAAAGTTTATCAAGATAACTTGTTTTCTCCTTCATCATCATCCTGGCAGTATACCGGTAGACTTAGACTTGGGCCCAGGGTCTGCTTTCTGGTATAAGCAGTTTTGGCTGAATTTCAGTAACTACACGGATCTGTGCTTATTTTGGTCTGGATGTTTTTTAAGAATTGTGCGTAAGTATGTCTCTCTGTTGTGTACATACTTTCTTTTTAGACATAAATTTGTTTACTTGCTATTAAATTAAATTATTCATTATATGATTTTTTTTATTTATGTCTCCATATATATATTTTTTCATTTCATTTACAACTTAGTTTAGTTCGGTTTAATAAGCTTTTTATGAGATGTCCAATTCTATTTACAAATTATTTATGTATAGAATAAAAATAATATGACTTGCAATATTTATTTGCTGTAAATAGGGTAGTAACAATATTCTATTAGTTGGTTATGCCAATTATTTGTGTTTAAGCCTACGTTTTTAGACATAAATTAGTTTACTTGCTATTAAATTAAATTATTATATATATAATTATATTCATCAATTAGACATAATTAAAACTTTTGGATCTATTAAGTTAAAGAATACTGGCGATCTGTGGGATATGTCTGTTAAAGTTATTAAGACTATCTTGGATTCTATTGCTCCTTATCTAGCAGAATTATTTAACAAGTGCGTCGATGAAGGGACTTTCCCCGATCTTATGAAACTTAGTAAAGTCATACCTCTGTTTAAGACTGGCTCAAAGGAGGATAAAAGTAACTATAGACCAATTTCAATTTTACCAACTTTAAGTAAAGTTTTTGAAAAAATTATCTTAGATCAGTTATCTGCATACTTTTATGTAAATGAACTTTTGCACAGTCAACAATATGGTTTCATGAAGGGTCGTTCTACAGCTGATGCTGGTGCTGCGTTACAACAGCATATTTATGATGCCTGGGAGAGGTCGCAAAACGCCATAGGAGTGTTTTGTGACTTATCGAAGGCTTTTGACTGCGTTGACCACGGTACCCTTATTCTTTAGCTTAATTTCTATGGCGTGTGTGATTTGGCTCAGAAGTTGATAGTTTCATATCTTACATCTAGATTTCAAAAAGTAGATATTAATGGCGCTAAATCATCTGGTTCGTGTATACAGATGGGCGTTCCTCAAGGCTCAATCTTAGGCCCATTTTTGTTTCTGGTGTATATAAATGATCTTCCTTTCTTTATTAGTAGAAAGTGTGAAATGGTGTTATTTGCAGATGACACATCAATAATATTTAAAACTAACAGAAATAAAAATAATTATGACGATGTAAATAGTGCACTTTCAGAGTTGCTTCACTGGTTTACTGTTAATAATCTTCAGTTGAATGCTAAAAAAACTAAATGTGTTAATTTTTCACTACCCAATGTAAGAGATGTTGAAACCAATATAGAATTGAATGGTCAGAGGTTGGAAATGGTCGATTCAACCTTATTTCTAGGTGTAACACTAGATAAACACCTTCAATGGGGCCCACATATCGAAAGCCTTTCTGGTAAACTGAGTTCTGCCGCATATGCGATTCGAAAAATTCGTGAGATAACGGATGTCGAAACTGCTAGAATTGTTTATTTTAGCTATTTTCACAGTTTGATGTCCTACGGTATTTTATTGTGGGGATCTGCCGCTGAAATTGAGACTATTTTCAATGTACAGAAACGAGCTATACGTTTTATTTATAAACTACGGTCTAGATCATCCCTTAGAGAGTTGTTTCGGGAAATTGGTATTTTAACTACTGCCTCGCAGTTTATCTTTAACTGTATTTTGTTTGTGCGGAAAAATATAAATAATTATTCTAAGCGCTGTGAACGTCACAGCTTTAACACACGAAATAAAAATAAACTGTTAAATCCTTTTCTAAGACTCCAAAAAATTCGGAAGTCTTTTATGGGGCAAGGTATGAAATACTACAACAAAATTCCGCATGATATATTGGATTTGCCCTTAAACAAATTTTAAGTAGCTATTAAAGAAACATTGATTAAGAAAGCATACTATTGTACGCAAGATTATATAAATGATAAGACGGCATGGCTGTAAATTGTATCTATCATAGAACAAACAATTTTGTGGTCTGCGGCTGTTTGATTTTTATAATATTATTGTTATTTCTGCTACTTTAATAGTACAAATGTGTACAAATCTTTTTATTTTGTGGCTTGAGTATGTCATGCACACTTAAATGTCTCTGGGGTGGCGGCGTTATGCGTCGGGTCGTTACATTCCCTAAAATATGGTTGAGTGAAACGATGGCTGGTTCATTCGTCATACTCGTGAACGAGTGCTGCTTGTGGGGACTGGTCTGCTCTTGTCTACTATTTATATTTGTAATTAAAGATTTAGCTAACTGAGAAAAGTTAATATTATTTTTAATCTGATAGCTGCACACACAATTTTTGTTGTCCTATCATTCTCCTAAATGAGGTTTTTGATTAGGAACGCATAGTATTGTTCAAATGATTTTATAGATATTAAGACTGAATTGCTGTAAATGATATCTTTCATAAGACCAAAAATATTTGTGGTTTGCAGCACATTTAATTAATATAATGTTATTTTTGTTAAAATTTGTTTATCCTATAGCTTGAGTATGTCATGCTCACTCAAATGTCTTTGCGGTGGTGGCGTCATGCGTCGGGTCGTTGCGTTCCCTAAAATATGGTTGAGCGAAACGATGGCTGGTTCATGCGTCATACTCGTGAACGGGTGCCACCAGTGAGGACTGGTCTGCTCATGTCTACTATGTTTATTCGTACTCATACTCGTATAACTTAAAATAAAAAGTTATTTTCTTCTTTTATTTTAAATCATGTGACTGCAGAACACATGTTTTTGTAGATATGTCAAATTGTTTTACTACTAAGTACATATTCTTGTAACTGGCGGGAGAAAAAACTAACCTTGACGATTTTCTTGCCCGTTCTTTTACGATCAAGCTCCCGCCCGCAGTGAATGGGCGCGCTAGTTTTTAAGTTTTGACGTTCATAAGAGCTCTTTTGAGCCAAACTTGAATAAATGAATATGAATTTTGAATTTAAAATTTTATTCATCATATGATTTTTTTTATTTATGTCTCCATATATATATTTTTTCATTTCATTTACAACTTAGTTTAGTTCGGTTTAATAAGCTATTTATGAGATGTCCAATTCTATTTACAAATTATTTATGTATAGAATAAAAATAATATGACTTGCAATATTTATTTGCTGTAAATAGGGTAGTAACAATATTCTATTAGGTGGTTATGCCAATTATACTCAACTCCGTAGAGTGTAAAGGGATCCTATCAAGATTTTTAAAAGTCCAAGCCAACTTCACCTGCATGTGGTGCATGCAATCTTCAACATTGGACTTGATTCTAATAAACATACCAAGAACTTGTATATTAACAACAATTTTTTTACTCATGTCGCTACAAAATGTTATTACGCACTGTCTCCCGGCCAAAGGGGTACCAAGAGAGGTGTGTGGGACTCACTACCGGCAGACACGACCGCCAGCAGTAATACCCACTAAAAAACTACATATATTTATAACAATAACACCAATTATTCAGTTCCAAGATAAGTATCACTAAGAAATTGTGTTATGGGTACAAAATAACGAATAAACATACATAAATACAATTTTTTTGTAAATAAAAACGTAATATAATTAAGGAAACACCCAGAGCAGAACAAAATATTCATGTTCATGCACCCAAATATTTGTCCTGTGTAGGAATCGAACCCACGACCTTGGAGCGGAGAGCGGGTATACTCGCCATCACGCCATATCGGTCGTCAAAATAAGCTCGTCACTTTTGTAAGTGGAACCAATAATAGAATTGGGGAAATGTGTGCTTATAATATGCCTCTGCCTACCTCTACCGGGAACCAGGCGTGATTTTATGTAAATATGTATAATAGAAACACCATTAGCCACAAGTGGACAAAATCGCGGTTTGTTACTAGTTTAATATAATACAAGTAATATTAATAAACAAAAATAAATGAAATGAAATGAAATAAAATTTTATTTAGACATAAATACACATAAACAAAAAACAGTATTCAAATCAGTAAACAATTTTTACACAGTTTACATATAGTATGCCTAAAAAGGACTCCACTCAGCATGTGCTGCAGTGGAGGGCCACAACAGCGCTGGTCTTCCGTGGAGACCTTATAACTTACGTGTGCAACAGCTACACAAAAGGTAGAAACTTAACAATAAAACAAAATATTCAAACCACAAAATACAATTAAATGAAAAGTTAAAGTAGTAAAAGTAATAAAAGTAGTGAGTTACATCAGAATCACACTTACTTATGTATACCATATGAAAATTCCTGAAAATAGACATTTATTGCCACACATAACAAAAAATACACAAGTTACATAAAAAACAAAACTAAATAGCGTTAGGCGTTGGATATGGGTGTCCGCCTCAGCATATGCCAGACACACAGGGAGGACCCAGCGCTGGTTTTCAATCTGAGCCCAGAATAATAACTTATAAATATATAGTTTTTTTTTCAAATATATGCGTATTATACATTCTTACATTTATTACACACATACATATATAGGTCAATCGTCGAATGCAGCTCGGTTGGGCTGCGTTCCGGAAACTGCGCTATATCTTCTTGTCGAAAATACCTCAGTGTCTTAAGACGAAAGTCTATGACCAGTGTGTGTTGCCAGCGATGACGTATGGGGCTGAGACTTGGTGCCTGACTGTGAGGCTCATTAAAGACCTCAATGTCGCTCAGAGTGCAATGGAGAGAGCTATGTTCGGAGTGTCCCTACGTGATCGAATCAGAAATGAGGCAATCCGTAGGCGGACTGGAGTGACCGACATAGCGCGGCGAGTTTGCAGGCTGAAGTGGCAATTGGCGGGGCACATAGCTCGAAGCACCGACGACTGATGGGGCGTTAAGGTTCTTCAATTATATTATATTATATTATGTTGCATTGTATAGCGTCACAGACAAATGAGTTTCTTGCCAGTTCTTCTTACAGAGCGGTGGCTCGGAACTGGCACTTAGATTCACTTACACGTAAATATTTTTTTTTTTAAATGGTTTGGTTGCAAGTGAATCTAAGCTTCGTGATTTTAGTATAATTCTATTTTATTTGTTTTTGTTATTCTTTTATAATTTTGACCTTTTTTAAGTACTATGTAATAGTTTATGAAATGAAAGTATTTTGACTTTTGACTTTTAAATGGCGACCGCGAACCGACAAACGTAGTAGAGGACGGCCTCCCACGCGATGGACCGATGATCTGGTCAAGGTGGCGGGAAGCCGATGGATGCAGGCGACTTAGGATAGCTTAATGTGGAAATCTATTGTGGAGTCCTATATTCAGCAGTGGATGTCAGAGGGCTGATATATATCTAGAATTCAAAAAATGTATGATATTTTTAGTTTCCATTAAATTCTGGAGCTTGTTATCCGCCAGGTCGCCGAGTGCAATTTTATTGGAGATAAATTGGTTTTCAATTGAATATTGAATCTAGGATGACAACTGCGACCTTTGAGGTTACGGCGAATACCAGACGAATAATAATATTGTGCTGTATGTATACAGCTTATGGTTGATATAGTAAATTTATTTTCATTGTAAATGTATAATAAAGTATAGGGTGAACAGAGGTCCTACCAAGAGCTTTGGACTCTTCTGTTTTTTTGTTTTACGTCTGTAGCAAAATGCGTTAACGCACTGCCTTCCGGCCAAAGGGGGACCGAAAGGGGGTGTAGGACTCACTACCGGCAGATGCAATTGCCAGGAGTAATTACCTACTAAAAATCTTCTAATGACGCCCGCTAGAAAAAGACAGAGGCCAGTGGGTTGTAGCGTCTGACACCCCGCCTGCGGCCAACGTCCCCCGTACCAAAACCGGGAGGATCTCCTCAGAGAGGCGCAGTGAACGCGCCCCTCCTATCTCTTTATTCTTAACCTCTCTCGAAGATCCACAGCTACGTACGGGCATTACCTTTCTCTGTGTCTTCTACCGGAACTACTTTAGTGAGTGTTCTAAGGATATTTTCGATGTCGTCCCGCCCTCTCCTTTCCTCTCCCCAATAACATGTGCTGGTCTTAGGAACCATCCACATACTGTGCAGACTATCATCACTCGATCCAAGAAATTTGGTAATTCGGTTCTGAGTAAGACTATTAAGCTCTGGAATTTGCTACCAGCTCATGTGGTTTCTAGTTTTTATAGTCCCGGGTCTTTGAAGCGGAGAAACGGCAATTCAGCAGGCCATCATGAGTCCGCTTTGTATCGTGCTTCTTCTTGGGTATGAACCGCGTTCATTGTTTTGGACTTCATTTACTGGATGTAGTAATCAAGAGCCTAGTATTATCCCGGTTGTGCCCTAGATTTACGCTTTCGGCCCAGGGTCTGCATACTGGTCTCACCAAATTTAGATGAGTATAATTATTATCATTAAAGGGCTGGTCAAAAGTACCCTAAACCAACGGGCGTGTATGAGGAGGTTAATGAGTGTAAATGAAGCTAAAAGTGTGTGCCAAGATCGTAGCAAGTGGAAGGATGTGGTCTCTGCCTTTTTTTTTTGTTTTACGTCGGTAAAAAAATGCATTTACGCACTGCCTTCCGGCCAAAGGGGGACCGAAAGGGGGGTGTGGGACTCACCACCGGCAGACACGACTGCCCGCAGTAATACCCACTAAAAAACTTCCGACGACGCTCGCCGCTTGTTGAGAAAGAGGCGGGGGCCCTCCTGGCCCGCCCGCTGCGCCCTCCACAGGTCCCTCTTAGTTTCTCCCCCGGTAGTCAGTACTAAGGGCACCCAGAGTCGTCGGTCTCTGGGTGTTACCTTTTCCCGGCCTCCGGGAGGTACTCAACCACGCCAAGGTGGAGACCTGTTCGAGGGGGATGTGATCTCTGCCTACCCCTACGGGAAAGAGTCGTGACATTATGTATGTATGTATTCAATTATTAAACGACAGTCGTTTGCAGTCCAGAGGGAATCATTAGGATATTGAAAAAAAAAAAAAAAAAACGTCAAAGCCGAATGCACGGCTTTTTATTATTTAGAGCAAAATAATTAAATTTAGTGTTATTTTTCTTTGTAATTGTGCTCTAAATTATTATAATAACGATTTATAATCACTAAAACGTATTTGTTTGTTGTTTTTGGTAGTTAATCTCGTTCAAGTGCTGTGTCCCAACTTGTGACCCGCTACAGAAAACAGCTGTTTGAATTTCAAATTTACTTTGAGATATCAAATTATTGTGGATTTTTTAGCATAAACCCGGGGAGTATTTGTTTTATATTACTATCCTACTCTTATCAACTACAGTGTAGCTATTCATACGGTGTAACCAACCATTTATTCATAAATTGTACTAAAGTGTGTTAACTTAATTACACACATAAATTGACTTCAAAAGCCTCTTTGTCATCATATTATTTGATTGTTAAGATTTAGATTATCTCTCAACACAATAAACAATAAATTTTGTTAAAAATTGTTTCTTTTGAAAATAAATTTGAGTAGTTTTAAAACAACACTTACCCACTTAATTAATTTTCTAAAACCAAAATAAGTTTCTTTTAAATTTTTACTCTTAAACTCACTAATATTTCTCCAATGTTAATGGGTAATACAGGTTGTGTATTTAAAATTTAAGATATTTAACATAAAAATCAGGCACAATTTCTAATGATTGAACGTGAAATTGGATAATACATTTTATAATATCCATAAGTTAATTTATAGTCCAACTACATTTCTTCTGCTTTGACTTAACTAAGTTATATAGACACACTTAATAAACATCATCACTGCTTGCTCTGCAAAGTATAGCTTTAAAGAAACAAGATATATATAAATACTAAGTCAAAGGACATACTTGAATCTGTTTCTTTTGTAATTTAAAATTAAACAGACAGGCTAGACTAACAAACAGTAATTCAATATTATTTTGCAATTTTAAAATAGTTACTGGTGTTTCAGCTCCAACATGCTGACTAGACGAGCAACTGCCCAAAATATGGAATCTAAACTCATGAAAACAATTGCAGAATTGGAGAAATGAAAATTCCTTTGTGAGCAGTTGATGTCAGACAGAGATGAGAGCGAAATAGAAATTAGGAAAAACATTGAAAAAAACACACAATTAAAAAATGAGTTGTCAATTCTCTTTCAAGAACACCAAGACATTTTAAGCCAGCGTGACCAGCTACAGCATACTCTCCATGAGCTAGACAACTGTAATGCGACCTATGAAAAGGCACTAGATCGCATAAATGGCCTTGAAATAGAGCTCCGTGATGCTAATAGGAAAATTGCAAAAATGACAAAGGAACAAAAGCATCATGAAACCAAACAGCCTGAAAGTTTATTCGATGAACTTGTTGCATCACCCGGTGGATATCAAATAGATAATTCTAGCATTATAAACACAAGGATGCCAGACGAATGCCGGATGAACAACAAAAGTAGGAACAAATCAAAAAAGATTATAAAAATTAATAGATGCATAAAAAGGGCAGAAAAATCATTAAAAAATTATAATAGGTGTATTTTTAAAAATGTTGCACTAACAAAAGAAAGGAAGGATTTCATAGACTCCTTAGAAATTTATGACTCTAAACTGCAAGAGAGTAGGAAGATGTATGATCGGGACACGAAACAGTTGCAGTTAGATATAAAGAACTTGCATAATTCCCTAGACTCAATTAATAAAAAATATTTATTGGCACAGAAACAAATTGCTGAACATATATTGTCAGCAAATGAATTGATTGACCTATGCAATTATAATGAAGAAAGGTTTGACTCATTAATAAATAAGACATGTTCAAATTGCCTTTGTGACCCTGTCACTTTGAGACCAAAATGCAATGTTAAACTCACCGACCATACATTGGCCTCACCCTCGCAGGAACTATTATTAAAAACCTCACAGAATGTAAAAAGTAGTGCTGAAATATATGGATCAATAATGTTTTGTGATGGTTTGGGAAAAGGTTTAGGTTCCCTTGTTAGTGGTAAATTAAATAAAAAATTTAAAAACTATTGCACACCAGGCAAAAAAATTAATGAAATCATAAGTAATATAAAAATCCAAGACATTATTGATGCAAAAAATGTTATTATATTGTGTGGTGACAGTCAGTTGGTAAAAAAGAGAGATATTGTCCAAAGTATTAGTGATCTGACTCAGTTACAAATGGATACTAATTGTAAATTTATTATAAGTGCATTTCCTTATGCACAAAACTTAACCTGGGAACAAAACCAGAAAATATTTAATTTAAATTTATTAATTTATAATTTGACTTGTTATAATTCTAACATTTCATTTCTTGAAATGAATAATTTTATTAAGAATTTTCAATTGACCACAGATACTATGTACCTACCATGGAGGTATAAAAATCAGACAGCTACTCTGTTAGCTTATACTTTACAAGATTCTGTTATACAGATGACTAGTTCTAATATTAATCTTATACAAAATGTTAGTACTGTTACTAATAATAATTTTTTGACTTCTCCCATTTTAAACTGAGAGGCAAGACAAAGGCCAGGCCCTTGGACCTAAACATAATACACCAAAACATCCAGGGCCTGACTGGCAAAGACCTTGATTTTGAACTGTTTTTGGAATGTCAGGATACATCTGTCATTTGTATTACTGAGCACTGGCTTAAAAGCAGTGAATTAAATTTTAACATAAATAATTTTAAATTAATAAGCTTTTTTGTACGAAAAACCGCTATTCATGGAGGATCCATGATATTTGTCAAGAACAGTTTAAAATGTAAAGATCGATTAGACATTGTAAATCTTTCTATAGAGCGTAATATTGAATTGTCATGTGTGGAATTGGAAAAATTTGTTATAGTATGCGTGTACCGGCCACCATCTGGCAACTTTTCTACCTTTGAATTGGCTATGGAAGATGTATTAAAAAAATTAAAATCCAAAAGTAAACACATTATAGTTTGTGGCGACTTTAACGTTAATCTTCTTGAAAAAACAGTGACAACCACACGCTTAATTTCATTATTTCAAAGCTTTAATTTAAGAAATCAGTTTTTAGAGCCAACCAGGATAACAGCACATAGTGCAACTTGTCTAGACAACGTATTTTCGGAATGTAACCCGTCTTTTAAGGATCTATTGAGTTGCCTACCGTCTGACCATTGCGGGTTATTAGTGTCATTTAAATATAATCAGCCGGAAGTTCCTAAGTTAATAAAATATAGACCAATAACAAATAATCGTTTGGAGTACTATCAAAACAGTATAGATAAAAAAATAGGTTCAGTCCCATTTTCGCACGGCGATCCGGGTGTTCTTTATGCTAATGTTTTTGGCTTAATTAAAAATGAGTTTAATAATGTTTTTACCCTTAAGTCTACTAAACGTTTTGAGAAGCTTCAATTTTGTGAATGGGCTACAACAGGTATATATAGGAGTAGGCGGCGACTTTATGAATTGTACAACTTAAAGAATTGCAATCATAATCCAGGTTTTATTGAATATGTTAAAAGATATTCTAAGACATTTAAAAGGGTATGTATTGCAGCAAAATCCGATTTCATAAAAAATAAAATAAAGTCGTCGGATAGTAAGATCAAAACAACGTGGAATATTATAAACCGCGAATCTGGCAGGCGTGCGCCCAAAGATGATACCTTTGTCCTTAAAGATAATGATATAACTGTAGAATGTAAAGCAGAAGTAGCTAAAATATTTGGCGACTTCTTTGCGAAAATACCAATAGAGACAACTTCAAGTCTAAATTCGTCTCCTTTAGTTGCTGTATCACTTCTTTCGGAATATGTACCAGTCTGCAATTCCATCTTTGAATTTAGATATATCACATATGTAGATATTTTAAAATCCTTTAAAGAAGTAAAAATTAAAAATACGGGTGATTTTTGGGATCTGTCCACTAAAGTAATTCAATCAATAATACATTCTATTGCCCCATACCTTGCGTTCATATTTAATGAATGTATTAATCAAGGGTCCTTTCCGGACTTAATGAAACTGAGTAAGGTTATTCCTTTACATAAATCCGGTTGCAAAGAGGACAAAAGTAACTATAGACCTATTTCAATCTTACCAGTTTTAAGTAAGGTCTTTGAAAAAATTATTCTTAATCAGTTAACATATTACTTTAATTCACAAGATCTTCTACATAAAAAGCAGTACGGTTTTAGAAAGAGCCGTTCTACGGCAGATGCTGGTGCAGCTTTAATGCAGCATATTTTTGAAGCTTGGAAGTTATCGCAGAATGCTCTAGGAGTTTTTTGTGATCTGTCTAAGGCTTTTGACTGTGTTGACCACCAGACTCTAATTCTTAAATTAAAATACTATGGTATAGGAGGCTTAGCCCAAAAGTTATTGTCATCATATCTTTGTTCACGAATTCAGACGGTAGATATTAACGGAACTAGATCACCCGGGTCGTCTGTGCGTATGGGGGTCCCTCAGGGTTCAATTTTAGGACCATTTCTCTTTTTAGTTTATATAAATGATTTGCCATTTTTTATGAGTAGGCGTTGTGAGATGGTATTATTTGCTGATGATACTTCTTTAGTATTTAATATTGATCGACATAAAAAGGACTTTAGCGATGTAAACGATGCCCTTGCAGAGCTGCTTCGTTGGTTTACTGTTAACAACTTACAGCTAAATGCTAAAAAAACGAAATGTATTAAATTCACTGTTCCAAACGTAAGGAAACTCGAAACAAATATCATTATTGACGGTCAGAAACTAGATTTAGTAGATTCTACTGTTTTCTTGGGAATAACTATAGATGAAAAACTTCAGTGGGGTCTACATATTGATACTCTTGCTGGCAAACTTAGTTCCGCAGCTTATGCTATTCGCAAAATTCGCCAATTAACAGATGTTGATACGGCAAGAATGGTATACTTTAGTTACTTTCATAGCCTAATGTCTTATGGTATTCTTATGTGGGGACTAGCAGCAGATATAGAAACAATTTTTATTTTACAGAAACGGGCTTTAAGATCTATTTACGGACTAAGCTCACGGACAACTCTTAGAGAAAAGTTTAAAGAAATAGGTATCTTGACTGTTGCCTCTCAATACATTTATAATAGTATAATATTTATAAAACGAAACATAGAAACCTATAACAGGCGCTGTGATGATCACAGTTTTAATACTAGAAATAGAAATAAATTATTAAATCCATTTTTACGCCTGCATAAAATTCGAAAATCGTTTATGGGGCAGGGTATACAATATTATAACAAAATTCCAAAAGATATTTTAGATTTGCCTTTTGAAAAGTTTAAGCAAACCGTTAAGACATCACTTACCAAGAAAGGGTATTACACGGTTAATGATTACGTTAATGACAAAAACGCTTGGATGTAACATTTACAATGATAAAAGTTGTGTTCTGCGGCCCTCTTTACAATATAACGATTACTTACATACATTGTCTATGTAATTTTATAATTTTATTAGTTCTGTCTCCCTTTTTTTTAAATCTTGTGACTGCAGAACACAATTGTTTTAATATTATGTATTTTAATTGTGACTGGCGGGAGAAAAAACCAACCTTGACGATTTTCTTGCCCGTTCTTTTACGATCAAGCTCCCGCCCGCAGTGAATGGGCGCGTTAGTTTATAAGTATGACATTCATAAGAGCTCTATTGAGCCAAACTTGAATAAATGAATTTTTAATTTTAATTTTTTAATTTTAATTTTTAATTTTAATTTAATTGGAGTGCACTGACTTCCTAATATAGACTGCAATAGCTGTTCATGAAAGCCGAGACCTACGGCATAACCTGATTTCCAAGACACAGAGAAACATAGATGACCAGGGTTTGAACCCGAGACGCTCTGAAATGCAGAAGGTATATCTGCTTTTAGCTGACGGAACATCCTTCTAATGTATGCTACATTTGCTGTCATAACGGTCTTACAAAGAAGTCAGTAGTTTATACATAGATCAGCCACTTGCAAAGAAAGTCAGGAGACCTTCACCGCTGAAGGTGCTTCCACTTTCCAATAAAAAAATCCAAGTAATCCCAGATAGAAATCACATGAAAATACTTTCAACATAATTTGACACAATCAAAACCATTTTACATAAAAAACTGCATAAACAGCACGATGTAAAAAGGAAAATTTGCAAGAGACCTCTCAAAGTGCTCCTTTGAATATCCTAGTATTAAAGTAGAGACATGATGCAGGCGACATCTTTCTGAGTTAGGGCCTGCGCTCGCAATCCTGGCCTTATGAAATTCAATGAGCATTTTGTCTCTTTCAAGCGGTACATGTGTGAGCTGGGATGTCGTGTTGGTAATCCTGTATGTTGGTTAGGGTTTGGTCTAATTTGTAGGCTGTAGCATTGCTATTTATTGAATATATTTTGTTTTTTTTTTAATGAGAATTGATCAGCAGGATGAGTATGAAATGTTATAAATATGTTTAAAGTCATTTAGTCGAGTGTGGTCGGAACAATTAGCGATTGCACTCATTAGGTATTTGCATTTGCCGATAAACCATATTATTCGGGATAATCAGAATTAATTGTGTTATTTCAGAACTATACACGCACAAGGGTTATCACATCGATCATTTTTGGGTGAACGAGTAACAAACATACTGGTGCTGAGAGATCCTACCAAGGTCTTCAGATCTCAAGCCAACCTCACTTGCAAGTAGTGCTCCTACCGAACACCTAGCTATCCTGGATCGCCAGGATCGCTCAAAGACGTCTTAAATTTTATATAATTAAGCATAATAACTTCTAAATACAAGTGTTCCCTCATAAACCAATGTTTTCAGTGCAGTTTCAGACCATTGGTTAAGTGGTTGCTAGTATAAAATTTATTACCATCATCATCAGTTTAAAGACGTCCACTGCTGAACGTAGGCCTCCCCCATAAGCTTCCACTGTGACCGATTGCAGGCGGCCTGCATCTAACTTGATCCTGCTACTCTTCTCAGGTCGTCCGTCCATCTTAAAGGTGGACGTCCCAAATATATTTTATGTCATACATACATACTGAATGGTGTTCCGCTTGCGGTTGTAAGCCGCCGCTCGCCACTCGTACACTAAGAGGAGGAGGGATAAGATGCTAGCGGCGGGGAAAGGAGTGCTGTACAAAGGGGTCGCCCTGGCCACCAGCAGGAAGGGAAGGTATTGTACCGGGGTGTAGCCCCGGCCGACAGTAGGAGATGCAGAGAGAGTAATGAGACCCAACACACACGGTTTAAATCTATTTATTGCAGATCATTGTAAGGTGTATATATTAATTACATGTTATGCACAAATATAAAGAAGTGCAACGTCTGTGTAAAGTGTCGACAAATCGCCGCTGACCACGCTGACGCCAAGTCCAATGTACAAGATGTAGACTTGTACACATACATAACCTTATGCCTGTTTCCCCGAAGGGGTAGGCAGAGGCACATAATACGCCTACGTAATAGGTGGCGAGTCTATAGCCGCTTATCGGAAACTTTGATATTCGCCAGAGCATCGTTCTTTGATCAGCAGATGCACCACTTGCAGATGAGGTTGGTTTGAGCTCTACAGATCTTAGTAAGATCCCTTTACAAATTTGTTATGCATTGCATTAATTATTAGTTAACGCTACAGCTTCTGACTTGCCTCCATCTACTCACCTCCTAGTTTTCCACTTGCAACGTAATCCGGCGCGAGGTTGACACGAACCTCTTTACCAGTTCTAAGTCGTCGAGAGACGTCTAGCTATTTTGATAGAGGGCTTGGGTACTCGCTAAGTACCTGCACAGCCTTATTAAGGAACAATCAGAATCCTAGGAACATTATAAGGAAATTAAAATGAGATATAAAATTATTTGCTTCAATTTATTGGTATTCTTTATTGGCAATAGTAAAAGTGGTGTAGTCCACTGCTATTTTTACTTACATAGATGTTCAGTTTTTCAAAACTAATGAATCTTGGGCTAGTACAGTCCTTGAATATATTTATTTATTATGGACAACCAGTAGCTGTGACATTACTTTCTTATGTCTAAGTAAATATTCATTATAACAAGCTAAATGTACAACATTTGAAGGTGTCACAACATGCATATAAATACTCTAACAGGCTTATTATCAAATTAAACTATAATAAATAAAAATAAGATATGGGATGAGAAAGAATTCAAAAAAAGATTGGTTTAAACAACTGTAAAACTAACTAACTTTAACTTTAATTGCGACAATGTGCGGAACATCTGTACATTATGCCGTGTGATTCCAGCCCAGAATTATACCACTCCCTCTAATCTCATAAGAAGACGTTGGAGTCGACGAAGAGGTATCCTACCGGATTATGGGCAGCAGCGCCGTCTTGCATACTGGCTGTAACTGCGATCACCAACCCACCGTCGTGGTGATTATAAATCAATAATAAATAAATATTTTGTGACAATAACACCAATTATTTAGTTCCAAGATAAGTATCATTGAGATCTTGTGTTATGGATGCTAAACAACGGATAAACATACTTAAATACTTTTTTTTTTGTAAATACATACTTAAGATACATAGGAAAACACCCAGACCAGAACAAATATTCATGTTCATGCACACAAAGATTTGTTCTGTGTGGGAATCGAACCCACGGCCTCTGGAGTAAAGTGTAGGTATACTGACCTCCACGCCATATCGGAAGTCGAATACCACATACCCACAATATAATGTAATCTATTAGGGAGGCTAATGTTTGGCAGTAGATTTAATAAGGCTGATTTGTTGATGCTGTACAAGCCTATATATGTATACCGTGATCGCGGCTCTCTAAGTTGTAGCTGAACATCAACGTTTTGCTTGCTGAGCAATACTACATTGAGCTATGACCATTATGAATCAAATACAACGATTCGGAACACGCACAGTGAATATTTGAAGATTCTGAAAGGGTCCCCAGATGCCGTAACCAATGAAGTAGCACTAAGGGAATTCATCACAGTCAAGTAAAAAGTGAAACTGAGCTGAATTTGTACTAACAAACTTTTCCTTATATTTTCCAAAGTAGGTACCATCAAAATCATTTCAGCTGAACGACACATGTTGCTTGATCAAAACTCTACAATAATTGAACCTGTGCAGCTATAATCCTTCGGCGGCATAACTTTTATCAAGTCTTCATATCTCCCATACTTGTTTGCACCAGTATTGTTGCACAAAAACCGAAGCTAAATACAGCCTTATCCGAATAAGGAATATTAAGTTGCTTTTGTCATTTTTACTCTCGAATTTCATCGGGCGTCAAAATCACAAATCTTATATCTAAATAATCGCCAAAATCCAATATTGTTGGAAGTGGTACAGGTGGAATATCCTAAATCCGGAAAACGAAAGCTTAATCTTCTTATCTGAATATTTGCTATCGCGATTGGTCCTGCGGCTCGTGTTTACTCAGCGATTTAACAAAAAAAGATTACATTATGGGAGTTGTCGATGGAAATTGATTTGTTCTGGCCCAGTTGTACATTGTTGTTTTTAAATATACTGTATATCAGAGCTGTATATGTATTCATCTATTGAAGAAAAACAGTAAATAAAATTGCTTTAGTCTTTTGCTGGCTTATGTAAATGCAGTTATGAATTGACGACCGATATGGCGTGGTGGCGAGTATACCCGCAATCCACTCCTGAGGTCGTGGGTCCGATTCCCATACAGGACAAATATTTGTGTGTATAAATATGAATATTTGTTCTGGTCTGGGTGTTTTTCTATGTATATTAAGTATGTATTTACAAAATAAAAGTATGTATGTATATTTATCCGTTTATTACTATCCATAACACAAGTTCTTAATGATACTTATCTTGGAACTAAATAATTGGTGTAAGTGTTTGAAATATTTATTATTTATTTATTTAAATTAATTTCCTTGAATAGAGAAAAAATTGTCCTGAAACTAGTAAATGTAGTCCCCCCGCATTCGTTTTCGTTACCAGCACAGTTCATTTGTTTTCGAAAGCAGCGATAGCCCAGTGGCAAGACCCCTTGCCTTTAAATTCAGAGGGTTTCGGGTTCAAATCTATGACTTTCCGAAGTTATGTGCGTCATTATCTCTTGCTCCGTGCCTTGGAAAGTACGTTAAGCCGTTGATCCTGGCTGTCGAACATCTATGGCAGTTGTTATTAATTAGTCAGTGCCTTCTAACAGACTGACAGCCGGTTTAACCATAGAATGATGTTTCCCTCTGGGTTGCGGAGGTCAGACGGCAGTCGCTCCACGTAATAACTGAAATTCAGTGAAATCCGGTTGAACAGTGAGCAGACCCTGGGCCCTAAGCTTAAGTCGAGGACAACCGGGATAATGCTAGAATATGATGACAGTTCATTTGTTTTAATCATACAAAGCAATCCCCGGAGTTAAACACCGTGTAGTGTGGTCAATGTCTAACAATTTTCAAGGACATCGCACTCTACTTAGTACTTGCGACGACCGTTGTGGCGTGGAGGTCAGTATATCTGCACTCCGCTCCTGAGGTCGTGGGTTCGATTTCCACACAGGTGAAATCTTTGTGTGCATGAATATGAATATTTGTTCTGGTTCATATGTATATTAACAAAAACAAAGTATTTTTATTCATAATTTAGTATCCATCCATTAAAATAAAATAAAAATAAAATAAAATTCGTTTATTTCAGACCAAAATCCATAGTGTTAGTAACAATAAATCTTAAAAACTATGTTAGTTAATTATATTTATCTTGGAATTTAGTAATTGGTGTAGTTATTCGAAATTATTTATTTTGATTATAGCTCTAATTCAAAAGTAGAACAACGTAGGCCAGGAAACCGATCGTAATCCGAATAAAATTAACTTACATACGGGTCTGAAACGAGTCTACAAAGAAAACTAAACAAAAATGTCTGAGGAAAATTGTTTTTTTTCTGAATTTACTCTGGATTTATCTGGATATTTGAATTTGAGTACAGAAAAATAGAAGTAACTGTAGCGACTGTATTTTTCAGACTGATAATTGGGGCTCTAACAGGGCATTATGCCACAAACAAAATGCTCCACAGGATGCGACTAGTGCAATCACCGCTATGTCGTAGATGTGGTGACGAAGAGGAGTCTATGGAACACCTGCTGTGTACCTGTGACTCGTTGGCTGCTTGCCGAATGAGTCTCCTGGGGGTGGCCTACCCACAACCAAGGGACTATGGGCTCCAATCTGCAAAGACTGTCATTAAGATGATGGTAACAATATTTGGAGATTTGGAGTGAAAGGCAAGGGGATGCACAAAAGATCCGACATAAGGGTCAAAGTGCGCCACGGTTATTCTGTGGCCCCCGTTATAAGATAAGATAAGCGACTGTATACGCTCACTGCTTGTAAACGGATTATTTGTCTTCGTAGATATATTATATTGAAATCAACTTGGCCGTTCGAACTATGTTTATTTGTAATTGTGCTCGTATTACTAAAAAAAGATCTTAAAAGAACAAGCAAGAAAATCGTCAAGTTTGATTTTATCTCCCGCCAGTTACAAATGTACGTATGGGAATCTGTGTGGAGAAAGAGTTGGCAAGAGCCTCGGTAAGGATCCGTCTCGAAATTCATTATATTCCAGAAATGTGTACATACATATATAATCACGCCTGTTTCCCTGAAGGGGTAAGCAGAGGCATACGCCCACGCTTGGGAATCATATTTTTGGTCACACCTGGCGTCAATGGGTGGCGATCCTATTGCCGCTTACTAAGAACTGTAATGCTTCGAGCCTCGTCTATTGGTCGGCAGGTGTACCACTTGCAGGTGTACCACTTGCAGGTGTACCACTTGCAGGTGTACCGCTTGCAGGTGCGGTTGGCTTGAGAAAAAGCGCGTAAAAATATAACTAATGTTACTATCAAGTAATGTAGCTTTCTGTTAGTATAAAAAATTAATCTACAAGCACGCTGTTTAATTTCACAATCATTACCAAAACCTAATCTTGCAATCTCTTTCCTTATTCTTCATTCAAAAGCTATTATCAAAGAGTAAACAAACAGAAAAAGTGTATTTAAGGAAACATTAAAAAAGTTGTAAAACGAATTAAACGTTTGAAGCGAGCGGAAATGTGAGGAAAATATTCAACGGCTCTCATTTAAAACGACTGTTGAATGAATGTCATTTCGCTAAAGCAGGCAAATTAGAAACGAGAGACAGTGATCGTTAGAAGTATGAAAGAATCATTTTTCCGCGTAACCAAGGCTTGCTTTTAACTTTTCGCTCGTTAAAAAATAATAGTTCTTCGTAAACATTGGTTAAGAGGGCGCAGTTGCCACAGAGTTGCGATTAGTCCAAGGAATTGTATTATCAGCCTAGTAACGTAACTGTACGCACCTGTACCTTTCATAAAACGACATAAGGCCATCATACCTAAATAGCGCCATTGAAATGAATGAAATGAAGTGAAATGAAAAATTTTTTATTTCAATATCACACAACATACACAACATAATAAAAAATAATATAATATATAGGACACGTAAAGAATGCATGATATTGAAAAAGGCCCCTGCTCAGTATTCGCAGTGAGTCTGTAAACAAACCCACTGCACTGATTTGGCTGGCCAGATTCACCATTAAAAACTACAACAATAAACTAAAAAATATAAGACGCCAACAAAACTAATAAAATTTTATACTAAATACAACAAAAACTAATACTAAAAGAAACACAAAGTAATAAAAGAAAAAATAAAATAATACTAGCAACAATAGGCTGCATAAGGACATAATTATTAAAATAAAACAATATGTCACTTGTACACGTAATGAATGACACGTAAGCAAAATGTTTGCATTGCTTGGGAAGA